>OY740802.1:1699801-2299801 GCA_963514005.1 Raja brachyura | reverse complement strand
GCTCTAGGTGGTGCTGAGGAGAGGTCTGTGAGCTGAAGAGCGTCAGGCATCGAGGGACATCGGATCATCCCTTTTTTACGAGCTTATTGTCATAAAGTTATAGAGTGATACAGTGTGGAAACAGGCCCTTCAGCTCAACTTGCCCATACCGGCCAACATGTCCCAGCTACAGTAGTCCCATCGACCCGTGTTTGGTCCCTATCCCTCCAAACCTGTCCTATCCATGTACCTGTCGAACTGTTTCTTAAACGTTAGGATAATCCCAGCCTCAACTACCTCCTCTGGCGGCTAGTTCCATACACCCACCACCCTTTGTGTGAAAAAGATACCCCTCAGATTCCTATTAAATCTTTTCCCCTTCACCTTAAACCTATGGCCTCTGGTCCTCGATTCCCCTAGTGTGGGCAGGAGACTGTGCATCTACCCGATCTATTCCTCTCATGATTTTATACACCCCTGTATTGCTGTTCAGTACATTCTGTACTAACCGGGGTGATTGTGCTTATGTTTTGTTGATCATTCTGCAAAAAATGTTTTGCATGCTACCTTGTACATGTGACAATAAAGATACCATTGACCACTGGGCAATGACCACCTGCATCTACAATGACTGAACCATCTTCTTGTATTCATTAATAATATACCTGATCTTCTCTCCTTACAGTCACCATTTCCTTTTGCATTTTTATCCTGTGTCACAGCTTTAATTGCCTTTGCCTTTAGCCATCTGATAATGATCTAAATCTGAATGTTATAGGCATCATTGGTTGCCTCCCTCTGGGAAATCATCAAATGACAGTGTCCCAAGTTCCCGGCTTGCGTACCTGCGATTCTATTTCCAGCCTTCTGTCCTCTATTCAAATGCAATTGTCAACGTCTGCTATCAGTGGTTACAGTTCATTAACTCGAGAAGCTGTGATCACAGGGAACCAGTCAAAGCACCAGGAAGGCGCCCTGACATCATGTATGGGGACAGTTAAGATTGAGAACATAATTTTAGAAAGTTAATAAATCAAATTTGCTGGTGGAACAGATAGATTTTTCTGAAATAATATTTTTAATGTTTTCTGCGATGCTCATGTTAAACTGTCTGGTGCGCAAACTCTCTGTCGTCTTGGAGACCAATTGTTTGGACTATGTTGTAAACAAACAATTCAATAGACAATGGACAATAGGTGCAGGAGTAGGCCATTCGGCCCTTTGAGCCAGCACCACCATTCAATGTGATCATGGCTGATCATCCCCAATCAGTATCCTGTTCCTGCCTTCTCCCCATATCCCCTGACTCTGCTATCTTTAAGAGCCCTATCTAGCTCTCTCTTGAAAGCATCCAGAGAACCTGCCTCCACCGCCCTCTATGGCAGAGACTTACCACTCTCTGTGAGAAAAAGTCTTTCCTCATCTCCATTCTAAAAGGCTTACTCCTTGTTCTTAAACTGTGGCCCCTGGTTCTGGACTCCCCCAACATCGGGAACATGTTTCCTGCCTCTAGTGTGTCCAAGCACTTAACAATCTTATATGTTTCAATAAGATCCCCTCTCATCCTTCTAAACTCCAGAGTGTACTAGCCCAGCCACTCCATTCTCTCAGCATATGACAGTCCCGCCATCCCGGGAATTAACCTTGTAAACCTACGCTGCACTCCCTCAACAGCAAGAATGTCCTTCCTCAAATTAGGGGACCAAAACTGCACACAATACTCCAAGTGTGGTCTCACTAGGGCTCTGTACAACTGCAGAAGGACCTCTTTGCTCTTATATTTGATTCCTCTTGTTATAAAGGCCAACATGCCATTCACTTTCTTCACTGCCTCTTGTACCTGCATGCTTACTTTCATAGACTGATGAACAAGGGCCCCCAGATCCTGCTGTACTTCCCCTTTTCCCAACACGACTGATCATAGGTTAAAAATGGAGCAATGATTAACATGAGACGTTTATTCATCAATCTGGAGCTATATAGAAGTGGACATTCCGCAGACATTAATCATTAAAATGTTCAAGTGAAGTAACTTCTGAGACATTAATAAGCCACATCCATTCACTTTGCAATTGAATCAAAACAATTAGTAAACTTTGAATAACAGGAGTACTTTATTAATCCATTTTTACCAAGCAAACAGCATTTTTGAAATTCCTCCAAACAAACTTTAAGGATGAATTTGCAAAATACAAAGTGCTGGAGGAACTCAGCAGGACAGGAGCATCTGTGGTGGGATTGGGCAGGCGACGTTTCGGATCGGGACCCTGCCTTCAGGCTGAGTGGAGTAGGGTGGAGAATAGAGGTGGGAGTGGGACATGTGATAGGTGCTGCAGGTGAAAGGTGTGAGGGGGGGAGGAGGAGGGGGGGGGGTGACTGGCAGAAGGGAGGAGTAAGTGACAACGGCTAGAGGTGAAAAGGAGTCAAAGTGTGTCAGATCAGGTGGGGAGAACTGTAAAGTCCAAAGTAGCGGTACGGGAGGGAGTGGAAATGGGGGGGAAGAGGAAATAAAAGGGAAATGGAGGGGGGGAGGAAGTGATCAGTTACTCCAGCACTTTGTGTCTTTTTTCACTGCATATAACAGTTCAAATGTCTTTCGAAAGTTGTAGTTGTATACATTTCTACAGCTTCCTCTGGCAGCTCATTCCAGATACGGTCTACCCTGTGGATGAAGAAGCTGATACGAGAGTACTAATACAATAGTGATAACAAAGATATCAGCAATGAAATAATGTTCAATCAAATGATTTCTATGATAACTCATTAATATCACCCCTGGGAACCTGCATTAACAGAACATAAGATTTACGAGGATGTTGCCAGGACTAGAGGGTGTGAGCTATAGGGAGTGGTTGAATAGGCAGGGACTATTCCCTGGAGTGCAGGAGGATGAGGGGTGATCTTATAGAGGTGTACAAAATCATGAGAGGAATAGATCGGGTAGATACACAGAGTTTCTTGGCTAGAGTTGGTGAATTGAGGACCAGAGGACATAGATTTAAGGTGAAGGGGAAAAGATTTAATAAGAATCTGAGAGGTCACTTTTTCACACAAAGGGTGGTGGGTGTATGGAACAAGCTGCTAGAGGAGGTGGTTGAGGAAGGGACTATCCCAACATTTAAGAAACAGACATATACATGGATAGGACAGTTTTGGAGGGATATGGATCAAACGCAGGCAGGCGGGACTAGTGTAGCTGGGACATGTTGGCCGGTGTGGGCAAGTTGGGCCGAAGGGCCTGTTTCCACACTGTATCACTCTATGACTAGTGTAGCTGGGACATGTTGGCCGGTGTGGGCAAGTTGGGCCGAAGGGCCTGTTTCCACACTGTATCACTCTATGACTAGTGTAGCTGGGACATGTTGGCCGGTGTGGGCAAGTTGGGCCGAAGGGCCTGTTTCCACACTGTATCACTCTGTGACTATCAGCTCGTAAAAAGGGATGAGGTTGAAACAGCTGACTCTTGTTTGGATGTAATTTGTGGAACTAAGATCTGCGGAACGGTTTGGTGCGCTGTGAGTGGTCACCACACTAAGTGAATCATTGCTGCAACTTTTCATGAAAGTAAATGTTGGAAGCCTTTGACAGTTGTGTGATTTTTTTGCGGAGATGAAAAGGCTTGAGTTTGTGTTGAGTGCCGTGTCTGAAGAGCTTTGTATAATTAATCTGAAATAACCTTGGAGAGAAACGATGGCAGAATTTGATTTGAAATGCCTTTTCCTGTTCACAAGCTTAAATATTGAGGACTGCTGAAGAAGTCAAGTCAAGAGAGTTTATTGTCATGTGTCCCAGATAGGAGAATGACATTCTTGCTCTGCATCAGCACAGCGGAATATAGCAGGCACGGATACAGAACATATCATATCAGTGTGTCAATACACACATCAACAAATAAGCAGATAAAGTGCAAATAAACAGATAATGGTCTATTAATGTTCAGAGATTAGTTTCAGTTGAGTTTAATAGCCTGATGGCTGTGGGGAAGCAGCTATTTCTGAACCTGGTTGTTGCAGTCTTCAGCTCCTGTACCTTCTACCTTAAGGTAGCGGGGAGATGAGTGTGTGGCCAGGATGGTGTGGGTCCTTGATGATGCTGCCAGCCTTTTTGAGGCAGCGACTGTGATAAATCCCCTCGATGGAAGGGAGGTCAGAGCCGATGATGGACAGGGCAGTGTTTACTACTTTTTGTAGCCTTTTCCTCTCCAGGGCGCTCAAGTTGCCGAACCAAGCCACGATGCAACCGGTCACCAAGCTCTCTACTGTGCACCTGTAGAGGTTAGAGAAGAATGCACAGCAATGCCTAAATATTTCCATATCAATGAACAAGGGTTTGTCAGAGGTTGCTTGCCGTATCACTGATCTTTATATTCAGCTATGGTGTATGCCCGATTCGTGCTCTAGTGGACATGCACAGACTGGCCTGGCTTACTGTAAATCAATAGATGGACACATGTCCAGAGCACTTGAACAAGAAGACAATCCTTAATTAAATTTTGAGAAAAAGCAGTTGTTTAGAAACATTGAAGTTGTTGAATCCTTAAAGCTCATAAGCTGAGATGAAAGAAACCCCTCTCTTTCATCGGATGGATCACAGTTAAATTGGTTGTCAGTTCAGAAATAAAACTGATGAATGCCAGATTTTTTTCTTATTAAACTCCTTAATTGTAATTCAGCATTTTGAGCAAACATGGAGTGAAGTGAAAAAAGGAAGTGAATCCTGATGTGAAATACGAGAAGGGATTTTCAAGTCAACTTTATTTGTTACATACACATACAAGATGTGCAGTGAAATGAAAGTGGCGATGCCTGCAGATTGTGCAAAAACTACAGACAACAGAACAAAACAGAAACCAGTATTTTTACATTTTAAAAAAGGCACAACAGTAAATGAGTCCCTGGTGAGGTCAGAGTTGGCAGTCCTGACGGCCTGTGGGAGGAAACTCCGTCTCATCCGCTCTGTTTTGACAGTGCGACAGCGGAGGCGCTTGCCTGACCGTAGCAGCTGGAACAGTCCGTTGCTGAGGGAGTGGGGGTTCTTCATGATCTTGCTGGCTCTGGATCTGCACCTCCTGGTGTATAGGTCCTGCGGGGGGGGGGGGGGGGGGGGGGGAGTGTAGTTCCCATAGTGCGTTCGGTCGATTGCACTACTCTCTGCAGAGCCTTCCTGTCCTGGGCAGAGCTGTTGCCAAACCAGATCGAGATGTTTCCAGACAGGATGCTTTCTACAGCACCAGAGTAGAAGGATTGAAGGATCCTCAGAGAGACTCTGAATGTCCTCAGCTGCCCGAGGTGGTAGAGGCGCTGCCTTGCCCTACTCACCAGTGAATACAACAGAATAATCTGTGGATTTCTGACCTCTGGTCACTATGTATAGGAATGATTTTGATTGGATAAGTTCTCCCTGACTGCTGCAGACATGGTAAAATATTCACCTTCCAATTACGACTTTTAAAAGACATTTTTGGGCAGATGTATGGATAGGAGAGGTAGAGGGACATGGGCCAAATGCAGGCGAATGGGACCAGCCCAAATGCCAACTTGGTCGACATGGACAAGTTGGGCCGAAGGGCCAGTGTCAGTGCTATACTGGCTGTGGAGGTCAAGGAGCATTCCTACATTTTTACATTGGCTATTTGCCCACTTTGAACTCGAGCTACAATGTCACAACTTGTTAACTTTAAGTACGTGAAAAGATAGATATTCACTTGGGACTTTGTTTATTGATTTTTAATGATAATTTCCGTGATTGGGAAGATCAGGAGGGAAAGTACGAGAGTCATCATTAACCTAAACAGCCCGGAAACTTGCTCTTCAGCCCATCTTGTCCTTGCTCTTCAGCCCATCTTGTCCGTGCTGACCAGCTTGGACTACTGATTGCATCCTTCACATGGTCCGCCCTGTTTCGACTAATGCAATCAACTCGACGTGCACAATCGGAAGATCAAATAACTTTGGGCTGTGCACGCCACACGAAAGAAGAAGATGAAACTTGGTCTACTGAGCTACTCCATTGGCTGCATTTGGCCCACAGCCTCTCGATTCCATATCACTGTCCATAGTTAAAGTCCGTAGAGGGAACTATAGTCAACACTCTGTATCTTCTTCTATTCTACTTGAGTTTGATGTGCATGGAGTGTTATCTGATCTACTCGGATAGCATGCAAAGCAAAGAGTAGGAGTAAACGGGTCATTTTCACAATGGCAGGCAGTGGGTAGTGGGGTACCGCAAGGTTCAGTGCTGGGACCCCAGCTATTTACAATATACATTAATGATCTGGATGAGGGAATTGAATGCAACATCTCCAAGTTTGCGGATGACACGAAGCTGGGGGGCAGTGTTAGCTGTGAGGAGGATGCTAGGAGGCTGCAAGGTGACTTGGATAGGTTGGGTGAATGGGCAAATACATGGCAGATGCAGTATAATGTGGATAAATGTGAGGTTATCCAATTTGGCGGCAAAAACAGGAGGGTAGACTATTATCTGAAGGGTGGCCGATTAGGAAAGTGGGAGATGCAACGAGACCTGGGTGTCATGGTACACCAGTCATTGAAAGTAGGCATACAGGTGCAGCAGGCAGTAAAGAAAGTGAATGGTATGTTGGCATTCATTGCAAAAGGATTTGAGTACAAGAGCAGGGAGGTTCTACTTCAGTTGTACAGGGTTTTGGTGAGGCCACACCTGGAGTGTTGCGTACAGTTTTGGTCTCCTAATCTGAGGAAAGACATTCTTGCCATAGAGGGAGTACAGAGAAGGTTCACCAGACTGATTCCTGGGATGGCAGGACTTCCATATGAAGAAAGACTGGATAGACTCGGCTTGTACTCGCTGGAATTTAGGAGATTGAGGCGGGATCTTATAGAGACTTACAAAATTCTTAAGGGGTTGGACAGGCTAGATGCAGGAAGATTGTTCCTGATGTTGGGGAACCCCAGAACAAGGGGTCACAGTTTAAGGATAAGGGGGAAGTGTTTTAGGACCGAGATGAGAAGGTCATTTTTCACACAGAGAGTGGCGAATCTGTGGAATTCTTTGCCACAGAAGGTAGTTGAGGCCAGTTCATGGGCTATATTTAAGAGGAAGTTAGATGTGGCCCTTGTGGCTAAAGGGATCAGGAGGTATGGAGAGAAGGCAGGTACAGGATACTGATTTGGATGATCAGCCATGATCATATTGAATGGTGGTGCAGGCTCGAAGGGCCAAATGGCCTCTACTCCTGCACCTATTTTCTATGTTTCTATGAAAACAAACTTCTCACTACACCTCGGTACACAAGACAATAATAAACCTAAAACTACATTTCTTTCATGTCTCTGTTGATACATAACATTAGCTTGTGGTCTTGTGGATTTCAAAGGTCGTGAAGCAAATAAAATGATTTAAAAGTGGGATTTTGACTTCCAGCAGCATGAACAGGATTTATGCCACTTCTTGTGACTCCTGTACTCATAGCAGTTTAGAGTAAATTTGATGGGATTGCTAAAACCTTGGAATGAAAATCCTGCTCGGTTGCAACAGGGCGGGGCTCAGCATTAAAACCAAATTCACCTTGTTTTACCAGTGTAAATTGAACAATTACGCAATTCATTGATTCATATATTTGCATAACTCAGTCCGCCCAGCACTCAGTGAAGGCTAGGTTTTTCTAACAAAATTAATACTATTCACCCACTGCGTTTCTCCAGCTTCTTTTCTCCCTTCGATTTTTTTCCGGCATCTGCAGTTCTTTCTGATTCACAGACTTCCCGGCATCTTTGTGATTTCATGCCCAGTTAACTTGATGCGCAATTAAGTCAAATCACGAGATTAGGAAAAAAATTAATTTGCTCAAAATCGTACCACCAGAATTGAATAGGAAATCACTTATTCAGCATCGCTGAAGCTTCAATGTAACAGCACAGGAAGAGACTGTTCAACTGGGCTTAGCTGTTTTGAAGTACTGTCGTGATGTTCTTCCCCCCTTATCTCGTCCATCTCTGATATTCACGCTCCTTGAGCTGCCAGTGCTACCCGTCCCTCAGCCATGTTTCCGTAAGCATCACACCTGCCAATCCATCCTCTGCATGTATTTTCTGCATCAATTGTCGTTCTCTTGTCGTCTGTGTCCCTGCATTATACCGTTCACTACACTTCAGAGTTTTGTATCTGGATCATCTGTAACTTGTAGCTTTAAGGTGAGAGAGGCAAAGTTTAAAGGATGTGGACATGGCATGTTTCTTCCACAGAGAGTGCTGGGGGCCTGGAACTTGCTGTCAGGGGCGGTGGAGGCAAATGTGATAGTGGTGTTTAGAGGCTTTTAGACGGGCACATGGATATGCAGGGAATGGAGGGATATGCATCACATGCAGGGAGAGGAGATTAGTTTAAGTCGACATCATATTCGTTGTGGGCCGAAGGGCCTGTTCCTGTGCTTCACTGCTCTATGTTCTATGTTCCGTCTCTACCCAGATCCAGATATTAATACGCAACAAAAACATGACAAGGCTCTTCTACTGAGTTCTGGGGAATATTACTGAATACTTCTCTGCCTTCTCAATGTCAACCATTGACTGTTCTCCTGTGAGCCAGTGTTCATGTTGTCCCTTTATTCCCAAGCCTTGCAGACAAGCCGTCTAAGCTATCTCAGTGCTTGGCCTGGGTCCAAGGTTTATTCAATGCATGGGTGTGGAGCAACCCTGGACAGTTTTCTAGGTTAAAATTGTAAGATGACAGCAGGTTATTTCTGAACATGCCGTACTACCCACGGGCTATTGATGGAAATATATTCCATGTTCTAATCGCGGTCTGCACCATCAGACCATTTCACAAACCTGTACCCAGTGAGAAAGAAGGCAAATCATCTTTCATTCTCTTCATGTTTCAAATCCTCATTTAGAAGCTTTGTCTCCTTAAGGTCTAACTAAAGTAGGATAGGTTCCTGAACACCTCTATATAAACATAGCTTACAATCATTTCAGTGATTTTTTTTCCTTTACATATCTCTAAAGACCCTGCTTATATAATCTGGCACTGGAAGGCAGCAACGACTTAAGAGAAAACAATCCAAGTCTGTCCAAACTCTCCTTGTAGCCAATACCCTGTAATTCAGGCAGCATTTTGGCAAACCTCTTTATTTATTTTTTATTTATTTTTTTATCAATAGGTGCAGGAGTAGGCCATTCAGCCCCTCGAGCCAGCACTGCCATTCAATATGATCATGGATGATCATCAGGAAAGACATTCTTGCCATAGAGGGAGTACAGAGAATGTTCACCAGACTGATTCCTGGGATGGCAGGACTTCCATATGAAGAAAGACTGGATAGACTCGGCTTGTACTCGCTGGAATTTAGAAGATTGAGGGGGGAATCTCATAGAGACTTACACAATTCTTAAGGGGTTGGACAGGCTAGATGCAGGAAGATTGTTCCCAATGTTGGGGAAGTCCAGGACAAGGGGTCACTGTTTAATGATAAGGGGGAAGTCTTTTAGGACCGAGATGAGAAAATCATTTTTCACACAGAGAGTGGTGACTCTGTGGAATTCTCTGCCACAGAAGGTAGTTGAGGCCAGTTCATTGGCTACATTTAAGAGGGAGTTAGATGTGGCCCTTGTGGCTAATGGGATCAGGGGGTATGGAGAGAAGGCAGGTACAGGATACCTGGAACTGGATGATCAGACATGATCATATTGAATGGCGGTGCAGGCTCGAAGGGCGGAATAGCCTACTCCTGCACCTATTTTCTATGTTTCTATGTTTCTATCCACAATCAGTACCCCATTCCTGCCTTCTACCCTGACTCCGCTGTCTTTAAGGGCCCTATCTAGCTCTCTCTTGAAAGTATCCAGCTAGCCGGCCTCCATCACCCTCTGAGGCTGAGAATTCCACAGACTCACAACTCTCTGTGAGAAAAAGTGTTTCCTCGTCTCCGTTCTAAATGGCTTACCCCTTATTCTTAAACTGTGGCCCCTGGTTCTGGACTCCCCCAACATCGGGAACATGTTTCCTGCCTCTAATCTTATATGTTTTAATAAGATCCCCTCTGATCCTTCTAAACTCCAGAGTATACAAGCCCAGCCGCTCCATTCTCTCAGCATATGACAGTCCCGCCATCCCGGGAATTAACCTTGTAAACTTACGCTGCACTCCCTCAATAGCAAGAATATCCTTCCTCAAATTAGGGGACCAAAACTGCACACAGTACTCCAGGTGTGGTCTCACTGGGGCCCTATACAACTGCAGAAGGAACTTGTTGCTCCTATACTCAACTCCTCTTGTTATGTAGGCCAACATTCGCTTTCTTCACTTGCTGCTGTACCTGTGTGCTCACTTTCATTACTATTCTGCACCCTCTCCAAAGCCTCCATATCCTCCCTGTAAAAGCCTGCAAAAAAATGTACGTTTGGCAGAGTACAAAACTGCTTTTTCTCACATATTATGTTTCACGTTTCTATACAAAGATATTCAGCCGGTTTATAATCAATGGCTACAAGGAAACGGCCCCTGTTGATTAGTTTATTTTTCTGTACATGTGCAGTTGTTCATCTGATGAGTGTGGTGATGCGGGAGCTCGCTAACACTGTGCATGACATAAGATTAGTTGTTATTGATTTTGTTTCCCTCGCAGCGTGTATCTTATTTGCAGCAAATTACTAGAATGCTTGTAAGCTTCACTCTGCTAAGTCCAGTAAATATTCCAACTGACTGATGTATTGGTTTGGCCCTCTGAGGGTTAGTCAATTTAATAGCATCATACTTGCTTCTATAAATTATGTTTATGCAGAGTGAGAATGCCCAGGGGTTTTCCCATGATGGACACTTACCAACAATTATCCTTGTTATTGCCAGTATTGGCGGTGTCTCCAGAGACCTTTATCTTCAAGGTGATCCATCAGAAGTATTGATGCTCAGCTATGATCTGTGCTTTGAAGTGACCCACAAAATGGCACTAATAGCAGATTAGACCCAATATAATGAGTTGTGTTCTGGTAGACCTCCTATGAGTTAGATAGAGCTCTTAGGAAACACCTTTTCTCACAGAGAGTTGTGAGTCTGTGGAATTCTCTGCCACAGAGGGCGGTGGAGGCAGGTTCTCTGGATACTTTCAAGAGAGAGCTAGATAGGGCTCTTAAAGATACCGGAGTCAGGGGATATGGGGAGAAGGCAGGAACGGGGTACTGATTGGGGATGATCAGCCATGATCACATTGAATGGCAGTGCTGGCACAAAGGGCCGAATGGCCTACTCCTGCACCTTTTGTCTATTGTGCCATTGCTCACCAGATATCCAGGAGATGGGGTTTGGAATGTTGTCTCTGTCCAAGTGCAAACCATGACAGGGCCATTGTATTGATAAAAAACAACAAATGCATTCATTACAGATCACAGACCTTTACTGTAGGTAAATAGGCCCTTCGGCCCACCACGTCCTTGCCGAACAAGTTGGCAAGTTTGTCCTATTTGCCTGCATCTGTCCCATATCCTTCTAAACCATTCCATTCCACGTAGCTGTCCAAATGTCTGATAAACGTTGTAATTATATGGGGTTCTTTATCTTCTTCCAGTAGCTTGTACCAGATATGTACCATACTCTCAATGGAAAAAGTTGCCCCGGAGTTCCCTCATCAGCCTCATGGCCTCATGTTCTCATGTGAAGCCAATTCCCTCCAGCTTTAGACTCCTCGGTGAGTGATGGGTGATTTTCTTGGCTACAGACGTGTCCCAGCAACATGGATATGTGATTAAAGTAGTGATGGGAAGAGTTGAAATTCCACTGCCTCGGTAAAATAAAAGTTGTTCCTTGTCTCTGCCATCTCCATCCTGTGGCAATGAACCATGGTAATAGCTGTCTCTTCCAGTCTGAAGAAGGATCCCGACCCGAAACATCATCTATCCATTCCCGACTGACCTGACCCATTGAGTTCCTCCAGCACTTTATGTTTTCTGCAAGGTTCCAACATCTGCGGTTCCTTGTGTAGCCATCTCTTTATTCTGAATGACGTTCCAATGGCAACTTGTGATAATGCTACACGTTTGCTGGAGTTAAACCCCTGTCCCACGGTACGAGTTCATTCCAAGAGCTCTCCTGAGTTTGCCCTGATTCGAACTCGGTACTCGGGGCTCTCGTGGAATTTTTTCATCATGTTGAAAAAATCTTCACGAGTCTCCCCGTGCTTACCTGCCGTTAGCGAGTCTTCCCGAGTACCTGCCGAGACATCCCCGAGCTCCGACGTACCCGCTACGTTCATTCTCCGTGCTTACCACGAGTTAGATTTTTTTTAAACTCGGGAGAGCTCTTGGAATGACCTCGTACCATGGGACAGGGCTATTACTATGCCGCTGCTACGTACATTTTTTGGGGGGATTTCAGAAGCCAAATTCCCCAATCATTCTCTTGATTGGAATATGTCGTGGTGAAAACAATGTGTTACAGTTCCACAGAATAAAAACATATTCTCTAGAAGTTCACTCCTGGTCCACAATGCAGTGTATAACACCATCAGTGGGATGTACCTTGCTTCCAAAATTCATTCATAGAGTTCAGTGTAATGAATTGGAGCCAGAGAACGATGCACAGACTCTGCCAGGGATGACAGTCATTTCATAATTAATCTGATCAATCGCTCTCTCTCATTCACTCACTCTGTAATTAAAGGACTCCAGTTGAGAGAATATGTGGACGAAGTTGGTGTCACTTATGTGGAAAAAAGCAGATGATTTAGCTGGTACTTCTAGTACATAATCAGGCCGTATCCATTGGTACCCAAACATAATATTATTGCAAAATGTACATCACAGGATTTAGTATCAATATTTCAAGCCCAAAGCTTAGCATGATTACATGACAGCCTTTAATTTAGCATTTGAGAAAAGTATTAACCCATTTTCCTAAGTTTACCAGGGTATAACGGTAGACAAGAACCCCACCCCCACATCAGTCTGAAGAAGGGTCTCGACCCGAAACGTCACCTATTCCTTCTCTCCATAGATGCTGCCTCACCCGCTGAGTTTCTCCAGCATTTTTGTCTACCTTCGATTTTTCCAGCATATAACAGTACGTCATTGAAGCACTTTGGCCGTTGATATTTCTAACAACAATCTGAGACTTTTACCTTTATGTGATTGTTGACATAATGACAAGCTGAAAACAGCAACAAATAAACATCAGGGCCAGTTTTTAATTTAATGAACAGTTAAATGTGTTAAATTCTATGCATGTTGATGTACGGTTGTGGCCGCAGGCATCTCAATTATACTGAAGACTCTTGGGTTACGGTTTGCTTATTCAAGGACTTTGAATGCTGAAAGCCCTGAGCTCCTCTTATCACACGAAGCAGCTGCCACTTCCCAAATGGTTCAACCATTAACTGATAAGCACTTAATAAATCTAAATTTGTTTAATATTCCCAGCAATTTAGACAAGGTTTGACTTGCAGAAGTGTGCAATTAAAGGATTTAACTTTTAGCCTTAGCGGACTGGCATCCCCCTGCAACTGGCCATCCATATCCGCTCTTGATGGGAACCTTCTCTTGTCGATGATCACTAAAGCCAGGATTTTGCCATGAATGCCATGTGCCTTTTCATGCCGTTTTTGATGATTTCACTAGGATAATGCCTCTTCCACGATCGAGTGCCTAAATCACCCTTTGTTTGCCCTTTTGCTAAAAGGTTGTGCTATTTTCGCTAGTTGTATCGTGAATAAAATTATGTTTTCTATGTTAACATGTTAATATTTATGTTATTATTAACGTGTTAACATTGTATAAATTACAAGAAATATTCCACCACTGGGGCGAAACTGGGGGCGCCACCGTCGGTCGTTCACTCGTTCGTGCCGCTGCCCGCTAGTTCAGTCTTCTCCAAAATCTATTTATTGCTTCCAATTTTGCAAACTTCCCACAAGCTACCACTTCCCTTGAGAAACGCGGCGAAACATTAGTGAATAACCTGCAGGTTTTCAACAAAGTAACGGACGATATTCGTAGTTCCTGGCGATGTAGGTAAAGACATACAAGGAAAATGTGATTTTAGCTAACAAAGATCTTGAAGAAATATGAAACATAGCTAAAGTTCTCAAAGGTAGTTGTAATGTACAAGATATCGACATAAATATAGAGTATGTAGCTAGTTTCAGGTATGCACCAGTGACCTCAGCTGAGGTAGAAAGAAGTTTTTCAAAACTGAAGCATATTCTGTCTGACTGAAGGCATAGTTTAACACCAGATAATTTGAAAAAAATGCTAGTAATTATGTGCAACCAGGCAACTTTGGCCATTTAGTGTAGTATACCTTTTTATTATCATTTTAAACCATATTTTGGTGGCGGAAATACATGCCTATTTATGCCTTTTTTTTGTCAATAAATGCCTTTCTTTGTGCCTTTTTTGTAATTTTTACGATGCCTTTTTGCCTTGCCTGAGTTTTTTGATGCCTAAACATCCTGGCTCTAATGATGACAGTAAGATTATTTAGTAGGCCTGCAGGTAATGACACTTGGAGACTTGCTAATAGAACAAGCTGATAATGGTGCAGTGAGATGAATGTTGAGACACAGGGAACTGCAGATGCTGGAATCTTGCGTAGAACACGAAATTCTGGAGTAATGCAGAGCTGAAGCAGCATCTGTAGAGGACATGGATAAGTGATGTTGTGGGTCGGGAATCTTCTTTGTGAATTTGAGACCTGCAGGAAAAGCTGTTGTCCACTCCCTTAAGCAATCTCATTGAAAGATCGTGCAATAAATAATGCAAAGGCAGAGAAAGAGTAACATTTTAATTGTTTAATTCAATGTTACTTTATTAACATAGGCGGGACAGTGGCGCAGCGGGTAGAGCAGCTGCCTCACTGCTCGGAGACCTGGGTTTTTATCCTGTCCTCAGGTGCTGTCTGTGTGGAGTTTGCACATTCTCCCTGTGGCCACATGGGTTCCCTCTGGGTCTCCACCTGAAACGTCTCTTGTGTCCTTTTGTGTATTAGCCAACATCCGCAGTTCTTTGTTCCTCGATAATTGTGCATCAATCCTTCCCGTAGACAGGAGGCTGATGCTGCAGCAAACATTGGTGAAAGATTGGAGTGGAAAATCATGTAGCGCATAGGGATAATCACCAAGGAAAGCATGTTAAATAAACATATCTTTCATCTTCAAAAGCTTCATCTTTGCACATAACCGCTGCGCTGTGATCACATGGCAGCTGGTACTTGAGTGTGTTGTTATGGTGATGGGGAGCAAGGGATTGATTCAGCTGCTGCTGGGGGAGGGGATTTGAAGAGGGTTAGATGGCTCCTTAAGCACGTGCACCTCAGGTGATGTTACGAGACTGTGATGGCTGGGAAATAGTATCAGTTCAAAGCTAATCTCCCCGCTTCATGACTTCACACGCAGCTCGTAACCTCGAAGCCATTCACCTTCAAATATCTCAATTACATTTTTTGTTCGTATTCTATTAAAGCTTTGAGATGAGTTGCTACTGTTGACTTCTCAAATCGAGCCTCATAATTTCCCACTCCCCCCGCCACACAACTCTGTCTTTCACCATGGCAACATAAAACTGATGTTGTCAACATTTTAAGTCAGGATAAAGCATTAGATTTGCCCACTTCCCCATCAGTGTGGGGATGTTACCATGGTGATGGATTGAGCATATGATATTATTTGGCACGTATAGGGCAGCGATTTATCTGCAGAATTTAAAATTAATTAAAAACACAAAGGCTACTTATCATTTTACACCCTGTTTGAGGCTGAGGGTGTTCCATTCGAATGTTGATATGTTGCATTAATCATGCTTCAAAATATCACTCTACCAAATGTGTGAAGCGATTACACGAGGAAACTCAAATTGGAACATGATAAATGAAGAATTTGGCAATAATTTATACAATGATGCCAACATTGTGGGATAAGTGCAGAATTGTGATTAATAGCTAGTCGTATTTTTTTTAAGATGTTTGGTTACTCTGATCAAATTTGTTGGAATGCACAAAGAAACATTTCGACAGGCACATTGGTAGAATAGGTTTAGAGGGATATGGGCCAAATGCAGGCAGGTGGGGCTAGTGTAGATGGGACATATATAGGTCAGTGTGGGTTCTATCGAGGGAAATGGGGAGAAGGCAGGAACAAGGTGCTGATTGTGGATGATCAGCCATGATCGTATTGAATGGCGGTGCTGGCTCGAAGGGTTGAATGGCCTACTCCTGCACCTATTTTCTATATATCTTTGTTACCACCACATTTGTTCAGCTCGCGGTTGAGAGGACAGATTCCTATCCCAATGTCTCCTAGCTTCAGCAGTTCAGCATATATGAAGATTACTTTTAAGAATCGGGATTTAAACTGTTCTTGTAACATGAAAGGTTGATGAGCCAACTTGCCCTGGAGTCTCCAGAAGCACATGAGAAGCAGCTGTGTCGGACACAGACTCACACAGCCGCTGTCCAGCAATACCAACAAATAATTAACCGCTTTGCATCCAGAGTTAATATTAACACTTAACCCACTGCTTAAAATTAATCTGTAGGTCAGACAAGCAAGCTCGTTAATGTTATTAATACCTAATCTGTATTAAAGAGCTTTGCTGTACAGATGTCCAATGTCTCACAGAGAAATGGGTGAACATGCGTGGGATGAGGGGCTTTCAACAATCCTCACTCTATTTAATGAATAGATCAGATTTAGAGCATTGACTCTGTTGAAGAATGGGAAAACCACTGCTCAAGTCTGCAATGCCAAGGCAGGCTGGTTAATTGGACCTGTGGCAAGCATCTTCATCTTAAATGCCACCTGTCAATGATCAATGTTGGCACAAGGAACTGCAAATGCTGGTTTACCAAAAAAGACACAAAGTGCTGGAGTAACTCAGCGGGTCAGGCAGCATCCCTGGAGAACATGAAAAAAGGTCCTGATACTGCCAGACTCGCTGAGTTACTCCAGCACTTTGTGTAATCAATGTTTGAATCATATTTAGTTGGCCCCTGCCTGGTTAATGAACCATTCCAACCAGGTGTGCATCTATTTTTATGCTTTGCGTTTGTGTAAAATGTGCATAGTTACATATTTAATACTTTTAAAAATTTAAAAATATGATGCCACTACACTTGATACTGCCTTGGGAATATTGGCAGCCAATATAATCAAGGACCTTTTCCATCCGATCATTCCCTCCTCCCCTTTCACGTAAGAAACCCCACGCAGGTCACGGTGGCGCAGCGGTAAGTTGCGGCCTGACAGCGCTTGCAGCGCCAGAGACCCGGGTTCGATCCCAATTACAGGTGCTGTCTGTACGGAGTTTGTACGTTCTCCCCATGACCTGTGTGGGTTTTCTCCAAGATCATCGGTTTCCTCCCACATTCCAAAGATGTGCAGGTTTGTAGGTTAATTGGTAAACGTAAAAATTGTCCCTACTGGGTGTAGGATAGTGTTAATATGCGGGGATCGCTGGTCGGCGCAGACCCGGTGGGCCGAAGGGCCTGTTTCGGTGATGTATCTCTAAACTAAACTAAAGCTTGAACGCACATGGCATCAAATTCATGAACAGCTTCTTGCCCAAGGTTATCAGACTACTGAAAGGTCTACCTATAAGCTAGGGTGTAGTCCCGATCTTCCGACCTACCTTATTCTGGACCTTGCACTTTTCTCTAATTATAAGACTATACTCTGCACACTGGTCTTTTTCTCATTGTATTACCCGTTGTTCTTGAGTACGACTTGATTCTACTCATGTGTAGTATGATTTGTTTTGGCTAGATAGCTAGGTATCTTGGTACACGTGACAATAATGAACCAATACCAATAAACTCTTTCTATTATTTAGTATATCATTAGGATTTGCTAAGTCTTCTTCTTTTCATGTCCATCTTGTTACAAATGTTGACCTCGCTGCCATCGTCCGGACGCAAGCTTCCGGCGCCAATCAGCGGGAGCCATCACTTGCCGCAGCAGATGACGGTGGTAGCAGAATCAGCTCAGGATACTTCCAGTTTCCAGCCCCGCGACCTGGACGCTTCTGCTATGGGGCCGGGTGCTAAATTAGTTCAACATTATTACCTCCACCACAGAGCTCATTTTGCACCATCGTGGGCAGTTTGCTGATGGTATTTATTGGGTTTTGTGTCTTGGGGACACTCACAGTCAGTTGGTCACATTCCATATAGATTTAGCCATTGACTGGACTGCACAGAATTGTATAAAGGATTTAATTATAAGCTGCAATAGGAGCGGTTATCGGTAACTCGTGTTCCTGATTATATTGTGTAAAAGGCAGCAATGGATCTGATTACCATCTAAGAGTGACACGACTTGAATGAAGCTAGCTCTCAAAATAAAAGTAAATCCTGCAATCCTTTTTGCAGTCCGGGGTATGATAATGAAATAATGTCCATAAAGCTGCAAAAGGCTGATGCAAGAACAGCACCTTTGTCATAATGGCTCAAGACCAGTGTGGGGATTTCACAGTCTGATCCTGTGTAAAGCTTTTGTTATTCGCTGGGCAAAGCAGGAGCAGCTAGCTGGAGTACAATGTTGTTCACAATGTGGATTACCAGGCAACCAATTGTCCCACACTTTGAGGAGTAAAACGCAGATTAATTACAACATGTTTAAGAATGAACTGCAGATGCTGGAAAAATCGAAGGTAAACAAAAATGCTGGAGAAACTCAGCGGGTGAGGCAGCAGCTATGGAGAGAAGGAAAAGGCCACATTTCGGGTCGAGACCCTTCTTCAGACCGGATATTGCTTCACCTATTCCTTCGCTCCATAGATGCTGCCTCACCCGCTGAGTTTCTCCAGCATTTTTGTCTACCTTTGATTACAACATGGTTGCGCTACCAAGGCAGGAAAGAACGTCAAAGTATAAATTCATAAAGATCATAAGATATGTGAACAGAATTAGGCCATTCAGCCCATCGAGTCTGCTCCACCATTTGATCATGGCTGACCTAATTTTCTCTCACCATTCTTCCGCCTTCTCCCTCTAACCTTTGATGCCATTTACTCTTCGACTACGAAACTCGACCGGGTCACATTTAAAAATGTCAGTTGTGCTAATTTAGGAGATTTGGTACAATTTCAGAGCTCGAAGCTGAGAACTATATTCTGCACTCTGTACCTTCCCCTTTGCTCCACCTACTGTACATGCGTTTGACTTGATTTCATTTATGTATAGTATTATCTGATCTGTTTGTATGGGATGTCAAACAGCTCTTCACTGTACCTCGATACAGGTGATAATAATAAACCTGAACCTAAACCAAGGGCGGCTCAGAATGTACAGTGGGTCTGAATCTTCACAAGTGCTTATCTGTGCAGGACTGCCAGGTCACTGCAACAATTGCTACTGACCCTGATTTATTTAATTCCTGATAATTAACTAATTTAATTTAAAGTTCCCATCTACCATGGTGGGACTTGAATTCCGATCACTGGATCACTCAACCAGACTCCTGTAACACAAGTGTTGGAAGGAACTGCAGATGCTGGTTTAAATTCAAAATACAGGAATAACTCAGCGGGACAGGCAGCATCTCCGAAGAAGGGTCTCGACCTGAAACGTCACCCATTCCTTCTCTAATGGTCTCCTAATCTGAGGAAAGACATTCTTGGCATAGAGGGAGTACAGAGAAGGTTCACCAGACTGATTCCTGGGATGGCAGGACTTCCATATGAAGAAAGACTGGATAGACTCGGCTTGTACTCGCTTGAATTTAGGAGATTGAGGGGGGATCTTATAGAAACTTACAAAATTCTTAAGGGGTTGGACAAGCTAGATGCAGGAAGATTGTTCCCGATGCTGGGGAACTCCAGAACAAGGGGGTTACAGATTAAGGATAAGGGGGAAGTCTTTTAGGACCGAGATGAGAAGATCATTTTTCACACAGAGAGTGGTGAGTCTGTGGAATTCTCTGCCACAGAAGGTAGTTGAGGCCAGTTCATTGGCTATATTTAAGAGGGAGTTAGATGTGGCCCTTGTGGCTAAAGGGATCAGGGGGTGTGGAAAGAAGGCAGGTACAGGATGCTGAGTTGGATGATCAGCCATGATCATATTGAATGGCGGTGTAGGCTCGAAGGGTCGAATGGCCTACTCCTGCACCTATTTTCTATGATTCAATGATTCTCTCCAGAGATGCTGCCTGTCCCGCTGAGTTACTCCGGCATTTTGTGTCTATCTTGGATTAAAACCAGTATTTGCAGTTCTTTCCTACACGAGGTGTTTCCCGCATACATTTCTTGGAATGTATGCGGGATAGTTTTCTAAACCAGCATGTGGAGGAACCAACAAGAGAGCAGGCTATTCTAGACTGAGTAATGAGGAAGGGTTAGTTAGCAGTCTTGTTGTGCGTGGCCCCTTGGGCAAGAGTGACCATAATATGGTTGAGTTCTTCATTAGGATGGAGAGTGACATAATTAAGTCAGAAACAAGGGTTCTAAACTTAAACAAAGGTAACTTTGAAGGTATGAGCCGTGAATTGGCCAAGATAGACTGGCAGGTGAGTCTTAAACGGTTGACAGTGGATGTGCAATGGAAGGTATTTAAAGTCTGCATGGATGAAGTACAAAAATTGTTCATACCAGTTTGGCAAAAGAATAAATCAGGGGAGGTGGTGCATCTGTGGATAACAAGGGAAATCAGGGATAGTATAAAAACTAAAGACGAGGCATACAAATTGGCCAAAAAAAGCAGCCTACCAGAGGACTGGGAGAAATTCAGAATCCAGCAGAGAAGGACAAAGGGCTTAATTAGGAAAGGGAAAATAGATTACGAAAGGAAACTGGCAGGGAACATAAAAACTGACTGCAAAAGTTTTTATAGATATGTGAAGAGAAAGAGACTAGTTAGAACAAATGCTGGTCCCTTGCAGTCAGAAGCAGGTGAATTGATCATGGGGAACAAGGACATGGCAGACCAATTGAATAACTACTTTGGTTCTGTCTTCACTAAGGAAGACATAAATAATCTGGCGGAAATAGCAGTGGACCGGAGGTCAAATAAGATGGCGGAACTGAGTGAAATCCAGGTTAGCCGGGAAGTGGTGTTGGGTAAATTGAACGGATTAAAGGCCGATAAATCCCCAGGGCCAGATGGTCTGCATCCCAGAGTGTACAAGGAGCCACGGAAATAGTGGATGCATTAGTAATAATTTTTCAAAACTCCTTAGATTCTGGAGTAGTTCCTGAGGATTGGAGGGTAGCTAATGTAATCCCACGTTTTAAAAAAAGGAGGGGGAGAGAAAGCGGGGAATTACAGGCCAGTTAGTCTAACATCGGTAGTGGGGAAACTGCTAGAGTCAGTTATTAAAGATGGGATAGCAGCACATTTGGAAAGTGATGAAATCATTGGACAAAGTCAGCATGGATTTACGAAAGGTAAATCATGTCTGACGAATCTTATAGAATTTTTCGAGGATGTAACTAGTAGAGTGGATAAGGGAGAACCAGTGGATGTGTTATATCTGGACTTTCAGAAGGCTTTCGACAAGGTCCCACATAAGAGATTAGTATATAAACTTAAAGCACATGGTATTGGTGGTTCAATATTGATGTGGATAGAGAACTGGCTGGCAGACAGGAAGCAAAGGGAGTAGGAGTAAACGGGTCCTTTTCACAATGGCAGGCAGTGACTAGTGGGGTACCGCAATGCTCAGTGCTGGGACCCCAGCTATTTATAATATACATTAATGATTTGGACGAGGAATTGAATGCAACATCTCCAAATTTGCAGATGACACCAAGCTGGGGGGTATAGTTAGGTGTGAGGAGGCTGCAGGGTGACTTGGATAGGCTGAGTGAATGGGCAAATACATGGCAGATGCAGTATAATGTGGATAAATGTGAGGTTATCCACTTTGGTGGCAAAAACATGAGGGTAGACTATTACCTGAATGGTGGCAGATTAGGAAAATGGGAGATGCAATGAGACCTGGGTGTCATGGTACACCAGTCATTGTGAGTAGGCATGCAGGTGCAGCAGGCAGTGAAGAAAGCGAATGGTCTGGTAGCATTCATAGCGCATGGATTTGAGTATAGGAGCTGGGAGGTTCTACTGCAGTTGTACAGGGTTTTGGTGAGATCACACCTGGAGTATTGCATACAGTTTTGGTCTCCAAATCTGAGGAAAGACATTCTTGCCATAGAGGGGGTTCAGAGAGGGTTCACCAGACTGATTCCTGGGATGTCGGGACTTTCATATGAAGAAAGACTGGATAGACTCGGCTTGTACTCACTGGAATTTAGAAGATTGAGGGGGGATCTTATAGAAACTTACAAAATTCTTAAGGGGTTGGACAAGCTAGATGCAGGAAGATTGTTCCTGATGTTGGGGGAGTCCAGAACAAGGGGTCACAGTCGAAGGATAAGGGGGTATTCCTTTATGACCGAGATGAGGAAAACATTCTTTACACAGAGAGTGGTGAGTCTCTGGAATTCTCTGCCACAGAAGGTAGTTGAGGCCAGTTCATTGGCTATATTCAAGAGGGAGTTGGATGTGGCTCTTGTGGCTAAAGGGATCAGGGGGTATGGAGAGAAGGCAGGTACGGGATACTGAGTTGGATGATCAGCCATGATCATATTGAATGGCGGTGCAGGCTCGAAGGGCCGAATGGCCTACTCCTGCACCTATTTTTCTATGTTTCAATGTTTCATTATATACATTAAAAAATATTTTCCACTTGAGAACTTAACAGATGCTCCTCAGCATATAAAACAGAAGTGATCAGTGAAAATTTCAAAAGCCATTAATCACAATTGACGGCTGAATAGAACTGCAGTCCCGGGCCAGTGGGGAGTTGTGACATTATAAAGAATAAAACCATTTATTTATTGAGCTGCTGTAGAGACCGCCAGGACTATTGACAACAGTTATCTACATCAGTTGTATCGCAGGTTCCATCTCCTCTGCAGCTGTTATTCACACTTTTTAATTATCTTTAATTTGAATAATAGATTTGTTCATACAATATTGTGTTTCAACTTTCTAAATATTTCCTTTGGCAATATTAGCAGATGCATACTTAGCATGGAACTACCCATGTCGCAAATTTGAAATGAAACACAATGTTTGGAGACATTTGTTGGCCAGGCAACGTCTCAGACTCACACGGCATGGAAACGGGCCCTTTGGCCCAATTTTGTCACACAGAGTGTTGTGGGACTGTGGAATTCTCTGCCTCAGAGGGCAGTTCTCTGGATACTTTCAAGAGAGAGCTGGATAGGGCTCTTAAAGATAGCGGAGTCAGGGGATATGGGGAGAAGGCAGGAACGGGGTACTGATTGCGGATGATCAGCCATGATCACATTGAATGACGGTGCTGGCTCGAAGGGCCAAATGGCCTACTCCTGCACCTATTGTCTATAACTCACCCATGCTGACTGAGACGGCCGCTCGAAGCTGGCCCCACTTGTTTGGTCCATATCCCTCCAAAGGTTCCTGACATGAAAGATTTCCTGTTGATGTCCTCCACAGAGCCTGCCTGACCCACTACGCTGTCTTCTACGCAAGACTCCAGCATCTGCTGTTCCTTGTGTCTCCCTCAAAAGCTTTCCTATCTGTGGAAAGGGAAACACTTGGGATTTCAAGTCTAGGACCCTTTGGCGGAACTCCTGGTGCATTGATGAGGAGCAGTGAATGTGTTCATTCGGTAGTTCGTGCAATTATTTTGAAGAGTTTATTTTGTCAAAGTGACCCCCTGCCCCCCAACAAAATGTACTGAACATTACCCTGCTACTTCCTCCAGCTGGTCTTACTGCTGGTTGTGTGTGTGTGTGTGTGTATTATATATATACATGTGATCTATATATGTGAGTGTGTGTGTATATACACACACTGAACTTTTTTTCTCTCGTTTATCATTTTGTTTACAGTGTGAATATGTATATGTATATCTGTACATATTCTGTTGTGCTGCAGCAAGTAAGAATTTCATTATTCTGTCTGGAACAAATGACAAAAAGCACTCTTGACTCTATCTTCTGCATGGTCGTGAAACCAATACTGCTCGAGATTCTCCAGGCAAAAAACAAAGTGCTGGAGGAACTCAGCAGGTCAGGCAGGGAATGTGGAATGGACAGGTGATGTTTTGGGTCGGGGCCCTTCTTCAGATGAAATCAGTGTGGGATTAATGTAAATGGGGATTTAATGGTGGACAAAGGGTCTGTTTCTGCGCTGTGTTACAATGTTCAGTATTCTGGTTTAATGTAGATATTCTCATGAGCCATTGGTTGGAATTACCATATTGCTGTATTTCCTTTAGACAATGCCCATTCTTTATGCATAATGGATTACCATAATATCAAATAAAAACTGCTGCATAAATTTAATTGGGAAAACATGATCCATGAACTATTTTGATCCTTTATAAAGAGTAACCACAATTCCTAACTGCGAGCTTTATGACTTTTCTTAAAATGTCCCCATCAGTGCAACAGGCAAAAAGTTGTGCGGGTTTGTAGGTTAACCGGCTGTCTGTAAATTGCCCCTCCTGTGTAGGGAGTGGATGAGAAAGTGGGATCAAGGAGAACTAGTGTGAACAGGTGATCATTGGTTGGCATGGACTTTGTGGGCTGAAGGGCCTGTTTCTATTAATCAATATAGATAAAATGAATCAATTTCAAGAGTCAGGGGTGTTTAAGTTCCATTTGTACCGGCACCAGAACAATGAGATTGTTACTTGCTGCAGATTTACTGGGCATTAATGTAACATCACACAAATAAATATAAACAGCAATACAGTAAATTAATAACTAATACTAGGTAACCGTACCAGCTTCACTGAACCAGAGTAATTACAAAAATTAGACCCAAGATTATAGATAATCACCAGTGATTCAGGCTCCGTGTTGAAGAGGCGTTTTTGACATGTGTGCACTGTGCATGCTGTGTCTCCTATTCCCCCCCTTCCTGCTACCTCCCCCCCGTTGCGGTGGTTCATTAGCAGGCGGCACTGTGCTGGGATGGTTCCATCTCCGGGGAGCTCAAGTGTGACAAAGCCACGAGTAAACTTTGACACATTCTCCAACACTTTGCTGAACGTTGCAAATTTAATTTTGCCAAGCAAATGAATTTTGTTCTCATTTTCTTTTTGTCTAAAGCAGTTTTATTGCAAATGTCAGGTGAGGGAGTGATTTGTTTCAGCAACATTTTTGTGCAAGTCTTTTAATGTCTGCGTTAAGTTATGGTCGGGGACGATGCTCACAAACAGCAACTGCACTGTGACTCTTGTTTGTGTTGGGACACAAGGAACTGTAGAAAAAAGACACAAAGTGCCGGAGTAACTCAGCAGGGCAGGCAGCATCTCATGGATACGTGACGTTTTGGATGTAGACTTTCAATTCAATTCAATCTTTAATTGTCATTGTGCGGTGTACAATACAGAGACAACGAAATGCAGTTGGTATCTCCGAAGGGCGAACTTACGAATAAACAAGTAACTGCGCAGTAGTATGAGTATATACATCTATACATATACAGTGGTATCCGTGCAATTTGCTGGTGATTGGATAGTCCGGGGGGGAGGGGGGGGAGACAGGCAGTCATTGAGGTGCAGCGTTGAGAAGTGTGACAGCCGCAGGGAAGAAGCTGTTCTTGAGCCTGCTGGTCCGGCAGCGGAGGGACCTGTAGCGTTTCCCGGATGGGAGGAGGGTAAACAGTCTATGGTTGGGGTGTGAACTGTCCCTGGCGATGCTGTGCGCAGGCATTGTTTAATACGGACAGACTCAATGCAGAGGAGTGAGGAGCCTGTGATGCGTTGGGCGATCTTCACCACCCTCTGCAGAGCTTTCCGGTCGGCGACAGTGCAGTTACCGTACCATACTGTGATGCAGTTGGTAACGATGCTCTCGATGGTGCAGCGGTAGAAGTTCACCAGAATCTGGGGAGACAGATGGATCTTCTTAAGTCTCCTCAGGAAGAAGAGACTTGAGGATGTGTTGTGGGTCCAGGAGAGGTCATCGGAGATGTTGACACCCAGGAACCTGAAGCTGGAGACACGTTCCACCTCCGTCCCGTTGATACAGATGGGGGTGTGCGTGCAGCCTCTCAATCTCCTGAAGTCCACAATGAGCTCCTTGGTCTTCTTGGAGTTGAGGGCCAGGTTATTGTCGGCACACCATGCTGAACCTCCTCCTTGTAGGCCGACTCATCGTTGTCGCTGATGAGGCCAATCACCATCGTGTGATCTGCATACTTGATGATGGTGTTGGTACCATGTACAGGTATGCAGTCGTAGGTGAAGAGGGAGTAGAGGAGGGGGCTCAGCACGCAGCCCTGGGGTACACCAGTGTTCAGGGTGAGGGTAGAAGAGGAGTGGTTATCCAACCTAACAGACTGTGGTTTGTTGGTTAGAAAGGCCAGTAACCAATTGCAGAGGGAGGGGTTGATGCCCAGGTCATCGAGTTTGGCGATCAATTTAGAGGGGATAATGGTGTTGAATGCTGAGCTGTAGTCGATGAACAGCATTCTTACATAAGTGTTTCTGTTGTCGAGGTGGGAGAGGGCGGAGTGGAGTGCCGTTGAGATGGCATCCTCCGTGCTCGTTCTTGCGGTATGCAAACTGGTAGGGGTCCAGAGTGGGAGGTAGGCAGCATTTGAGGTGTGCCATGACCAGCCTTTCAAAGCACTTGGCGATGATAGTGGTGAGTGCAACTGGGCGGAAGTCGTTGAGGCTCGCTGCAGTGGAGTGTTTTGGCACTGGCACGATGGAGATAGTTTTAAGGCACATGGGGACAACTGCCTGGGCAAGTGACAGGTTGAAGATGTCAGTCCAGACGTCTGTCAGCTGTGCAGCACAGGTCCTGAGGACGCGCCCGGGTATGCCGTCAGGGCCGGCAGCCTTACGTACATTGATCCTACTCAGTGCCACGTGCACGTCGTAGGGGTTGAGTGTGAGGGGCTGGTGGTCATCGGGGAGCACAGCCTTGATGGCCAACTCTTGGTTGTCCCTTTCAAAGCGGCCATAAAAGTGATTGAGTTCCTCGAGGAAGGATTCGTCGCTGGAAGTGGGGGTGGAGTTGGTGGCTCTGTAGTCAGTGATGGCCTGGATGCCATGCCACATGCGTCGGGGGTCGGGGTTGCTGTCGAAGTGCTCCTCGATCCGCAGCTTGTATCTGTGTTTGGCGTACTTGATGCCCCTCTTCAGATTGGCCCTCGATGAACTATAGGCACGGGCATCGCCTGACCTGAAAGCTGAGTCCCGTGCTTTCAGCAGTAGCCTGACCTCGCTGTTCATCCATGGCTTCTGATTCGGGTATGTGGTGATTTGTTTGAGGTGATTTGCATCTAATTTAGTGGCCAAAGATTCATAGTGGTTTGGACAGTGAGTGGTCAACTACCATTGGAAAGGGTTTTGGTGACCGAGACACTATGGCTACCCATCACATGCAGGGTCAACATTACCACATGTAGTGTTGACCTTATAACAGTCGTGTCTGGATGAAGCCTGCAAGGGGAATCGATTGACCACCAAATGGACGTGTTTGATCAAGGATCCATCATGTTCTTTCTGGTTGATTGTTAATGGATTTCCCACTGACTTAATGAGTGGTTCCTTCTAGATTTTAGCATTGTCAGAATCATCAGGGAAAATAATCTCTTGCAGCTTCAGAGCACTTGAAGGCACTTGGCCTCAAAGGTGAGAAGGGCAAAGTTTAAAGGAGGTGAGTGGGGCAAGTTTTTACAGATAGTGGTGGTTGCCGGGAACATTCTGCCAGGGTTGGTGATGATGGAATGGAGGTACATCGTTCCCAATGGAGCAGTGTTGAGGCCCTGAATAATATTTTCTTGCTTATGAAACATTGCCACTGGTCTTGGAATCTTGTGTTGCCAATTTCCAATGCTTAGGCATTTGAAATCAATTCCAAAATAAACTTCAGATTCACTACGCCCTGTTACTGTTCTGTGTCATAAAACCGTCCTGGATGCTTGCCCGTCTTTAAATTCTGGTTGGATTATTTGGATGTGGTTGCTGTTACTATGTACGTTTGACTCAATTATTCAGCTAGTTGTTCCATAACTATACTCCATATTCAGGAGTGCAGCTGTGGAATAACCAGACACAGGCAGCTTAAAAAGTGAGCCTTTTCACAGAATATCTTGTTCTGCGGTGACTTTGAGTGAAGCAAATCTCAATGCTGTTTTTATAGAGACACAAGCTTAAAATGCAGCTGAGCAAACTGGTCAAAAAGGACAGTTTCACACTCTTTAGATGTAAATTATTTGGCTATTTGTGAATTTCAGTTGAATATATGTGAAATTTCTAACAGGATGACTTATCATATACACTCATTTATTAGCGTTCAAACAATCATGTAATTCCCGTCCAGTCTCCTTCTAACCCTCACCCACACCACCATCCCGGTATGCCGATACACACCCATTGCTCCCACCACACTATTCACCCCTGTACACTCGTCTTCCACCCTGAATCCCATCTTCTATCCCCCTCCACCCATATCCATCGTGATGGCTTTACATTCCACTCCTCTCTCTTGTCTCCTTTTCACCTCTAGCCTTTGTCACTAGCTCCACCCATCCCCTCCCCTGTATCCACTGTCACTTGCCAAGCTTTGTCCCACCCCACCTCTCTTTTCCAGCTTTCTCTCCCCAACTCCATCAGTCTGGAGAAGGATCCTGACCCTAAATTCCTTCCACAGATGCTGCCTGACCTGCTGTGTTCCTCCAGCACTTTGCTTTTTGCTCAAGATTCCAGCATCTCGTTAGACATTTCAAACTGAGGTCTTTCACAGCTGATATTCATTTAAAGACGAAGGATAAAGGTCGACACAAAAAGCTGGAGTAACTCAATGGGACAGGCAGCAACTCTGGAGAAAAGGAATGGGTGACATTTCGGGTCGAAACCCTTCTTCAGACCCGAAATGTCACCCATTCCTTCTTTCCAGAGATGCTGCCTGCCCTGAGCTACTCCAGCTTTTAGTGCCAATCTTTGGTTTAAACCAGCACCTGCAGTTCCTTCTTACATAAAGGATAAAGGTCAGCCAAAAAAAAGGTATTTTTTAAGAAATTGTTAATCTGTTGATAGTGGAGATACGTGTCTGACAATGGCTTAATTCAGAATTTCATCCCAACTTAAAATGATCCTGTTATTAAGAGGTTAATACATTTTGAATGCGCTACAAACCATCCCAAAACAACAGGGAGGAAGAGCAGATTGTTTAGAAGAGGCAGTTTGTGGGTTGCTGGAGTGACCTCATCTGGATGAGTTCATTTCCTGAGGAGTCAGCTGTAGCTCTGCCTTCGTTTCACTCTCTGTTGAAGGACACTTTGGCTCCTTTACAGAAATGTGCTGAAGCCCTCTCTTTGTCGAGTGAGCTGCATGAAATAATCCCTTTGTTGGGAAAGTCCCACTCCAACGGCAGCAGAGATTTCATCATCCTCAACACACTAGCACGCTTCATGTTCAAAAATGTGCTTTTATTTGAATTCTGAAAGCTGTCCAGTTGAATGGCTCTCCCCGTTGCAGTTTACTGGATCCATTTACACAGCGGCACCATTTACAGAGCAGCCCCTGACAAATTCTCATTTCATCATTGCAGAATCGACCAGGTTTTATGGTCTCACTCCACATTATTGGATAGATGCAGACTGGTTGTCTAAAGCTTGACAAAACAAGCAATCAATTTTTATTGAAAAATGTTAACTTTTTATTAACTTACCTGAGAAAATCTCAAACTGGTTGTAAATTACAAGGAAAAGAATCAGAACTGGGGTAAAAAGACAGACTGGCGTACTTTCCTTTAAGTGCAGGCTTGTTCATACTGATATCAATGTTACATTTTCCTGCTGTATTGAGCTGTACTAACAGAAGCAACAGGTTGTGCTTGGCAGTGTGAAAGATACCAGCTTGGATATAAAGTCTCCAGCCAAGATTGACCTGACACTGGCTGTAAAACGTTTATATTTTCAGAGGGAAATTACTAGTGTCTTAGTCATAAATGTAACTTTATATTTACCATGTCCAACATTTAATGGAGCAGTCATCAATAAAGAGATGGCATTACATTTTTGTATTATTGAGATTAGAAATTAAATGAAAAGTGAAACAAGAAATGTTCAAAACTTGTGATCGACCACCAACTAAGTCAAAGAATCATTTAAAATCACGACTTTACAACAGGAATCATTTTATTAAGAAAACACATTACATCAGTATAAGTTTTGCAGTGTGAACTCCTTGACTCCAGCATCCTCTTGTGACCAGAGTTTTCCGTGGCTACAAAACAATCATCTTAATTCTGTTCCAAAATATGTGGGTTAATAGGCTTCTTTTCTTTTTAAAGAATGCTTCTTTGATGTTTTATTTCCGAGACATCAAAATAACATTGAGCACAAATTTCACAGAGAATACAACAACTAATACATAACAATGATTAAGAGTTGTTGAAGAAGGAACTGCAGATGCTGGAAAAATCAAAGGTAGACAAAAATGCTGGAGAAACTCAGCGGGTGAGGCAGCATCTATGGAGCGAAGGGTGAAACGTCACCTATTCCTTCGCTCCATAGATGCTGCCTCCCCCGCTGAGTTTCTCCAGCATTTTTGAATACACAACAATGAAGTGTTTACAATGTTATGTCAGAGTTTTTTTTTAAATGACACCGTTGTTAAAATAATTTAAAATTGTTTCTGCAAACAAGTCCCTTTCTGTTCAATAATTGACCACAAATGGACAGATTTTGGAAGTCACTTTAACAACAGCTCTGGATGATCCATATTGTTTTTTTCAAGGAGATGACAGGGTTTAGGTATTGTGGACATCTCGCAAGCAAACCCATGCAGGTGAAATGTTACACCATTGTACAAAGGCATAAAACACCGGCAAGCCAAAGTGATCTTTGAGTCGTTCTTTCATGAATTACACCCGAAAGTGAATCAAGATTTGTTCAATTATACCAATGATTCCTCTGCATCTATAGCCAATGCCACTTGGGATAAATGCTGTTTTACAAAGATATTAAGATCTTAAAACTGTTTGTTTGCATATTAAAAGTCAGTTTGTATTATACAGTTTCATAAAATACAGAATTGTATACAGAATGTAAACTCAAAAATGTATAGAAAAGAGCATTTCATATTTCCCAAACAAATGCTACATAAAATAATAATTGGTACAGATCTCAATACTTTTTTCAATGGTGTAAGGTTTGTAGACTCCACCCAAGAATCATTCTGGCTGTGCCAGCATTGTGTTCATTTCCTTCCCTGCATTGAACAATGATATACAAAGTACAAATACCTAGATATGGTTTCTTTCAAATATTATACACAATTTATTTTCCTATGAACAGTATAAATAATTAAAAGGCATTTTTTACAAACATATGCTGAACTTTTTATATTAAAAGGTCACCTAAAAACAAATATTTAAAAATCTAGTCTTACATTACAAAAATTAAAAACGAATGTTAAAAAAACCTTAAATACATCAAAGATTGAAAATGACAATCTGGAGTTTAAATAGCTTCCATATGTACACATGACAAAGATTTAGAAAACAATGAAGCTTATAAAACTGATATACATTAATAACCTTTTATCAAGTAAGTAAAGAATGGTAAGAGCAGGTAACAATGTCTTACTGCTTTAAGAGCATCGTATTTGCACTCTTCCTACAATCGCTTAAATCACAGCTCTATAATCCAACAATATTCCTGAAATAATACACTGTATAATGTTAAATTTACAACAAATGGGCAGTCAAATTGAGTAGTAAATGATGTTGGATTATGAACTCTGATTTATTGAGGTGAAATTGTCTTAAATTGCAGTGGTTGTCAAAATTAACTGCTCTTTCATGTTAAACTTTGAACACATGGCCTTTAGTAATCCAATACTCTAAAACAAAGTCTCACTGTCATGACAACGTCACTGTGTGAGGTGTTGAAGAACAACTTTCAATTGGATGATTAGCATCTAACCGAAAGAAACAACCTTTCATTAGTGAACATACTTATGAATAATGGTATAAATGTTCATGCTAGTATTATGTACGATATTTTTAATACTTAAAGTGATAACTGTATCTAAATTTCGCAGTAACAAGTATTATTGTTGAAAATTATAATCTTAAAGTGATTTAATTGTGTAGTGCACAAACAATGTCGTGTTTATCACTGGCTAGGTTAATATTAGTTAAAATTATAGGAAAAATTGAAGGGAATAACTTAATGTGGAGATTACTTACATTGACAGCTGGAAGACAGATAGTGGAGACGGCCAGTGGCCATGGGAGAAGAATAGATGCATTTTCGAACAATAAGTGTAAAGGAAACCAAGTGGGGAAAGTGAGGTGGAGAAGGGTAGCAAAGACAGCAAGAGTGTTGATGTGCAAGGAAATATCTGGGCAAACTCGAGGTGAAAGGAACTGAGAAAGGGTGAGAGAATCAGAATGATTAACATTAATATATCAAGGATCAACATTAAAAATGGAGAGAAGAGTGAGAGGGAATTTGAGTAGAAGGAAGGGCGGTTACTATCTTGGACAAGAGACAAACAGACAGAATTCATGGAAGTGGGGAGATTTTGTGGAAGCAGCAATTAACGGGACCACAGCAACAATACCAAAGGGCAGCAAAAACAAAAAGTCTGACAGACAGCCTAGTTGTGATGAAGAGTGTGGAAAGCAGCAGAGGACATGCCACACAGTACTGGTAAGTGAAGCCAGGTTTGTGAAGGAAAGGCAACTAGAAACGAAATAGACACAAAAGACAATTGCTGGGATCTAGAGCTGAAATCCAAGTGCTTGAGATCCCAGCGGATCAGGCAGCACCTGTGGAGGGAGTGGACCATAACTATCCACGGAAGCTGCCTGACCTGCTGAGTTCTCCAGCACTTTGATTTCTGCTCTAAAAACAAAGTACTGTAGAGTGGAAGGGAGAACTAGAAGAGGAAAGAATAATAGTGAGGGTTGAGGTTAGGTGAGGAGGAGGAAGGATGACCAATAACGAGAGAGAGTGGAGAGGGAACAACAAAGCAAACAAGAAATCAGACAAAGACATAAAAGGGAACTAGAATGGAAGCAGTCACGCGGTTAGCATCGTGACAACTCGGGTGAAAGGAGAACTGGTGAGGAGACCAAACAAAGGCCATCACAAGAGGAAATCAACCAGTGGGCAATGTGATCAGTCAGCTGCTGACAATACTGGTGGCGGCAATGTTATAATAGATGGTTGGTGTTTGGGTGTTGGTGGATGGAGGGGTAGTAGTGGAGAAAGATATATCTCTTCAAACAGCCAACAATGGGGAGGAAATGGGAGCATATTGTGAAGAGCAGCCAAGCACAGAGAAGACAAAGTGGAATAATCTGGCACTAAAGAGGTGGTATCACAGGGAAGGGGGTTGTCAAAAATTGCAGCAGGTTTTTCATCAGCTGAGCATGTGGACTGAAGAATGGCTAAGGGAGCTGAGATAAGTGCGAGGTGTTGTATTTTGGGAAGTCAAACCAGGGCAGAGCCTTCACAATGGAGGCGTGATGTACAGCATAGGGATCTAGGAGTACAGGTACAGAGTTCCCGGAAAGTGGCATCACAGGCAGATAGGGTGATCAAGAAAGCTTTTGCTCCAGTGGCCTTCAGCAGTAAGCATATTGAGCATAGAAGTTGGAACGCTATGTCACCGTTATACAAGACATTGGTGAGGCTGCATTTGGAATACTGCGTTCAGGTTTGGTCACACTGTTATAGGATGGATGTCAATAAGCTGGAAAGTGTGCAGAGAAGAATGACGAGAATGTTGCCAGGACTTGAGGGCCTGAGCTATGGGGAGAGATGGAGCACACAAGGCTAAAGGGTGATATTATACAAGTGTATAAAATCATGAGGGCGAATCAGTCTTTTATTCAGAGTAGGAGAATGAAGAACCAGAGGACATAGGTTTATGAGGACAGAGGGAAAAGATTTAATATAAACCAGAGGTAACGTTTTATAGACCTGTTAGTTTGACGTCAGTGGTGGGCAAATTAATGGAAAGGATACTTAGAGATAATATATATAAGCATCTGGATAAACAGGGTCTTATCAAGAACAGTCAACATGGATTTGTGCCTGGAAGGTCATGTTTGACAAACCTTCTTGAATTTTTTGAAGAGGTTACTAGGGAAATTGATGAGGGCAAAGCAGTGGATGTTGTCTATATGGATTTCAGTAAGGCCTTTGACAAGGTTCTCCATGGAAGGTTGGTTAAGAAGGTTCAATCTTTGGGTGTTAATGGCGGAGTAGCAAGATGGATTCAACAGTGGCTGAATGGGAGATGCCAGAGACTAATGGTGGATGTCTGTTTGTCAGGTTGGAAGCCGGTGACCAGTGGGGTGCCTCAGGGATCTGTGTTGGGTCCACTGTTGTTTGTCATGTACATCAATGATCTAGATGATGGGGTGGAAAATTGGATAAGTATGCAGATGATACTAAGATAGGGGGTGCTGTGGATAATGAAGTAGATTTTCAAAGTCTACAGAGAGATTTGGGCTATTTGGAAGAGTGGGCTGAAAGATGGCAGATGGAGTTTAATGCTGATAAGTGTGAGGTGCTACATCTTGGCAGGACAAATGAAAATAGGACGTACATGGTAAATGGTAGGGAATTGAGGAATGCTGTGGAACAGAGGGATCTAGGAATAACTGTGCATAGTTCCCTGAAGGTGGAATCGCATGTAGATAAGGTGGTAAAGAAAGCTTTTGGTGTGCTGGCCTTTATAAATCAGAGCATTGAATATAGGAGTAGGGAAGTAATGTTAAAATTGTACAAGGCATTGGTGAGACCAATTCTGGAGTACGGTGTACAATTTTGGTCGCCTAATTATAGGATGTCAACAAAATAGAGAGAGTACAGAGGAGATTTACTAGAATGTTGCCTGGGTTCCAGCAACTAAGTTACAGAGAAAGGTTGAACAAGTTAGGTCTTTATTCTTTGGAGCGCAGAAGGTTAAGGGGGGACTTGATTGAGGTCTTTAAAACGATGAAAGGGATAGACAGAGTTGACATGGATAAGCTTTTCCCATTGAGGGAAGGAAAGATTCAAACAAGAGGGCATGACATGAGAATTAAGGGACAGAAGTTTAGGGGTAACATGAGGGGGAACTTCTTTACTCAGAGAGTGGTGGCTGTGTGGAATGATCTTCCTGCAGAAGTGGTGGAGGCAGGATCGATTTTAACATTTAAAAGTAAAGTGGATAGGTATATGGACGGGAAGGGAATGGAGGGGTATGGTCTGAGTGCAGGTAGATGGGACTAGGGGAAAATAAATTGTCGGCATGGACTGTAAGGGCCGAGAAGGCCTGTTTCCGTGCTGTAATTGTTATATGGTTATTATATGGTTTTCACTCAGATGGTATAGGTATATGGAATGAACTGCCAGATGTAGATGAGGCAGGAACAGGAACAAAATGTAAAAGACTCTTGGATATGTACATAGAAAGGAAAAGTTCAGAGGGATATGGACCAAATGCGGGCAAATTAGACTAGCTTAGATGGGGCATCTTGGCCGGCATTAATTAGTTGGGCCGAAGGGCCTATTTCTGTGCTCTGACCCAAAAATAAAAAGATACTGACTAGGAAAAACAAAATGTTTAAATAAGGTTATAGTAAAAGATGCAGATGGCAGCAATTAGTGGAGTAGCAAGTAGTAATAGTAGTAAGCACAAGGTAGTGATTGTGGGAGATTTCAATTTTCCAAAAATAGACTGGGAAACACATTCTGTAAATGGGCTGGATGGTTTGGAGTTTGTTAAATGTGTGCAGGATAGTTTTTTGCAGCAATACATAGAGGTATCGACCATAGAAGGGGCAGTGAATTGGGACATTTTGTTTTATGGGAAGGATGTAGAAGAGAAATGGAGGACTTTTAAAGGGGAAATTGTAAGAGTACAGAATCTTTATGTCCCTGTTCGGTTGAAAGGAAATAGTAAAAATCGGAAAGAGCCATGGTTTTCAAGGGAAATTGGACACTTGGTTTGAAAAAAGAGAGATATCTACAATATTTTATAGGAGGCATGGAGTAAATGAGGTGCTAGATGAGTATAAAGAATGTAAAAAGAATCTTAAGAAAGAAATAAGAAAAGCTAAAAGAAGATATGAGGTTGCTTTGGCAAGAAAGGTGAAAGTAAATCCAAAGGGTTTCTACAGCTGTATTAATAGCAAAAGGATAACGAGGGATATAATTGTACCATTAGAGAGCCAGAATGGACAGCTATCTGCAGAGCAAAAAGAGATGGGGGAGATATTGAACAATTTCTTTTCTTCGGTATTCACCAAGGAGAAGGATATTGAACTCTGTGAGGTAAGGGAAAAAAGTAGAGTAGCTATGGAAACTATGAGATTCAAAGAGGAGGAAGTACTGACACTTTTGAAAAATATAAAAGTGGATAAGTCTCCAGGTCCTGACAGGATATTCCCTAGGACATTGAGGGAAGTTAGTGTAGAAATAGCAGGGGCTATGACAGAAATATTTCAAATGTCATTAGAAACGGGAATAGTGCCGGAGGATTGGCATCGTGACAACTCGGGTGAAAGGAGAACTGGTGAGGAGACCAAACAAAGGCCATCACAAGAGGAAATCAACCAGTGGGCAATGTGATCAGTTAGCTGCTGACAATACTGGTGGCGGCAATGTTATAATAGATGGTTGGTGTTTGGGTGTTGGTGGATGGAGGGGTAGTAGTGGAGAAAGATATATATCTTCAAACAGCCAACAATGGGGAGGAAATGGGAGCATATTGTGAAGAGCAGCCAAGCACAGAGAAGACAAAGTGGAATAATCTGGCACTAAAGAGGTGGTATCACAGGGAAGGGGGTTGTCAAAAATTACAGCAGGTTTTTCATCAGCTGAGCATGTGGACTGAAGAATGGCTAAGGGAGCTGAGATAAGTGTGAGGTGTTGTATTTTGGGAAGTCAAACCAGGGCAGAGCCTTCACAATGGAGGCATGATGTAGGGAACAAGAGGGAAGATTCAAACAAGAGGGCATGTCATGAGATTAAGGGACTGAAGTTTAGGGGTAACATGAGGGAGAACGTCTTTACTCAGAGAGTGGTGGCTGTGTGGAATGATCTTCCAGCAGAAGTGGTGGAGGCAGGATCGATTTTAACATTTAAAAGTAAAGTGGATAGGTATATAGACGGGTAAGGAAATGAGGGGTATGGTCTGAGTGCAGGTAGATGGGACTAGGGGAAAATAAATGGTCGGCACGGACTGGAAAGGCCGAGAAGGCCCGTTTCTGTGCTGTAATTGTTATATGGTTAATTAAATTAAAACAAATATAAACACCAGATGGAGTTTGTGCAGAGAGGCAGAGTTAGTGTTTCAGGACAATGATCATTGGAACAAGGAAAAGTTAGAAAACACAAGTAACAAAGTCAGGGTCAAGTTGAGAGAAAGAAGAGAACGTCTGAAAATTAATATTGGGAGTGATCAGCGTTTATTAACAACAGCTACAATGTCTGTGGTGGGTTCAACCGGGGGGGGGGGGGGGGGGGGGGGTGGAGGGAGCAGAGGGGGACCGAGGAGAGCACAGAGAGCTCTTCCAGCTTTCGTTCGGATTCCCAGCTACCGCCAGGTTGTATGTTTCACAGGTCTGGTTCCTCCAACTATCCTCATTCTGCTCCCTCTGGTTAGACAGATTAGCTGCCCTGAGTCTACAACCTGCTTTCGATGCTGAAACCATGCTCTCTCTCAGTCTCCATTAAACCACAGACATTCTCTTTGTTCTCTCCATCGTTCCCCTTATCTGCATCTTACAAACAGGCATAGTTGATCATTTACCATATTTTGACAGGGTGATGAAAGCAATGTCATTTACTGGGGCAGCGGAGAGGGGATGGAGTGGGCAAAGGCACGGCAGTGGTGGAGAAATGGAAAAGGGGAAAGAACAAAGAACATCTGTGAGGCAAATTAAAACCTTTCTGGCCCATCTAAAGACCAAAGAGGAATCTTCGGAGATGAAAGTACAATGGGTTTGCAAACCAGACTCGGAGATGACAATAAGGAATGATAGATCAGGGAATTAATTGGAAAAGAGGAACAAAAACGAAACACAAAAGGAAGGTTATGTCAATCTGAAGGGGAATTTCATTGGAATGAATATTAAATTCAAACAGCTACAGTGAGAAATGTATTTGCATAAAACAGTACAAATGTTGTGATTTATTTCCAATGGTGAGACACTCTTGTATTCCCACTTGATCTAATGATTTGGGGCTACATGAGATGACGTCTCATACTTCTTGGCTTGGGTACCGCTGGGGAGCTTGGACCATGATGACCTCAACATGCTACTCTTTGGGCAAAATGGTCTGACTCCGACAGTAACCACCACGGAAGCCTGGTGACAGGTAAACCCTTGCCCAAATGATTGGAACCTTCCAAACCCTAACCTGCTGGCCACCCCACCCAACCTCCAAGATAGTCGGAAGGGTCCCCACCCACAACATCCCCTGTCCATGCCCTCCAGAGATGCTGCCTGACCCCTCTGAGTTACTCCAGCACTTTGTGTCTCCTCTCCATGATATACAGCTGGCCCAACACAATGTATAGCCATTCCCCACCCACCCAATGTAGTGCTGGTCCCCACAACATTCCCCATCTATAGCTGGTCCACGGAACAGTGCTGTGGCCCCTGCACCCCACCCCCGCCCACAGAAACGTTCAGACACTCAGCTAAAACTATCCCCCACTCTTGCAATAAGGTGCAGTTAGTCCAGTCTTGTCTCCAATGGGAAAGCATATCACCAGAGACCTTTCCAGAAGCCGCCCATACAATTTAAATGTAGGGTTTGGGGTTAGGTTTTGTAATAAAGTGTTTAAAAAACTACAGAGAGACACAAGGAACTGCAGATGCTGGAATCTTACATAAAACAAAGTGCTGGAGGAATGTAGCGGGTCAGGCAGCTTCTGTGGAGGCAATGAATGGACAGATGACGTTTCCGGTGCTTTCTGCAGACCAATGAGACTAATGTAGTGGGGGAGGATAAAGTGATAGGTGGATGCGATGAAAGTGGAGGTGGGAGATGTGGCAGAGGGGTGGACTAAGGCCAAAGATGAAATGGAGACCAGAGTATCTGCTAAGTAGAGGAGTGAAATGTAAAGCCAGAGGGAGTGATATAGATGGAAGTGGAGGAGTCGAGGAGAGGGGGGGGGGGGGAAGAGGAATAGGGTGGGATAGTGGGAGACATGGGTGTACACTGGGGGGGTGGGCAGGAAAGGGAGAGAGGGAAGTGTGTTATTACTTAAAATTGGAGAATACAAATGATTCTACTGTTGGCAAACGTACTGTCGTGGTTACAGTCAGCAGTGGTTTCTGTAAGAGCACCATACACACCTGGTTTTCCATAACAGAGCTGGGCCAATGCTGTTCAAGGTAACCCAGTCATGCAAGGAAGCCCCAAAAAGCATTAGGCACCGAATTTGAACATGCAAGGAATCTAACACCTTTATTTCCCAAAATGAGTTGCAACTCACTTCTGGCTCAGAGTGAACACATTGCAGGTTTGGAGGCCGAGTTAAATGAGGGGCATCTGCAGGAACAATAATGAATGGTCGTTCCTGCTCGAGTGCCAAACACTTCAGCAAAAGTAACGTGACGATTGATCCCTTCAACACAAGTGTTGGTGATATACTGCTTCGTTCCAGAACCAAACAATCTGAAAATGGGGGAGAAAGCTAACTAATAATTGGAGCCTGCAGTTTACAAGTTCTTTCCTTGTGACCAATGACTACGCTCGGTCTTTAATTAACATTTAAAAGTCGATGATTAATTTACCGAAACACTGTAGTTCAGCACTGAGCCAAATCCAGTGGTATCAAACCAGCTGCTTATTATACATTGACGGCACAATCTTCAGAAGCACAAACTTCAATAAATATCACATATAACAGTAGGCCCTTGCCACACTTTGCCTGCTTTGTTTTCTCATCTAATTAATCTTTGTTAGGCCAAAAATAAAACCAAATTGCACTGATGTCCGAGCTGACTGGTGGAGGGAAATTCCAGATTTCAAAATGGTCAATCTGGGAGATGCTTCAGCAACAGTTAATGTCTCCCTGGTCAAGTGTATTTGTGGACTGGTGCAACAATGATTGCTGTTCGGACCACCTCTTGATCCTTACACATCAACTGGCCACTAATGAGAATCGTACAACAGCAATACAGATGAAAGAAATGTAGTCAAGACTGTTCTCATACCCCGATTAAACCGGCGCTCTTGTACGATTATCTATACAGTGCCATTGTGGAAATGATGCAACCATCTCAGCAGTGTAACCCAGGTCCCTCAGAGTTTTGTGATTATAAATCACCAGTTTGCTTCTCCACCACAGTTTACATTTTGCAATCTACAGTGAACTCGACAATAAAACCTGAAAATCTCAAATTACACTTGGGCTGTCATGTGAAGCGCAAGATGCAAGGATTACTTTAGACAGAGCCACGTTGCCTCCCAGCTATGAGGCACAGTTCAGTACTCAGCCTGATTTTTCATCCGAGGCATTTGGATCTGAAGGCAAAGAGCGTGATTTACACTGGGATAATGAGTGGCGAGCTGATGATCTGGACGGAAAGCAGGAGGTGAGGGACTGAGATGTACAGTCACAGGACGCCTCCTGCACAAGAACAGCAATGAGATTCAATGTCAATATTAAACAGTGCAACATTTCACCCAACAAACATTCAGAATCAGGATATTCTACACAATTAGTTTATATGTGCTTGCTAACATGTAGATAACTCACTATTACATTTGGAGTTAGTTATTGCCTAATAGCGGAAGTGTGTATAAGCAGGTAGGCACAAAGTGCTGGAGTAATCAGCGGGACAGGCAGCATCTCTGGAGAGAAGGAATGGGTGACGTTTCTTCAGACTCTTTACGTCACCCATTCCTTCTCTCCAGAGATGCTGTCTGTCCCGCTGAGTTACTCCAGCAATTTGTGTCTACCTTCGATTTAAATCAGCATCTGCAGTTCTTTCCTACAGTGTGTATAAGCAGTTTAGATACTACTTTGACTTGGGGCTTGGTTTCCTTGGTTTAAGTGCTGATCCTGATGTTATAGCACAAGTATTGTGTGTTTTAATAGTAATTTAAATGTTAATTCAAAATCTAGGCTGAGAAACAATTGCTTTTACGAAGCCAAGGAGATGGTTCTGGGAGATTGTTCAGAGGTATCGTCCATGTAAAATAAATACACTGCTTCTTCAACTGACAAAAAAATGGCAGTGACAAAGTGACTGCAATTTTATATTCAGGATAACATGCAGTGTTAATAGGCTGGGGAATAGTTTAGCTGTTTATTGCTACTGTCACGAGTGACATTTGGCACCCTCTCCTCACCAACATTCACCACCCTGTATTAAACAATATGCACCTGGTTTATAACTGGAAAATACACTGATGCTACAATAATCTGGCACAGTCAGTTTATTGGGGGTGTCAGAGGCCTGATTTTCTGGGCTACATAGAACAGTACAGCACAGGAACAGGCCATTCGGCCCTCAATGTCTGTGCTGAATGTGATGCCATTGTATGCTATTTAAAAGATAATCATATCCTAGTTAGGAAATGTTAAATATAAAAGCTCCTAGTGAAATACCGGTGTTGTGGCATTTTAAATGAGATGGAAGAGCAAATAAGAACTTTACCTCCAGCAGACCAGACGTGCCGGCATCCCGTGCATCTGGGTCTTTAGGTCCCTGGCCTGGAGTGGGCGTTGGTGGTTTTTGGTCCTCCTTGTTTGGTTGCTTGGAAAGCCTTTTGTTAACGATACGGGAGACACTGTCGACTTGTGTATGAGCCACCGGAGTGGTCACATCTGTTTTCCTGACACTTTCATCAGAGAGGGGCACTTTTATTGGCTTGTCACCTCCATTTGCTGGACTCTGGGATCTGCCACACACGTTCCTGAAAAACTCCTGGACAATCCCATATCTTGATGTGTCCCCTTTTGTTTTTGCTTCATGCTGGCTTGATTTCCAAATGGAGTCAACACTTCCAGAAGCGTGCTCGACGACATTAAACAAGCTGGAGAGGCCGTCGTTGATTGAACTAAGCACGGGACTATCCCTGGTAGTCGTGGACCTAGCCCAGGCTGACTCATTCTGCCCCCTCTGGGACATGGCCCAAGGACTCCGTTCCCTTGTGTGATCTATTTTTGAAGAGCTTCTCCGCTGCAGTTTAGGCGATCCGTACTTTGGTGAACAGCAGGGACGTTCAAATTTTGTCGGCAGCTTCTCCAAGGATGACGAGAGTTGCTTGCTGCGGGAACTCTGGGTTGGCATCAGCAAGGAGCCGCGTGAAGCCCAGGATCGGTGAAGACTGCTGGAGAGTGACCTGGGACTCTCAGTCTGCAGGCCGACGCTGATACTGCGGGTGGTCTGGGTACCGGTGCTAACAACCCCAACCGTCTGGCTGGCTGTATCATTGACAGTCCTCTCCAGCGGGTTGGTGCAGATTACATTCCTCACACAGTTGGCCACCTCCTTCATGTCATCGCTCATGTTGCCCGATATCTGCAGATCACGCAGGGCAGATGTAAACCCTGAGGCAGCGGCAGTGGGAACGGAAACGGGATGATCTCCGCTTCCACTCTTCAGCAGCTCCTGATGCTTGGACAGATTATTGAACCACCTGCTGCACACGTTCTCTGAACGCTCTGAATCGCCCGTTTGTTTGGGTCTCGCCATGGTGAACAGGAAGCCGGGTTCAATCACAACCTTGCCGTCATTGCTGTGGACCAAAGAGCCATCCAGCCTGCGCATGACCGGAGGGCTGTAGTAAATGCGGATGCCCGTCCTGTCTGGGGCGGTGTAGCTCCTCTGCATCTGCTTTTTGTTGAGTTGGGGATTAACCAGATTTGCGGTCATGGTGAAGTCCCAGGATGAGATTACAGGCACCTCTGTCGTTGATTGCTTGATCAGCTTGTCCTCTGATTTATCATACAAGGAATCATCATCGTGAGGTGCGTGTTTCCGATTCTTTATGTTTAGCTCCTCAAGGTTTTTGAAGCTTTTTGATGCCGGTCCAGTTATGGGTGGTAAATATGGAGATGTATCCAACAAGCTCTCAAACTCTGACATTGAAGAAACCGACTTGGCTCTAGAAATAATGCGTTTGAAAATGGATTATTTATTTTACCCTTTGTGCAATAAAAGAATGGACTAAGAAATAAATTATGGTGCCAACCTGACCTTACATTGGCAAAGTTAGTTACGAGCGGAATTCAGAGCTTTACAACTGAAATACAAGTTACGTATCACATTTTGCACTGTTCTTGTTAACTCCAAGTGCCATGTAACAGTTGACTTCCCTTATCATTAAAGACTGGGTCTAAATGACCGAGAGTGTATGTACGTGGAGAATAGCCAGCAAATTGGCTGAGATTAGCATCACTGGCATGAGTGATGATAGTCTCATGCCCAGATAGCAAGGATAAACTACAGAGAAATTTGTTATGGTTCTGACGATGTTAAAGGTTCTATCGATAGTTCTGTCATAGAGGTATACAGCGTGGAAACTGACCCTTTCGCCCAACTTGTCCACGTGAGCTAGTCAACCTTAACATCACTCCTACATCCATTGCAGTCACTGACTCTGTGATTAGTTTACACAAAATGGGACTAAGCATTGATGCAACTGTAATTGTTAAAATAATTAAATAATTCCATTAGGTGGTGGCACAGAAACAAATTCATCTGCTTGAGCAATCTGAAAGAACAATCTTTAAAAACAAAATCACAATTAGGTCAGTGGGCTTTCACCCGAGAGAATGTGTGCAACGCTGCATCAATTGAAAACTTCAAATCAGAATGTGCCAGGTTCTAAAGGTAAATGCAGCAGTGGGAATAAATGAAGCTGACCAGCAGAACCTACAGGACAGGCTGCATGATCTCCTTATGGATCTTTTCCCCTCCACTCCTCTGTATCAGACATTTTAAACTTCAGCTCAATGCAAAGCAAATGTAACTAAAAGTTAGCTAATTTGGACATGATCAATCTATCAAACTTGGGAATGAAGCAGGCAGTAATTGTCGAACTGTTTCTACACTTGCATTCTAATTATTGATTTACAATATTTACCGTTGTAGATTAGTCCCCTGGGCCTCCAGTTCATCACAAGTTTCCTTTATGTTGTTTCTGTGCTGCAGCATCTGAAAAAAATACAAACATGTAATGTAACTTGGAACTATTGAAGTGACTGCCCTCAGGCTCCGGTGAATCTGCTGTCATTTCCTCAGGCTATATCTGAAGGTCCGTTATCATCTGGAAAAGCCACCTCATTCCTGTGCCAGCAGGACAATATAATGCTCCAGTGCCACTGCCACTAGACCTCTGCAGCTCTTTGATCTATCTTCACGCAGCAATTTGTCTCGGTCATTCCCCAGGGTTAAGGATAAACTTCACTGCAGCAGCGATACACAGCAGAGTGGGGTGGGAAAGATTCCCTTCAGATGACGTGTAATTTTCAAATGCTGGATAAACCCATTTGGAAACTGCAGAAGGAATGTTCTACCATTAAAGATTCAAGTATTTGACTTTGATTTAAGAGTATAGTGATTGGATTCAAAAAGGAAAGAAGCATGATGTGCTGTCGTTTGAGCTGCAATGTGATTTGTTGGGGTGCTGGATTACTTCCACTTTAAACAAGCCAAACCTGTTTGTATTTAGTTGAGTTTATTGTCAAGTGTACCGAGGTACAGTGAAAAACTTTTGTTGCTAACCAGTCAGCAGAAAGACAATACATGATTACAATCGAGCCATTCACAGTGTACAGATACATGATGAGGGAATGATGTGAATACCATTTAGTATCTTTAACTGGATATTCGCAGTGGACTTTGTTTCCTCCTTCAGGTAAGAGCTTTTCCCTTCTGTAATTGTATTGCAATACTCAACTCACAGGCGAAGAGGAGAAAGGGGCAGCACCAGATTTCTACCCCCACTCCACTGGGCTCTCTGTGCCTGGACAAGGTGCAGGCTCAGCACATCTCTAACTGAAGGCAGGTGGAATCCTGCAGTCTCCATCCAACCGCTAATGCCGCAGGAGGTAAGATCACTCTCCTGAGGCAACCTCGGTGCGGGAGCAGATTCAAAGTTGAAAAGTAAACTCTGGTTGCTGATGTTGCCTCCCTGATGAACTTTTAAATATTCCAGCCCATGTGAACGTCGATTCCCGGAGCATTTGGAGGGAATGATTCCACTCGCCAGTAACAACAGGTGTATTCCTGATCTCACACCTCCTGCATTCTGTGTCTATTCACATGCATTAGGAGCGTACAATCACACTAGAGTATGCAGGGTTTGCTTGCACAGTGGCAACATACATCAGGCCTTAATATTGGCTGACAGAAGTTCATTTTACATGCACACATACTTGGTAGAGAAATTTAAATGGGAAAATAAGGCAGTTTATTTTTGCACTGATACAGCTCCTATCAACAAGCAATAGTAAAATGACAGTCGCCGTGGCTTTTTTTAGATTGAATAATTATTAATAAGCATGCCGCATAATGTGCAAGTGGAATGAGATGAGTCCAACCATTTTGTGATGTGTGAATGCAGTCAGCTTAATATAACATGTGATTTGGCTGCAGGATCATGCAGTTGGCTGCTCATTTAGTGGCGTTATGGGCCTGTCCCACTTAGGCGACTTTTCAGGCGATTGTCAAGTTGCCGGCAGTCGCCTGAAAAACTGGCAACTGGAACGGCGACTGTCAGAGTGGAACACACACACACACCGCTTCCTTCACCAGCCCGTTATGCAGGCGGGAGACAGGGCAAGTGGGGGGAGTGATGTCCGAGTGAAATTCACACGGTGCAAAGCCAATATGATACGGACACACACCGCGATGAACAGGAAGGTTGGCGCTGTAATTAAAATGGGTACAGTATAGGGTAAGTCCTATAAAAGGGGGTGGGGGGGGGGGGGGGGGGAGAGAAGGGGGGAGAAGGAGTGGAGACAACTTTTAAGAAGCCAGAGTTACACAGCTGTGAAGCTCGGCAGACATTTAACATTACTGGTTGGTTATCTTTGATTCTGAAAACTACTGCTTACGTTTTTTCCCCACAATTAGCCAAGGAAATTCACCGGTCAGCAGCAGCTACAACCTACGAGAACCTTTGACCTCCAAGCGAGCCACTAGGACCTCCTGGCAACCTACCTACGGCCCGAGAATTCTCGCTACTCGCCATGGCTGCTTCATTCTAGTCGCCACTAATTTTTCAACTTGGTGAAAAATTTGCGGCGACCATAATGAGGCCGTAACTAGTTCCCAGAATGCAGGAACTCCTCACGACCATGAAGGCGACTCCCCGGCAACCACCCGCGAACATGTGGCAACCGCACAGTCACCTGCAGTTGCCTAAAAAGTTGCCCAAGTGGGACAGGCCCATTAGACTTTCAGAGGCTCTGTTTGCTGAAAATCTGGCATGAAAATCATTGCATCTACTGCCAAGGTGAATCAGTAATTCCTTGTGCCCCCAACAGATCCTCCTGAAGACATGGCGAGCAAGTTCCACATGTGCATTCCAGCAGCACTCTCCCTTTTCTTCAACCATACGCACACTTGCTGCAACAACATTTGCCCAGGCATTATGCAGCATCCTAATTCTATTTCAATATTAGGATAACTGTCCCAACAGGGTGACATTCATAATTTAGTACTGTTTGTGCCATCAAAACTGCTTCCTCCCCAGAGAGCAGAGCTTAGTGATGCAAACAGCATGGAGGATGGTAAATGAGTTTGTTTATCACCCAAGGGCCTGGGACCCCTTCACATGGCAGCAATGCCTTCATACGGCAGCAATGCATTCACACTGCAGCAATGCCTTGACACTGCAGCAATGCCTTCCTACAGCAAGTGCCTTCCATATGTTTTTTCAAAATTTATTAACTCTAAGAGACGAAACCTTGCAGATCACAATACCTTTTCTCTTCCCTAGGTAAGGTCCTGTCAGAAGCACAAATCTACAAAGTCCATTCATAACAACTGCAGCAATATATTTAAAAACGAAACTCAAATAGAGTAATCCTGCACAGAAACAGACCCCTCGGCCAACTTGTTCATGCTATCTAAGCTAGGCCCATTTGCCCATATTCGGTCCACATCCATCTAAACCGCAAGGACATAAACGGCTGGAATAACTCAGCTAGTGAGGCAGCATCTCTGGAGAACATGGACAGGTGACGTTTCAGGTCGGGACCCTTCTTCAGGCTCTCCTTTCATATCCTTGTTCTGAATGTATTTTAATTGTTGTTATAGTACCTGCCACAACTACTACTTCTGGCAGCTTATTCCATACTCCCACCTCCCTACATGAAGAACATTGGTAGACCTATAATACAACCTCTGGCCTAACAATTCCAGAAAATCAGTGAATGTTCATTATCTACTGTCTAAAATTGAACTGAGATCATGGTGTCATGCAGAGTGGATTATGTAAGGAGCACAGAATCTCTGCGAGAACCAGCCACTGTTGAAAAAGAGTTATGGCCAGCTCATTATTGCAACATTTCCCTTGAAGCTCTATCTCCTGGGCAGTAAGCAAGCAGAGCTCCCTGATGCAATAATGAAAGATGAAATGAGTGGGAAGCTTCTGTGTTTTTGATGTTTCTCTTGTGAATGTAGATAATGCTGAATATATTCCACTTGTGGAATTACCATAAATCATTGACTCAAGGAGGGAATAACAATGAGAACGTTTGCCAATAAAGTTACCAACTGGACCATGGATCATGAACCAGACAGGCATTACTCTCAGTGGGAATGGCAATGCTGCTTCCATCAACATCTTAACTCTAGTAATGGGTTGCCACCGTGCCTACTGCTGGATAATGTTCCCACAGTACAGTAAGCACAGGTTTACACTTAATTCCACAATGCCAGGACCATTATTGTTGGCCCATGCTAGGAGGAAACAAAATCAGATAAAGTTTGAAGCAATACTGGGATATATGGGAGCTCCTGCCTAAAATATTTTCGTTGTTGTTCAGTCTGTGAATGTGCAGTGGACATTGGCAGGGTATAAGTGAACAATGTGGATCCAAGGGGAGAGATTCTTCTTTGATCACCAGCACTACATGTGGTAGTCACCTTCACCCGTTCAGATCTATCAAATCGTGGAGTCAGAGAGAAACAGCGCGCAATCTGAACCTTCAGTCCGTTAGGCCCATGCTGACCATCAACCACCCATTTGCAGGTAGCTTTACCCAAGGTGGACAATCCAAGACACCTGGTAAATTATGGGGATCGCGAGTTTCCCAGGAAAGCTGCTGTAAGAGCCAGCAACCTCCTGGTATACTCTGGGGACCTCAGTTTCATTCTGAAAACAATACTACAGATTTAGAAATACTTTGGAAGCAGTAAGGTTCCTAAGACACGAAGAAGCTCTTTTGTACTTACCTGGTTGATCTTGTGTTGCATTTCCTTCAGTCGCTGCTCGCTGTGGCTCCGCTCGTTGTTAAATCGATCCAGTAACTCTAGCTTCTCTTGACTCCAGTTCTTCTCGCTGATTTGAAGCTGCTGCGTTAGGTCCATGACTGCACCGTAAGACTCTGCGAGGAGCTGCTGATGTTCTTCCCTCTCCCATTTCAAGGCCGTCTTCAGATCTCCGGCAGCTTTGTCACAAGCCAGTTTCCCAGCCCTACCTTCCAGCTGTTTGGAACAGTTAAACATTCAGTTCCTTACTCTGAATCCTCAGCAACTTAGCAATCTTTTTTTGTCTCCTGATTCCTACCCTTTAATAATGCAACGACATGCAAACAATTTAGTTCATGTAATTTGATGGAAAATGGTCCATCCCTGGTGAATTCCAGTGCTTATGTAAAATGTATAACAAAAACCATTTCATCACATTACATTTCAAACACTTTCTGGTATGCAGATAATTCTCAGTTGTCTGATTATACATATGTTGCTTCAGAAACTGAGGAGGCAACTCTGGCCCCTGTAACCGCAGTGAAGTGGAGGGACCGCTGCGACACCATTGCTCGGCTCCTTCCACAACCTCAATGTTCTTCACCTTGTGTTTGGCTTTGTTCTGGGTTCTCCGGTTTACTCCCATATCCCAAAAGGTGGTCGGCTCTATGGCTGTTGTAAATTGCCCCACGTGTGTAGGTGAGTGGAGGAATTCAACAGAGAGTTGATGGAAGGAGAGAATAAAATAACATTAGTGCAAACGGGCACTTGATGGTCAGTATGGTCTCAGTGGGGCTAAGGGCCTGTTTCCGTGCTCTATGACTCTATGGTAAATACAGCTTCTCCGATGAATTCCAGAATTGGATTTTTGGATCACCCTATTCTAAAGGAGACAATAAAATTTATTAACCTTTAAGTGCCGAGTCCCTGTTTTCGTAAGTGGGTCCCGTGATGCATGAACTAATTCTATTATCCACTGACAACAAAATATCATCTGACTTCGGAATATTACCTTAAAAGCAAATTATTACGCTCTGAACAAATAACTTACTAGATTAAATGGATAATATCTGAAATATGCCCTCGACTTTTTCAGAACGAAACTGAGGAGTGTGCTCACAGCTGAGGGATTCTCTACATAACCCCTACCATAGACGAGAGAGGTAGTTCTCAGCTGATGCGGCAAGCACAGGGACCAGAAGGGTTTCAACAACCAATACCGCAAACCTGGATTAACTGAAGGGGAATGCATCTCCCTTTCACGCCACATTCTGCTTCAACACGTATACTCAGAATTATCAGAGAGGCTTCCCCCAAGAGATTGCATGCTTTATTCATTGTGAACTATGAGCAAGTCTTGGATGACATTTGTTTCCTTCTGACTCAGGAGTTATTACACCAAACAAGGTCATCAGTGAGATGATGCGGTTCTGACTCTTAAAGAGAGGAAGTCAGACAGATTTGTACATGGCCTTCCATGACTTCAGAACATCCCAAAAATCCTTGTCATGCACTGAAATATATTTGATGAGTGCTCATCATGATCATTTTCTTAAACAGTCCCTCAGGATGAAAGAGAACTTATTTCTACTCTGGTTTTGTGTGCTGTGTACGGCTTGGTTTAGAGTAGTTTCTGAATGATCCACTGACACAGGGCTTATTTGCGCTCCTGATGCATGGACCTCAGTATCAGCCCAAATATTCCTTCTCCATTTGCACTGATCGTGGGCCAGGGATTTCCAATGATCAGTGGGCAAGGATTTGAACAGATCCTTATATCTTTTTCTCTGTGTTCCTTGTAATCTCATGCAGAACAGAACTTGGAACAGAACATTTGTTTCAGGTCATGACAATCAATTTGCTTACAACAAGCTTTCATGGGCAACTGTGTAATAATGAGTAAATGTAGTAATTTTGCTATATGGATTGAGGATTACATTTTGGAGATAACTCCTTTCATCTTCAGTACAACAGTGAGATGGGATGGTTCAAGACCAGAGCTATTTGATGGGTCGATCTCATCTGAAAGGTGGCAACTCTAATAGGACTGTTAATCCTGCTCGAGAGTTTTGACCTAGATTTGTGACATTGGTACTTGAACCCAGAATTTTTAATACTGAGCCAAGAGTCAATACCTTTAACCATCTAGTACTCATGAAATATCATAATTGATAATTGGTTAATTCAGATTAAAACTTTCATGATGCATGTGGAGTGAATCAAGGAGAAGGTGCAGTCTATGATGATTTGGGGCATACAGGCTAACATTCGCATCACAATTTAGACCAAGAAAGGCCCATTGTGAATGCATTTATTTCCCCATTACTCCAGCATTTTGTGTCTTTTTTTGTAACCACATCTGCAGTTCTTTATTGCTACATAAATACCATGGCGCACCAATAGATCAGAGGCTGTGTTTCCTGCGGGGACTGATCCGCACCTATAACTGAAGAAGGGCCTCGACCCGAAACATCGCATATTTCCTTTGCCCCATAGATGCTGCCTAACCCGGTGAGTTTCTTCAGCATTTTTGTCTACCTGCGCCTATAACCAAATAACTTACAGGTGTGAGTTCAGGGAATGACGGAACACTCTCTGTTAGCCCACATTGAGTTTGTTTCTAACAATACTCAGAGGCTGGAAAAGCAATCCAGTCAGTTGATATAAACGTCACCCATGCCTTCTTTCCAGAGATGCTGCCTGTCCCGCTGAGTTACTTCAGCTTTTTGTGTCTATCTTCGGATTAAACCAGCATCTGCAGTTCCTTCCTACACATCTGCTATATCCTTTGACTGAACCCAAACAGATCGTTGGCAGTGGAGATACAGTACACAATCCGACACCTCATGCACATGCAGTGACAAAGTTATAACAAGGAGTTTGTGTGATGCAAACATCATATGAATGCTCTAAAATTATCCCAACACAGTATCATTGAAGCTCACTCCAATGCAAAACAACAAAAGGAAATAATCGTTAACACATTCATGCAATTGTACATCACTTGGTTGTCCTGGTAGCTGAGAATAAAATTACATATCATTCGGCCTCTGATAATTGCATTTTACTGCAATGCCATTAAATGACTGCGTGGATAATGAGGGCAGGTTTTGGTGTCAGGTGACAGAGGCTAGTGGGACTCATTCATTTGCGTCAAATGGTAGGAGAGCCACAAATGTGGGCAGTCTCGATTAGTGGAGATTGAAAAGCTGATGCCCCGACCTCCCACAATACTGCTTGCTTCTTGAGACACAACGCGTGATCAGAACTTGCTGTGTTTGTGTGCTGTAGAATCCTTTGCTCTACCTACTGTACTGGAGTCTGAATTGATTGTATTTATGTATAATATTATCTGATCCGATTGGATAGCATGCAAGGCAAAGTTTTTCACTGTACAACAATAAACCTAAGCAATCCCATGCTGTAAGATAAGCCCTTTCTATACGTGTCTAAGTCCCCTTTTAACTTTCATTTGGTGATTATTTTACTTCATTATCATGTTCATTTGTATCTATTATCTTTCAATGGATGATTTATTTCCCTCTCCAATTTTTTCCTTCAAGATATGAAACTGAATACAACTGATCTACTTTACATTTCCTTCTGAACTCACATGTAATTAATTTTACAATTCCTCATCTCAACGTGCTGCAGAGATAGAGAGTGCAGCAAGAAAATGCAGATGCTGGTTTATACCCAAGATGCTGGAGTAACTAGCGGGACAGGCAGCATGTCTGAAGAAAAGGAATAGGTGACGTTTTGGGTGGGAACCCTTCTTCAGACTCTGCAGTCTGACTCGATGAGCTACTGCATCATGTTGTGTCTATGCGAGGAACTAGAGTTGCCTGGCCTGTTCACCTGTGTTTTGTTAGCTGCATACACAACGTTGCCACAGCGTTACATCCAGCTAACCTGCAAGTGCTATTCCATGCCCTACAGCTCCACAGACTGACATCATGTGGACTAGATTTGTGTTTCTAGCACATCTGTTTGCTGGAGGTTCTTTGCTAATGGAAAGAGAAGCAATGGCAAGTTCTGATGATGTACGACTTTATTCCGTTTTTTTTATATTTCCACCAAATATTTGGCTGAAAATTCCCAAATGGATTGTATTTCTGCAAAAAAAAAAAAACTGTCTCCAGGGATAGATTTCTCACAAGGCTTGCCAGACAATACTCGGCCTATAAATTTCCATCTGAATCACAGCATTTCCACCCCCAGAGCTTTACATGCAGCTGTGTCTTCACAACAGCCTAATGAAGGAAGCTGTGGTCTACCGAAATAAACCCTGGTAATATCATGGTTTAGTTATGTCAGCCAACACATGTACGTCATCTTGAAAATCAGTGCAGCTAGTCGGAGGAAAATGAATGAGGGAGATGATTCCAGGAGCAAGATGCCAGAAAAAAAAACACCATTTCACTTCAAGACAGCAGTTTGAATAGACACAGAAGTTTTTTGTCATTTTAAATTTAAACTTGCCTCAAAATCACAACACTCCATAAATAAGATACGATTAGTTCAGGGGTTCCCTGGATTATGAATGACTTGACTTACGGAAATCCCAGTGAGTGTGAACGATCCTGTACGTCTTTAAATGTTTCATGGTATTCATTAATCACTGAATTCTGGATTTATTTTAATTACGGGTAGTGTCTATGAATTGAAATTTTAGCAGGTGTATGTAGAGCAATTGGAGACAGAGATATTGACTTATGGACAGTTCTCAGGAATAGAACCCTTACATAACTTGGGAACTGCCTGTGTTGTGATACGGGTATTACTTAAGGTAATTACTTAAGTGTAAGTTAAGTTTAAGTAAAATTATGACGATCTGAAAAAAAGTGGAGCAAGAATTGTTTGTCACCAAGGGAGGTGACATTAAGTTGGCAAAATAGTAAAGCATCTGCCTGGTGAAACATTGCCAGGTATACTACTACCCTAGATGTGCCGGGCTGCCTTTAACAAAACCTGCATATCATCTTACTGCCTCATAAATACTTCAACAATGTACAGTTGACACAATTGACTAGTAAACATAAATTAAACTCACTCCTCATGATGTGAATAAGTATTAATTACTCCCAATTAGAGTCATAGAGTGATACAGTGTGGAAACAGGCCCTTCAGCTCAACTCGCCCACACTGGCCAACAATATCACAGCTACCCTAGTCCCAATTAATCTACCTAGCACTGGAAACCACTTATTACTTGTTCAGATAGTAATTTGGTGAAGTAAAAATGACAAATGGAAACCTCTTCTTTTTCTCTCTCTGAATCTATTCCTTCCTCTAGTCTCTCGTGCAACACTTGATTTGTCATTGAAGTTAACCATTTACAACACAGAATGCCACAGGAGATCCTTTTTCCCCTGTGGCTAGCATACTGTACAACCCCTTCCCCTTAAGTCGTGGGGTAGACTGACTCCCCCTCCCTCCCCAATCTTTGCACATCCCCAATCCTGGACTTTCCACTCGTCACTTTAATTTCATGCACCCTGTTGTGTTTTATGACTGTTGGCAGACCAATTTCCCTCCTGGGATAAATGAAGTTCTGTTGCAATCGACACACCAAGTGCAGCCTTCACAATCCTTCAATCCGATCGCATAAGGATGTGACGATAGCTAGTTTGAAGAAGGGTCCTGACTCGAAAAGTCATCTGTTCATTCCTTCTACAGATGCTGCCTGACCCGCTAAGTTCCTCCAACTTTTTTACAAAACACACTTACTGTTGCCCCTGTTGAATTTGATCATTAACAAAGCAGAGACTGGACAAGTGCCATAAATCTTTGGAACATAAACTGATAATCTGATATCATAAATAACAATCTCAGCACAATATTATGGAAGGCTATTTTAACAAGCACAATCTAAGCAGCTCTTCAAAAGGTTAAAGAGCTGGAAACCTCCTTGTCTTGAAGAACTTGAGCAGTGGCGTAGAAATTTGACTGACGTACTGGAATTATAAAACTTTGTTCACTCAGCTACGCCAGCAAAAACCTGTCACACAGTTGTCATTTTAACACACACTGCTATGTGAAACACATTCTTCGTGTATGAAAGATTCGGTTACAATTCACGCATCGCACATCAGATTTACGGAACACCGCTAGTCCACTTCTTGCACCACTAAAGACTTCTGTTTTCTTTTCTAATCATGTTTTTGCACTAAAGTCGTGTTTTTCGTTTGCAGAGTCTTTCTTTCAGAATGTTTTGTACACTGTGTATCATTCGTGACTGTCTGAGTTTATGTGCCTGTGAGACTTTTCATTGTACCTTTACCTCACAATGTTTCTGCACACAACAATGAAATTGGGACATCAGTCATTATAAGATGCTTAAATCTGGAAAGTTTTTGCTGAATAGATCAGTATGAACAATGGCTTGGCTCACGTCCAAAATGCATTCTGGTTACTCAGATGTGTGGGGCTATCATGCACTAGGGCTGCTTTTTAAGTTGATCTCAAGCCTCTTTTTACTATCCCAACTCCTGCTTTCAAGCCACTTTTAAATACATTATGGGACCTATCAATTACCCAAATTCTTGATATTCAGAATGAGCGAATTCTTGCTCAATCAAGATATTTTACTTCTCTTTCGCACCATGCAAATTTTCCATTTGCATAATAAGTGAAGTAGAAAATGGATGGGTTTAAATCAAACACAAGCAACGACAGACAATCCTTCATTTGCATAATAGAAAAATAGAGCGCAGTCACCTTAAGACTGTTGGTTTTAAGTACGTCTGATTGTAGCTTGCTCACATCACAGGACAAGTAGCTGAAGGCTTGTCCCCAGCTTTGCTTACCTGCGCAACACAACTTTTAAGTTCCACCTTTTCAAGTTCCCAGGCTGATTTGGCGTTTGCAAACTGTAGCTGAAGCTCATTTGTTCTCCTTCTTTCCTCTTTTAATTCTGTACACAGGTCCTTTAAAATCATCTTGATGTCTCCCACAACTCTACTGTATTCGTTTGACTGGAAAATATGAAATCATTCCAAAGTGAACAACATGCACAACCTTACTACAATGTACGCCATCATTACAATCAACAATGGTCAGCCTTATAACCATTCTGTTCGTCAGGTTAACAAACGTTAATATTACTATCAGCAATATTGGCTGCCTTTACCATGCTTAATAACAACATAAGCATATTCTATGTTAGAAAAAATAGCTTCAGAAGCCCGAGCTAGCAGAAATTGTGGAGGGGATGTTGTCTTTTTTTAATCAAAACCTTACCTGCAAAATACTGACATTTCCCATTCTTTTGGGCTTTCTAAAAACTTTCATTTTATGCATCAAAAGGAGTTTCAATAAGACAAGATACCAAAAGGCAGGGAGAAAAATATCTGCATTTACTCACTGTTACAACAGAAGCTAGAAACTGACCAAATCCAAACTTAACAAAAGCCACTTATTGTGGCTTACTTCTGAAACATTAGCATGGGTGAATGGACACTCACAGGAATGTCCCCTGCTCTTCATAAACCTTGCAAATGCATAAGCTTGATTCTTAAGCTTATATTATTGTAAACTTCACATCAATACATAATGTATTAATATTAACCATTAATATCAATACATTAATAGTAATGTAATTAATAATAATAATGTATTATAAAGAGGCAGTCCCACTACAGCGACCTAATCCGCGAGTTCAGAAGAGTTTGCCCTCGACTCATACTCGCAGCATGGTCGACACGAGGTCCTAGGAGGTTTTTGTAACTCTCCTTCATGCTCGAGAGTAGTCCCCGCGTACCCGTGGCCTCAGCTAGATCGCGGCGTATTTTTCAACATGCTGAAAAATGCCCGCGAGTAAAAGGAGGTCGCCATGGAAAAAAAAATCGATATTTCTTTTACTCGTAGGTTTAGTCGAAGTAGGTCGTAGTAGATCGGCATGTTCTTCGTAGGTAATCGAGGCTAGTCGTAGGTAATCGTACATAGCCTTCAACATAGTCGAAGGGGAGGTCGAAGGAGATCAAAGGAGGTCGTCTTCACTCTCCACTATTCGGTGTCCAATTTTCCCGAAGCTAGACTTCAACATAGTCGAAGGAGGTCTTCAACATGACACTTTTTCAAACTCTCCTAAACTCGCCAATTAGGTCACCACAGTGGGACAGCCCCTTAACATTAATAGCGGGACAAAGACGGAGTGCTAAAAGATATCCCATTTAAACCTTTTGTAAACTGATGTGTGATATTTTTCATCTTATCCACAGATTAGAAATCCATCGGCAGTGAAATCAAATTTGCCACAATACCTCCAACAACTCAATTCAAAACGCTTGAAAGCAATTCACTATGAATGGAAACACAAGGAACTGCATATGCTGTTTTTATTTTAAAATATACAAAGTGCTGGAGTAACTCAGCAGGTCAGGCAGCATCTCAGGAGAACATGGATAGGTGATATTTCGGTGATATTTCTTCAGATTCAAAAACCATTCTCCATTAATGTTTCTCGCATGGGAATAACCTACAATTGCAACACCAGTCAAACAACTACTGCAGGTCAAACCCATTTTGATTTATATTGAGACTTCCACTATTTCACAGAAAGGAGAGCATTAATTTTGATTGGAGTGCTTTATAGCAAATATTGCTTTGCACCATTGCTGACTGACTGTTGCTGGCGTACCTGCTTTGGACGTGATGAAAGGAAGGGCTTCTCTGCAGGAAGTGTCAGGGCTTCCTCCAGGGTTTTCTGAGACTGCTCGTCTGCCGTCACCATCCTGTTGTCCACTAGGCGAGGGCTCAGCTCCTCTTCTTCAATCAGCAAGTATAAATCTTTCACACTGTTCACCTGCCAAACACATTGAAGCACAACCATTGTTCGACAGAACTGCGGCGAAGGACATGAATCACACAGCAACCTGCATTGCAACACATTGACAATGGCAGTTCATCTTTTGCCGTGATATACAACTAACAATTAATTTTTAAATGAATGAGCACACAACTTAAAGAGGGCAACTTCTGACTTTCTGCTCTTCAGTGGTAAGATTCACTTGCCAAAATTAATCCAGAGCTTTAACGTGCAAAATTATTTACTCATTTTAATCAGAAATTAGATAATTGTGCACACAAGACATTACACATCACATACAGCCTCTCCGAGTAAGATTCTTAATGGGAGCACATCCATCTAGCTATTGTTTATTCGATTTGCTACAATGCTGTCTATACAATTAATATTTGTGTTATTCCTATAATACACTGGGATATATTTTTATACCCATTTATTTTGCTGATAACTAGATTTGAAGTAACTGTATATGGATGTGGTTTATTTGTATTACTTGCACGTGTTTTATAGGATTGATGCTGCTTTGAGATTTTGAAACAGATTATTGGTTTTTAAGATAGACTACTCAGGCAAATGGGCCGAGCTTTAATGGGGCATCTGATGGAGATGAAGAAGGGTTTCGGCCCGAAACGTTGCTTATTTCCTTTGCTCCATGCTGCTGCACGCACCGAGTTTCTCCAGCACTTTTGTCTACTTTAGATGGGGTATCTTGGAGGGCAGGGACGTGTTGGACTAAAGGATCTGTTTCTGTGCTGTATGACCACGATTCTCTAACTATTTCAAGTAATGCACCTCTAGTAAATCATCCCCGTCATTATCCATCTTCTTGCCACATTTCCAGTGTTTCAGGAACCACTTCAGCTTCATGTAAAGTAGGAAGAGGTTTTGCTTGAACTGATCAGCTTCCTTCACAAACAAGTTTTTCTCCTGGCTCCAGAATTTCTGCTCAAGTTTGGTTTGTAGATTCAGGCTCTGCAGCTCAAAGTCCCGGCGCACAAGTGCCTTCTGCTGCTCCTCCTTAAGCTGCGGAAAGAATCAGTAAGAACAGAAGAGCTTTAGTCAGATTAGTAGTGCAAGCGACATCTAGGTGTTTACTCTCAGCAACTCGCACTGTTCCCCAATGGTCCACCGCATTCCTGTGTGGCAATTTGAGCAGGTTCAATGCTGATACAAAGAAATGCAGATGCTGAAATCTTGGGCAAAACACAAAGTGCTGGAGGAAAGGTCAGGCGGCATCTGTGGAGGGAATGACAAATAACGTTTCAAGTTGGGACGCTTCTTTCCACTGATTGGAGTAGGGGGGAGATAGCTGGAAAAGAGAGGTGGGAGAGGGACAATGCCTGGCAAATGATTGGTGAATCCAAGTGTCCCCTAACACCCATATTTACAGTGCATTCAGAAAGTATTCAGACCCCTTCACTTTTTCCACATTTTGTTACGTTACTTGGACTTGAACCCGTTCGAACATCTCTGGAGGGACCTGAAAATAGCTGTGCATCGACGCTCCCTATCTAACCGGACAGAGCTCGAGAGGATGTGCATAGAAGAATGGGAGAAATTACCCAGATACAGGTGTGCCAAGCTTGTAGCGTCATACCCAAGAAGACTTGAGGCTGTAATCGCTGCCAAAGTTGCCTCAACAAAGTACTGAGTAAAGGGTGTGAATACTTATGTAAATGTGATATTTCAGTTATTTCTTTTTAATTACTTTACAAACATTTCTAAACACCTGTTTTCGCTGTTTTATTATGGGGTATTGTGTGTAGATTGATGATTTAAAAAATGAATGTAATCAATTTTAGAATAAGGCTGTAACGTAACAAAATGTGGAAAAAGTGAACGGGTCTGAATACTTTCTGAATGCACGGTATCCCTCCCTCCAGCTTTACATTTCACTCCTTCCCTCTCTCCTTATCAGGACAACCTTCCATCTCTTTTTCACCTTTCAAGTCACTCATCCTCCATTCTCCATCCCCCCCCCCCCCCCGTATCCAATTATCACTTGCCAGGGTTACACAAAAAGCTGGAGAAACTCAGCGGGTGCAGCAGCATCTAAGGAGTGAAGGAGATAGGCGACGTTTCGGGTCGAGACCCTTCTTCAGACTGGTCAGGGATCAGGGCTTTGGCTCACCGCACCTCTCTTTTCCAGCTTTCTGCCCCCCACTCCGTCACTCCATTTAGAAATGCCCCAACTAAAAATGACCTCTGGCCATTCCCTCTAGAAATTTGAATGCTCCATTAGTCATCTTGCATTCCTAAATCAAGTTAAAAAATAAAACAATATGTCTTTCCTGCCCCACATTTTGGATCTCTATATGACAGCAATCAGTCCAAACCTCTTTCATGGACAGAATGAACATGGACTCATTGGTTCTCCTGTGCTGTAAATCTGAATAATCTATGCTGATGAATACGATACAACAGAACTTTATTCATCCCACGAGGGAAATTGATCTACTACCAGTCATAAAACTCAAGATACATGAAACATGAAATTAAAGTGATGAGTGGAAAGTTTTGGGGATGTGCAAAGATTGGGGAAGAGGAGGAGGGGGAGAAGCGGGGTCAGTCCACCCCACGATAGTTTGATAGCCACAGGGAAGAAGGATCTCCTGTGGCGGTCTGTGCTGCATCTTGGTGGAACTAGTCTGTTGCTGAAGGTGCTCCTCAAGTTGACCAGTGGGTCGTGGAGGGGGGAAAATAGTTTGAGTCTTGAGCAGTGATGTTCTTTTATTAATTGATGGGATGTGCACTTTTATTGTCCATTCGCTGGGTTACTGAGCCATATCAGAAGACACTTGGAAACCAACCCACATTGCTGGAGTCCAAGGTCAAGGCTGAGAAAGAGTCGATTTTCCTCCCCAAAGAACATTCGTAAATAATGAATATTGATGCCACTTTTTAAAAAAAAATCCTCCAAATTGTCCTACTTGAATTTAAATATACCAGCATTCATGTTGAGATTGCCAGCTAGTCACGTAACCAAACCACAATACCACTGTGCTCTATAAATCCAAGTTTGACATAAAACACGGAAGAAAATAGGAGGGAGAGTGCGCCCGGTGTTTGTAATTTAAGACTGGGACTACGTGGAGGAATTGATTTGTGGAAAAGGCAGAATCGATGGATTGCAATCAGGAGCTAGTCCAGCCTTGCTGAAGAAGGACCCCCGACCCAAAATGTCACCTATCCATGTCCTCCAGAGATGCTGCCTGACCCGCTGACTTACTCCAACACTCTGTGAAACATCACCTATCCATGTTCTCCACAGATGCTGCCTGACCCGCTGAGTTACTCCAGCACTCTGTGAAACGTCACCTATCCATGTTCTCCACAGATGCTGCCTGACCCGCTGAGTTACTCCAGCACTCTGTGAAACGTCACCTATCCATGTTCTCCACAGATGCTGCCTGACCCGCTGAGTTACTCCAGCACTCTGTGAAACGTCACCTATCCATGTTCTCCACAGATGCTGCCTGACCCGCTGAGTTACTCCAGCGCTTTGTGAAACGTCACCTATCCATGTTCTCCACAGATGCTGCCTGACCCGCTGAGTTACTCCAGCACTCTGTGAAACGTCACCTATCCATGTTCTCCACAGATGCTGCCTGACCCGCTGAGTTACTCCAGCACTCTGTGAAACGTCACCTATCCATGTTCTCCACAGATGCTGCCTGACCCGCCCGCTGAGTTACTCCGGTACTTTGGATCCTTTCCAGCCTTGGTATATTCAAGTTTAGCATCTTTACTGCTAATTCTAAGGGATAGCAATTACATTTTCAGAAATTGAATGTTCCTGTCCTGTCCCATATAGCCAGCGCACAATGGTTAGTCTCCCTTTTTTAAAAGAATAGAATCAGGGGAATGTACAATACAGGAAGCCACTTAATCCGCAACACCGGTTGTAACTCTGAATTACCCAATCAGCAACAGATTAGAACTGGATTTGGAGGACGGGTTAGTAATCTGTTCTCTGCATAGTTGATGTGTGATGGGGTGAATATGTACAGGTAATTTTCATTTTGATTTCTAACAATTTTAATATTTCTATTTCAGTAAAACTCGGATAACTTTACAGGATACTGAGTGGAACTGAAGCTAAATGAGGTATTAAGACATGGCAACAGGGCAAAGGAATATAGATACAAACTGATAGACAACTAAACTGCACCTGAAGCATTTGATTATACAATTTGGAACAGACACAGGGCCATGTCAAAGGAAACAAGTCAACATAAACATGAGCAACTGGAAATGATGGTCAGAATTAATTTTTAAGTAACGCAAGCCAGATTTATGATTTTTACATTACTGTAGCATTGAACATCACATATAACTCTTTTCCAAACCATGAGCAGAATAAAGGTAGAGTTTTCCTACGCTGTAGTCCAACTTTCTAGACAAAATGCTGAATATAAACAGATCTGATTTGACTCAGAGATCTCCTGACTGCTCAATGCTCAAGGTTACTCCACATGACCTCACTGGCCATCTGTGCCTCAGGCTCCATTTGGTGGAAAGTATTACTGACATCAAGGCTCTGTGACAGTCCTTACCTCACCGTATATCACAAGAAACCAACACTTGAAACTGTGACTTTGTCTTAATCAAACTTTAAGCACTGCTTTTAAAGCCACAAGGTTCTAGCAGCACACGGAGTGTATCATAAATGAATCAATTTCTGGTGAACACGGCTGTATTTCCACCAACCATCAGAAGGTAGAAAGAATGAAACAGGCAGAGAGAGAGCACAGTGACAAGGAGTAGGAAGGTCCAAGAGTTAGGGAATTCAAACAAGAAAAGAAAAACAGATCCCAAATAGAAAATGGGAGACAATGGGACATTATCTGCATGTAGATGTAGGACACATCATGCATGGATTTTGCAGAGAGCTGGCTGACTTGAATTTGGGTAAAGTGGTCGCCATAATTTTTTTTCCACCTTGAATTATACAGCCAGACTCCTGACTGAATGGTGTTTGGAATAGGAAATGAAAAGAAAAACAGGAAATTATTCCGTTATTTCCTTTTGTGACTTCTTGTGAGATCGGCACGGCATTGAGAAGTTTCAATAATTTACAACTACTATGACAATTTCCTTGAACACGTTGTGATAACCGTTTGTTTCCATGAGAGGTAATTTGTTAAAATGAATTACTAAAGACTTCTAGAACATAAAATGCTGTAATAAATGGCAACAAAATCTTCAGTCTTTTAAGCATTGCACCTTCTTACATTGAGCAATTGAAAGAGTGCTTCTTAAACCAACCTGTGACATTTTCTGCTGGAATCTCTCTGAGTCCTCACTCCGCAGCTCCCTTTCCTGAGCAAGCTGCTCCTGAAGTCCTCGAATTGTTTCCTTGGCTTCAGATAAATCAAGTTGCAGTTCCTTGACCTAGTTAAGGATGAAAGCAAGGACTTGTCAGCGAGAGTGAGGCTGTGAGGAAATTATTTTAGAATAGTCCTCGTATCTCCACAAATGTTCTCACACTTTACCTCTCTTAGCAGAGTGGACTGGCTAATGTTGGCTGCAATAATTGCAGGAGTCACTGCTTTGGGGTACTTAAGAGATTATTAGGGGACATTCTTTTAGGAAGATGAGGTGGAATTTCTTTAGTCAGAGGGTGGTGAATCTGTGGAATTCTTTGCCACAGATGGCTGTGAAGGCAAAGTCAGTAGATATATTTAAGGCAGAGATAGATATATTCTTGATTAGTACGGTTGTCAGGTTACGGGGAGAAGGCAGGAGAATGGGGTTAGGAGGGAGAGACAGATCAGTCATGATTGAATGGCAGAGTAGACTTAATGAGCCAAATGGCCTAATTCTGCCATCTCTTATGAGCTTATGATTATGAGGATTAATTTTGTTCTGTTGCGTGTGCAATTAATAATTATATCTGAACAATTCCATGTGAAATATCATAAAAATCACACTTGGGTTATTTTGATTGACACAAGGGTGAACAGCACGCTCAGAGACTGAAACCAGCTGTGTCACCAAGGCGACAATAGATGAGAATTCAAAAAGCAGTGCCTTTTTATAAACTGCTGGATGTGATTGAAAAAAACTTCTTCATTCTTTTCTCCTTTGCCTTAGTGGGCAAAACGGACCATTAAAATCAGCAATTCTATTGAAATAGAGAGCAGTAATTGGAAGTACTTTAAATGAATGTACAAATTATGGACCACCACCAGATATTATGCCATTTACCAAAATCAATCTTCTGGTATTCTCACTAAAATTCAAAATAATGAGAATATGCATCAACATGTAAGTAGAACAATGAAAATGGAACTATAGATCAAAAGCGTGGTGATTTCCAGGTCTGCATCATTGTCGATACCAGTTTGGAACACACGAGTGGAGGCTGCCAAGTCGTTCATATTGTGGCACGTACTACATACTGGTTGATTCACATTGCAGTGCAACACTGTCCTAGTACAAAATAAATAAGATAGGAATTTATAATTCTCTTAAATTATTACAATGTATACAAACTGCTTTAAGGTGTAATGTTTGTAAAAGTCAGTGTGTTTGTAATGCGACACGTGCTTTGGATTAAAAATCTTCTTAAGAAACGTTTGTTTATCTCGTGCTGCAAGTCACTGTAATTTTTGCTTGACTATATTCATTCTGCTCTGGGAAAGAATACAAAAGGAGCTACTGTTTAACTTTGACTCATTTCTTTGAGGTCCAGTCCTGAGATCATAATTCATATCTCTTGGTTTCCTTCCTGACAGTATCTGTTAGTGGAGTGAGCTGAGGATTTATGTACAGATGAGGGCAGGTCAATACAATACTGCCCACCCTCCTGGAGTCCAGTGTAACACAGCTAGAAGCTCACAAAAAGCTGGAGTAACAGCGGGACAGGCAGCATCTCTGGAGAGAAGGAAAGGTCGGGTCCAGACAAGAACGGTCTCGATCGGAAACATCACCTATTCCTTCTTTCCAGAGATGCTGCCTGTCCCGCTGTTACTCCAGCTTTTTGTGTTTATCTTCAGCTGAAACCAGCATCTGCAGTTCTTTCTTACGCAGATAGAAGCTCAACAGGATCTGAAATGGTGACCCTTGCCAATGTAGAAAATTGGTTCCAACTTACCACAGCCTTAGCCTGCAGGCAGATAATTCTGATCAGATACAGAGGTTTAACATGAAGAATCGTGAGTGCCGAGTACTGATGCTATCTGCAATGCCAAGCATCCCATTCATGGCTTCTCCCCATTCACAGGAGGGCAGCACATGGCACAGCTGTGTAGTGTGGAGGTTGCATATTCTCTGTGGCAGTGGGTATCCCCCAGTGTGTTTGCTCCCACATCCCAAAGGTCCATTGTAAATTGCCCCCAGTGTGTAGATGTGGGGTAAAATCTGGCAGAGTTGATGAGAATAAAAAGTGGCATTACTGCAACTGGGTGTGTCAGGGTCTTGGTGAGCTAAGGGCTTGTTTCCGTGCTGTACAACTAATATGCGTGGTATGGCTACCACTTGCCGGAAGCTTGTTTCAGGACCAGCGTTCTATAAATACAAGATTAATTATGCTCCAGTTTTCACAATGGCATTTGCAAAATTTGCCTCCTGTGCATACACATGAAATCACTGGGATTATCAGAATGTTTTGCATGCAGCCTTGGTCAAACCGTGACATGCCGACAAGTTCATTGTGGCATGCACAATGCTCGTGCAGCATCCGCACTTCTCCCAACGCTGTCCAACATCAATCTCACTTGCTCCGTTTATGTGGATGTTTAGACATATTCTCCTCTCTCTTTGCAAACCCCCCTTCCTTACTCCTGTACCACCTTCCAGGTGCTTGGAAAAAACGGCCTTTGGAAAAAAAACATTAAATAAAAATGATCCAGTGCTTCTCTCTCTCTCTCTTTTTCTCAGTGAAAGGGCACAAAATGCCAAGATTTGCTGTAACTGACTTTGTAGCTGCCAAGATTAAAATAATATACCCTTTAAATGGCAACAACAACCTTTAAAAACACCTGGCAGGCAGGAAGACCTGCCAAGTCCAGGCTTAAATCTAGTGGGAACTATGTGTGCTTAATTAAAGAAGCCTCGGTGAGGTGTTTCTACCAGCAGGCAAGCTCAAACATAAAGCAGGCTCCAACAGGCCAAAGGCACAGAATTAAAAATCTGTCCTCACAGATAGCATGTGCAACCATCATGTGTCACAGCTTTTTAAAGGTAGATGGGGAGTGTTCAATGGTCACTGACCTTCATTCAACAATGAGTAGAACCCCAACATACCCGCTGGGAGAGACTACATGTTAATAAGCAAGTGAGAGCTTTATATGTTTCTCCTGGGGCAGTTGGCTAATCATAACTATCCTTGGACAGTAGATGCAACAAGATACAAGTCTGAACAGCACAGACACTGACAATCCCTAGAGCGGAAGAGCATACCGTACATTCTCATTGATGCTACAGTACTTACGAGTGATTCAAAATCATGCAATTTTTACTTACCCCCCCACCCCCACCCTTCCAAGATAACATGCCAGTTCATTTTCTGAATGATTGGCTGCTTTGCTAATAGATTCTTATTGATTAAGTATGGTCAGAAACAGAATCTTTCGAAGTAAATTATGGAGTCATTTGCTTAACAATATTCATCAGACAATGGACTACATTGCTGTTTTACGAGCCGGAATCCTTTTTATGGATGTAGAAGTGCAAGCCATGAAGTGTGGACTTTCCTACCCTGGCTTGTCTGTGTACATTGATCCATGACATCTTCACCGTGCACACCTTATGAAACACTTCTATACACAGGAAAATCCAGTCTAACGAGGGTAAATTTACTGTAGTAAAACTGAGACATGAGGAATTGCAGATGCTGATATCTTGAGCAAAAAAAACAATTTGCTGGAAGAACTCAGCGGGTCAGGCAGCATCTGTGGAGGGAATAGACAGATGGTGTTTCTGCTCGGAACCAAAACATTGTCTGTCTGTTCCCTCCACAGATGCTGGCTGACCTACTAAGTTTCTCCAGCGTCTGAAGAAGGGTCTCGACCCGAAACGTCGCCTATCTCCTTCACTCCTTAGATGCTGCTGCACCCGCTGAGTTTCTCCAGCTTTTTGTGTAACCCAAGTTTCTCCAGCACTTTGTTTCTTGCTCAAATTTACTGCAGTACTGTTTGGAGTCACTTCTGAACCCTCCACCCACCAACCTCCACCACCTGTCCCCACTGAGGTTCGTGGGCAACAGCTAACCTGGGAAGAACCAGATTAAAATTAATTAAAATCATAAATTAGTTATTTGCATTTTGGTTTCACAACGTACACCAGGAATTATTGTCTATTGAATTAAACAATACTGGAAACTGAACACCTGAAGATTTTCAAGTATTTGGGGCAGAAATGAGGTATTTGAGCAGTGTAGGCTTCTGTAAATTGTCTCTGTATAGGATAGCACTAGCGGAAGGATGGTTGTTAGTCAGCGCGGACCTGGCGAATTAAACCTTAAAGCACATATACATGGATTTTGAGGAGAACATCGTGCAACATGCAATAATATTCCTTATATGAATACTTAATCTTCTCACCTGGGGATATGAGATTTTTTAGGTTTGCAATAAGGATAGTAGATACTTATTGTCCCATGTTTTGCATTATTAACCAGTACCTTTTATTACACTCATACATAATGCTGTAAGTTTACCTCTGTAGCATAGGAGTCACTTTCTTCACGGCTGTAGATGCTGTAATCCTTGGCGCTCTCCCGGTTGTTGGTGCCACAGATGTCAGGGCTCTGACTCCCATCTTGCTGCCAGTCCCCTTGATTCCTAAATTCAGGTTGCTGCATGCATGGGCAAGTTAATGAAAACAAAACAAAGGGTAGGGAAGGAACAAAGAAACAAAAACTGGGTATAGTAAACATTGAAAAAACTACAAGACAAAGAAAAGTATGAAAAGGAAAAACATCTTTATTACAGTGGCATATGAGAGTGTTGTAAACAAAATCAAAAAGACAATGAATAAAATTATGGTCTGATTTGTTTGAGAAAACAGAGAAAAGAGAAGAAAAAGTGTGCAAACACCGGTTATGGTGCTCATGCAGTGAGTGATGCAGGGATTAAACCAGCAACATGCAAGCAATAGAGCTCTGATTCAAATCAGGAGTGTGCATGCACTTCTGAGCAACATTCTCTCAATCAATAAAATACTGCAAACCCAAGTCAGGAGTAACCTACAAAAGCAGCTGATTGATTAGCAAGGAAAGCCACGACCCCGTTTACCTTCACGCTATTGTCAGAAAAGAGAACAAATCTAGTTACTAGTGCTTTCCACTGTAACCTTATTTTGCTCCTATATTAATAGTAAGGAAAATGCTGGAATATATCAAGGAAATGTTAAAGGACACCTGGAAAATAACAAGATTGGGCAAAGTTAATTTGGATTTATAAACAAATGTATTAATTGAACATATCAGTTTGAGATTTTTTGGGGAAAAAAGACAAAGTACTGGAGTAACAGCGGGTCAGTCACAGGGAAGATGAGAGGGGGGCAAGTAAGGTAGGGTTGTTTGTAGGTAGTCACCTATAATTGGAGAGTTCTTACCGTTAGGTTGTAATCTACACAAGTGCAATATGAGGGTGAGGGACCCATCTGTGGCAGCAGCGAAAATCTTGTGTACTAAAGAAAGGGGACATCTCGGATATTCTAGTATGGAAAGCCTAATTTTTGGTGGAGACAGATTAATTGGAGTAAGGGGTAGCGTCTTTGCAAGACGCAGGGTGAGAAGAGGTGTAGTTCCGATAACGTGGGAGTTGCTAAGTTTGTAATAGATGGCAGTTAACAAGCCTGCCCCCATGACGGAGACAGGGAGATTGAGAAAGGGAAGAGAGGTGTCAGAGGTGCCTGGAATTTCATTTCGGAGTCACGTGAGTGACTTCGTGAAGAGCCCGCCGGCGCGCATGCTCGACATATCGTCGTAACGCGTTGCTGCGACGGCTGGCGGTGGAGCGCGCTCCTCGCCAGCCCTTCATAAGGGAACCACTGAGGTAAGTATCCAACCTTAAGTTGGTGGTCCTTGTTGTGTTACTTTGTGTTTTGCAGCAAGGACATGGATGGGAGTTCTAAGGGCCGGAGAACGTCTGGACGAGGTCGCCGGTCAGCAGTCCCGGAGCCATTGATATCGGCGGTACCTGCAGCGCAGGCCGGGGCACGGGCGGGAATGTCGGTAAGCCCTGTGTTTACAGGTCCGGATCCGCCAGCACACCACAGTTCGGAGGAGTTCGACGAAGAGGATTGTGGTGTGCCGCCAGAGCAGGAGGACCCTGCCATGGCAGTCAGGTCGTCAGCAGGCTTGCTGGCGACCTCGAGCAGAAGGGTACGTGCAGCGGCACGGCCCTTTTCACTCAGCCCTCCGAGTAGGGGAAGGGCAGGAGCCCAGAAGTCTAACCCTGTAGGGGCTAAGGCTTTGCCTGCCGCCGGGGAGCGGTCAGGTTCCAGGGCGGGACCCGGGGCGGCTGTGAGGTCCAGTCGACGCCCCCCAACTCTTGACGCCGGGACGGGTCGGTTGGGTCGGGTCTCGTCACGGTCGCCGAGCCCCCCATGGATGGGTGGGCGAGACCATGCGTCGGCGAGGTCCACGACGTGGGCTGCCGGCAAGCCCGCGCGGGCATCAGGTATCCATGCTGCGGCTGGTGCCGACACCACGCCGCAAGTGCCCTTAGTGGCAGCGGCTTCAGCTCCCGCTAAACGGAGGCGGTTGAACACGCCCGCGCGGGAATCGCGCAGTTTCGCTTCGGCGGCTGTTAGCGACGACTACCGGCACCGGGTGGGCCTCGATGAGGTGCGGGCCGATGATAGGGGCCCCGGCAATTTTTCAGAGCCGGAGGACTCCGACCACCTGAGTGTTCAGGGTGAAGGGCATATTGACCGTATGGAGCGGCTGCTGGAGCTCCTGCTTCATGGTCAACAGCAGCAAGCGTCCAGCAGCGACAGGCACAGGGCTGTTTCACCAACTTCCACCTTCAGTCTGGAGCAGCAGGATGAGGAGGTTTTGGTCGATCCCATACCACCTCCGTCAGATTTACCAGCGGAGGAACTTCTCTATGTGGCCGTTAAGTTCGCGGCCCCACACTCGTCTGGGCTTCCCCTGAACTCGAAATTGGCAGCCACAGTGGACTTCCTCAACAACCATCAGCTCCAGGAAGAAGTTCTCATTCAGGCCATGAGCCGTCACAAGGCTCCATCCAACTGCAACTCCCTCAACGTGCCTGTGGTCAATACGCCGATATGGGGCAACATCAGTGCGGCTATCCGTCAACAGGAGCTGAAAATTCAGCGGATCCTGAAGCTCCTCACGGCCGGTATTACCGCCTTTGTGCGGTCGGTTGATGGGGATGAATTAAATTTGGACCAGGAGGATGCTCTGGCTCTATTGTGCGCAACTCAACATGAGATCAATGGGTTCCGCAAAAGCAGCATCCGCCCGGCGCTCAACCCTAAGTTTGCAGGGTTGTGCAAACCACCGCCGCCGCCCCGTCAGCTCTTTGGAGAAGACCTCTCGAAGAGGGTCAAAGAGCTTGACGAACAAGCCAAAACGGTGGGAATCATGCGCTCTCACAGTGCCCCCAGGCCGTTGGGCTCGAAAGCTCCGTTGTTCGTCCACGAGGGTCTGCCAGCACCTCTACAAGGACCTACAAGCTCCACCCCGTTACCAACAGCCCCAGCAGCAGGGGGCTTTTTTAGGACAAGGTCGGCAGAAACCCTGGTGGAAGATGAGGACGCCGCGCCCTCAAGCCAACCCAGCACCTCCACGTCCACCCACACGTGTCAAGGACCGCCGGTAACCACGGAGGTGAGGCGGTCTGGTTCTCTCTTTTCTCTTTGTCTAACCTCACATGTTGGGGGGCGCCTTCGGTTCTTTTTGGGTGCATGGGGTGATATTACTGGTGATGAGTATGTGTTACAAAATATTCAGGGTCATAAAATTGAGTTTCTTAATGGGGACATTCCTCCATCCCAGCATAGGCCTGGTCGAACATTTAAATTGTCTGCTGCAGAGCAGGCAGCAGGCTATAAGGAAATTTTGAGGCTAGAACAGAAGGGAGTGATAGAGAAAACGGTTCATGAGCCAGTTGAATTTGTTTCTAATATATTCACTCGACCCAAGAAGGATGGAGGCTGTCGAGTCATCATTGACCCGACTCGTTTAAATACTTTTGTAACATAACTCATTTCAAAATGGACACTTTTGAAACAGCCAAATCATTGATTTCACATGGTTGCTTTATGGCATGCATTGATTTACAAGATGCGTACTATACTGTATCCATTCAAAAATGTTATAGGAGGTTTCTGAAATTTATCTGGATGGGTCAACTCTGGCAATATAGGGCTTTGCCAAACGGGCTTACCACAGCCCCTAGATTATTCACTAAATTGGTGAAGCCAATTATGGCTTATTTACGACAATGACATCATACAGTAATGGCCTATTTAGATGATATCTTAATTGTCGGCCACACCCTGGAATTGGCTCAACAGGGTGTTGCAGCTGCTGTCAATATATTTCAGCAGCTGGGGTTCATTGTCCATCCAGCCAAATCAAAGTTCTGCCCCTCCCAGGTAATTCATTATCTGGGGTTTACGGTGGACTCTATTCACATGAGGGTCACCATACCAACTAATAAGGTTGAGGAGGTCACCCAGGTGTGTCAAGGTTTAATCAGCGCTAGTATACCATCGATTCGACATACAGCTACAGTAATTGGCAAGCTTGTAGCATTGTTTCCGGCAGCCCGATATGGGCCTTTGCATTATCAGATTTTGCAAAGGGCCAAGATCGCTGCGTTAAGACAGCACGCTGGTCATTATGATCGACCAATGCAGCTGCCGCCCGAAGCGAAGGATGAGTTACGATGGTGGGTGCGTCACATTAGTAACTCATTTAAGCCTATTATTGAGGCTAATCCGGTGGTACACTTGCAAACTGATGCGAGCTCTTCTGGCTGGGGAGCTACGGATCATTACTCTAGTTGCGGGGGCAGATGGGATACCCTTGAGGCTACTATGTTGTTGTCTCAAGGGATAAACTATTTGGAGCTACTTGCAGCATTCCACGGACTTCGTGCTTATTGTTCCAAGGTTTTTGGAGCACATGTCCGTCTCCAAATAGACAACACCACTGCGGTGGCTTATTTAAACCATATGGGCGGTACCAGGTCAGTTTCATGTGATAAATTGGCTAACTCAATTTGGCTCTGGTGTGTTCAAAGAGACATTTGGATTTCAGCTACCTATTTGCCAGGTGAGCTTAATATTGTGGCGGACACCAGGTCACGCAAGTTAATGACAATATTGAATGGATGTTGCATCCTGAAATTTTTGCCAAAGTTACAGCCAAATTTGGGAAACCGGATATTGACCTTTTTGCGTCACGGTTGAACCATCAGGTACCAACATACGTCTCGTGGGAACCAGATCCTGGGGCTATGGCGCTAGATGCATTCTCGCTGGACTGGGGGAATTGCTTTTTCTATGCATTCCCCCCGTTTTGCCTCATCAGTCGGGTATTACGAAAGATTCAGATGGATGCAGCCAAGGGCATCCTTATTATACCCGACTGGCCTACACAGCCGTGGTATCCGGTGGTCTTTGACATGCTCAGTGAGCCTTGGGTCCTTTTGAAGGGTTGCCCAGAATTGGTTACTCACCCTGTGTCAGGGGAGCCACATCCCTGCCATGGCTATTTAAATTTGTTGGCTTGCAGGTTTTGAACAGGCCGTTAGTCCAATACGGCCTCTCAACTCGGACCATGGATACCATTGGGGCGTCGTGTCCACAAGGCGAAGATACCGCTCACATATCAAGAAGTGGGAAGCCTACTGCAGCCGCTCTCGCATCGCTTACGATGACGTGACTATAACCGACGTCCTGGAATTCCTCGCGGGGTTGCACCATGATGAACACTTAAGTTACAGTGCCATCAACAGCGCCAGGAGCGCGCTGTCATTCTACCTCAAGATTGAGGTGGGATCCAACAGGCTAGTGTCCAGACTCATGCAGGGTATATTCAATATGAATCCGCCTACACCACGCTACAATATCACCTGGGATGTCAGGGACGTATTAACCCTGCTCAGGACGTGGTCTCCCATGGAAGGGCTCCACCTGGACAAACTCACCATGAAGCTGGTGATGTTACTAGCGCTGACTTCAGCACAGAGGGTACAGACACTGCATAAACTACGTGTCGACAGAATGATGTCTACCCCTACAGAAGTAGTCTTCTTTGTTGATGAGCTACTAAAGCAGCATAGACCTGGGTGCACAGGGCTGCAGCTGAAGTTCCCGGCATACCCCGCAGATGCTAGGCTGTGTTTAGCCTCACATATCCGTCACTATGTCAAGGTGACGGCATGCATCAGAGGAATGGAGAGATACCTGCTTGTCACTCATAAGAGACCTCATCATCGAGTGACAGTCCAGACGATATCCAGGTGGCTCCGGGTCGTCTTGGGCAAGTCAGGTATCGACACTAATGTGTTCAAGTCTCATTCCACCAGGGCTGCATCGACGTCAGCGGCGAGGATTATGGAGGTGCCTATGGACCATATTCTCACCACAGCAGGATGGGTTAATGAAGCTGTGTTTCAGCGATTTTATAACAAGCCTGTTGCTGCTCCTCTACAGTTCGCGGAAGCCGTGCTGAATGCATGTCAAGAACGTGGAGGTGTCCCCGCATGAGGGGTTTTTGATTTGTTGTTAATAAATATGCTCTTGTTTTGCAGTATGAACTATTTGAGCAAGTTTGTTCCTCCCATCCATCCCTGCTAGTGGTGTGTCAGCATGGACGTGGTCCAGGGCGTGTAATCACAGAAGCTTTGAAGTCTTTACGAAGTCACTCACGTGACTCCGAAATGAAATAGTAAGATTGAACGAGAACTTACCAGTTCGAAGGTTGATCGTTATTTCATGAGGAGTCGCGGTGAGGGATTTCGTGTCCTCCACGCCCAACCCTCAATCACCTTCACCTGGTAATTTGAGTCTCTTTCATCTTACTATGCCAAGTCATTTCTGTTACTGGTTTCTGTGATTCCACACCGCTACTTTGAAGAATGTCGAGCATGCGCGCCGGCGGGCTCTTCACGAAATCCCTCACCGCGACTCCTCATGAAATAATGATCAACCTTCGAACTGGTAAGTTCTCGTTCAATCTTACTATTTCATGGGCTTGTAGCTAGAGGGCAGGTCTGGGCCAGCCTATTACGTGCTATATTTGGACTTTCAGAAGACCCTCAAAAAGGTCTGTACAAGAGATTATTAAACAAATTTAGAGCACAGTGTTGAGAAAATATTCTGTTGAGCGGGAATAAATGGGTAATTTTGAAATTTCAGTCGGCCAGTGGGATGTAATATGGATCAGTGCTGGGGACCTAATTGTTTATAATCTATATCAATGATCTGGATGATGCCTTTCAAAGAAGTATGTTAATAATACTGAGAAAGTGAGGTGAATACAGAGATAATTCAAGAGATGATGTCTGGTCAGGCTAAAGGAACGGGCAAAGATTGGGTAAATGAGGTAGAATGTAGGAAAATGTGAGATTATCCACTTGGCAAAAGAAAATGGGATAACTTTTTAAAGTCAAGAAAGGTGGAAAGGCATTGGTGGTTAGAGAGGTTTGGGTGTTCTTTTACACAAATCGTTGCAGTGAGCATGTATCAGCAAGTGGTTAAGAAAGGAAACAATACATTGGTTTTTATTGCAAGACAATTTGACTGGTGTAATGAAGAATAACCCTGATAACGCATTTGGAACATTGTGTACAGGTCTGGTATCCCCGAGGGAAGATATATTTGCATGGGAGGGAGTGCAGCATACATACGTTCACCAAATCGGTTCCTGGGATGGTGCGTTTGATATTAGTGTTGTCACGTGTACCGAAACTTATGTTTTGTGTGTTATCCAGGTAAAACATCCAAACACGAATGCAATCACAGCATGCAGTTATAGAGAAGATGCCGATAAAGGAAAGAGGGCAAAGGCTGCAAGGAAGCAGATTGGGAGGGGGTCAGGATTACATCCTTAGCTTATAAGAGGTCTGTTCACGAGTCGGCTGCAGTGGAGTTCGGTATAGGAGGAGAAATTAGGTAGAATGGGCTGAAACTCTACAATCTTGGAGAAGGATATTTGACTGTTTTCCCTAGCTCGGGTTCCTAGAATCAGGGATCACAGTCTCAATACTAAAAAAAGGATTGGCCATTTAGGTCACAGTTGTGATGAAATATCTTTATGTCTTTAACAAAGCTAACGATTTTTTGGAATGCTCTAGCCAAGAAGGCATCACCTGTTCACTTGCTGAGTATATTCAGGCAGAGATCGGAAGACTTTCTTTGGCACATGGAAGGAATTAAGGGAAACCAAGTTAGCTCAGGAAAGTCACAGAGGTTAAAGGTCAGCAAAGATCTTATTGCTTGCTCCACAGGCACTGAATGACCCATTCCAGCAGCTCGTATGTGTTTAATGTTCCAATTAATGAGATTGTATAAATATGTCAACCATTCAAAAATTGGAATTCAATGATAAAAACAACACGATGGCATTTAAAATTATTGCTAGAAAAAAAATTCAGATTGGAATCATTACTTGAGAAGGTAAACTACTAATCTTGTTTTCAACCATGAGCATTAAAAGGAATGTCAGTATTTTCACCCCAAATCTAAAATAGCCATGAAGGAAATGTAACGATAAAGACAGCTTTGTCCTTGGGAATGTTTTGGATGCCAGAGTCACCCAGTGAATGCAGGCGGTGACCAGTTCCACACATTTCTTTCCAACGATTGATTTTAGGTTGTTTCAGTAAAAGCAAAAATATTATTTTAAATGCTTTTTATCTCTACCAATTTTCCTCACTGCTCACCTGAAAGTTTTGACTTGAAACAAATCCAATAGTGCCGTTTATACTGAACTACCTTCTCCACGTGTCTGACATTCAAACGCAGCTCTTGGCAATGTTTGGATTACATGAACAGAGAGACGACTATAGATGAGGCCGAGGCCGAGGCCGTCATCATCCTGTAGCCATGAGCACACTATTAATGTAGACCATCTGATTGTGATCAAAGGCATGAACTGGATCAATCGCTGATCAAACGTAATTCCTGAAAAATTACGTTAGCCCATGCAGACCAGGGACTAAAAGCAGAACTATTTTTTGTACTCTCAGTCGGGAGGTGAAGCAGAAACACTACGTTTTACTAAAGGGAAATGAGGTATTTATGGATATCAAATGTTCAACACGTGCATGGGCAATATTTGTCATGCCGTTAACATGCAGTTAAGGTCCAGTACCATGGATCTTCACAACGAGGAAGGTCCATGGTCTGTGCATCTCAATCATGGAGACATCATACTTCACCGAAGCTGGACATTGCCCTTTGAGTATCGTGGCAGAAGTCCATCCTAACTGGCTTTTGTTCACAAATCATTTCATATCCATGGATTACAATTTTTAAAATGCTCAGTTTCCCTTGATGTTCTAGTTTGTTAATTATGAAAAACTTTCCATTCCGCTATGTATTCAATCTTTGCTTCAACAGAAGCAGTTTATATTATAATTAATTGTAATAGTGGCTGAACCACAATAATCTGAAGAAAGATAAAAAACTACATTTGTTTTCAATAACCATAAGCATTTTGATTCATTGAACAAAAAATCAAAATGGTTAATGTTGGAAGTCAATTTTGAACCAATAGTTCTAGCTAATAGGTTTTGAGAAATACAAATAGTTGAATCTGAATGTCTGTGCTTTCATCATACACTATCTGAAACACTAATGCTAATCCTATGTCACACATTATGCTGTGTCTCTTTTCCAAGTCTTACTTTCTAGGCTGATGGAGAAGCTTTTTTAAAAGCACAAACTACAATGCAGAATGCAATAGGCATGGAACAAACAGAGTCCACATTAAGGGAAGTCAAGCTCTGATGTATAAACAGGGGGTCATTTTGCAATTCTGAGGTCTATTCATGAAACTTTGCCTGCTGAGAACATTGGCTGGGATTTTGGCCCAAATGCCAAGCCTGCAGAAGTCCCCAGTATGAGCATACATTTGTAAAATGACACAAGCACCTTCTACAATCCAGAAACTTACACTGACGTTTACAGCCACGGGATTCAGGGCACTGACATCAATCCATTTGTAATCAAACTGCTGGTAACTAGAAGAAATGACTGTCTAAAACAAAAGTTCGAATCCACAAAGAATACTTAAATTCTGCAACAGTAGCAACACACCTCAAATATTATTTTTGCATTCATAGTTACTAAAACTGAAATAGATCATACTGACAATTCCTGACAGGCCACTGGAAATATCTATATTCACCACTCATCACCTTCTTGAACCATGCACACCTCATTGGTACAAAGCTCTATGCTCACACAAGGTGTTTGTTACATGCAATGGGTTGTTAGCTTTTTCTGTTAATGTCACCAAAATTGAAAGTAAGAATTAGTGTTAGAAAACTTATATTATTTTCTCACTACGGCATGTAATATGACAAACCAGGATGCGGATACAGGGGTAAAGAGCAAAGGAAAATTAATATTACCTTTAAATCACTTGAGTATTCTTTTCCTACAGAATCCATGGGCAGGTCTTGAGACATTGAAGTCAAAGTGGATAAGAAACTTGCTGACTCTGTCAGATGGGGTAAAGGGGAAAGACCCCTGTTTTCATCTCTGATGTTTTCACTAAGCTGATCAATTTTCTCAGCAACTGATGTCAATTCGTTTTTTAAGCCAAGGAGCCTCGAGTTAATGCTGCTCATTAAATTAGCGTCACTGACGTTTGCAGCTTCCTCACTGCTTTCACTGAATGACTGTGTTGATAAATCAATGGATGAACAAACCTTGCCATCAGAAACAAAGCCACTTGTGTCTGAGATTAATAGATCAATGACTTCGCTAACAAGTTCAGCTTGATCTTTAATGCCAAACAAAATGTCAAGGTCTTTAGTTCCTAACAAGCGACCAGTGAAGTCATCGTGGTCGGTCACTCTGCTGCTCCCACTGCCAGATGTTCTCTCCTGAGTTTCCTTCAAGTCATTTTCTCCTCCCACTGGCACTTCTCTTCTCGGCTGGGATGAAGAGAGATCTAGAGAGTCGCTAATCTCCGTGTCAAACTCTTTGCAACACTTTTGGCACTGGTAGGACGCCAAGTCGTAGCGCTGAAGGTTTGAAACCAGCACCCGGTTCTCGTATTCCAGTTTCTTGACTTTCCCGTTGAGGTCACTGATTTGGATTCTTGCTGCCATGAGCTCTTCCTGCGACGGCTCGTTCAAGGACGGACAACTATCCGACCACGTTGACTCCTGATTACACTCACTCTTGTATCGGTTTAGTTCATTCATCAGGTGCTTATTTTGGTCTTCCAACTCAATCAAGGATCGCCTTAAGAGCTCGGCCTCCTCTTCCACAAACTGAAGTTGACGCCTAAGTTCTCCAATATTCTCCCCAAACTCGCTGTAACTTGTGCTGGTCATTCCCAGTCTCACGTCCTGGCCCAACGACTCTTTCTCACAGTGACCTTTCAGCTCGTCCATTTCAGCTTTGAGGCCGCGGTTCTCCACCTCCAGTTCGACTGTCCTTCGGCTCAAAATGTTGGCTTCCTCCTCCACCAACTTTAGATGCAGTTTCAGCTCTGCTTCCCTCACGTGAGGAGACTCTCCAAAGGCCCCAACAGACACGCCGTTGTCCAGGTCACCGTAGAGAGAGTTGTATTTCACCAGATCCTCTTTCATGCTTTCATTCTCCTTCACTAACTTGGTCAGTTTTTTGCACATCACGGCTGCTTCTTCTTTCGCAAAATGGAGCTGGCACTTCAGGTCGGCGCTATCCTCCTATTTCAAATTATAAAGAGTAAACGCACATATTCGCAAGGACCAGTAAGTAATGCCTAGTAGTTCAGAACATATTGTCATTCCCGACAGCTTTTAAACCATCAAGCCATTAGCCTGCAACATCTTCCTCTTGCGTATGGCATGCACAGCCTAAAGTTAACTTGTTCTATTTGATCTTATTTGATTGTGCAAGCCGGGTTGATTGCATTCGTCGAAACAGGGCGGACCACGTGGTTGAGGTTGCCATCTCCCACCCCAGCCTGCTACATGAAAGCTGCCATTGAGCTGGAAAAGGTGCAGAGAAGATTTACGAGGATGCTGCAAGGAGTCGAGGGCCTGAGCTATAGAGAGAGGTTGCACAGACTAGGACCTTATTCCTTGGAGCGCAGTAGGCTGCGGAGCGATCATTTAAAGCTTAATACAATCATGGGGGAATAGATAGGGTGATTGCACACAAACTTGTCCCAGGGTAGGGGAGTCAAGAACTAGAGGGCATAGATCGAACGCGAGAGGGGAAACATTTATTAGAATTCTTGAGGGGCAGATAGTGGTGGCTATGGGGGACGTGCTGCCAGAGGGAGCATTTGAGGGAGATAAAATAAAATTATTTTAAAGGACATTTGGACAGGTACATGTAATGAAACGGTGTACAAGGATATGGAGCAAATGGGCATGATGGAGGAGTTGGGCCGAAGGAACTGATTCCGTGCTGTATATATTTAAGTTGATGGTACATAAGGGTAACAACATGTCAAACTTTGTATCACTGCCTAATTTAAAAAGTTTCCTATCATGGAGAAACAGGTGCAGGCTAACTACTTTCTGACTGACAGCTGGCGAGAGGGGAATGACTCAGAGAGTGGATCATTCCTCAGAAACTATTACACATCTGCCTTCAAACAGACGTTGGTTAGATATCTCAAAGAAATGGAACTGGGGAAAAAAAACCATGACAATCCCGTCATCCTCAGATCCAAAACATGAAAGGCATGTAACGCAAAGCCTTAACTGTAGCATTGTTGACAAGAATTCAAACACAAAATCAGCATTATATATGCAAACTACAGAAGACTAAGAGTTTTAGTTTACTTTAGAGATACAGCGCAGAAACAGGTCCTTTAGCTCTCCGAGGCCGGACCCACCAGTGATCCCTGTACACTAGCACTATCCTACACACACTAGGGATAATTTACAATTCTTAACAAAGCCAATTACTGATCAAACTTGTGCGAAAACAGTGTTTAGTTTAAGTTTAGTTTAGAGATACAGCACGGAAACAGGCCCTTTGGCCAACCGGGTCCGCACCGACCAGCAATTAACATCTCCGCACATTAACATCATCCTACAACCACTGGGGATAATTTTTACATTTACCAAGCCAATTGACCTACAAACTTGTACGTCTTTGGAGTGTGGGAGGAAACCGAAGATCTCGGAGAAAACCCACGCAGGTCACGGGTAGAACGTACAAACTCCATACAGACAGCATCTGTAGTCAGGATCGAACCCAGATCTCTGGGGCTGTAAGGCAGCAACTCTACCGCTGCACCACCCCAGATCATTGTCTTAACTTGCTAACTCTAACAAAGGAGAATACAAGCACTGCTAGTGAGTGACAGACAGCCCATCTCCAATAACACTACTTTCTAATGTGAGGAATGACTCCTTTGGAAAATTGGAAGCCATGATCTTTCAGTGAAAGCTCCCAGGAATTGCATGGGCTCCTAACACCAACCATCAATTCTCATCGTTCAGTTGGATAGAATTCTCATGGCACTACCAAAGCTGTCCTGTTTTGGAGAATCTTATCAAACAGCAGAACTGTTGTTAAAGGCACACGGTTGTATTTTAAAGAAGATTTTAAGCAGCTTGTTCAGATCCTCTGAGCCATCTGACCAGCAATTCTGAACTCTGGCAGCAGCTGTAGTACTGGCAGGGAAAATCTTTGTAATGTGGTATGTGCAAGAATATTTCCATATCTGGACACAAGTGTCACACTTCATCACATCTGTCCATTTCAGTTTGAAAACAGTCAAACAGCTAGGTTAATATGCCAGAGATCTACACAAAACCTTATACTGTAGCTAAAGACAATCCCTCGGTTAACCCTTCTAATTCTACGTCTGTTAAGTTATTTTTATCTTAATTTGCTCTGCTAATATACTACGTATTATATTAACAAATAAATTCAACGGCTATGCAAACCAGCTTGTACACATACAGTTATTGTTGCTGTCTGGTCTACTAAGTGGGTGAAGATTCTCACGTTAGAATAGAGAACAGTACAGCACAGGAGCAGGCCCTACGGCCTGCAATGTCTGTGCTGAACACGAGAAGATAAATTAATCTTATCTGCCTGTATAAGATTCATATCCCTCCCTTCTCTGCACTTCCATGCATCTATCCACAAGCATCTTAAATGCCACTGTCGAATCTGCCTCCACCACCATCCCAGGCAGTGTGTTCCAGGCGATCAACACCCTCTCTGTAAAAAAAAATAAAATTCCCCCCACATCTCGTTTAAACTATGCCCTTCTCACCTTAAAGTTATGCCCTCTAGTATTTGACATTTCCATCCTGGGAAATAGGCTCTGACTATCCACCCGTATCTATGCCTAACATCATTTTATATACTTTTCTCAGGCCTCCCCTCAACCTCCGATGTTCTGGAGAAAACAATCCAAGTTCATACACCGAGTCCATTCAAACAGGCACAATGTGCAAAAAGCCATTGCCTTCCACGAAACTGAACGGATTCTATACCTGTGGCAAGGGTTTCTTTTCTTGCTTTGTGGTGACACGACTATTTCTCTTCTTCAGGGAACTCTGGAGAGAAAATAAACATATTGTTTTAATACATTTGTAGCTGTTCAACTCCACAGTATATAACCTGTCCCAAAAGGCACTGAACCAGTGGGTAACTTCTCACTCTCCACAAATCCTGTTCCCTATTTTTATTACAACACTTCTTCAAGAAATGTATTGTGCTTCAATTATCTGCGAGAGTCAGGCAAGATCACTTGATTAGGGATAGTAGTCAGATACCATCCACATTCTTTATGCTGACTGAACATAGAAGACATAGAAAGACTGAAGGGGTAACTAATAATTCAGCTGGTTCAAGGAGAGAATGAGAATCTCCAGCATGTATCTCTGGTTAAAGGTTATTTAGCTTTCTGACTGGCCACGGGCGCCTGAGAGAATGCAGAGAATACAAAATCCCGATTGGAGTTGAGTCAATGTGCACTTAACTTTGGGTGAACCACAATCTTTGATCTTCATCATAAATTGATCCGAATTGTCATCTCTCACTGAAATCCACAGTGAAGTTGAGCGATACCAGCTGCTCGAGTTCTTCAGTAGAAATACAGGGACTAAACCACTAATCTTCATAATTTGAATCTTACAAGGTGGTGACTTTATATCCAAAAAGGCAAGATGCTGAGCTTATTTTAAAAAAACAGTACAGTAAATCTGCTGCCCAGTTCTGTGAAACTCAATGACTAGATATTTGGTTTTGTTTCTCCCGTTTCCTTTAAACTCCCATTACCTGCCTCTTTTAATCTTACAGGGTTTTATTTCCCAGTCCTTTTAAACTCACTGGAAAATGTAACTGTACCATTGTACATCTAAAAAGAAAGTAAATTAAAAGTGTGTCTGTGTGCTAATAGGTGCAACGACCAACAGTCTGGAAAGTCCCCCGTTTCATGTTATCCGAGTTTTAATGTATTTAGTTCTGAAAGCACTTTCTAATCATCCCCTCTTGGTTTATCACCTTTATCTACTCAAATTTTACTGAATTATAATGGAAGAAATATTTTAATTACATAAATACTCCTTCCATTTACTTCAAATCTGTTGTAGACAACATCTATTCATGCATTTAATTCTAGACTAATAAAGGGATTCATTATTAGAATAGCACTGAATTTTACTTCTGCAACAAGGCCATCAATCACCAGTTTCGATCAATAGATTGAGGCGTTTATGAAAAATGCTTGTGTCAGTTATCAGTGGGCAAATGAAACAGTGCTTTATCATTACTTGGGTCAAAAGATAACTCTAGATAAAATGTTTGCGCTGCGTTATTCATCATCCATGCGTGTGATGACAGACGATCACTCTTGGATTGTCAAATGCTTTCCTTAACAGAAAGAAATCCGCCAAGCTCAAATCACACCATTTTCTCATTGCTCTTCATGTTCGGAACTTTTTCTGGACCTCTCCATTTTATATACTGGAAGAGCTTCCTCTTTCCGTTGTCATCCATGACTGGACCACAAATTCTGGCAATTCTTTGCAGGCATTATAATTTGCCTGCTCTGGCCTCTTTGCATCTTCATCAAAACACTCCATCCCAAGTAGTTTGGAAATCTTACATTCAGTTCCTCATCCGAATTGATGACGTATGTTGCGAGTAGCTGGAGACCATGCATTGACCTACAACAGACATTACCAGTCAATGCTTGAAGGTCCCATTTATATCTATTCCATTTTAATCCATTCCAGAATATTGTCTAAATCCCACATCCTACAATCTTTCCTCACTCCTTTTTCAAGCTGCTGCATAAAACCCATCTCTTTGACATCTGTTTCTTTGGCCTTGTATTTTTTTTTTCTTATTACACTCCAACAAAGCATCTTGGGATGTTTCCTTTGTTAAAGATGCTTAAAATTGCAAACCGTTGACAGACGATTTTTAATTGAAATCACACTATTAACTACGCAATTAGAAAAAAGTTGCATCATTACAGTAACTGGCATGTGAAACAGTGGCACGGCAGGTGATATCTCACAACGACAGAGACCCAGGTTCAGGGCCGGATTTACGTATAAGCTAGACAAGCGTAAGCTTAGGGCTTCGAGATCTAGGGGGGCCTACTCTGCTCGCTGCCTCACCGGACCCTTCGAACCTCGCTGCCCCACCGATACCTCCTGCTCTTTGCCCACTGACCCTGGCCATTCCACCGCCCTCCAGCAGCCCGCAGCCGTCGCCTTGCCTGCAGCCTGGACTCAGCACTGGGCCTGAAGCTTTCACGCTGCAGACTCGAACTCCCCTGAGTTTGACTGCGCTGGGTCCTAGTACTAGCCAGCCAACCCTGGTAATCTCAGTGGCTGTTCCACTGGGTCTTCCCCATTCCCCTCAAACCATGTGACTCTTCCCCACCCATACTACAGTCCTCATACCCCCCTACCTCCTGACCACCCCTCCACCAGACATCGCCTTGGCCTCAGTCCACTCACCTGCCTTCCTCTGGCCCCAACCCCCATCCCTGCCGTGTGTTCACCATCCCCCCTGACCTCCCCGTCAGATACCGAATGGTCTGTCCTCAGCAGAGGCCTCTTTGTCCCCCTCCGTCCCCACCTCAATGAGTTATGCGCCTGCCGCAATTTGGAGCTCTTCTTCCATTGCCTCTGCCTCACACCATTCTTCCATGGGAAGGAGTCCTCGCCCCCCATTGATGATCCCTTATCCCGTCTCCAACAGACCCCCTCCTCTTGGACCCCCCCTCATGGCCATTGGTACAATTAAATTTGGGGGTCACCACCCGACGTCGGAATGGGAGAACATTCTCAGCGGCTTGGACTTCCGAATCGGCCACGGCTGGGTGGATTCACTCTGGCGGCCCTCGGCAAAGGGATCCCAGGTTCCGAGATGTTGAAATCAACGCGGCCCGAGGCTGGGAGCTCCGCAAACCACAGCTCCATGATGTTGAAGCAGCAGGCCCAACACTCCAGAGCTTCAAACGGAGATCCATGTGAAGCATCGCCTGCTCCGCGGTGAATCCAATATGTATTTTAAAACCAATTGTTTAATGACAACATACAGTAGGTTCTAAAAGTGTCACACTGTCACTGTTGGGTAGTCATGGTCCTCTAGTTGTGGGGGTGGGGGATTGGGAGGGGGGGGGGGGGGCGCGCTCACAAGTGAAATAGCTTAGGGCCTCTCTTCATCTAAATCTGGCCCTGCCCAGGTTCCGTCCCGACCTCGGGTGTTGTCTATGTGGCGTTTGCATGTTCTGTCTGTGACTGCATGGGTTCCCTCCGGGTGTTCCAGTTCCATCGCACATGCCAAAGACATGCAGGTTTCTAGGCTAATTGGCCCCTGTACATTTCTCCAGTATGTAGGGAGTGGATGCAAAAGTGGGTTAACATAGAATGATTGTTCAGGATTAGGTTTATTATTGTCATGTGTACTGCGGTAAAGCTCTGTCTTGCATGCGCTCCAATCAGATAATACTACACATAAAAACAATCAAGTCAAACTCAAGTACAATAGGTGGAGCAAAGAGTACAGAATATTGTTCTCAGCATTTGTAGCGCATCCAGAGGCAAAGTCCACAGTCCGCAAAGGGGTAGAGTTGAATTAGTACCCTGGCTTATGGAAGAACCATTCAGAAGCCTGATAACAGAGGGAAAAGAAGCTGTTCTTAAGCCTGGTGGTGCACTTTCAAACTTCTGTACCTTTTGTCCGACCACTGATCGATGGTCAGCATAGACTTGGGGGTACCCCAAGATGGCGCCTGCCTGTAGCGACTTTTGCGGAGCACCAGAACTGAAAAGAATGACATACAACTTCTATCAACTTACCTGCATCAGGGAAACGGCAGTAATCGGTGCCGTTTTAGACAGGCTGCTTGTGCAGCTGAAAGCGCTGGCAATTTTGCGATCTCCCGCAGCTGCGGGAGCTCCAGACATTAAACTTTCCCACGCTGGCTGTGAAACTCCCGACCCAACTGAGGAACCCAGGTACGGCACCTGGGAACCCCGGGATGACCTCCAGAGCCGACGGGCTGGATATCGCAGAAGAAATGAAGCTGGAGCTACTGACTCTGAGGGAACCCCCGTTAGTTATGGAGCTGGAGCTGCCGTCTGTGAGGGAATTCCCGTTCCAGCGCTGGTCCGCAGAAACAGCAGGTACAGGAAACACAGTACCTGGAAACAAAGGGGAGGCCTCCATTGTGTCCGGAAACGTGGCCGACGGGTAGGACTTCCGGTCAGACTGAAGCGCAGGGGACTTCGGCCCCCTCTCCCTGCTATCCTACTGGCCAATGTACAGTCTCTTGAAAATAAAGTGGAGGACTTAAGGGCAAGGCTGCTCTATCAAAGGGAGCTGTGGGAATGCTCTGTGTTCTGTTTCACAGAGACATGGCTCACCCCCAGCTCCCCAGACTCAGCGGTCCAGCCTGAAGGGTTCTCCATCCACCGCATGGACCGTACACTGGCATCGGGGAAAGGGAGGGGGCATCTGCCTCATGGTCAACTCTGCGTGGTGCTCAGACGTGGCAGTCCTGTCCAACTCCTGCTCTCCACACCTCGAACATCTGGCGGTGAAGTGCCGTCCCTTCTACCTACCGAGGGAATTCACCTCCATCATCCTGACCGCGGTCTACATCCCACCCCAGGCAGACGTCCGTCTGGCACTGGAGGAGCTGCACGCCGTGATCAACAAACACCAGACGTCTTACCCCGAGGCATTTACCACCATTGCTGGGGACTTCAATAAGGCAAACCTAAAGAAATCACTCCCCAACTTCCACCAACATGTCTCCTGCTGCACCAGAGGACCAAACACCCTCGACCACTGCTACACCACCATCACGAATGCCTACCACTCTATCCCTCGCCCTCACTTCGGTAAATCCGACCATACCGCGGTGCTGCTTCTTCCTGCCTACAGGCTGCAATTAAAGAGCGCACCCCCAGAGGTGAGGGCAGTACAGAGCTGGTCGGGGGGGGGGGGGGGGGGCAGAGGAACAACTACAGGACTGTTTGGAGTCTGTAGACTGGGCAATGTTCAAGGACTCGGCAACGGACTTAAATGAATACGCCACAGTCGTTACAGACTTCATAAAGAAATGTGTGGAGGACTGCATCCCTATAAAAACCTTCCGAGTGTTTCCCAATCAGAAACCTTGGATGAACTGTGAGATCCGCACTCTTCTGAAGACCAGACACCGGGCATTCATGTCCGATGACACAGTGGTCTACAAGAAGTCCAGATACGACCTTGGTAAGGCCATCAAAAAGGTCAAAAGGGAGTTCTGCTCCAAGCTGGAGGATGAGGCAGATGTTCGGCAGCTGTGGCGGGGACTGAATGCAATCACCTCTTACAAGGTGAAACCAGGAGGCAGCTCGGATGTCGGACATCATTCCCTGATGAGCTCAATGCATTTTACGCACGCTTTGATAGGGAGAACACCGATGTGCCTTCCCGAGCCCCTATTCGCTGTGATGGTATTTCAGTCTCAGTCACAGAGGCCGACGTCAGGAAATCCTTCAGAGTGGTGAACCCTCGAAAAGCGTCTGGACCTGATGGCATACTGGTCGTGTCCTAAAAACCTGTGCGGACCAACTGGCTGGAGTTTTTACGGACATTTTCAACCTGTCACTTCTGAGGTCTGAGGTTCCCACCTGCTTCAAAAGGGCATCAATAATACCGGTGCCCAAGAAGAGCAAGGTGACGTGCCTCAATGACTATCGACCTGTGGCACTAACGCCTGTGGTGATGAAGTGCTTCGAGAGGTTGATCATGGCGCAAATCAACTCCTACCTTGACAAAAACCTGGACCCGCTGCAGTTTGCTTACCGCCACAACAGATCAACGGTGGACGCGATCTCGCTGGCCCTCCACTCCGCTCTGGACCACTTGGACAACAAAAACTCATATGTCAGGCTGTTATTCATTGATTACAGCTCGGCATTTAACACAATCATCCCCTCCAAGCTGGTTACCAAACTCGCAGAACTGGGTCTTTGCACATCCCTCTGCAATTGGATCCTTGACTTCCTCATCCACAGACCACAGTCTGTTCGTATTGGTGGAAATGTGTCAGACTCGATAACAATCAGCACGGGAGCACCTCAAGGCTGCCTGCTCAGCCCCCTGCTGTATACTCATGACTGCATAGCCGGTCATAGTGCGAACTCCATCATCAAGTTCGCTGACGACACCACTGTTGTGGGACGTATCACTGATGGGGATGAGTCAGAGTATAGAAGAGAGATCGAGCAACTGTCCATATGGTGCCAGCACAACAACCTGGCCCTCAACACCAGCAAAACCAAGGAACTGATTGTTGACTTTGGAAGGAGTAGGATGGGGACCCACAGTCCTGTTTATATCAACGGGTCGATGGTGAAAGGGTCAAGAGCTTCAAATTCCTGGGCGTGCACATCTGTGAAGATCTTTCCTGGTCCGAGAACACAGATGCAATTATTAAGAAAGCTCATAAGCGCCTCTACTTCCCGAGAAGATTACGGAGAGTTGGTCTGTCAAGGAGGACTCTCTCTAACTTCTACAGGTGCACAGTAGAGAGCTTGCTGACCGGTTGCACCGTGGCTTGGTTCGGCAATTTGAGTGCCCTGGAGAGGAAAAGACTACAAAATGTAGTAAACACTGCCCAGTCCATCATCGGCTCTGACCTTCCTTCCATCGAGGGGATTTATCGCAGTCGCTGCCTCAAAAAGGCTGGCAGCATCATCAAGGACCCACAGCACCCTGGCCACACACTCATCTCCCTGCTACCTTCGGGTAGAAGGTACAGGAGCCTGAAGACTGCAACAACCTGGTTTAGGAATAACTACTTCCCCACAGCCATCAGGCTATTAAACTTGGCTCGGAACTCTGAACATTAATATCCCTCCATCTGTTATTTGCACTTTATTAATTTATTAATTCATGTGTGTATTTACGTATATAATTGTAGTCAATGCCTACAATGTTCTGTTGTGCTATGCAAAGAAAGATTTTCATTGTCCTGTCAGGGACACATGACAATAAACTCTTTTGACTTGACTTTGACTTTTTTGACTCAGTGGTTAAGTCTTTAAATTAACCAACCAAAACCAAGCTATCAGATTTCTGGTACAATTTTACAGTTTTAATGGCAACAACAAAAAAACAAAAACACTTGGGACGTTAAAAGCCATAAAAATCTGCACTTTGAGAAATTCATGATGGAAATCTTGAGCAAACTGTAATATATAACATTGGTGCATCTTGCCATATGTTAAATGAGGATTTCATCTCCCTAGTGACATGGCAATATTTTTGAGATGTCAGCCTGGCTCAGATCCCAGAACATTGCCGATGTTCTCCACACATTCTTATGCAATGATGTTAGAATAATGCAGGCCTAAAATTAAAGCTGAAACCTACTTGTTTGGTCATTCGGAGGCTCATTTTGAAAGTAACCCTGAAGATGGGAAATTCCAAATGAACTCGTGCACTTATTTTCAAAATATCAACCACCGCCAAATCCTGATGTAAGATTTAATGCATTTATTTTAGTTGCATCAGATACAACTCAACTAAAGGTGTTATCCAGTTTAAAAAATATTAGTGACTGTACTGTCACGAGACGCTCTCAAAAAGAGTAATGACTGGCGCCTTGTTCATAGATACACTAATTTTAACACTTTACACTTTTTTTTAAGATACACCAAGGTTAGAGGATTTTATCTAGTTATTTGATAGCAGGTCTATTGATCAGCAACAAACAAATGCATAATTTGCAGAAGTCTATTTGAGAAATAATAATCTCGAAGAGCAGGCAATCCAACTTCATTTGAATATAATCAAATTTCATTTGTTAAAACACCACGGAGATTACCAGACTCCAAAGAGCCTGCTGTGGAAGCTCTCTCCACAGAAGTCAATAACAATGTTCACGTCAACTGCGTATTGCAATTACTTGCTATAACTTATACCCAATAGTATCACAATAACCCGCAGGATTAAACAATAAAATGGCATTGGATAAAGTCGTACAGTAGCTGCAAGGCATAGCTGAAGTTTACATTTATTTACATAATAGCTCGCAGTTCATAGATTCAATGTATATTTGGTATCGAGATCCTTAGGCTCAATTTATCTTCTTACATTTGGACTAATGGAAAGTGGCTTTATACATGATACCTTGTTGACCACTGGTTACCCATAAACCACTGCTTTCTTATTCATGCCACTTTTTCTAAATGGGGCCAAGTATCTCAACCACATTGCACATAATCCTTATTTCAGTAATTTAGTCCTTTCTACGACGATGGTGGACAACATTTGTGGAAGGACAGATTTAAAATGCAAGCTACTTTCCAGAGCTACAAATGAGCAAAATACTTTTATTGCACATAATTCTGGTATTTTTGAACATGTTTGAAGAGAGAAATTGTACTGTTCTGGTAGCTCCATTCAGCCGCCTCAGTTTAGAGTGACAGTTACACAACAGTAGAGTTGCTGCCTTACAGTGCTACTCGGGTTTGATCCCAACTACGGGGGCTGTCTGTACGGAGTTTGCACGTTCTCCCTGTGACCGTATGGGTTTACTCCAGGTGCTCCAGTTTCCTCCAGTAACACTCCAGAGATGTACAGGATTGTAGGTTAATTGGCTTCTGTAAATTGTTCCTAGTGTGTAGGATAGTGTTAGTGTACGACGTGATCACTGGTCTATGTAGAATCAGCGGGCTGAAGGACTTGTTTCCACACTGATTCTCTAAAGTCTAACGTCTACCGCTCTGGGCCTCCATGCTGCCACCAAGCAGTTCCACGTCTCCAGTGTTCCTTTCCAACTTTGCCTATGATTGTATCATATTGCAAAAATGAAACGAGCATCAGTAAACATGAATCAGGAAGCTTGCGCATATCCTCCCAGCCCACCCTCACTAATCTGTATTTCAAACATTCATTTTTTTCCAGAATCCCTTGTTCACACACGTGTTTCCTCCCACGTCCCAAAGATGTGCTGGTTTGTAGGTTAATTGGTCTCTGTGAATTATCCCTAGTATGTAACGCGATTACTAACATGAGCGAGTGATCAATAGTTGGCATGGACTCAGTGGGCTGAAGGGCCAGCTTCCAAGCAGTATCTTTAAGCTAAGGACCAGGAAAATCTGTGGAAAGAGATGCTGACAGACCTACTGAGTGTTCCATCAATTTCTGTTTTTAGTTCATATTTCCAGCATCAGCAGGTTTTTTAATTTTCAAGCACTGTTCTCTAGTTTACACAGTGACGTACCTGTATCTGCCAGCACTGCACTCAGAGGTTTAGACCTGTGCCTGCCAGTACAATACATTGTGGATACAGCCCTAACCAGGACTTGGGCAGAGAGGAGCAGGCACAACAAGGTTGCTGGGTATTTCAACCCTGCACACCCAACTCCAGGCTCCAGCGGGGACCAGACAGACAGCAGGGCCAGTCCAGCCCTTTGCCTGGTGGTGCCACGGAACTTGTGGTTGTCCTGGCAATTCATGGGAACGGCGTGGCGAGTAACCAGAAACAAGGCGAGTAAAATTGGAGCTGTGATTAGAAATATTCCTTACAAAGTCATACAATTTGAGTCTTCAAAGCGAGTACAACTCCACTTTCCCCGTCTTGTATATCTTGCTGTAAAATTTAACAAGGCTTATGAACTGAGTTATATCATCATTCCTCTCTGCATTACAGCAGAACATGAACCAAATGATTTAAGAAAGGATAATGCATTAACATATTTTGCTGTATTTTACTGCACAGCAATTCACTTCATATTTTGTGCTCTAGAATGTACAGGTGAGGATTTGCGATGATTTAGAGATGTCAATTTTTCCTTTCATATTCTTACAATAAACCACTGTAATCCAAAGTTTTAGCTTAAAGTTTTTTTAAAATTACCACCTTGAAATCCAGATTTTTGGTTCACTTAAGGAGATCTCTAGCACTGAGATCGGAAGTGGATTGTGCCCTTGTGAAAAGGTTGTTTAGAAGAACATGAATCACTGCTGCAATCGTGAAAATATTATGGGAACTGCAGCCAATTTAAATCTACAGTTTGCACATTGGAGTTAATGAGGGATGCCTTGAATGTCACACATGCCCTCTCGCCCAATGTTAGTGAATGCAGTACTTAAATTAAATGTCAAGTGGTCGGATTGTACGCCAAAGGCAGGATCTTTTCATGACATAGCAGAGATTCTCAGAGGAATAGACACAATATTCAATATTCTTCCTCAGACAATTTGCTTTTAGTTTAGTTTAGAGATGCAGTGCAAAACAGGCCCTTCGGCCCACCGGCTCCGTGCCGACCAGCGATCTCCGCACATTAACACTATCCTACCATGCCGCCCTAATTCTAGTTTTTATTTTAAAAAGGTGTAAAATACATCTGTTTTATCTTGATACTGTAGATGAGCGAACTATCACTGGTACTTAACGAGGTGTTATTGAAAGATACCAATACTAATGGATGTAGTGTTCTCTAAATCAGGAACACAATATCAGCTTTTACCACTTTCATCAGAATTCAAACTCAGACCCTGAAAATAGCAGCGGAACAATCTAGGATTCAACCAAATATTCATTTTCTCCCCAATCTATTGCCTTAACATTAGGAATATTGTTATAAATCTGTCATACCAACTTATGTAACATTAAGTAGTTGAATTCATTATTATCACGTGCACCAAGATACAGTGAAATGTTTAATCTGCGTGCTGTTCAGTCAAATACACGAACAAAGGAGTGGTGATGGCAGTTTTGGAATGGCGCACCGTTACATCTCATTACTACCATTGCTTCAACAGTTCAACATCTGGTTTCCAACCTATGGAATCAAACATCATGTCAGTTCCCTGGTGAACTGAAAATATTATTCCTTTAGCATTTGAGACTATCTGTGGTAAAGGCTACAAACTATTCACTCTTGTTCGCCAGAGATGCAGCTGACCAGCTGAGCTCCTCCAGTACTTTGGGTCCTTTTCTGTGAACCTGCAGTTCCTTGTTTCTACAAGTTCACTGTGTTTCGTGTACAGCATGCTTGCTTGATGTATGCAATAGTAAAATGGGTGTTTTTCATAAATGCGATACAGACATTCCTACTGCAAGATCAAATATGATGGAGCGCATCATACTACTCAGTACATCTATGGCATCCAGAGTGGATTTGAGGAATTTGAAATGCAAACTTAACTGGTCTTATGGTCGATAACTCAATACAAGCTGAGCTCTGAGAGCCATTGCCTATTCCATTAAATACATCTATTCTAGCAAATCTATTACAATGAATGCATTTCTGGCACAAATACAATATATAACAAGCAGTATTTATAATTTTCATTGAAAGAGATTGCAAAAAAATTAAAGAGTACAAATTTTAAAAAATGAAGGTCAGGATATCCACTTCTTAAACATGTTGTTCTCTGTGCAAAAGTCACTGGCTTTTGCTGAATGTTTAAGAAGGAACTGCAGATGCTTGAAAATCGAAGGTAGACGAAAATGCTGGAGAAACTCAGCGGGTGAGGCAGCATCTATGGAGCGAAGGAAATAGGCGACGTTTCGGGTCGAGACCCTTCTTCAGGCTGATGTGGGGGTGGGAAAAGAAAGGAAGAAGCGGAGACAGTGGGCTGTGGGAGAGCTGGGAAGGGGAGAGGAAAGAAGGAGAAAGCAGGGACTACCTGAAATTGGAGAAGTCAATGTTCATACCGCTGGGGTGTAAACTACCCAAGCAAAATATGAGGTGCTGCTCCTCCAATTTACAGTGGGCCTCACTCTGGCCATGGAGGAGGCCCAGGACAGAACGGTCAGATTCGGAATGGGAGAGGGAGTTGAAATGCTGAGCCACCGGGAGATCAGGTTGGTTATTGCGAACCGAGCGGAGGCGTTGGGCGAAGCAATCACAGAGTCTACGCTTGGTCAGCTTTTGCTGAATGTTCATTTAATAATCTAACGATACATCCCTCCGAAAGACCATGGTCAAAGTTTCTGTTGATCAAATGTTAAGACTTTGCCAAGCCTCGGTTACATCAGTGAAGCAGGAAAATAAATCTATTAAACATAAAAAAGTCTAAAGAAGATGTAAATTAAATAAATTTGTGAAACCTTTTAGAAAATCTCCTTAAAAAAAGTTTGGTTAAATTATCAAAATTGCCCCGAATTAAGCCAGGAAATGGTGTCAAACAAGCAAGCTTTATTAAAGTAGAGCAGCGAGCCAGAATGCGCATTGGGCTGGAAAGTAGGAGGAAGTTCCATTGATTTGCAGCCTGCATATTAAACGCAGGTTTCCTTAAACTGAAGTGGTAATTTCCTGCCCCTAAAAAAAACCACTTAAGTGTCGCTGCGACTTTAACACTGTTGCTCCGGTGACAACTGTATAACTTTAAAAAAAATGAGGTTCCCTACAGCCATAAGGCTATCAAACACTACAATTTCAAATAAGCTCTGAACTACAATAGACTATTATTATTATTATTGCACTACTATTGTTTGTTTTTCGAGTATGTTTGTGTGTGTGTATATAATATATGTGTGTGTGTGTATGTTTGTGACTGTATATATACACACACTAAACTTGTTTTTCTCTGTTGTTTATCATATTGTTTACAGTGTACATATTCTGTTGTGCTGCAGCAAGTAAGAATTTAATTATTCAGGAAGGAACTGCAGATGCTGGAAAATCGAAGGTAGACAAAATTGCTGAAGAAACTCAGCGGGTGCGGCAGCATCTATGGAGCGAAGGAAACGTTTCGGAGTCAACGTTTTGAAGTCTTCAGTCTGAAGAAGGGTTTCGGCCCGAAACGTTGCCTATTTCCTTCGCTCCATCAATGCTGCTGCACCTGCTGAGTTTCTCCAGCAATTTTGTCTACCTAAGAATTTAATTGTTCATATAACATTAAAACACTCTTGACTATTATAAACATCCTCTTGTGGAAAACTCTGATTTACTACATTAGTAATAACCATGATCTCTCAGTTGCTACCTCGTGTGGAGAAAATCATCCTACAAGTTAATTCAAATCTATGCCCAAAACAGCAATATAGTGAATATTTTGAATACATATTCTGATGATACTATTTGATGAGGCATTGTGACAAATTTCCTTTTCGTATGGAAGGGAGCTGTTCAGAGAAGTATAATGAAAGTGAGTACAAAGAGATCATTAGATTGGCAGGGAGAGGTTTTTTAAGTCAAGAACAAGGAACATAGAAACACTAAACATAGAAACTAGGTGCAGGAGTAGGCCATTTGGCCCTTTGAGCCTGCACCCCCATTAACTCTCTCTTAAACTCCCTCTTAAATATAGCCAATGAACTGGCCTCAACTACCTTCTGTGGCAGGGCATGAAACCTGTCTGCATTTCATTAGAATTGGATGACTGGAGACCACTAATAGGGGAAAGATTATCAGCACAAGATATATAATTAGTTACGGCGGACTCCAGCAGCAAGGTGCAATGTACAATGTTAGGTTTGCTGTACATTACAAACGGTTTTAAAAAAAGTTTTACTGGAGGGAAGTTGAACACAAGCCAATCAACCAAAACGCAAGAAACATAACAATTGGCAGAAGACGACAGAAAGTGCTGGAGTAACTCAGCGGGTCAGACTGCATCTCTGGAGAACATGGATAGGTGACATTTCAGGACGGGACACTTCTTCAGCATCTGAAGTTCCTTGTTCCTACATATCAATTAGCAGTCTGTAAAGGTACTGACATGTATAGAGTATTAAACAGGGGATGTTTGGTTTGACAGTAATGCTTCCTGTCGCACGATTGAATTCGAAAAAGAAAGCCATAGGTAATAATTAATGAAGAACTGCTTACATTTGTGCTACAGCTTGGAATTCCAGACTAAAGTTTGTCATCAAGGTGACAGGATGTAGCCTTCAATCATTCCTACACTTCTCACACACTCTTGAACTGCCAAAGTCACGAAATTGGCTGTGTTGTAAAAGGGAAAGGGTGGGGGAAAATTGCAGACAGCAGTGTCGTGTTGGATCATATTCATGAATCTACAGCTAAATAGCCAAAAGTAACATTGATGATGGGTGGGGATTTGGCAATCTGTCGAGCCGGTGTCTGTAGGAACAGCAAAAAACGGGAAGCCAATGCGATGGTGATACTGGTGTTGTGGAAGGGGCGGGGAGTAGTTGTGAATAGTAGATATGAGTATAGGACACAAGGAGTGCATGCTGGATCCGAAAGAAGAGTCAAGCTCTGCAAAAACGGTGGCTCGTTCTAGGAACATGTTTTTGGAGCAAACTGAGATATGCTTTGCATTTGGGTGGGTGACCAAACGCAGTTATAATGACCCCCGTAGAGCGCGGTTTCATTTATGGCTCCATTTTCTGGGAATGTATTTAAAGCACTAATCAAGGATTTCCTGCATAATTCAATTGTAGAAAAATTATAATGGCACAAAGTGTTGGAAAACAAACTACATGCGAAGTTCATCTGTTTAACTGAGGCATAATACAGTAGGAGTATTTTTGAGAATTTTATTTTAAGAAGAGTTAAATCAGATTCAAGCAGTTTGATTTGCTGATATATACAGAACTTTGCTACAAACTCAGCAAGTCCGACAGCATCTGTGGAAAGATCAAGGAACAGCTTGCCTGGACAATGGGTTCAGACAGACGGACGTTGATCTGAAACATTAACTTTTTTTCGCTTTCCACAGATGTTGTTTGACTAGCTGAGTTTTTCCAGCATTTTTTCCCCTGGAATTCCAGCATCTGCAGGTCTTTTTTAGATTTTTACTTCTATTTATAAAACCAAACTCTCAGCACATTCTAAAATTTGGTCCAACCAATACTCAATATGCAGTGCTTGACGTTCACAGTTTATACTCTACAATTGCCTGCTGTATTTAGACCCAATTTCTACTATGGCATCAAATCTATTTTATGTTTATGGCTTTGTTGAAACAGTAAGCATAGAGCTTGTGCATAACTACAATTATGTTCATATTCAAACCCCAAGCACAGGACATTTCTTAAACCTTGGCACTTGACATCCATGAACACCTGATCATTATTGTCTAGACTGAATTGCTGAATGCCTAATTACAAGGATTTTGAAGAAAGCTTTGTAATTGGCCATATTTACCCTAGTTGATGCACAGAACTAGGCTGCAAACTAATTGCGAGTTTATTAGAATCTGATTGCACTTCCAGTCCTGTGACATTTCTCAATGCTTGTTTCTGCATTCACTTTGTACGTAAAACTGTGAATGGAAGTATGTCAGGAAGCCATGAAACATTTACATACAATGGGTACCTCGAACAATAATCCTTCAGTGTATGGGCAGCTTACAACCTAACGGTATGAATACCGATTTCTCCAACTTTAAGTAATTCCTGCATCCCCTCCTCCACCCTAGTTGTTGTACTAGTTTCACTGTCGTCCTGGTGAGTTTCATCATCTGTAACTCCTTTTCATCTAACCCTGTTAACTATGGCCTGTTTCCTCTTTACTTTTTTGCATATATTTCATTCATTTGTTATATATCTTTCTATATCGTCTATAGCTCTCGTTTCCCTTTCCCCTGACTCTCAGTCTGAAGAAGGGTCTCGACCTGAAACATCATATATTCCTTTTCTCCAGGGATGCTGTCTGACCTGCTGAGTTACTCCAGCATTTTGTGTTTATCTTCCGTATAAACCAGCATCTGCAGTTCCTTCCTATACATCCTTCAGTGTATGTAGCTTATACTGGTAGACAGACAGAGTCCATCCAGTGCCACAAAGACAGAAGTTGAAAAAAGCTAAATATATCAGACTGGGGCATATTAAACAATTTCTGCAATCCTGTTTGGTGTCAGTAAAAAATGTAACCCTGTGGAACATCAGTGTGGAGCAGCACTGGGCTGCTAAAGGTCCACTCTGTTTGATTTAAAAATAATGGAATCAGGCAGGTCTGTAAATGGGCTCAGGTCACTCCTGCTGGAGGAGCTCTGAAGGATAAGGAGAAGGAATGATGTGACTGCAACCAATGCCAAAAATAACTCTGCAGCACACAGCTGGGCACCATGTGGACTCTCACTGTCACTCGGTCACTGAAATTTACTCAAAAAGTAGACGTGACATCCTGTACAAAAACTCCATGTGGAATGTTGGTTTTAAAAAGCCTATTTGCAACATTTGCTTGAAATAGTTTACACAGAATAATATAGAATTATGTATGAAGACAGACACAAAAAGCTGGAGTAACTCAGAGGGACAGGCAGCAACTGTGGAGAGAAGGTATGGGTGACGTTTGGGGTCGAGGCCCATCTTTAATTATGTATGTGCTGTTTATCAAACTAAGGCACAAAGTTGTGGATGGGATCCAATGCATACGGTGAGTTCGCCCGCTGCCCGAGAGGACTCTGACGGCACCGGAACGGTCCGTCTAGGCTGCAAGGGAAACTGAGATACCAGCCAGTAAAGCTGGCCTTGGACGTCGGCTATGGGTGGGGATCTGCCAACGCCAGCTGGGCCAGAGTACCAGAGCCCCGGCCGCAATTGAAAATTTAAACTGCGTATCGGAAGTCTGGCCGCAGAAGTCTCGATAAGGTAGGGATTGGCCGCTTCACCCAGACTAGGCACCACATTTTCAGGGGGACTTCCGGGAGGGGATTTTAAGTGCGCGCTCTTAATTTTGTCTGGATTAAAGGAGGTGGCAGAAAATCAGAGGTGCACCTGCACAAATGAAAACCCTCGACTTACACGTGCCAGAGTGGGGAGAATCCGGAGAGAAATGTTGCCAAAGTTTGCTTGACAAGTATTTATTCAGTGGGTTTCATCAAGAACTCAAAGATACAAAGCATAAACAGCTCAAGTCAAATTACCGCTTTGTCACATTTTGGGGGCATGTTAAAATACCAGACTATTATTGCATCTAGCCACAGATCCAATTCTACCACACACAGGAATGAACGTTAAATGTATCTGGAATCAAAAACCCTGCTATGAGTAATAGTGACAAATAAAGCGTATGATTGTCATAAAAACACATTCAACTCATTCATGACCTTCGGGGAAGATAATCTCTCCCTTCCTTGTCTGGCTTCAGAATCATAGTTGATCATCCACCACAGGAACCCTAAGAAATCGATGAACTAGCCACTTAGTTCAAGAGAATTACAGATGGGTAATAAATGCCAGCTAAGACCACATCCCACGAAACAATTCAAGAAAATCAATCCAGCATATCCATTGGATATCCCCTGATATTTACAGAGTGTCACTGTAATACCACTGAATCTTTGGGATAAGTGCCTTCGATTTATAAAGAGTGTACCATCCGATGCCCTTGGAAATACACTGAAATATCCGAAAAAACAATTTCATCTCAATTTACAACATTTTGCAAAATAAAACATTATTCTAAATCAAGCAACACCATTTCCTTTAAGCATTACAACCCAAGAGCTGAAAACTGATAAAAAACAGTTACTCATTTATCTAATCTTGTCAATGGGCTAGAGAATGATAAGATTTTCACAAATTGAAGTTAAGGGTATAATTAAATCCAATGGATGATAAACAAGAAAGTATATCTTTAACTAGTCCAATTAGCTTCTGATTTCTTGAGTCCCAGCAGCCCTTGCTATAATGCTTGTCTCTGGGTGGCTAGTATTTTATTTATTGCTGGATTACAAAGTAACTCCAGTCAACAATGGGAAACATCAACCCTTGATGCATCTCATGCAAGAAGGAACTCCAGATGCTGTTTTACACTGAAGATACACACAAAAAGCTGGAGTAACTCAGCGGATCAGGCAGCATCTCTGGAAAAAATGAACAGGTGACATTTTATGTTGAAAGAAGGGTCTCGACCTGAAACGTCACATATTCCCCGTCTCCAGAGATGCTGCCTGACCTGCTGAGTTATTCCATCTTTTTGTGTCTATCCTTGACGTATCTCAATGAGTTTGTACTTTTTAAGACATAGGATTACATCAGGTATGGGAACAAGTGATTTGGTCTAAATACTCCTTGTTGGCGTGTACATTCTACTCGAGCTTCCTTGCACATATCCTCAACTATAGGGATAACTTTGTGCTTCTATCTCATATTTATTTGACGTACATTTGCATGAATCTAATTCTGACAACTACATTTCAATGCAAAGTGAGGTTCTTAGAGCAGCTTGCTCACCCCCTGGATAGAAGATATTGGAGTAAAGGTCATGGAGAATGCTCCTGTGACTTCTCAATAGATGCTCCCAGCGGGTAAGAGCCCATCTGCAGCGACTGAAATAAAACCTGCCCTTCAGCCGATGTGACAATCAAGTTAAAATAGCAAGAGTAAACAAAGAGTAGCATTACCTCTTTCATTTTGTCCATTTCACTCTGCAACACCTGCTTGGAAATGTCCATTTCAATTAGTTTCTGTTGAAGATCTTCATTTTCTTCTTCCAGCTTTATTCTTTTCTTCCCAATAGCTTCCAGTTCATTGTGAAGCCTTACAGACACGTCCTTTGAAACCTGCACACAGAAAGTACAGTACTCAGAACACGTACTGGCAGGCTGCCTTTTTATTTAATAATGCTTCATAAAGCCCCACTTGTCTACTGCAAAGCAATTAGTCATAAATTCTGTTCGAACCCTAACTGAACTTCATTAGACCCAGTCAGGGCATGAATTTTGAATTTTGCACACACAAACTATTCCAAAGGGATTTTTTTATTCCACTGCCAGAAATTGGGAAACAAGGACCAATCTATTGTTTGAAAGGTGAGAAGTTACTTTAAACACCACAAATACTACAAAGATGTGTACTGAAAAACTGATTTCATTGACGTACCAAGGACTCGTGGAATCTGTGCCGGTTTAAAATCATTCCAACTCCATCATTTGACAAAGTGGAGAGACAACATTGGCGTATTAAAACAAAGTTGAAATTGTGCTATTCTGATCTTTCACATTTCTATCCCAAAGCATTGCGGACAAGCCAACACCGAAGCCAACACTTGCACCATTCAGAGTCATTAACTACTAAACCCTTCTGCCACCCAAACACATGTCTACTCAGCTATATTGGAATTAACATTCTTCAGTCAAAAAATGTATCTGCAAAGGCAGAAGGCATGGCATATTTCATCTTAAATTTGGTGGAGAATAAATACAGCTGTCACACAGAAATTTAGACTGAACAAGCGTAACGTTCCAGTTGGAATGGTTTGAGATGGGAGTGGGCAATGCAGACAATCAGAAAAATTGAAGTACTAGTAAAACAGGAAGATAACAAATCGATCATTTAATCAGACATTAAAATGTAAAAAAGTAAGTGAGGTTCAAAGAGACTTTAGTGCTAATGCTCTTTAAATTAGGAATAAATTCAAACTCAGTTGGGCTCTCTCGCAGTGAATTTTAATCTGCAAGACTACTGCTGTTGCATTCCAAATTAAATTATCAGATCTGCAGGTAACATCTAATATTTCTAATGTCCAGGTGTTGGACAGCAAATTGTAATTAATAGAAGATCAACCAGTTAAAACTTGAGTTAAAACAATGTTGTGATGAGAAACACACTTATTTTAGGTTATTTTTGCCAACACATCTAATACAAACAGACCACTCAACCAAATTAAACCTAATGAAGTTACAATCTGGAGCGACATGGCTGCCAAAGAGAAAGCAGCAGGTTATGGACACAACAGAGCAGTCCCAGAATCACTGGGTCATATCAAAGCCTTGCTGTTGCGAATGGTGGACGACAATTAAGCAACTGGCAGGAAACATCATGAACATCCTCGGTAATGTTGCACGGGGAAAGACTAACCCAAATTAAATGTTTGCATCTTTCTGCAGCCAGAAATGGTAAGTACATAACCCATCTAAGTCAGCTTCCAACATCCCACTACCACAAAAGCAAGACTTCAAACAGTCTCATTCATTCCAAGGGATGTCAAGAAACACCAAATAACAACTCACAGTAACAGAGAAGACTCCACACTTCTAGGATAGCATGGTGATGCTGGCAGAGCTGCTTTCTCATAGCTTCTGTGGCCTGGGTTAAAAGTTGACCTCTGGGGCTATCTGTGTGGAGTTTGCATGCTCTCCCTGTGATCATGTGGATCTCCTCAGGGTGCACTGGTTACATTCCACCTGCCCTGGGTTAGGGTAGGGATTAGTGTAAAAATAGGTGTTTGATAGTCCGCACAGACTCAGTGGGCCTATGCACCTTTCTATGTTGTATCTCTCTAGGATTCTATGACTAGATAACTTCTACTTCAGAACCAGCTGCAAAGTCTTTCCAAGCTCTTCCAGTACGAGTGGCTTCACCATCGGCAGATGTGTTACCAAAAGACCAACTGCCTTTGTGGGAAATTGGCATTTGAAGTGTTACATCAAGCAGCTCTAATACATGGGAATCAGGAGGTAACCACTACTTAGAATGAACACAAGATATAAAGGACTGGATTGGGAGGTCAATTCCAAGGCATGACTAACAGTTTTTTATGAAGCCTTCAAAAGATAACATCAATGATGTATCAGAAGATAAACAGGGGCGAGGTGATTTGATGCTGCAACTCCATTCTCATGGCCTCAGATTATCAATGTCTATGACCATAAAACATTCAGGCTTGGGCAGACAAGCGGCAGATAACATTTGTAGGTTAATTGGCCATTGTAAATATTATCCCTAGTGTGTAGAGTGTAGATGAGGAAGTGGGATAACAAAGAACTGGTGGGCGGCGCGACTCTCATCGCAGCGGCCTCTGCAGTCCTTCTGTCATTTTTAAATTTTTTTCTCGTTTGAGTTTAGTTAGTGTTTTTTTTAACTGGGTATGTGTATGTGTGTGTTGGGGGGTGGGGGGGGGGGGGGGGGGGGGGAACTTTAAAAAATGTTTCCCTGTACGGAGGACCCGACCTTTTCTCTGTCGGGTCTCCGTTGTCGTTGGGGCCTAGCACCGTGGAGCGACCTCCAACCGGACCTGGGGCTCCAGTCGCGGAGCCTGTGGACTACCCACCATCGTGGAGCTGGCCGAGTTCGGAACGGGAGGAGCTGTGGTGGCGCGCTGCTGCTGCCCGACCCCGGAGATTCAGAGGCTCCAGCTGCAGGCCGGTGGATGGTAACACCGGGAGCTTGCGGGTCCCTGGTGGGAGACCGCATTTTGGAGCTCCCGCGGCGGCAACTTCTCCCGCCCGAGTTGCGGGGGTCGAAAATGACCTGGAGCGGGGCCTTACATCGACCTGCGCGGCTTTAATGGCCGCGGGACTTGCTTGCGCCCGCCGGGGGCTCAAACATCAAGACCCGGAGCTCGGCCTTGCATCGCCCGGCTTATTTACCATCGCCCGCCGGGGGCTTTGACTCTGGCATCGGGAGGAGAATGGGGAGTGCAGGGGAAAGATATGACTTTGCCTTCCATCACAGTGAGGAGGAGATTCACTGTGATGGATGTTTGTGTAAATTGTGTTGTGTCTTGGTTCTTTTCTTGTTTGTATGACTGCAGAAACTAAATTTCGTTTGAACCTCAATGAGGTTCAAATGACAATAAACGGTATTGTATTGTAACTAGCGTGAACGGATGATCAATGGTTGGCGTGGATTCAGTGGGCCCAAGGGCCTGTTTCCATGCTGTATCTCTAAACTAAACACTGTGCCACACAGTGATGCCAATGTTCACTTTGGGCAAGAGAGATGAACAACCTCTCCTTAACATTTAACACCATTATCCAAGGACGTGGGCAGCAAGCAAAAAGAAACACACGTGAGCTCTTGTCCATATGACACATCATCTCAATCTGGAAATATACTCTAACTCTGACATTCTCATTGTGTTAAAATACTATAAATCTCGTTTTAACAGTGTTAAAAGAGTCTTCAAAATCAAGATTAAGATAGCAGCACAAGAATATAGCAATCATCTCTTCAGCCACTCCTGGATGACTAATTAGTGCTGGCCTTGCCAGTGATGCCCATAACTCAAGAAAGATTTTGCACCAATAACTGAATTGCTCACTTTCCAACGGCAGGTATTCTACACATGCATAAACACTTAAAACAGCCATTCTCAGCTTCAAATTGCTCTGGATTTATTTGCACCACACCACCACGAAAATAGCCAACCTCAGGACTTTGGTTAAAACTTTAAACGTATATTATGGAACTGTTTTAAGTTTGAATTCAGTCTGAAGATCCACAGATCGCAAATACATATCATCAGTCTCCAAAACTGCATGACCAGGCTTTCCGAACCAATGTATATTTGTCTTCCTCCTTGCTTCACTCTGGAATTCCGTCTTTGTACTATGTACAAGTCTTACCATGACACAACATCATTTATTTTGTTGAAAAATGCACAAGACTTCACAAAGGCAAAGATATTCCCCAAACATCATCATCTGTTTGTTAAAGAAAAGTAACACACTGAAGAGAAGGATTTGGGTCTGGTGCAAATTTAAATTATACATTCTGATAATGCAATCCATGCATACTTGCTTCATGCTTGCAGCTGGCATGGTTCAAATTAAACCAATTAACTCATTTTTACCTCAATGGCAATCACCTAATCTAAACTCAATTATTTCCAGAAAAAGTGTCATTAGAATGGATAGAATTTGTTCATTAGAAAGCTATTTAATTCAATTAATTAAATTTAGAATAAATTTGAATCAACTAGAAAAATGAACCACTGCAAGTTTTTTTTTCATCCTTCCCAATGTTAACAAACGTGAAACTGGTATACAGCATCCTTAATAATTAATCTTCCATCATTAATTAATTATTAATCATTGACATATTTTTGCTTTATCTTTAAAATGCCAAGCTAAAATGGGCAAGTTTCAGTGAATACCACACAGTAAATGGCAATGAAATTAATGTGGGTTACACAAAAAGCTGGAGAAACTCAGCGGGTGCAGCAGCATCTAAGGGGCGAAGGAGATAGGCGACGTTTCGGGTCGAGACCCTTCTTCAGAAGGGTCTGAAGAAGGGTCTCGACCCGAAACGTCGCCTATCTCCTTCGCCCCTTAGATGCTGCTGCACCCGCTGAGTTTCTCCAGCTTTTTGTGTAACCCTCGATTCTCCAGCATCTGCAGTTCCTTCTTTAACACAATGAAATTAATGTGTTGCTCAATCTTCAAGCTTAAACATTTTGGGACTTCAAATTTTACTTTTATTTTCTGAAATCTAAACAAGCAAGCATACAAAGTACAAAAACATATCAGTACACTTCAAATTTGAAGCAACAGTGCTGGCATATTTTTTGGTACTTATTACCAATCTAAAGTACAAGATAAATCATCCTTTCAAATTTTACAGGAATTGTTGTCATAGTTAAGATAATTTGTGCACAATTGCTTCAAAACCTAATAACTGCCAATTCCCTAGATGGTTTGCAGTGGTTCCAAGATTTGACCAACTGTTAGTGCAACTAAGAGATCCGAGCAGGAATACAATTCATTCTCTGGCCTTGAGTATTTAGCCGGTTTCAGGTGGCTATAGAGGTCACAACTTGTCAAATAGGGAATAAACAACGTGGTACCATGCCCAATATTCATTGAAACATTCAGGGAGAACACTCATGATAAATGCCAGGATAGGGCATGGGGAGGCAAATTCTGGTACGAGCCCCCACCCAGGAAGGGACATTTGGTGAATGACACGATTGATCATTTGTTTGCAGTTGTTGAAGGAATATGTCACTGATTTGTACAGGACGTGGCCAAGACTCAGGGTACCTCATAGCCACAGCTTTTAAAGTTGCCACGATTTAATGGATGCTAAAGGTGTGATTTCCAAGTAATTGGTTTCCAAGAGGAAGGCAAACTTTACAGCTTCCAAAATTGTGCAAGTATTATCCAGTTTTTAGGTTGTCATCACAAGATTTTTGAAAGTACCCCTAAATACTTCATCTCACATTCTCCTAGTAAACATAGAAAATAGGTGCAGGAGTAGGCCATTCGGCCATTCGAGCCTGCACCGCCATTTAATATGATCATGGCTGATCATCCAAAATCAGTACCCCGTTCCTGATTTCTCCCCATATCCCTTGATTCCGTTAGCCCAAAGAGCTAAACCTTCCAGCAAGTTTACCTGAAACTTGCCTGACAAACACATCCAGCCATAATTCTGGCAATATACAATGGACAGAAAAACATAGAAAGATTTTTTTGACATAATGGGAGATGATAGTTAAATAACGATAACTAAAAACATAGAGGGAACATAATTTTCCCTTTTGATATAATCCAATCATGTTTCTGGGAAAAGTGTTCAGTATTTATAATTACCTTTACATCTTGTTCTAAACTTCGGATGAGTTCTCCATCAACGTGACCCGTCTGTGCTGCTCGGAGGCTTCTTCGCTCCGTCTTTCGCAGTCGGTATTGAAGGATGCGACAGGTTTTGTTTGCTCTGTCTAGTTCTTGACGCAGTTCCTGCAGCTGATACACGTCTTCTTCCAAGTAGATGTCCCTCATTTCCAACATCTCAGCTCGAAGTTCTTCAATTTCATCCTAAGGAAACATCAGTGCATTTTGTTTTTAAAGAACTGCTAGAAAAATCTAAAACAAGGCAGGAAATGGGGCAAGATAAATTCCACAATGATCAACATAACAGTGAGCTTGCACACAAATCCAGTATTATCATGTAATATTATTTTACACGTCGTTTTAATCCTCAAAGGGTGTTGAAAATTATTATGAAATAGAGAAAAAATACAATTGTAATATTCAATCCATTTATAAATTAAATAACTGAGAGTACACTTAATGTTCTTCAACATTTGAATTTGCGCAAGATGGAATAATAAACTGGTCCAGATGTTCAGTCGTTCAAAATATAAGAATTGAAGATTCAATTAATTTTACTTGACTTGATATTTCATTCAAGTTTCTCCACAATATCCAGTCATGTAAAATTCAGTGAGGGGATTGAATCAGAAGCTCGTGGGATTCATCGATGCATTAAGCCTCCTTCTCCTTCACTGCATGTGATCTCACTGGTATTGTTTTGTTATTTATTCATCCAGAGAATGCGAGTGTCACAAGGAATACCAGAATTTGTCATTGATTCCGAACTACCCCTGAACTGTGGAGGACGTTAAAAGTCACCATATTGGTGGATCTGGAGTCATATATTAGCCCACACAAGGCAAGGCTTTGAAGGACAATGCTGAACCAAATAGATTTTTAATGACAACATTCTAGTTTCATTTCTACTATACTTGCAACTATTTATAACTCCAGATGTATTTGATTAATTAAATATAAATTGCCCAGCTGCCTGGAACTTGCATCTTTGGATCAATAGTCTAGAACTCTGGCCACTGTGCTGAATGTTGACTACACCACTGTAAACACCACCACAATGATCCAAACAAGAACAGCCAATGTACAATGATTTGAAGATCATTCAGTATCGCTTAGAAAGGATTGATTGTACAGTACCCAAAATAAACATTCACAGTGCCCTCCATAACATTTGGTACAAAGACCCATCATTTATTTATTTGCTTCTGTACTCCACAATTTGAGATTAGTAATAGAAAAAAAACCAATAGACAATAGGTGCGGGATAGGCCATTCGGCCCTTTGAGCCAGCACCGCCATTCAATGTGATCATGGCTGATCATCCCCAATCAGTACCCCGTTCCTGCCTTCTCCCCATATTCCCTGACAGGTATAAGACAGCTTTCAGCACCAAGTCTTTCCTCCAGTCGGTCCATCACCTTTGGAAACTTTTATTGCTGTTTATAAAGATGAAGACCAAATTTGTGCCAATGAAAGTCAAATAAGCCATTATGAGACCGGGAATCAAGAATAAAACTGTTAAGAGACATCAGCCAAATATTAGGCTTACCAAAATCAACTGTTTGGAACATCATTAAGCATTGATGAGCTTACTAATCGCAAAGGGACTGGCAGGCAAGGAAGACCTCCACAGCTGAGGACAGAAGAATTCTGGTGTGGATCAGGTGTGGATTTGTCAATGACCACTGTCCGCAGAAGACATCATGAACAGAAATACAGAGGCTACACTACAAGATGCAAACCACTGGTTAGCCGCAATAATATGAGAGGCCAGGTTACAATTTGCCAAGAAGTACTTAAAAGAACAACCACAGTTCTGGAAAAAGGTCTTGTGGACAAATGAGGCAAAGATTAACTTATATCAGAGTGATGGAAAGAGCAAAGTATGGAGGAGAGAAGGAACTGCCCAAGATCCAAAGCATACCTCCTCTTCTGTGAAACACAGTGGTGGGGGTGTTATGGCCTGGGCATGTATGGCTGCTGAAGGTACTGGCTCTCATCTTCATTGATGATACAACTGCTGATGGTAGTAGCATAATGAATTTTGAAGTGTATAGACACATTCTATCTGCTCAAGTTCAAACAAATGCCTCACAACCCTTGGTCGGCGGTTCATTCTACAAGACAAAGATCCCAAACATACTGCTAAAGCAACAAAGGAGTTTCTCAAAGCTAACAAAATGGTAAATTCTTGAGCGACCAAGTCAATCACCCGATCTGAACCCAATTGAGCATGCCTTTTATATGCTGAAGAGAACTGAAGGGGACTTAGCCCTCAAAACAAGCATAAGCTAAAGATGGCTGTAATACAGGCCTGGCAGACCGTTCTTCGGGATCTCACCTACATCACCAGAAAAGACACCCAGCAACACGGTATGTCCATGAATCGCAGACTTCAAGCAGTCATTGCATGCAAAGGTTATGCAACAAATTACTAAACATGACTACTTTCTGTTACATGCCATTGCTGTGTTCCAAACATTATGGTGCTCTGAAATGGGGGGTGGGGGCTATGTATAAACACAGCTGTAATTTCTAAATGGTGAAACCAAAATGTATAAAAATGGCCTTTATTAAAATCTGACAATGTACACTTTAACCACATATGATTTTTTTTCTATTACAAATCTCAAATCGTGGAGTACAGAGGCAAATAAATAAATGATGGGTCTTTGTCTCAAACATTATGGTGAGCACTATAGAATGATTTATCGCATTAAGATCCCGAAGAAGGGTCTCGATGTGAAACGTCACCTATTTATTTTCTCCAGAGATGCTGTCTGTCCCGCTGAGTTACTCCAGCTTTTTGTATCTATCTTCGGTTTAAACCACCATCTGCAGTTCCTTCCTACACAGAATGATTTAGCTATTGGTTGGTCTTGGAAAGTTTCCCCAGAATGGATGGATAGATGAATAACAATATTATCCAGAGGTAATCAAGCATGCTGTTAACCTTGTAGTATTCTCGCTGTTTGAAAGGCAATTAAACTATCATGTAAGGCGTTTCCTTTATGAAGTATCATTAATGCACTGCTGGGCAAAAAGCATCACAAAATAGGAGCATCACACCTTCAACGTCCCACTGAGATGTGGGACTGGATGTGAACAGACGTCATAGCTTCCTGTGATTTTCCCAGCTGGTCAAAATGTTTTCTATTTTACAATAACAAAGCAGATATTATTTGGAAATAACTTATATCCAAACCAATCACTCGTTAACTGAAGATAAATTCAATCACAATCTGACCATAGCTACAACACTTCTGCTCATGTTATTTACTGGTTTTGAAATAAATTCTCAAGAACAACAAAGCAATAAGCGACAAAATCTTCCCAGGGAGAGCAATTCCTTTTGTGCAAACAGGCTCAAGTTTTAAAAAAAATCCGTGAGGAATTCAGCGAGACAGGCAGTATCTGTGGTCAGCCAACATTTTGGGTTAGGATCCTTCTTCCGATGGGAGAAAGCCGGAGAAAGGGAGCAGAGGGAGGGACAAAACCTGGCATGTGATAGATGGATATGCAGGTGAGGAGGGGGTGATTGGCAAATAAAAGGAGTAAATGGCAAAGGCAAGAGGTGAAAATGTGACAATAAGGTGTCAAATAAGGAAAGAAGAGGTGTGAAATGCCTAGCCCATGGGAGAGTTGTGGGCAGAAGGGGAGGAGAAAGAGCAAGGGGATAAAAGGGAAAAATGGGACTCTGGGTGGGAGAGGAGGGGGAGGGGAAAGAGTGGGTGTGTTCGTGGGGGGATATTACTTGAACTTAGAGAGGTCAATGTTCATAGTGTAGGTTTCCTTGATGCTTGGCAAGACCAGCTGCATATACATTAGGGCTTTGCGTCCGAGCAGGCAGAATATAAATGATCACAGGCAGAATGATCAAAGGACTGAACACACCACTTCCTGTGAACACAAGGTGGAATTTCAATGTCAAGTGTGGGGTTAATGGATGAGGGCTGTTCTACACTAGGCTGCACGTTGGCATGGGGAGATTCCATGGGATTAGTGGTATAGTTAGGACCAATTCTTCAGTTTTAAGGAGATTAAGACAATGTCGTTTTTTATAAACTGTGTGAACGGCAGAAGTTAAATTTACGAGTCTGAAGAAGGGTCTCGACCCGAAACGTTGCCCATTCCTTCTCTCCGTAGATGCTGCCTCACCCGCTGAGTTTCCCCAGCATTTTTTTGTCGAGCATCTGCAGTTCTTTTGTAAACAAAATAAAAACTGCAGGTTATTTTACAAACATGCGTAAAAATATTGAACTATGTTAAAAAATCATCTTGCACCAATGTGACTCAAATTGGCAACGCTCATGATTGCACAGCTTTTGAACTCTCTCAGGATACAGGCAATGCTGCATACGGCATTCATTACTCATCAGTGTTGCTCATAGGTGGCAGGGCGTGTTCTGTTGGGCCGCTCAGTATTGAAAATTCATTTTCAGGATCCCATATTTTGTCTCGAATGCCTGACAACCAGTCTTACTGCCATGTCAGCTGTGACACAGTTGGTAGCACTCTAGGCTGCGTCACAGGAGTGTAGGTTCAATCCCATCCCAGAAATGCCAGTGCATTATGTGTAGGGTAAGATTCCAGTGTAGGAATGAGCCCAGGGCACTACTTTACTTTAAATAGCACGGCTTATTCCTGGAGTCCTGGAAAATATTTATGCAACTGGAATCACCAAAACAGCTTCTCTGGTCATTATCACCTTGCTTCTTAAGGCAGTGCTCAGTTTGCAGTCATGTTTCCTACTTCACACTTGTGACCACACTTTGATAGTTCTTTAATTGGCAGTTAAAGGACTTTGGGATGTCCAGCGATCTTGAAAGGTTCTGCATAAATAAGAGTTTTTACGTTTTACTCTAGCGTCAGATTAACCAAAGTCGGTATTGAAATTCACAGTGAATGCAGAGAAGCAAAAACCTATAAGAAATATGAACAATCTCTGCATGGGGTGCCTGAACATTTTGAGTTAGTTTGTCGGGACACTAGGCTAATGTAACGGGAGGGAGGAGATAGGGTTGAAGGACTGGACATCTTCTTATTAGACCCAATATCCTCTACTTCCTGGCTCCAGACCTATAGTGGGATGGATTGTCTGAAGGGATATCTGCAATTTGAGGTGGAAATGTGCACGGCCCTGTAACCACCAGCTAGCTTGCCGGACTGCTGACCAAGTTCAACAGGCACTCATTGCTGCTGGTTGGTTATCAGCATCTGGGGAGGAAGCATCAGAGCCACCCTTCAAACTAAACAACATAGCCAAGTAATGCCCACAAGCTTTACTACTAGAGGAATTACAATCGAAAAGCAGCTTTCTTTACATCCCCACAATATTCAGCACAAGTTCAGCAATCCTTCCAGGACCCCACCACCCATCTGCCAATTCTGCCCTCGAACTTTGCCCCCTCAAAATCACACCCCTTCCCCAAAAACATTTTGCCACTTTGCAATTCCTCACCCATCCAGCGACAAAACATGTAGATAGTTTTTCAAATGTGATTGGATATTGCCACTCAGTCTTGGAGGCTGGGCATTATTCTCTTCCAGTTTCTACAATATGATACAATAGAACTTTATCTCAGAAGGGAAATTCATCTGACAAGAGTCATAAAAACACAAGTAGATGCATGAAACATGAAATTAAAGTGACAAGTGGAAAGACCAGGATTAGGGATGTGCAAAGATTGGGGGGGGGGGGGGGGGGGGGGGGGAGGGCACGGCAGAAGGGGAAGGAGTTGTACAGTTGAGAAGGAGTTGTACAATTCTTCCGAAAGAATTAACTTTGTAGCTCCAATTTAACACCTTCTTAATTTTTAAGTTTTGATGTGAGCTACAAGAACAAACAAATGACTTTCATAAAGTAAAGTAATTTTATCTGACTATATACACATGTTGTCGTTAATGTCGCAGTGTCTTTCTAATCAAACATCTGGAATTTTCTGCAGACGTCACTCTCTTTGTTTGATCATGCTGCTGTTTTCTATTAAGTTATTACATTTAATTGAGGGCTATATGCTGCTTCTTCTTGCATATGGCGTGCACAGCCTAAAGTTGTAGGACAACTTGTTCTATTTGATCTTACTTGATTGTGCACGCCAGGTTGATTGCATTCGTCGAAACCATGTGAAGGTTGCAATCTTCAACCCCGGCTATAAGCTACAAAAATACATTGAAAGAAACACTTATTTTAACAGAATTTTATATTTTTAATGATAAAATTAATCAATTTTTGGAACGTACTATTTTATAATTACACATTGTACATTCATATTATTCAAATTGACACACAGACAGTAAGAATCTTGAATAATTATATATTTTTAAATAATGTGAGGCAACGTCTCTCACACCGTCTAATATGTTTTCAGGCATGAAGCAGATAGTAATAGGAGGATCATTCATATCATGAAAGAAAATGAAAGGAAATATAGCTTTTTTTAAATCAGCATACTATTTTAAGAATATTAGCTCTGCAATGGTGTTGTTTGCAGCAAGTCATATGATATGGTTATGGGGTAAGAGAACTGTTATACAAAGTGTTATTCAGTTTGGATTCTTTTAGTTGTTAAATGAACACAAGACAGACTGACAGAAGCTAATGGGTTTTGTGTTAAGAGATTTTTTAGATTGGGATGCACTTTTAGACTACTTAGCCTAGTCTGATGGAAGCATAAGATATTAGAAAAATATATACAAGTCCACATGGACATCAGTGGGTGAGACTTTTATAATTTAAACATTAATTTTGAAAATCCATTTCTCTATTATTTTTGTGTCGGAAGGAACTGTAGATGATGGTTTAAACTGAAGAAAGGTACAAAAAGTTGGAGTAACTCAGTTGGTCAGGCAGCACCTCTGGAGAAAAAGAATAGGCGATGTTTCGGGGCTAGACCCTTCCCCAGACCCTTCTCGACCCGAAATGTCAACTATTCCTTTTCTCCAGAGATGCTGCCTGACCCGTTTCTAACCTGAGTTACTGCAGCATTTTGTGTCTATCTCTATTTTTCTTATTTTGCCCAAAAAATGCAATGATTTGCTTTATTAAAATATATAGTAGTTACACCATTGAACATATTCACCTCAGGTTAAAGGCCGAATCAAATCCAGGACTGGGCCAGGAGTGTTGCACCCTGACCATTGTCCAGCCACCCATTGCTGCCCTCCACTCACACTGCGATTTGCATGTATTTTATAAATCCTCCTGCCATATCACACACACATGCATGTGACCGCCAACTCTACTCTTGCTGCCATGATGACACCTCAGGCATCTGCTGACCTGTGGCTATGAGGGAGCTGTAATTCACTGGCTCAAAGCCAAGATGGGGGCTCAAAGTGGTCCAATATGATTAACATTTGAACCTTAAAGCCAAGGGAGAACAGTCCTAACAACTACCCTTTGTCACAGCAACCAATGTCATATGTCCCATTGCCTTTCATTTTTTCTAAACACCAGGCATTTCTTAATGTATAGATACTGTTGTGTATTTTTAAATCTCACACCTGGTCCATTGTTGCAATTTAAGTTTTCCCATCTCTACTCTATGCCTCCACAGTTGCAACTTTTGCAATATGACACTTGCATTAGCTGTAGTAACCAGTGGTACACATTGCTGGCTCTGCACCATAAAGACTTCCTGGGCACAGCCTGGCTTCCCAATTCGGGCTCGATCACACACTTAGTCTTGACGCTGCCTGTGGTTAGCCCAGGTTTTAACGTTAAACCCGCGACAAACTCTTATATACTAGTTAATTTCAGCTTTAAAACAGCATTTTTGGATACTTTATCTTGTTGGAGTGAGCTGCACATTTTAAAGATATTTTCCACTGTGAAATAGAATTAAAAACAATGCAGAATGCCTACTGCTGGCATCTCAATTTTCAAGACTGAAAGTTGTGACAGAAAGTTGTGACCCTGGCCCAGGTTAGTTTCTTTCACTTGTGTCACAACCGTTCCCCTCTCCCTCGATTCCTCTTCTCATCTTTAATCCCAACAGGCTCCACATTTGATGATCATTTTCAAACATTTCTGCATAATGCTACCACAGTACACCTCATTGTGATACCATGCTTTATTCATCCAGGAGAGATGTTCTCATCAGTGCCACACTGCATGACCAATATCAGCATCTCCTGCTCATCCCTGGGGACATTCCTGTGCCAGTGTAGTCTATGCAAAATTTTAATTTTTACCTCTTCCTTTCTACCCAGTACTCCAAATATTTGCTCTAGGCAAAAAAGTATTTAACGTGCTTAGAGTCAGAGTCATACAGCACGGAAACAAGCCCTTCGCCCAACTTGCACATGCCGACCAAGATACCCTATTTATCTGAGATAGTCCTATTTGCCTACGTTTGCCTTATAGCCCTTTACACCTTCCTGTCCATGTACCTGCCACAAGTCTTAAGAAGGGTCTCAACGGAGACGAGGAAACACTTTTTCTCAGAGAGAGTTGTGAGTCTGTGGAATTCTCTGCCTCAGAGGGCGGTGGAGGCCGGTTCTCTGGATGCTTTCAAGAGAGAGCTAGATAGGGCTCTTAAAGATAGCGGAGTCAGGGGATATGGGGAGAAGACAGGAACAGGGTACTGATTGGGGATGAAGAGCCATAATCACATTGGATGGCGGTGCTGGCTTGAAGGGCCGAATGGCCTATTCCTGCGCCTATTGTCTATGGTCAACATGAAATGTCACCCATTCCTTCTCTCCAGAGATGCTGCCTGTCCCGCTGATTTAACCTGGCTTTTTGTGCCCATCTTCGGTTTAAACCAGCATTTGCAGTTCTTTCCTACACAATTATTTTAAATGCTGTATTAGTACCTGCTTCTACCACCTCCTCTGGCAGCTCAATGTTATGTATATAGCGCCACATAAACTGTGCACCTTATCCCCACCCCCCCTTTTTGTTTTGCACTGAGTAGGAGCAGCTTTTAATCTCATTGTACATGTGTATAGTGACAATAAAAGGCATTCTGATTCAATCCATATACCCACCACCCTCTGAAAAAGTTGCCCTCAGGCTTGTATTAAATCTTGTCCCTTTCACCTTAAACATATGTCCTCTTGGTTTTGATTCCCCTCCCATAGGTAAAAGACTGTGCATTCACCCCATCTATTCCCCCCATGATTGTACAGACGTCCATAAGAATGTAACCCACGAGAATTTAATTGTTACAAGAACGTATTCCACAACAAATTATCTGGTAATTGGAAAAACATCCCAAAGCATATTTGGGTGTTGTTGAAACTATGGGTAAATATTTCACCAGACTCAACGTGTATGACTAAAGTTTAGCATTTAACATACTTGACAGAATACCAATAGAAATGTATTTCACCTGTCCGCCCACATCCCATCCTCCCCCCAAACAGCATTTCCTGTGTCAGTACAATTGTATTTGCAAAGGTGTCAAAAACAGTGACTCATTCATAATTTCAACAAACGGCAGCGCTGTGCATCAAGATCGGCACAGGTAACACGTGTAGACTTAATCTAGTTTCTTTAAATATTGGAATCGAGCCATGCTTGTGCAAATACTCAGAAAGAATAAAATGTTCAGTCTCACAATCTTCAGAAATCAAGAAATTAGCGTTTCCTTGAACCTTCTGAAAATTTGGGAAAATCATCCCCAGTTGGCTTCCACCAACAGAGGAAGTCCTAGCACAAGAATCATGCCTGGAACAATAACAAGGGTGTACAGTAGTACTACGGTGCTGAAACAGTTCCTCATTCTGATAACAGCAAGATGTATTCATCATACATTTGGACCTGGGCAATTGCTAGGGTGTGGAAACAACAAGATCAAACCCAAAAGGGATCTCAGCTGTTATCCAGGTCATAGTTCAGCACTGTGATGCACTTGCAAGCACTATGAAACCTATCCAGTGTATTACATTTCCAAGGTAGACACAAAATGCTGGCGTAACTCAGCGGGACAGGCAGAATCTCTCGAGAGAAGGAATGGGTGACGTTTCGGGCCGAGACCCTTCTTCAGACTGATGTTAAGGGAGTGGGTGGGACAGAAATAGAATGTAGTCGGAGACAGTAAGACTGAACTGATCTCCATCACTCTCAATCCACAGCAGCCTTTAATGCCGGACACGACAGACCATTACCCCCTCCCCAACCGACCATCATCTCCAAACCCAACGTTGGGGAAAAGGGGTGGTTTTGGGGATCAAAGATCCATTAACCTCAACAAATCATCTCCCCCAACCACAACCATCACCCCTAGCCCTGACCATCACCCCACCGTCAGTCGAGTATCATTCACAAACCTAATCATCTCTTCCCCCAACCTCAACCATTAGCTCCAACGCAATAAACCAGCACCTTCATCTCCAGAGCATCAACCCCCAACCACCTCACTCCACCCTCAACCAGCCATCACCCTCACCTGACCAACCATGATACTCAGCCCCAACTCCAACCATCTCATAGGTATGTTGCAAAACTTACCTTTAGCGGCGCTGCACTTCTGCCGCTCCCCCTCCCCGTGTGCGCGACTTTAGCGCCTTTCAGAGGGGGGCGGGCTTAAAGTGCCGTTTTTCCACAGACCTGGATAATCGATTAATGTCGGGCGATTTCGTTGCGGAAGAAAAATCGCTCCGACATTTCATCAATTAAGGTATTTTTAAATTATTCTAAATTATTTGTTAACTAGAGTAATTTAAAAATCACCTTCAAAAGCCGTGAGCACTGACAACCGGAAGGATTTTCCGTAGGGGAGAAAAAAAGGTAAATAGTTTATTTTAATATTAAAAGTTGGTTTTTCGGGAGGCTTTAATAATATTTTTATGTTGCGAAATGGGTTCCCAAAAAATGTATGAACAAACAGTATTTTTCCTGCCGACTTCACCGCTAACCGCAACGTTCTAATCCACCGCATTCCACTGAAACCCACTCGCTAGTTGATTTAAATGGCCATTAATTTACAGGCATAAAACACTAAATTCCTTCCATTTGGCCCAGAAATTCATGAAAATGAGATTTAAAAATTATGTTATATTGTGGATTATTGTGTGAATGTTATTTGGACACTTGGGCAATTTAAAAAAAGTTTATCTTTTCTTAAGAAATTGATAGATGTTTAGATCTACTCATTGAATTTTGTAATTAGCTACAATTAGATAACTAACTAATTATATGCTTTAATTTCAGGTAATCCAAGTAAGATTGTTTAATATTTGTTTCAGAATGCTTCAATCTATAATAACTGAAAATTTCATTGAGTTCTCTTAATTTTTAAGAAAGTTATGGGCTTTTAACTTTTCCAGATCACAGCTTTTGAGTTAAGTCAATTGAAAGGCGATGGGAAGCATGAAAATATGAAAGTATGAAAATAGCCATAACTTTCTTAATACTGAAGATATGAAAGTAAATTAGGTGTCAAATTAAACTTCTTTTTATGCTTTATCTGATGGGATAAATTGCAGACTTGATTTTTAAAATCTCAAAATTTTGTAACATTGCTACATCTCACCCCACCATCACTCCAACCTTAACCATCAGCTCCAACCCAACACCTTCATCTCCAGAGCATCAACCCCCAACCATCTCACCCCAACCTTAACCATCAGCTCCAACCCAACACCTTCATCTCCAGAGCATCAACCCCCAACCATCTCACCCCACCCTAACCACCCATCACCCATACCCCAACCAACCATGTCACTCATCTACAACTGAGCATCAGCCCCAACGACAGCCATGTCACCACCATCAGCCCTCAGCTTCACCTCCAGAGCACCAACCCCACCCACCCATCCATCACCCCCACCCCCAGCTCCACCCTGAGGAGGGGCTCCGGCCCCACACACACACACCTTCAGGTAGTCGTTCTCGGAGCGCAGCTCCTCCATCTCCTTGACCATCTCCTCCTCATGGCCGCCGCCGCCGGGCAGCTGCTCCTCGCTGAAGTCGGAGAAGCCGAGCGAGTTGGTGAGGTGGAGGCGGCCGCCGGACTGGCCGCTGCCCGGGGACGGGGAGGGGGAGCCGTGTCCGGGGAGGGCCGGGGCCTCGCTGTCGCTGGTGTGGGCCGACAGGTCTGAGCTGCTGTCGGTGGCGCCGGCTGCCCAGCCCGGGGCGTGGGTGTGGGCCTGGGCCTGGGCCCGCGGGCTCTTCCAACGGGCGGCCGCTTTCTTCTTCTTCCCGCCCGCGGCCGCGGACGCCGCCGGCGCCTTCTTACTGCCCCTGAGCTCAGCCCGCGCTCCCTCCGCCCCGGGCCCGAGCCCTAGTCCGTGCCCGGCACCGGCCGCCTTACCGCTCGCGCCCGGCCGCGTATCCTTCAGCCCGTGGCCGTGTCCGTGTCCGTGGCGGGACAGGCGGCATTGCCCCTTCACCCGGCCCACTGACCAGCCCCGCACCGCTGTCTTGGGTCTGGCCGGCGACGGCTCGCGGTGCACCTTCTTCTTCTCGCCCGGCATCTTCTTCTTCTGCTGCTGCTGCTGCTTGCTGTCTGCAGTCCCGTTCACCGCCTCCATCCCTCACCCAGCCCCCGACCGATGTGATTCACTCAATGCAACGAACCAAGACCGATGGGATCCTTGTCTCATCTCATCTCACCCCATCCCCGCGTCCTGGCCGGCTCAAAGCAAATGCAAGGCTCGGTCCAGTTGCAGATGCAAACCTCCGGGTCCAAATTCAGATGCAAAGCTCGGGTCCAAAGACACAGATGCAGAGCTCGGTTCCAAAGACACAGATGCAGAGCTCGGGTCCAGACACACAAATGCAGAGCTCGGTCCAGTTGCAAATGCAAACCTCGGTCCAAAGATGCAATTGCAAAGCTCGGTACAAACACAAATGCAAGCCCCGGTCCAAAGACAAAACCTTCAGTCCAAATTACAAATCTCAGTCCACAAGCAATCGGTCTCCTTTTGCTCAGATGTCCAACAACAGTTTCCTTTGTGTCTTTTATTTTTATTGGAGTGCTGGTGCGATCTATCTATTTCTTGCGATCTCTCTGTTTTCACTGAAACACGCTGGCTGTCTAATGCACCACTCCGCTCCTGGGAAATAACATAATACTCCGCCCAAGCTGCTGATCCAGTGACGCAGTGATCCTGAGCCACCGAGAGTTAACTTGCTCCCACCCCCCCTTGCATCAGACGTCCTTGGCTGGAACTGCTGCCGAGAAGGCTAGCGAGCTGCAAGCCCAAAACGCACACACATCCACTGACAGTCACTGCATTTTACTACAGCATTTCTCCTCATCTTCATCGATTCCATTCGGACCAGGCTGTTACATAAGCAAGAAACAGTAGTATACACTGTGAAAAACAAATGACGCAAAATGGAAATTTAAACATTAAGTGGGTGCAAAGCCAAGGACGGTTTGGAAGTGGGAGGATCTGAATCTCTGTACATTGGTCCATTGTTTTGTTTTAAATTCGTCTGCTGTGTGAATTCCCAACATTTTCTGTCCTTTGTCTCTGAGAATTTTTTTATCAGTTAAACAGACATCTTTAATATGCAATAATATGTGATGTTAGAACAAACCGAGAACCGTACAAACCACCACCTTACTCCAGAATGTTATGCTTTTTTTTTAATGACAGAGAGACGAAACGAATCTAGACTTTGGTTTTAATCCCGGCCATTTTTCGTGTGACTCAGTAATTTACGAAATCGGATGCAACCAGAAGACCACGTATCAATGATGCAGGTAGAAAAAAACAACATAAAGTGCTGGGGGAACTCAGCGGGTCAGGCAGCATAGAAACATAGAAAATAGGTGCAGGAGGAGGCCATTCGGCCCTTCGAGCCAGCACCGCCATTCATTGTGATCATGGCTGATCGTCCCCAATCAATAACCCATGCCTGCCTTCTCCCCATATCCCTTGACTCCACTAGCCCCTAGACCTCTATCTAACTCTCTCTTAAATCCATCCAGTGACTTGGCCTCCACTGCCCTCTGTGGCAGGGAATTCCATAAATTCACAACTCTCTGGGTGAATTTTTTTTTCTCACCTCAGTCTTAAATGACCTCCCCTTTATTCTGAAGGGCCTGTCCTACCAGCATCCGACTCCATGCGGTGAGTGCAATCAAACTGGAAGCGGGGGCCGCGCGGAGGTCGGGTGATCCCTGTACAGGGCCGTTCCCAACAGCATGCGCCTGCATGCGGCAAACGCGACCAAACCGGCAGCGAGGGACGCGCGGAGGTCGGGTGAGTGACGCAACGCGGCGCAAAGTGAAGCGAACTTGGAGCGAAGTCTAAGGTAAGTTCGCCAGGACAGAGAGGGGCATACAGAGAGGGGCACAGAGGCACACACAGAGAGGGCCACGGAGCCACACACAGAGAGGGTCAGGGAGGCACCTACAGAGAGGGTCACGGAGGCACGACATTGAGGCGGTGTATAATGCGTCGAGGCGACTGCGAGCCGAAAAACCGTTGCCGCGCGGAATTTTTGAACATGGTCAGTTTTTCGGAGCCCCGCGTGATGTCGGGACGAACTCCGCACGGCTCGTGCGATCGAAGTGGGACCGGCCACGCGACGCCGGACGGCTCAAGCGACCACGTTAGGTCGCGCTCATCGCATAGAGTTGCATGCTGGTGGGACAGGCCCTTAAGACTGTGGCCCCTGGTTCTGGACTCACCCAACATTGGGACCATTTTCCCTGCATCTAGCTTGTCCAGTCCTTTTATAATTTTATACGTTTATCTGTGGAGGAAAATATGTGCATCTGTGTAGGAAATGGACAGACAAAGTTTCAGGTCGGGACCCTCAATGTTGCCGGTCGACTTCACAATCTTTCCCTCCACAGATGCTACTTGACCCACTGAAATTCCTCCAGCACTTTGTGTTTTGCTAAAGATTTTGTTGCATAACATCTACAGTTTCTTGTGGTTCAACGTTCCCGGTGGCTCAGTCAAAGTAATGTGTTGAAACACGAAAACCTGGAGTAACTCACTCAGCATCTCTGGAGAAAGGGAATAGATGACATTTCAGGTCGAGACCCTTCAAGGTCCCAGAGCTCCAGAGATGCTGCCTGGCCCGCTGAGTTACTCCAGCTATTTGTGTCTTTATCTTCGGTGTAAGCCAGCATCTGCAGTTCCCTCCTACACGTGTTGAAACACGATCTGTGTCGAGGTGTGGATGGCCATTGGAAATGAGAGAAAAAGACAGGAAATGCTGGATATACTCAACGAGTCACTTACCGAGCGTGAAAATAAATGTACCGTATCACGTCAACGGTCCTTGGTCTGAACTGGTCGTCTATTGTAACAAAGAATGATTCAGTCGTGCCAAAATATTGTGCAAGCTTCCTATACAGCATGTTCCCATTCCAGACTCAAGCATGTAAGCACAGGTATTGGCACCATTTCAATCCTAACAATGCATCTGCAGATTCTACCGGTGGTGGTTTTCATGCTGTAGGTGATGTGAACAAGTTACTTAGAGGAGGGTAACATGTCATGTTCAAAACTGAACCCCCCCTGCTCATCCAGTGTGTACAAACATCCCGACTTTCAATGCTATCAGCTTCTCCTTGATCTTTCATTTTTCTTTACGATTATTGGTGTTATATAGTTTATAACAGACATTGTGCCAATTCTGATCACCAGTTAGCTTTCAAACTGTCAGGAAGTCAATGGAAAAAACGTACTGTTTGCACATAAGATGTGGAATTCTGATTGGGTCTTTGATGATGGAAACAAGTAACAGTAATAAAGAGATATTGATTCTTGCATGCCTTCATTTTCACAATATTTTCACATCAGCAAAATAGAGCTGCCCCCCCACTAGATTTGTTCATTTATCATCTTTCCCTTTCTGTGGAAGAGTATAGTGAGTCATACCGCATGAAAACTGGCCCTTTGGCCCAACTCACTCACGCCGACAGAGATGCCCCATCTAAGCTAATCCCACCTGCCCAAATTTGGCCGACATCTCTCTAAACCTTTCCTATCTATGTACCCATCTGAACGACTTTTAAATATTGTACCTGCCTCAACCCCTTTCATTGACATATACCCTCCAGCATCTGTGTGGAACGTTGCCTCTCAATTTCCTATTAAATCTTTCCCGTCGCACCTTAAACCCATGTCCTCTGGTTCTTGATTTCCGTACTCTGGGCAAAGACTCTGAACATTCCCCTCAGTGATTGTGTACACCTCTATAAGAAGATATCTCGGCCTCCTGCACTCCAGGAATCTTGACAGATTAAATCCACCTTCAAGTGAGAATTCTTGATCATCATTGTATGCTAAACATATGTTACAATATATCCATGGATTACAGCATCTTCAAATAGAAAAACTGCCCTTTCATATCATAGTTAAATATGCATTATTCTATTCAGCAACATTCCAGCCAATTAATCTGTTGTATAGTTATTATACCCTTCCCCAGATTATATACAATTGAACATTTCTCCATGGCAATCTGCATCATTTGTCCTCCAAGAAATGCTGATAAAAGATCCGTCATGCAAGTTGATGTACCAGACATGAATCATTTGTTTGTAATCAATAATTTATGTAGCCTCCAGACCAATTAGTTAGTGCCATCTTAAATATGAAGTGTTCATGAGCTGAGTGTCATTCCAATCATCGTCATTCTTTTGTTCTGCAGATCAAACAGAGGAAGGCGAGACAACTTTGATGCCAAGACATGTTACTGCTTGGATTGTTCAATGCATTGCCGATTGGAGAGGCTTCTGGCTGCTACTTAATGTATTAATACCAGGCGATAAATGTTGATTTTTATTTCTATATATTAGACAATAGACAATAGGTGCAGGAGTAGGCCATTCAGCCCTTCGAGCCAGCACCTCCATTCACTGTGATCATGGCTGCTTCTTCTTAATCCCTTTGCTCCTCTAGGGAGCATAGGCCACTGACAAATGTCCTCAACCTCACTCGGTTGTTGGCAGTTCTTTCTCCCCAGTTGAGCCCACTGATCATCCACAATCAGTACCCCATTCCTGCCTTCTTAAGAGCTCTATCTATCCGGAAGTGGCGGCGCTGCTTGTCAGCTGCGGCTCACCTGCAGTCCGTCTGTCTTTTATTTTATTTTGGTCTTCGTCCCTGTTTTTGGCGTTTATTTTTGGTTTGTTGGGTTGTGTATGTGTGTGGGGGGGGGGGGGGGGAGGGTGGGAGAAACGGGGTTTTAGTCTCTCCCTTCGGGGGGGATGCGACTTTTCCTGTCGTGTCCCCCGTCTCCGTCTGTGCTGAGGCCCTGGTGACGGCCTTCCAGCTTGCAGCGGCGGCGGCACGGCTTTCGGAGCTTCAGCGGCGACCTGGTTTTCGGGAGCTGCGGTGCTCCAGCGGCGACCTGGGTTTCGGGAGCTGCGGTGCTCCAGCGGCGGCCTGGCTTTCGGGAGCTGCGGTGCTCCAGCGGCGGCCTGGCTTTCGGGAGCTGCGGTGCACCAGCGGCGGCCTAGCTTTCGGGAACTGCGGTGCTTCAGCAACGTTCCGGCGGTGGGCCCTGTGGCGGCGTTCCGGCGACAGCGGTGGCGACGGCCCGGTTCGGAGGCTCGGCCGCGGGCCTGGTGGACGGCAGCATCGGAGGCCTGGATCTCCTCAGCGCAGAGGGAGAATAAGGAGGTCTGAATGACAATAAAGGCTATTCATTCATTCATTCATTCATTCATATCTCTCTTGAAAGCCTCCAGAGAATTATGCCCCACCGCCCTCTGAGGCAGTGGTTTGTTCTCATCAAACATCACTTCAAGAAAGTTACCATCGTGCTGAATAACTACTGGCACTTTCTGTTCTATGCAAGATTCCAACATCTGCAGTTCCTTGTGTCTCCATTAAAAATACTTTGGTACTTTGGGGCAAAAAGTCAAGATATATAAAACAATTGAGCTTGAACAACAATGTGGTTGTGTCTCATGTTCCAATCTCTCTAATCTTGGTAAGCTTCATGAGAAGCCTCCTCCCTGGACCATATTTACACCATGTCTTCCTCAGCCATCATCACTGCACGATAGCCAGGAATTTACAGTCGGCAGCAAGGTACTTTCTGCTAACTCACAGAGATAGATGTTCCCTCAAAGATCAAGCTAATACTTTGGCAAGAACTTTCACAGTCACAGTGTAATTGGGGGTCTGCTCAATTGGATTTTAACAACTATGCTAACGCCATAATAGCCGGGCAAACAATTCTCCCAGACGGAATGTCGAGGGAGGAACTGCAGATTCTGGTTTAAACCAAAGATAGACACAAAATGCTGGAGTAACTCAGCGGAACAGGCAGCATCTGTGAAGAGAAGGAATGGGTGACGTTTCGGGTCGAGTCTGCAGAAGGGTCTCGATCCGAAACGTCACCCATTTATTCTCTCCAGAGATGCTGCCTGTTCCGCTGAGTTATTCCAGCATTTTGTATCTACCCTCCCAGTCTGAAAGTGTGGTGTAGTAAGCGAAGGGTCCAATGTGAGGAGTCCAAATGGGATATAGATAGTGCGGAGTAAAAGTGAGGGGTCAAAATGAGTAGGAAGTTAACTGCAGATGCTGGTTTAAATCGAAGATAGACACAAAATGCTGGAGTAACTCAGTGGACTAGGCTGCATCTGTGGAGAGAAGGAGTGGGTGATGTTTCGGGTTGAGACCCTTCCACAGACTGAAGTCTGAAGATGGGTCTCGACCTGAAACGTCACCCAAAATGTGAGGGTAGAATGCGAGTCCATAGTGCTGGGTTAAAACTGAGGGGTGGAATGTGAGGGGTTGTATGAGGATTAGGCAGGCTAGATGCAGGAAAAATGTTCCCCCTGTTGGGGGTGTCCAGAACCAGGGGTCACAGTTTAAGAATAAGGGGTAGGCCATTTAGGACTGAGATGAGGAAAAACCTTTTCACCCAGAGAGTTGTGAATCTGTGGAATTCTCTGCCACTGAAGGCAGTGGAGGCCAATTCACTGGATGTTTTCAAGAGAGAGTTAGATTTAGATGTAAAGGAATCAGGGGATATGGGGAAAAAGCAGGAACTGGGTACTGATTTTAGATGATCATATTGAATGGCGGTGCTGGCTTGAAGGGCCGAATGCCCTACTCCTGCACCTATGTTTCTAGTCGTATCCAAAGTGAGGGCTAAGTGAAACTAGATGAAGGCTTTTTCCCCAAAGTAATGTTTCCCTCCACAGATGTTGATTCGCTGAGTTCCTCCAGCTGCTCTCCTATTCGAGCCATCTTTTTAATCAGCACACTCTGGGGATCACGGCAGATGCCTCCTCATGGTGATCCCCGGAAACGACGGCACGATGCACTTTGTGACACGTTGGGCGACCAATTCTGCCAACATGTTGGACGATGGCGGAAGCCAACAGCGAGCTATGCGTCGCCTGACACACGAAGCACACTCTGATTCCAATTTAGATTCATGGGTAACATTTCTTTACGGCTTGAATGCCTTTTATAAGAGTCAAATGTCAATGGAATCCAGAGTGAAGAGAGTTTCATTGTCATGTTTCCCAGATAGAACAATGACATTCTTACTTGCAGCAGCACAACAGAATATGTAAACATGGTGCATTGCAAACAGTATAATTAACGAGAAAAAGTTCAATTTGTGTATATATACACATACTCACATATACACGGATCATATATATATATATATACACACATGCACACATATGTACACATATAAACAAACAAATAATAATAACTATAATAGTCTATATAGTTCAGAGCTTATTTGAGCTTTTATTTAAATATATCTTTAATATAGAATTTAACTTTAGGTGAATTTAGGTAAGCCTCTTTTGATAATATCCTTGCATTTTTGCAGGTTTGGAGATGAAGTTTTAAAAGTATACTAGCAGTACAGATAAAATAAGGCAAGGGAAGGATACATTCCATAAAGCATATAAATATGTTTAATATTGTATTTAGGAAGCTGTTCTGTACTGGAGAACTTTATGTTATCTGGGGATAGTCTGTCTAGACATCTTTAAGATATTTGATGCGAGTTTATTTCCATTTGGAAACTCCTAACAAAGCCAACTAACAGATTGGTTTATTCCCATGCTACATTTGCATATGAAAACTTGTTCTCAGTGAGCTAGTATACTTTTTAAACTGCATCTGGTTTAGACAATGACATTAGTTCTAAATGGCTTACTCCTTATTCTTAAACTGTGGATCCTGGTTCTGGACCCCCAACATCGGGAAGGTTTGATGCAAATGGATAATTTGTGATGATTGTATCTTCACAGAACAACAAACAAGGTGACACAGTGACGCAGCAGGTAGTGTTGCTGCCTCACAGTGCTAGAGATCTGCATTCCTTCCTGACCACAGGTGCTGTCTGTGTGGAGTTTGTACGTTCTTCCTGTGACTGTGTGGGTTTTCTCCAGGTGCACCAGTTTCCTCCCACTCTCCAAAGACCTGAGTCCAAGATTAGGCCATTCGGCCCTTCAAGCCAGCACCGCCATTCAATGTGATCATGGCTGATCATCCACAATCAGTACCCCGTTCCTGCCTTTTCTCCATATCCCTTAACCCCGCTATCCCCGAGAGCACAATGTAACCTTCTCTTGAAAGCATCCAGAGAACCGGCCTCCACCGCCCTCAGGCAGATAGTTCCACAAACTCACAACTCTCTGTGTGAAAAATTGATACCTATTTTCTCGGGTCATTTCATATGTCACTAGATCTGTTATGGGAAGGACAAGTAAAGAGAAGGCATGAGTGCAAAAAGCAGCAACATTGATCATTAAGTCTAGTTTCAGTGCTCTAAAATGAGGCAGCAGTTTTATTACTGCAGGTCTGGCATGTGCTGCATCATGTAGTCTAATGTGGGCGTTAGTCTTGCTGTGTTTGTGTATTCCAATGGCTTCAACTGCCCCATGGCTAACTGTTTGTTAATTATCTAATGTACAATATTTGCATTGTTGTTCACAATCGCACTCTATTGATACCTATTTATTTACATTCCTTTAAGATCTACTTACACCCCTTTGGTGATCAGACTAATTCTGATTCACTAGTCAACTATTTTCTGTTTAGAGACGGTGTGGAAACACGCCTTTCGGCCCACCGAGTCCACGCCGATCATCGATGACCCGTTCACATTAGGTCGATGTTATCCCACTTCCTCATCTACTCTCCACACACTTTTAGAGGCCAATTAACCTTCAAACCCGCGTGTCTTTGGGATGAGGGAGGAAACCGGAGCACCAGGAGGAAACCCACGTGGTCACATGGGGAAGGTGTAAACATCGCACAGACAGCACCCGAGGTCAGGATCAAATCTAGGTCTCCTGCACTGTGTAGCAACAGCTCTACCAGCTGTGCCACTGAGCGACCTTCACTGATTGGAATCATGGCATTACAACTTTGTACAACTCAGTGCAATACTGTTATTATTGTGTGTTGCAGTATCGTGGGTTGCTACAGATCCAGTGGATGGTCACAAGATTTCTGATCATGCTAACTATCTGAACCTATCAATGGCACTCTGTAATGGCTCAGCAGAGGCAAAGAGCACAGTGCAACATTAGGCATCAAAGATTCTATAGCCAGCTATCTGTGGTAGGCATGCCTGTCAAATGTAAATATTTTTCCTAAAGATATTTAGGTTGGAAAGTTACTCACAATAACCATGTGAGGACATTTTTTAAGGGAGGGAGTGGCTCAGTAAAACCTCGGATTAAAATTCCACAGTTTTTTGGGGCTTTGATTTAAATGGGAGCACATTGGATCACGGCGGAGACTTTACGCTGTTATAAAAAAAAGCTTTTTGTGGTAGAACCTCCGTATTCTATCATAAATAATGATTAGCATTGCACATGTACAATGTAAATTTATCATAAGAATGTCAATGAAGACTTCAGTGGATAATATGGGCCCAGTTCTGCCTCTGAGCTATGTGGAAATCATTGGTGAGTGTGGTTGGGTCACATCTGGCTTCTCAACATTGTTCAGCAACAGTAAGGAATGAAAATACACAGACACAAAAAGCTGGTGTACCTCAGTGGGACAGGCAGCATCTCTGGAGAGAAGGAATGGGTGATGTTTTGGGTCGAGACCCTTCTTCAGACAGTCTTCTTCAGTCTGAAGAAGGGTCTCGACCGGAAACGTCACCCATTCCTTCTCTCCAGAGATGCTGCCTGTCCCACTGAGGTACACCAGCTTTTTGTGTCTATCTTCGGTTTAAAGCAGCATCTGCAGTTCCCTCCCACACAGTAAGGAATGAAAATTGGATGTGCGGTGCAGCTGTGTGTCTCCAGTGTCAGGCTAACATTGTAACCGAGATTAGGTTTCAATCGAGTAAGACATCCAAATGTTTTTTAAGAGTACCAGAAGGGTTATCGCTAAGCTCCCAGCTAGATTGTTTCCCCCTTTACACTCGGTCTTGTAAAGAGAAGTATAAAAGTGATTTATTGCACTATAACCATACATTAGCTTTGGAAAGTATTGGAATGGAATGACACAAACTGGATTCAGGCACTCTTCCACGAAGGACACTGTGATGTCACAATATTAAAACCTAAAGTTTCTGGAGTTTTGAAACAAAACTGAGATGAGAAATGTATTGTAAACAGTACATCACTCTCTCTCGCTACATTGTCTACTGATGAATGACACTTCTTCTTAGTTTTGTTTCAATTATTTCACAAACTTGATGTTGATGGCTCCAGGTGGGATAGTGTGGAATGGGGCAAGGTTGACCAAAGGATGAGGGGGAGAGGGGGAGAGAGGGGGAGAGATGGGGAGGGAGGGGGAGGGAGGGGGAGGGAGGGGGAGGGAGGGGGAGGGAGGGGGAGAGAGGGGGAGAGAGGGGGAGAGAGGGGGAGAGAGGGGGAGAGAGGGGGAGAGAGGGGGAGAGAGGGGGAGAGAGGGAGAGAGAGGGAGAGAGAGGGAGAGAGAGGGAGAGAGAGGGAGAGAGAGGGAGAGGGGGAGAGAGGGGGAGAGAGAGGGAGAGGGGGAGAGAGAGGGAGAGGGGGAGAGTCAGAGAGAGGAACTGCAAGTGCTGGAATCTTGAGCAGAACACAAAGTGCTGGAGCAACTCAGTGGGTCAGGCAGCAGCTCGGGAGGGAATGGGTAGGTGACGTCTTGGGCCAACTGGAGTCTGAAGAAGGGTCCTGACCCAAAACATACTATTGTCTGTCATATTCTCCAGAGATGCTGCCTGACCCGCTGAGTTGCTCCAGCACTGTGTGTTCAGCAGAGACGGGAATGATAAACAAGTATCCTGCCAGTTCTCCCCGCCTGGTCCTACATGTGAGGAATGACAGGGAAAATACCTAATTGCTCTGTGTAAAAACGGAATGCTGAACTAAATATCCAAGAAGCAATTCAGTCTGCCCACAAGTTCAGGATGATATGTCTGAAAGGCACTCTGTGTGGTGTCTGTTGCAGCAGTACAATTGACTGCTGAGGTTTTCACCAAGTTATTTATGCCGGTCTTCTTGCAGGCTGATCAGAAAATCAGCTGCCTTCACAACTGTCCACGAGCCAGGCCAATAGCCCAGGATCCCAACGTAACAACGGCAATGATCCATCCACAGAGGCATTGGGCTGGACGAGCTAAAGTCTCATCGAAGAAAGACACAAAGTGCAGGAGTAACTCCCGCTCAAATCACACATGTTAGTTGTGTGTACCGACCTGTATTTGTCAGGCCTGAACCACAGAAGAAAGACCACTGGGATTTAGATGGTAGACAAAAAAGCTGGATAAACTCAGCGGGTGAGGCCGCATCTAGGGAGCGAAGGAATAGGTGACTTATCGGGTCGAGACCCTTCTTCCCGTAGAGTTGGAGAGAAGGGGGAATCATAGAGGGGGCGGCAGTGAGAGAGGAGGTTGCTAAACTGTTTTCAGAGAGAGGAGGAGAACTTCTTCAAAGTAGGCATACCTTGAGGAGATTTCACAGTGGAGTAGACGAAATGTTTAAGAAAGAACTGCAGATGCTGGAAAAATCGAAGGTAGACAAAAATGCTGGATAAACTCAGCGGGTGAGGCAGCATCCGTAGAGTTGGAGGGAAGAGGGATTTAGATGGCATCTGCTCAAGGCAAGAACCAGATTGTTGTTATCACATTTGATAAACCAAATGGACGGCAGCTGGTCTGATAGATGGGCCACATTGCAAAGACTGTTGGTGTGCTGGAGAAGGGGAACTGTTGCTGCTTTATTCATGCTGATGGTGGTTGGGTCATCTGATTGTGACCAGTGTCCAACACCCATGACATCAGTCTGAAGAAGGATCCTGACCCAAAATATTGTCTGTCCATTTTGCTCCACAGATGCTGCTTGACTCCGAAGTCTGAGTCTGGAAGAGTCTCGACCCGCAATGTCCCCACTCCTTCTCCCCAGAGATGCTGCCTGTCCCGCTGAGTTACTCCAGCATTTTGTGTCTATCTGTTGTCTGACCTGTTGAGTTTCTCCAGCACTTTGTTTCCTACCCAATATATTGACTGACCCAACTCGAGTAGACGCGACGTGAATAAGTTACTGAATGCTTGGATCATGTGTAGTTGGCTGCCAATCTCTCACGTATGGAAAGCTATCTCCACTCCAATACAAATGTTGAATTGCTTTGGCATCTTGCCATGCGGGCTGAATTCCGTACATAATTACACCAAGCCAATTTAAAACCACAAGATTTCCAGCACGTGCCGAAAGCTAAATGCATACGACAATTCAGTTCATACATCTGGCAACACCTTTAATGGGCTGTCCCACTTGCGTGATTTTTTCGGCGACTTGCCGGCACCCTTCATAGTCACAGCAGGTGGCCGAACATGTCGCGGGGTGCCAGCAGTCGCCGAAAAAATCTCGTAAGTGGGACAGCCTCTTAAAGGTATTGCCAGATATATGAACAGAATTGTCATATGCATTTAGTTTTCTGCATGTGCTGGAAATGAATTGAGTTCTCGTTGTCTAGCAACCCAAAGCAGCGTCTCTGTCCATTCCCTCCACAGATGCTGACTGATCCACTGAGATCCTCCAGAACTTTGTGTTTTGCTCCAGATTCCAGACTCCAGATTCTCCAATTTCAGGTAGTCCTTGCTTTCTCCCTCCTTCCCCTCCCCTTCCCAGCTCTCCCACAGCCCACTGTCTCCACCTCTTCCTTTCTTTCCCCCGCAGCCCAACATCAGTCTGAAGAAGGGTCTCGACCCGGAACGTCACCTCTTCCTTCTCTCCAGAGATTTCATAACAAGAGGATTTCAGTATAGGAATAAAGAGGTTCTTCTGCAGTTGTATAGGGCTCTGGTGAGACCACATCTGGAGTATTGTGTACAGTTTTGGTCTCCTAATTTGAGGAAGGACATCCTTGTGATTGAGGCAGTGCAGCGTAGGTTCATGAGATTGATCCCTGGGATGGCGGGACTGTCATGTGAGGAAAGATTGAAAAGACTAGGCTTGTATTCACTGGAGTTTAGACGGATGAGGGGAAATCTTATAGAAACATATAAAATTTATAAAAGGACTGGACAAGCTAGATGCAGGAAAAATGTTCCCAATGTTGGGCGAGTCCAGAACCAGGGGCCACAGTCTTAGAATAAAGGGGAGGCCATTTAAGACTGAGGTGAGAAAAAACTTTTTCACCCAGAGAGTTGTGAATTTATGTAATTCCCTGCCACAGAGGGCAGTGGAGGCCAAGTCACTGGATGGATTTAAGAGAGAGTTAGATAAAGCTCTAAGGGCTAGTGGAGTCAAGGGATATGGGGAGAAGGCAGGCATGGATTATTGATAGGGGGCGATCAGCCATGATCACAATGAATGGCAGTGCTAGCACGAAGGGCCGAATGGCCTCCTTCTGCACCTATTTTCTATGTTTCTATGCTGTCTCACCCGCTGAGTTTCTCCAGCATTTTGTCTACGTTTGATTTTTCCTGCATCTGCAGTTCTTTCTTAAACCAGCATCTTCTGTGTTAATTTCTAGTTTAATGTACCAGCAACGTATTTGACTGGTCTTTAAATGTTGCAATAAATCTGATGTAATGCCCTTATGGTTTCAATTAATATTTCATTGTCTACGATGAGAGCAGAGTATGGCATTTAAATATTTTTAATTTCACACACGTAGATATCCTTTATGGATTCCTACACTACAGAGAGGAATGGTATTTTTTGATTTTTTTTCTCTTTTGATATGCAATTGCAAATTTGACGCTGTTTACTGGCTGGCTTTGTCTGAAATACCTGAGACGAGAGAGCGCTTGAACAGCATTGTGAGAATTCTTTCATCGCACAGGCAGCACTGACTCAGGCAAGGTGACCACTGCCACCTGGTGGATAACTGAGGATGGACATTTGCCCAAAGAGTCTGGAGAAAAATGCAAGGGTCCCTGGTACGCTTTATTCCAAACAGCTCCGTCACAGAGGACTCTGTGATTTACGGACTGTTCCCAGGGACACATTCAGAGACTGACGTCAATTGCTGCTGGAGGGTCATCAACTCGGTGAAAGAGGCTCTCTGGTCTGCCCGAGCGTTGTTCACCACCCAGCAGAACGAGATGTCCGTCGGGGAATGTTGCCGACTGGCCCGCTGCAGACTGCAGGAGTACGTGCTGAGGGACGCTCTCTGTGTAAAGAATGTTTTCCTCATCTCAGTCCTAAAGGAATTCCCCTTATCCTTAGACTGTGACCCCTTGTTCTGGACTCCCCCAACATCGGGAACAATCTTCCAGCATCTAGCTTGTCCAACCCCTTAAGAATTTTGTAAGTTTCTATAAGATCCCCCCTCAATCTTCTAAATTCCAGCGAGTAGAAGCCGAGTCTATCCAATCTTTCCTCATATGAAAGTCCTGACATCCCAGGAATCAGTCTGGTTAAAGATGCATACAGACATATATATACATACAACTGATAAACACATACAAGTAATATGTATGAAGTAACCAAAAAAACATAATAAATAATAAATAAAATAAATAAATAAACATGAACCCCTGTTTGTGAACCATCCCTTTCATCCCTGTACCTTGTGAAAACAAGTTGTTTGTCTGTCATTTTGAACGGATTCATTTTTGGACATTGCTTTAACTCCACATTCAAACTGTTCCACAATCCCACTCCACAGACTGAAATGCAGTTTTTCTGGTCGTGCGGACTCTTTGTACTTTAAAATTAAATATTCTTCTTAAATTATAATCCCCCACTTGACATCAATAGACAAGGTTCCCCTCAAAGGTTGACACTCTAAGTTGCACATCCAATCTTTTCTTCGGGGAATAGAGTCATGGAGTCATCCAGCACAGAAACAGGCCACTTGGGCCAACTTGTCCATGCCCCCATCTCTCTTCCAGCTTTCTCCCTCCTCCACAATCAGTCTGAAGAAGGGTCCCGTCCCAAAATATCATCTATCCATGTTCTCCAGAGATGCTGCCTGACCCGCTGAGTTACTCCGGCACTCTGCATCTTTTTCTGTAAACCAGCATCTGTAGTTCCTCGTGTCCACAACAGCAGAAAGTTTGTCACTGTTACACTTCAAGGGAGACTGGTTTATCTGCTCAGTCACCATGTTGTTCAAAATAAATAATTTGGTATTTCATAAAAAAGTCTTAATTGTGTAATTCCAATTAAAATCTTATATTTGATAACAACACAAGAAGAAATCATATCTAAATGTAGAGACACAAGAAACTGCAGATGCCGGAATCTAAAAACAGTCTGAAGAAGGGTCCCGATCTGAACATAACCTGTCCATTCCCTCCACAGACATTGTCTGACCTGCTGAGTTCCTCCGGCACTTTGTGTGGGCAGGAACTGCAGATGCTGGTTTACCACAGGTAGACCCCAAATGCTGGAGTAACTCAGCGGACCAGGCGGCATCACTGGAGAAAAATAATAGGTGACGGACATATCGGGTCGAGATCCTTCTTCAAACTGATGTCTGGAGTCTGAAGAAGGGTCTCGACCCAAAACCTCACCTATTTCTTTCCTCCAGAGATGCTGCCTGACCCGCTGAGTTACTCCAGCATTTTGTTTTTTTGCACACAAGATATTGTGCAGTTCGAAGCATTTACAGGGTGTAACACAGGTTAGGTTGTTAAGCCTTTGGGAAATAATTGTTGCAAATTATAGCTGCTGATATTTGAATATAATTATAATTTCCCTTCTGAATGTGAAGGCACTCCTTGCCTACATTTTTTGGTTTTCAGAATGCTTTTTATTAGATTTTTTCCCATTTATTGAACTCTTGTTTGTTCATTGTTTTATCCATGACTGCGTAGGTTCGTAGCAAAGATCGACACAGAGTGCTGGAGCTACTCAGCGGATCGGGCAGCATCTCTGGAGAGAAAGATCAGGTGACGCTTCGGGTCGGAACCCTTCTTCAGACTGTGTGTGCAGGCCTGTGGTAAGACCTGCAAGACCAGATCTTGCAAGTTATACCTTCAATGTCCTGTTGATGACAATTAAACCTGTAACGCCACCTACAGCTCTCAGCTGATGTTGCTGTGTCTCTGAATTCCCCCGTCACAATCGCCTTCCCACCAGCACCAGTCATTATTGGACTTCACTGGCATTGTTCATTGATCTGATGCACCTATCGGTGGGCAGGAGGGGAGGGGAGCGGGGGGGGGGGGGGGGGGAGGGGAGTGGGGGGGCGAGGGGAGCGGGGGGAGGGGGGCGGGGGGAGGGTGGAGTGGGGGGGGGGTTGTGGGAGAGAGAGTGAACATGGCTTCCTGAATTTTTAGCACGATCAGTGGACTGTCTTCTTCTCCCCGTTGGATTGCAACCTTGTCGTGGTTGGGGAGCTTGTGTGTCTCAGTGACCCCCAGAGCTACGCCAGCGGGATATTCATCTCCTGTTAGGGTCTCCCATGCTGGACAGGTGGAAGGGTAGAGGCGAGACGAAGAGCGATCCACTGGTCCTCCAGGTTGGAGGTTAAGCACAGGGTTACCAGCCCTTCCTCGTAAAACAAATATGTTACTGAAGCAGCAACTGAAGGAATCAACACTACTGGGCGTGATGGACGTCCAGGGCTCTCGACAGATGCTAGGATGAGTGTCAACAGCATCCCAAGAATAGCCCTGCACTGGACACCAGAAGGGAAAAGGAAAAGAGGGAGATGCAAAACCACCTGGTGTTGAACTGTAGAGGAGGAAATGAACACAATGGACCTGAGCTGGGGTAGCGTCCAGAAGCTGGCCCAGAACGGACAGGAGTGGAGGACCATTGTTGCTGCCAGGAGGCATCATAGGCAGTAAAGGGCCTGTCCCACTTGCATGCGATTGCATGCGTCTGGCGTGACCAAACGTGGTCGCTTGAGGCGTACGGGCAACGTATGGCCGCGCGGGGCCGGTCCCACTTAGAAGTGCGGAGGTGTATGGAGTTGTGCGGGGCTGGTCCCGACATCGCGCGGGGCTCCAAAAATCCTGCACTGTCTGAAAATTTAGCGTGCCAACGGCCTGTCGGCCCGCAGGTGCATTGTGGGCATACGCAGCGCCTAGCGTGTGGCGTTGCGCGATGACATAACCGTCCGGTGTGGCGTTGCATGATGACGTCACCGCCCGACGCCGTGCAAAGCCGAAAATCCGGCGGCCCGCCTCCTGCCCAGCTGATTGGTTGTTATGACGCAAATGACGTCACGCGCGAAATTAGCGTGTACTTAGCTTCTGTTTGGTCGCGCCAAACGCATGCAATCGCATGCAAGTGGGACAGGCAATGCAATCGCATGCAAGTAAGTAAGTGGACTGTTTGGTTTAGGAGGGAACTGCTGATGCTGGTTTAAACCGAAGGCAGACACAAAATGCTGGAGTAACTCAGACAGCATCTCTGTAGAGAAGGAATGGATGATGTTTCGGATGGAGACCCGTCTTCGGACTAGGCTGAAGATCAGAGGAGATTTACAAGAATTATTCCAGGAATGAGTGAGTTAGCATATGATGAGAGTTTGACAGCACTGGGCCTGTACTCGCTGGAGTTCAGAAGGTTGAGGGGGGACCTCATTGAAACTTACAGAATAATGAAAGACACAGATAGAGTGGATGTGGAGAGGATGTTTCCACTGGTGGGAGAGTCTAGAACTAGAGGTCACAGTCTCAGAATTAAAGGGCGCTCTTTTAGAAAGGTAAGGAGGAACTTCTTTAGTCAGAGGGTAGTTAATCTGTGGAACTCATGGCCACAGAGGGCTATGGTGGCCAAGTTAGTGGATATTTTTAAGGCAGAGATAGACAGGTTTTTCATTAGAACGGGTGCCAAGGGTTATGGGGAGAAGGTAGGAAAATGGGATTAGGTGGCAGAGATCAGCCATGATTGAATGGTGGAGTAGACACAATGGGCTGAATGGCCTAATTCTACTTCTATAACTTATAAATTGTGAAGAAGGGTCTCGACCTGAAACGTCAACCATTCCTTCTCTCCAGAGATGCTGCCTGTCCCGCTGAGTTACTCCAGTATTTTGTGTCTAACGACTATTAGTTTAGTTTCGAGATACAGCGCAGAAACAGGCCCTTCGGCCCACTGAATCCATGCTGACCAGCGATCCCCATACACCAAAGATATTCAACACACTAGGGAGAATTTACAATATCAAAGCTAATTAACCTCCAAGCCAGCACGGCTTTGGAGTGTGGGAGGAAACCGGAGCACCCGGAGAAAACCCACGCAGTCATAGGGAGAACGTACAAACTCCGTACAGACAGCATCCGTAGCCAGGACAGAACCCAGGCCTCTGGCGCTATGAGGCAGCAGCCGTAACGCTGCGACACCATGGCATCCCTGGTTGTGGGCAGAAGGCGAGTCATTTTTTTGGAGGACAAGCACACCGACAAGGTGAATGCACAGTGTCTTTTATTCCAGGGAATCAAGAACCAGAGGACATAGGTTTAAGGTGGGAGGGGAAAGATTTAATAGGAACCTGAGGAGCAACCTTTTCAAACAGAGGGTGGAAGGTATATGGAACGAGCTGTCAGAATAGGTAGTCGAGGCAAGTACAATTACAACAATTATAAGAGGCTTGGACAGGTACATGGATTGGAAAGGTATTGGGGTATGTGGACCAAACATGGGCAGATGGGACTAGCTGATTGGCATCTTGGTCTGAGTGGACACGTTGGGCCAAAGGGCCTGTTTCCGTGCAGTTTGACTTTATCACACTATAATTCATTCACCTTTTGATTCAGCTGATAATTGGTCATCAGTCTGTAACCTATTTTCTGTGGTCAGCACCTTAATTACTAGTGTTTATGTTTTTACAGTGGACTAGACTAAGTGCAACCCGTTGGGTCCCAGTTTCACATGGGAGGGTTGGTCCCCCAACACAATATTCCACCTCTCCACCACTTCCAATATTTGTAGCTAGTGGAGGAGGGGACACTTTGTGGAGCACTAGCATGGGTGTTATGGGTCAAGTCAAGCACAGTGAGTGCAGTGCCAACAATCCATTTCAATCCATTTCAAGTTAAGTGGGAGCTGACAAACCATTTATTCCTTGCAAACACAGTGGAGGCTGACAAACCTTTTATTGCAAGGACATTAAGGTCTAACCAATCATCATTCATTGCAACCACATTGCGGGGTAACAAAGCATTTATTGCAAGCTCATAGTAGACTCACAGTTCAGCAGACTCTCAGTTCAGCAGACTCTCAGCAGAATCACAGTTGTGGCTTCCCCCTCATGATCTTCCAGTGACTGACTGATTGACAGGCGAGAGGACGAATCAGCTGATCTCAAGATTTTTTAAACATTCGTAACTTTTTTATTGTTCAGCAATCGGAAAAATCCTTGGGGCTGCCACAGCGGAGGAGGACTGTGAGTAAGATGACAAAAAATCATAGCGATATTTGGTAGCATTTTTTTCTAAAATCAATTAACAGTGTAGACAGGAAGTGGTCAAGATGACACATTTAGTTGCATCGATGTCAGTCAGTAGTCTATCACCTGCGATGGAGAGAGTGAGGTCAAGAAATGGTAGGGAAATGTCTGAAATGGTCCAGGAGTATTTGAGTGCCGGATGGAAGTTAGTGGTGAAATGGATGAAGTCAGTGAGTTGTGTGTGGGTGCAGGGGGTAGCACCAATGCAGTTGTCGATGTAGCGGAGGTAGAGTTCGGGGATAGTGCCACGGTACGTCTCGAACAAGGAGTGTTCGACGTACCCTACACAGAGGCAGGCATAGCCAGGGCCCATGCGCGTGTCCATAGCTACGCCTTGTATTTGGAGGAAATGGGAGGAGTCAAACGAAAAGTTATTAAGGGTAAGGATCAGCTCCGCTAGGCGGAGGAGAGTATTAGTAGATGAGGATTGGTTGAGGAAGAAACGGAGGGCTTTGAGACCCTCCTGGTGGGGGATGGAGGTGTAGAGTGACTGGACATCCATGGTGAAGATAAGGGAATGGGGGCCTAGAAAACAGAAGACCTGGAGTAGGTGAAGAGCGTGTGAGGTGTCTTAAACATAGGTAGGGAGGGATTTGACCATTTGACCAGTCTGAAGAAAGGTTTCGACCCGAAACGTTGCCTATATCCTTCGCTCCATAGATGCTGCCGCACCCGCTGTGTTTCTCCAGTAACAGTGCAGTGCCAGAGATTGTGAATGAGTCCTGCCCGTGTTTGTATCTTTGCTGCTCATCTCTCTCCTCAAAGCCCTCTCTCCGCCAAGACACCATCACTCAGCGAGGAGCTCTGCTGAAGAGTTGACACCTTTGAGACAGTTTTCGCTCAGCATGCAGAATAAAATAAAAAGTGCGAACCTGTTTTCTGCAGAGAAGTGGCCCAAACTCTCACAAGTACCTGACATTTTTTAATATCTTTCCTTCTGAGTTATTCCATTTTAAATGAGTTTACAGACTTGTACTGTAGCCCCGTGGCAAAGGATACTACGTTCTAACGGATATTTTTCAAAAGTCCTCTTTAATCTCTATTTAAATGCATAAATGTTCCGTGAAGGCAGAGCTGCTTAAACTCGAATTTCTTCCTCTGTCCATGTTACAAAGTGAAATGATTATGACTGCAGCAAGATTGTTCCTGCTGCTGGCACTCTGGCTCTGACTCCTATTGCTGTAATAGACCAATGAACAAGCTTGCCGCTCCTTTCCTCATTTCCAAGCTGAATGCTGGTTGCAATTTCTTTTAAGATGAACATCAAGATGTCGCAGGCAATACGCTTACACATTAAGCAAATGTATTCAGTCTGAACAGACTTCACAGTGCCTTTGTTGTACCCCTATAATGGAAAGAAATTGCCAGGCACTTGCTAGTAGGTCACACATAAAGTCTAAAATATGGACACAAGAGAGGGCAGATGATGGAATCTGGAGCAAAACATTAACACAAATCAATCATTTCTTGATTAGTACACGTGTCAGGGGTTATGGGGAGAAGGCAAGAGAATGGGATTTGGAGGGAGAGATAGATCAGCTATGATTGAATGGCGGAGTAGACTTGATGGGCCGAATGGCCTAATTCTGCCCCTGTGTCTTATGGCCTTATGGACCGCAGCAGGAAAGTATAAAGTTTACAGGGCCCCAGTGGGTAATCAGAGGGCTGCGTGCTTTGTAACAAAGATAATAGTATCTTTGCTTTGTCGGGACTCTCCAAACCAAATGATTGAAACAGTTGTTTAAAGCCAGCAGGTGGCAGCAGACAGCACGGAATGGAACAATGTAATTGAAATCAACCTGAAGCAAGGAGGCACAAGGAACTGCAGGTGCTGGCTAACAAAAAAAAAGTCACGACATGCTGGAGTAACTCAACCCAGAGATGTAGAAGAGAAGTGGAGAAGATCATGGTAATGGTAATGGCCTCTTTCATCCAATTATTTTGAATTGTCTACTGTATATCATGTTGTTACTTACGAGCAAAGCACCAAGGCAAATTCCTTGTATGTGCACATACTTGGCTAACAAAATTAATTCATTCATTCAAAATGGGGGAAAGATACAAGGTGAGGAGGGAAAGATTTATTAAGAACATGAGCGGCAACCATTTCACACAAATGATGATGGGTGTATGGAACGAGCTGCTGGAGGAGGAAGTTGAGGCCATTGCTTAAAAGACATTTGGACAGGTATAGGATAGGTTTAGAGGGATCAGTCTGAATAAGGGTCTCGATCCAAAACGTCACCCATTCCTTCTCTCCAGAAATGCTGCCTGTCCCGCTGAGTTACTACAGCATTTTGTGTCTGCCTTAGGTTTAGAGGAATATGGGCCAAACACAGGCAGGTGGGACTATGGGACATGTTGGTTGGTGTTTGCAAGTTGGGCTGTTTCCATGCTGTATGACTCTGTGACTCTGTCACTCAGCGGGTCAGGCAGCATCTCTGGAGATCATGGACAGGTGACGTTACGGGATGAGACCTTCATGTGGAGGAATGGTTCAGTTTGAGTAATGCAGTGAAAAGCAGTTGTTTCCTGTCTCTGAGCCAGAGATCCATAGGTCTGTTTTTTGGTGTTGAGAGAATTTTGGGTTGGGAGTCATTAATAGGGCTGAGGTGGTCTAACTGGAGCTGCCCTTCAATCCGTGTTCCTGCAGCCCCGAATGTAGAACATAGAACATGAAACACGCTGGCCTATTCCCTTTACATCCCCATCTCCTGTTGAAGCCTTTAGAGATACAGCGCAGAAACTGGCCCCTCGCCCCACAGAGTCCACACCGACCAGCGATCACCCTGTAAACTAACACTAGTCCTCCTACACACTAGGGACATTTTACAATTTTACAGAAGACAATTAACCTACAAACCTGTACGAACATCTTTGGAGTGTGGGAGGAAACCGGAGTACCCGGAGGAAACCCAGGCAGGCAACGGGGAGAACGTACAGACAGCACCCGTGGTCAGGATCGAACTCAGATCTCTGGAGCTGTGAGGCAGCAACGCTACCGCTGCGCCACTGTGCCGACCTCCTGGCAGCGCACCAATGGTGGAGAGGGCAGTATCTGATTGGGTACAAAATGGAATGCCATAAACAAAATCAAAAACAGGATCCATGATAACTTTTAAAGGGATTAGATAAATAACTAATAAATAGACTAAGTGGGACCTGTTGGGTCCCAACATCACACGGGAGGGCTGGTCCCCCAACGCAATATTCCACCTCTCCACCAATTCTAATATTGGTGGCCGGGGGGGGGGGGTCTTTCTGGAGTGCTAGTATTAGGTATGTTACAAAACTTACCTTGAGCAGCGCTGCAGTTCTGCCGCTCCCCATGTGCGCGACTTTGGCGCCTTTCAGAGGGGGGGCGGGCTTAAAGTGCCGTTTTTCCACAGGCAGGGAAAATCGATGAATGTCGGGCGATTTCGTTGCGGAAGAAAAATCGCTCCGACATTTCATGAATGAAGGTATTTTTGAATTACTCTAAATTATTTATTAACTAGAGTAATTTAAAAATCACCTTCAAAAGCCGTGAGCGCCGATAACGGGAAGAATTTTGCGTAGGGGAGGAAAAAAAGGTAAATAGTTTATTTTTATATTAAAAGTTGGTTTTTCGGGAGGCTTTAATAACATTTTCATGTTGCAAAATGGGGTCCAAAAAAATGTATGAACAAACAGTATTTTTCCTCCCGACTTCACCGCTAACCGCAATGTTCCAATCCACCGCATTCCACTAAAACCCACTCGCTAGTTGATTTAAATGGCCATTAATTTACAGGCATTAAACACTAAATTCCTTCCATTTGGCCCAGAAATTCATGAAAATGAGATTTAAAAATTATGTTATATTGTGGATTATTGTGTGAATGTTATTTGAACACTTAGGCAATTAAAAAAAAGTTTATCTTTTCCTAAGAAATGGATAGATGTTTAGATCTACTCATTGAATTTTGTAATTAGCTACAATTAGATAACTAACTAATTATATGCTTTAATTTCAGGTCATCCAAGTAAGATTTTTTCATATTTGTTTCAGAATGCTTCAATCTATAATAACTGAAAATTTCATTGAGTTCTCTTAATTTTTAAAAAAGTTATGGGCTTTTAACTGTTCCAGATCACAGCTTTTGAGTTAAGTCAATGGAAAGGTAATGGGGAACAAGATGCTAATTTCCAAGTATGAAAATGGTCATAACTTTCTTAATACTGAAGATATGAAAGTGAATTAGGTGTCAAATTAAACTTCTTTTTATGCTTTATCTGATGGGATAAATTGCAGACTTGATTTTTAAAATCTCAAAATTTTGTAACATTGCTACTAGTATGGGTGTTGTGGGCTGAAGGGTCTGGTTTCCAGAGGGCTAGTATGGCAATTGTGGGCCGAATGGATTCTTGGGCTGGTGGCTCAGTCACTCAAGCCTGTTGTGCTGGCAGCTCACTTACTCACGGTTGGTGGGCTGGCAGTTGACTCACAGCTATTCCTTGAAATTCCATTTCAAGCAGGGTGCAAGGCCACCAAATTCAAGTGCAGTTTCATACCACTTCCAGCAGGGTGCAAGGCCACCAAATTCAAGTGCAGTTTCATAACATTTCAAGCATGGTGCAAGGCCAATAAAGACAGCGAGTCGTGACCTCTCCCTCCTCCATCTTGCAGAGACTGTCATGCCCACACTTCTGGGTTTTATAGTCCCTCCCCCCTCCCACCTTAAGGGGCGTGGTCCTCATGGCATGATTGACAGGAGAGAGAATCTCAACATTTTTTAAACACTAATAACTCTTTTATTTTTAATCGATGGGCAAAATCCTCTTGCCCTGTGCAGTGGAGGGGGACGCTGAGTAAGATGGCCAAAAATCACAGCCGTAAGTGGCAGCGTTTTTTCTAAAATCAATATACAGAACAACAGGAAGTGGTCAAGATCAGACTTTTAGTAATACAGATGGCATTGGGACTCTGGGATGGGAATGCAACGGGATTATGTGTAAACACATTTATGGGGAGCGGGCAGGAGAATCATGGACTAAATAAGAAGAATAAATCAGGGGAGGTAGTGCATCCATGGATAACAAGGTAAATCAGAGATAGTATAAAAACAAAAGATGAAGCATACAAATTAGCCAGAAAAAGCAGCCTACCAGAGGACTGGGAGAAATTCCAGCAGAGGAGGACAAAGGGCTTAATTAGGAAAGGGAAACTAGATTATGAAAGAAAACTGGCAGGGAACATAAATACTGACTGCAAAAGTTTTTATAGATATGTGAAAAGAAAGAGTTTAGTTAAAACAAATGTAGCTCCCTTGCAGTCAGAAACAGGTGAATTGATCATGCGGAACAAGGACATGGCAGACCAATTAAATAACTACTTTGGTTCTGTCTTCACTAAGGAAGACATAAATAATCTGCCGAAATAGCAGGGGACCGGAGGTCAAATAAGATGGAGGAACTGAGTGAAATCCAGGTTAGCCGGGAAGCTGGGAAGGTGTTGGGTAAATTGAACGGATTAAAGGCCGATAAATCCCCAGGGCCAGATAGTCTGCATCCCAGAGTACTCAAGGAAGTAGCCACAGAAATAGTGGATAGATTAGTGATAATTTTTCAAAACTCCCTAGATTCCGGAGTAGTTCCTGAGGATTGGAGGGTAGCTAATGTAACCCCACTTTTTAAAAAAGGAGGGAGAGAGAAAACGGGGAATTACAGACCAGTTAGTCTAACATCGGTAGTGGGGAAACTGCTAGTCAGTTATTAAAGATGGGATTGCAGCATATTTGGAAAGTGGTGAAATCATTGGACAAAGTCAGCATGGATTTACGAAAGGTAAATCATGTCTGACGAATCTTATAGAATTTTTCGAGGATGTAACTAGTAGAGTGAGTAAGGGAGAACCAGTGGATGTGTTATATCTAGACTTTCAGAAGGCTTTCAACAAGGTCCCACATAAGAGATCAGCATACAAACTTAAAGCACACGGTATTGGGGGTTCAGTATTGATGTGGATAGAGAACTGGCTGGCAGACAGGAAGCAAAGAGTAGGAGTAAACGGGTCCTTTTCAGAAAGGCAGGCAGTGGCTAGTGGGGTACCGCAAGGCTCAGTGCTGGGACCCCAGCTATTTACAATATATATTAATGATTTGGACAGGGAATTGAATGCAACATCTCCAAGTTTGCGGATGACACTAAGCTGGGGGGTAGTGTTAGGTGTGAGGAGGATGCTAGGAGGCTGCAAGGTGATTTGGATAGGCTGGGTGAGTGTAAATACATGGCAAATGCAGTATAATGTGGATAAATGTGAGGTAATCCACTTTGGTGGCAGAAACATGAGGGTAGACTATTATCTGAATGGTGGTAGATTAGGAAAAGGGGAGATGCAACAAGACCTGGGTGTCATGGTACACCAGTCATTGAAAGTAGGCATGCAGGTGCAGCAGGCAGTGAAGAAAGCAAATGGTATGTTAGCATTCATAGCAAAAGGATTTGAGTATAGGAGCAGAGAGGTTCTACTGCAGTTGTACAGGGTTTTGGTAAGACCACACCTGGAGTATTGCGTACAATTTTAGTCTCCAAATCTGAGAAAATACATTCTTGCCATGGAGGGGGTACAGAGAAGGTTCACAAGACTGATTCCTGGTATGTCAGGACTTTCATATGAGGAAAGACTGGATAGACTCGGCTTGTACTCACTAGAATTTAGAAGATTGAGGGGGGATCTTATAGAAACTTACAAAATTCTTAAGGGGTTGGACAGGCTAGATGCAGGAAGATTGTTCCCGATGCTGGGGAGGTCCAGAACAAGGGGGTCACAGTTTAAGGATAAGGGGGAATTCCTTTAGGACCGAGATGAGGAAAACATTTTTCACACAGAGAGTGGTGAGTCTTTGGAATTCTCTGCCACAGAAGGTAGATGAGGCCAGTTCATTGGCTATATTTAAGAGGGAGTTAGATATGGCCCTTGTGGCTAGAGGGATCAGGGGGTATTGAGAGAAGGCAGATACAGGATACTGAGTTGGATGATCAGCCATGATCACATTGAATGGTGGTGCAGGCTCGAAGGGCCGAATGGCCTACTCCTGCACCTATTTTCTATGTTTCTATAACCTTCCTTTATCCTGCGAGAATCCCGTGTCGGTGGGAGTGACTGGGATGTGTATTTGCTGACTGGAGATGAAACCACATCACAAAGATAGACACAAAATGCTGGAGTAACTGGAGTCTGAGGAAGGGTCACGATCCAAAACATCTCTCCAGAGATGCTGCCTGACCCGCTGAGTTACTTCAGCATTTTGTGTCTATCTTTGGCGTAAACCGGCATCTGCAGTTCCTTCCGACGCAGTACCAGAGAGCCGCATGGATGATGCCTGGTCGGTCAGTCATGGCTCTGGGCCGGGATTCAAAACAGTAGCCCTCCTACTCAAGGGCGAGTGAGACTGAAATATGTGATGACATGAATGCTGAGTCTCCCGGTAAACAGCAACGTGTTTCTGTAGAACGCCATTCCTCACTGTATCTATTCATATCAATATTGTGACAAGCCAAGGGTGCAGCCCGCAGTCTGATCGCTGCAATTTCACTGGGAGCGGTTGACATGGTCTCTTAAAACTGACGGCAGTCAGCAGAAACAGAAGATCGATTACAGCTGCCTCCATGCCCTCTGGTATTTTATATGAAATGTACTGAATGCACTTTCCGTTTTATTGCTGATATCACATTTACTTCCGTCTCTTTGCAGTTGTTTGCAAAATAGTTGCTGTTAGCTCCACCAGGCCACTCAGCCGACTCCAGAGTCAGGAGAGTTTAATTGCCATGAGTACTGACAACTGAAGAATGAAATTCTTACGTGCAGCTCGGCACAACAGGCCTATCAACACACACAACGCAATAAACAAAAAAAAAGTCAATAAATTAAAATAATCCAATATTAGTATCCAACATTAAGGGCGGCATGGTGGTATAGTGGTACAGTTGCTGTCTGACAGCACCAGAGACCCGGGTTCGATCCTGACTATGGGTGCTGTCTGTAAACATGTATGTTCTCCCCGTGACCTCCCACACACCAAAGACGTACAGGCTTCAGTAAAGATTGTAAATTGTCCCTAGTATGTGGTATAGTGCTGGTGATCGCTGGGTGGCACGGACTCAGTGGGCCAAAGGGCCTGTTTCCCAGCAGTATCTCTAGTTTAGATTAGTTTAGTGCAATAAAAGCCAGTTTAGTTGGTGTTTGTTCAGTTCCTGTGGATTGGAGCGCAGCTAAGAAAGGCGGGAGAGAGAAAACAGAGAATTATAGACCAGTTAGCCTGACATCGGTGGTGGGGAAGGCTGGAGTTAATCATAAAAGATGAAATAGCCGCACATTTGGATAGCGGTAACAGGATCGGTCCGAGTCAGCATGGATTTACGAAGGGGAAATCATGCTTGACTAATCTGCTGGAATTTTTTGAGGATGTAACTAGGAAAATGGACAAGGGAGAACCAGTGGATGTAGTGTACCTGGACTTTCAGAAAGCATTTGATAAGGTTCCACATATGAGATTTGTGAGCAAAATAAGGGCACATGGTATTGGGGGTGGAGTGCTGACATGGATAGAAAATTGGTTGGCAGACAGGAAACAAAGAGTAGGGACTAACGGGTCCCTTTCAGAATGGCAGGCAGTGACTAGTGGGGTGCCGCAAGGCTCGGTGCTGGGACCGCAGCTATTTACAATATACATCAATGATTTGGATGAACGGATTCAAAGTAACATTAGCAAATTTGTAGATGACACAAAGCTGGGTGGCAGTGTGAACTGTGAAGAGGATGCTATGGGAATGCAGGGTGACTTGGACAGGTTGGGGGAGTGGGCAGATGCACGGCAGATGCAGTTTAATGTGGATAAATGTGAGGTTATCCACATTGGTAGCAAAAACAGGAAGGCAGATTATAATCTAAATGGTGCCAAGTTTGAAAAAGGGGAAGTACAACGGGATCTGGGGGTCCTTGTTCATCAGTCAATGAAAGTATGCATGCAGGTACAACAGGCAGTGAAGAAAGCTAATGGCATGTTGGCCTTCATACCAAGAGGAGTTGAGTATAGTAGCAAAGAGGACCTTCTGCAGTTGAACAGAGCCCTAGTGAGACCACACCTGGAGTATTGCGTGCAGTTTTGGTCTCCAAATTTGAGGAAGGACATTCTTGCTATTGTGGGAGTGCAACATAGGTACACAAGGTTAATTCCCGGGATGGCGGGACTGTCATATGCTGAGAGAATGGAGTGGCTGGGCTTGTATACTCTAGAATTTAGAAGGATGAGAGGGTATCTTATTGAAACATATAAGATTATTAAGGGATTGGACACGCTAGAGGCAGGAAACATGTTCCCGATGTTGGGGAGTCCAGAACCAGGGGCCACAGTTTAAGAATAAGGGGTAAGCCATTTAGAACGGAGATGGGAAAAAACCTTTTCACCCAGAGAGTTGTGAGTCTGTGGAATTCTCTGCCTCAGAAGGCAGTGGAAGCCAATTCTCTGGATGCTTTCAAGAGAGAGTTAGATAGAGCTCTTAAAGATAGCAGAGTCAGGGGATATGGGGAGAAGGCAGGATCGGGGTACTGATTGGGGATGATCAGCCATGATCACAGTAAATGGCGGTGCTGGCTTGAAGGGCCGAATGGCCTACTCCTGCACCTATTGTCTATTGTTGTTCAATATCGTTATGGTTGTGGAGTTCTGCTGAAACTCTGGACGTCAGCATTTTTATGGAGTGGCTTAATTCTCAGTGGTTGACTGGGAAGTGTTAGCTCGGATGTAAAGCTGCAACTGTGGAGCTGGTGCACAGGAACCCAGCCAATTCCGGATGTGTCGAGCTCTGTGGAATGCTTTGTTACCAGCCATTCATATTTAAATTAATACGGACTATATGAAAGACTCTCCTTGTGAACAGTGCACCTCATTACAAAGCTACAGCTGGACATGAAAGAGCCGATTATCATCGAGGGGCTGTACTTCATCCAATTAAATACAGTGAAATAATGGAGCTTAATGGCAATCCCAATACATTATTTTATCTTCCTCGCAAATGAATTGCAAGGTTAAAGTAATTGAATACATTTGCAAAACAGTCATGCTGAAAGATTTTGGAACAACATTCCCATCCTCGTTTATTAATGTTTACTGACAGATATCGTGTTGCGGATGGATTTGAACGTGATCTTCTTGTGATTCTTTTCTGCAGCGACTCTCTTTATCCCAGAATGTGGGAAACATGCCCTTCGGCCCATCTTGCCCATGCCGACCAAGTTGGCATATTCGACTAGTTGTTCCATTTGCCTGCATTTTCCCCATTTCCCTCCCAAACTTTTCCTATCCCTGCATCTGTCCAAATGTCTTTTGAAAGTTAAAATTATATCCACTTCTGCAGTTGTACAGGGCCCTGGTGAGTCCGTACCAGGAGTATTGTGTGCAGTTTTGGTCTCCTAATTTGATGAAGGACATCATTGCTATTGAGGGAGTGCAGCACTGGTTCATCAGGTTACGGGTCGACTGGGTATGTATTCACTGGAATTTAGGATGAGAGGGGATCTTATAGAACCATAGAAGAATGTTGAAGGATTGGACAGGCTAGATGCAAGAAAAATGTTCCCGATGTTGGGGAGTCCAGAACCAAGGGTCACAGTTTAAGAATAAGGGGTAGGCCATTTAGTACTGAGATGAGGAAAACCTTTTTCACGCAGAGAGTTGTGAATCTGTGGAATTCTCTGCCACAGAAGGCAGTGGAGGCCATTTCACTGGATGTTTTCCAAGAGAGAGTTAGATTTAGCTATTTGGGCTAACGGAATCAAGGGATATGGGGAGACTGCAGGAATGGGGTATTGATTTTGGATGGCGGTACTGGCTTGAAGGGCCGAATGGCCTACTCCTGCACCTATTTTCTATGTGTCTATGTTTTCCTCAGACAGCTCATTCATCCCAGATACGGACTACCGTCTGAGTGACAAGGATTCCAGCATTGTCACTTACCTGTGTCTCAAACTCATACTTCTTGAATAAATGTCAGGCCACACCACCACTCTCCCTTATACTTTCCCCCCCTCATCTTACAGCTACGCCCTCGAGGGTTGGGCATTCCCACTCTGGGAAGAAGGTTTTCACCTATCCACGCCATTCCAATGAAAGAAAACAATCCAGTTTTGAAAACAATACAGAGCTGTGGCGATGTTCCGGCGTTCCGGCGATGGCGGCAGCCCGGCTTCGGAGGCTCGGCCGTGGGCCTAGTGGACGATAACATCGGAGGCCTGGATCGCCTCAGCGCAGAGGGAGAACATGGAGGGAAGTAGACAAAGACTTTAAGACTTTTGCCTTCCACCACAGTGAGGAGGTTCCTGGTGAACTCACTGTGGTGGATGTTAAATATGTGTTTATTGTGTGTTTTGTTTTTTATTATATGTTATGACTGCAAGGCAACAAAATTGTGTTCAGACCGAATGGTCTGAATGATAATAAAGGATACTTTACTTTTTACAGTTCTAACCAACCTCTCCCTGTAGCTGAAACCTTCTACTCCGGGCAGCATCTATACCGTAAAACATCCTCAGCACCCTCTCCAAAGCAGCCACATCCTTCCTGCAACTGGGCGACAAGAACGGCACGCAATATTCCAAATGCGGCCTGACCTCAGGGTGGCGCAATGGCGCAGCGGTAGAGTTGCTGCCTTGCAGCACCAGAGACCCAGGTGCTGTCTGTACGGAGTTTGCACGATCTCTTTGTTGCTGCATGTTTTTTCTCCGGGTGCTCCGGTTTCCTCCCACGTCACCAAGACGCGCAGGTTTGTAGGTGAATTGACATCTGTAAATTGTTCCTGGCGTGTAGGATAGAACTAGTGTATGGATGATCGTTAGTTGGCGCATGCTTGGTGGGCCAAAGGCTCTAAACTACAGTAAAGTCTTATTATATTCAATGCCCCTAGCAATGAAATAAAGCAAGAACACCATTTGCCTTGTCATTTTCGTGCATCTCCTCACAAGTCCCTATGTTCCTGTACATCATTATGAGCAGTGACAGATTGTCTCTATTGTCTCTCAACATTCAGCAGAAATTAAAATTCAATCCCAGGCATTCCTCTAGCATGGCAGAAAGCACATCTGGAACCTTGCAGTTACAGGGCCTCCTTAACTTGACATGGGCGCTCGATTGTCAGCCGTAAACAATCACATCGGCCCGGTTAATATCCCTCATGGAGCACTGGTGTAAAATGCTAAACACCTCTTCGACTGATTGGGAACAGAGGGCCACTTCTGCGGCACAATTAACCATAAAGAGAGCGCTTTATATCCATTCGGCAGTATGGAAACATCTGTTTCGAAACAGGACCATGGGGAGAACAAAGAAAAATAAAGGCCATATTTGGAGATTTGTTTTAAGCACATGGCAGCTCATTCCAAATTTAAATTAACCCCAGGAGTGAAAAGTTGTCCCTGAGGTCACTCTTAAATCTAGAAATAAGAAACTGCAGATGCTGGTTTTACACAAAAGGACACAGAGTGCTGGAGTAACTCAGCGGGTCATGCAGCATCTATCAGGCGTCCTTCGTTTCCCCTTTTAGGTCCGCTTACAATCCATCGCATCCGCATCGTCTTTCTTTCAGGTCCGCTTGCGCTCTGGGTTTGCCCTTTCAGGTCCGCGTGGATCCCGCCTCATCCTCTCTTTCAGGTCCGCTTTTACTGCACCCTACTCGGTCCGCACCCGTTCTCTAGTTCGTTGCCCCTCCGCTCCCTCCTCTCCCGCCCGCCCGGCCGGCCGCCCCACCAGACTCGCTCCCCTCGGCCGCGTGTCCCTTTCACACGCGCTTGCGCCACCCCCACCCCGTCAGGTCCACTGGGAACCATGCCGCGTTGCCGCAGCGCTTCTCCCGCCCGCAACCTTCACCTTTCCGCTCTCTCTGCCTCTTTCAGCCAGTTCATGTCCTCCGCTTCGCCAGCCTGCGCTTCTCTCCATCGCTGCAGCCGGCCCTGCCTCGCCCCGCGGTCGCTCATCGTCGCGCTTCTCCAGTGAGGCGCCTCTTTGCTCCATCCATGCCTGGTGCTGGTTCACCCTACACGGTCCGCAGGGCCCCATCACCCTACACGGTCCGCAGGGCCCCATCACCCTACACGGTCCGCATGGACTCCATTGCCGTACTCCGTCCAGGTCCGCTTGGAGCATGCCCTACGTTGATTCTTCTCGGTCCGGTTAGCTTGATTTTTCTTCCGCGTGTCCCGTCATTGGAAAATTATGGTGGACTGGAGGCCTGTGACGAGTGGCGTGCCTCAATGATTATTTTTAATTGTCTCCTATTGTTACTTGCGAGCAAATACTTTGGCTAATAAAGCATCGGTTGGCAGGTGGGCTGAGGAACAGTTAATGGAGTTTAATACAAATAAGTGCTAGGTACAGCATTTTGGGAAGTCAAACTAGGGCAGAAGCTACACTCGAATGGCTGGGCTCTGGTGAATTTCTTGACAGTAGCATCAAGAAGGGTTTGGACGCATTGGCCTTCGACAGTCAGGTTTATGTTACTGGTTTTGTGAGGCATTGGTGAGGCCACATTGGGAAATATGTTGTTAACCTGGAATCAGTGCAGAGAAGGTTTGCTGGGATGTTGCCAGGACTCAAGGGCCTGAGCTATCATGATAGGTTGGGAAGGCTAGGACTTTAGTCCTTGGGGCACAGGAGACGGGGGCGCGGGGGGGGGGGGGGGGGGGGGGGGAATCTTACAGAAATGTACATTGGGTAAATGCACAGAGTCTTTTACCCAGTAGGGGAATCAAGAACCAGAGGACATAGGTTTAAGGTGACAGGGGGAAATTTAATAGGAACCTGAAGGTACACAAAGGGTGGCAAGCTGCCAGAGGAGGTAGTTGAGGCAGGTACTATCAAAACGTTTAAAATACATTTGGACATGAATAGGGTAGGTTTAGAAGGATATTGGACAAATGCAGGCAAGTGGGACTAGTGTAGATGGGGCCTGTTGGTCAGCTTGGGCAAGTTGGGCAAAGTACCTGTTTCCACACTTTATGATTCTAAAACATGGATAGATGTTGTTTTAGGTCAGGACATTCTTAATCTATCTCCTCTCATGCTCTCTAGTTTGAGAATCCTGTGTATTCTGCCTGATCCTTGCATCCTCCTGAAATGCCTTGCCAATACCTCTGGACCCATGTGGTCCTGTAAGATTAAAATTGCTGATATTGTTGTATTAGACTTGCGGCATGTTGTGTAAGTTTGGTTATGCTGGGGAGGGCTGGCACTCTGGACATCAATTCCACTGGATAAAGTAATTGGAAAGATGACACTACCTTTCCACAGCTCTCTCTGTGACCTTCAGCCTCCATTATCCACAGGTGGGATGACTGATTCTGCTGCAATTCACCCATGCATGGCTGCACAACAAATTCCACAGGTAATGATGGTCCGATTCTATACGGCCATCATAGAGTCTGTCCTCGCCTTCTCCATCGTGGCTCAGCCACCAAGCACAACACCCGGAGGCTGCAGCTAATCGTCCGATCAGCTGAGAAGGTTATTAGCTGCAACCTTCCCTCCACTGACAAACTGTACACTGCAAGGGCCAGGAAGCGAGCGGGTAAGATTATCTCTGACCCCTCTCACCCTGGCCACAAACTCTTTGAATTACTTCCCTCTGGAAGGCGACTCCGGACTGTCAAAGCTGCCACAGCCAGACATATAAACAGCTTTTTCCACGAGTAGTAGCTCTACTCAATAACCAAAAATCTGTAGCCTCCTTTTGCTCTGGTATTTTATTTAAGTCACATGTTTAATCAATAATGTTTTATTATTAATGTATCATTCTGTCACTATGTCATGTTTTCACTTGGCACCAAGGCAAATTCCTTGTATGTGAATACTTGGCCAATAGACGTATTCATAGACTTATTCATTCATTCAGTCAGGATGAAATTATACAGTGGAGTAGTGGCAGAGTTGCTTCCTTACAGCACCAGGTTTGTAGGTGTGTGTAGGATAGTGTTAGTGTGTGGGGATCGCTGGTCGGCACGGACTCGGTGGGCCAAAGGGCCTGTTTCCGCGCTGTATCTCTCCAGTAAAGTACAGCGAAGGTTGCCTCCACTCAAATGGCAATCGCAAAGTCTGCTAAACCATAAAACTTTTCTCTAACTTACAAAAACACTTTTTTTTTTGTCATGATGTGGGGAGAAAAAAAAGACATAAAACTGTGACAATTCCAGAGCTATTACAGGCTGGTGTGCCATTTACATGCAATTCTGTTCATTGTCGGCAATGAAACATCTGCTGTTCTGTCCTGTCCTTAAATAACAGAGTATAGAACAGTATGAAACATGATGCCAAATTAAACAAATCCCCTCTGCCTGCACGTGATCCATTCTTTACACTGAGTGCACTGACTGATGCACGCCAATGTGCTGAATGCCTTTTTGACACTTTCAATGAACTATGCGCCAAAATTCCCCAGAGCCTTGCCTTACACTGTGCCCTGGTTTCACTTCCCAAAATGCTGCACCTCGCACCACATCCATTAACTGTTCCTCAGACCACCTGCCCAACTGATGAAGGTCTTGCGCTAATTTTAGATAACTATCTTCGCTATCAACAATGTCACCCACTTTTGTGTCAACTGCAGACTTGCTAACCATGCCTTGTACATTATCATCCAAATTGTTCATAGAAACCACAAGCCTACACTGATCCCCGAGGCACTCTACAGACCTCCAGTCCAAAAATAACAACCTTTCACCATCACCCTCTGCTTCCTTCCCATGAAGCCAATTCCCTATCCAGTTGATAGACCCAGAAAGCTGGAGTAACTCAGCGGGCCAGGCGGCATCTCTGGAGAGAAGGAATGGGTGACGTTTCGGGTCGAGACCCTTATGATGGCAGGGCGTAGTGCAAGCGGACCTGGAAGGAACAATGTCGGACACACTGCAAGCGGACCTGGAAGGAGTACGGCGAGATGGAGGCCGTGCGGACGTGAAAGGGTGACGGGGTGCTGCGGACCGCGTAGGGTGAAGCAGCACCAGGCACGGGCGGAGCGGGGAGGCCGCTCACTGGAGAAGCGCGACGCTCATCGGCTTTTTTTCAACGTCAAACTCAACATATGCCTTTATCCTGTATCTGTACACTGTGGACGGCTCGATTGTCTTTGTCTTTCCGCTGACTGCACAGCGCGCAACAAATGCTTTCCACTGCATGCGACAACAAACTAAACTGAGAACTGAGAACACATTTTGTTAGAACCCTCCCTGCTGTCCCAGCTTCGCTCCCCGCTTGGTTACAATATCGCTTGGAATGTTTTCCATGCATGGCCGAGCAAGTGACAGAGGCAGAGGAGTTCACGATGCCACTCTCTCTGTCCCAGGACTCCTGGACCTTATCTCAGTTCATCCACAAACACAGCATTGACTTTGGGAGAACCGTCTACGTGCTGGGGAAAGGTTATATTTAGAGCTTCATAAATTTAAATAAATATTTGTATGCAGTCTAGTAGTTCCAGCAATAATTATTATTAATTATGCCCAGGATCCTGGCCAGAACAGCTTCTTCCCAGCAAGTCAAGAGTCAAGAGAGCTTTATTGTCATGTGTCCCAGATAGGACAATGACATTCTTGCTTGCTGCAGCACAACACAATATAGTAAACATAATACAGAACAGACCAGTGTGTCTATACACAATAGACCATATATACACACATAAATAAACAGATAAAGTGCAATAGGCTGTTATAGCAACTGGGACCTTCAATGAAACTCCAAACTTGCACTAGGGACTTTGGACTTAGTTTAGTTTTTGCTGTTTATTAGGATTTTTATTTATTGAAGTTCTGTTTTTTTGTTTGTTTATAATATTATCTTCACTACTGTGCTTACAGTGTTGGCGGCTGCAGATAAGAATGTCATTGTGCTGTTTTGGGGTATATAAGACACAAACAATAAACCAGTCTTGGAGGACAAAGAGTTTTGCACAGGTCAGTGATCTTACACTTGTACTGATGACGAGAAAACGAATATGCAGATGTGATTTATATTCAGGGATGTGTACAGTTCAACGATTCATAATCACAGGAGCCGAGTGTGAGTGGTCGCCACCACAGCTGGGGAAACTTGGCTGCCTTCATTTTCCTTCTTCTCATTTGGGCATCGTGATGTCCGGGGCGGTGAGCCTTGTTTCCCCAACGCTTCTCTGTAGAAGAACAGATCCTGTTGTCAATGTTATCACTGTCAGTGCCACCTCTTGTCTGTGTTCACACAACAACACCTAGGAGTTACCTTAAATATCATTTCCTCCTTTGCCTTTAACACGTGCTGCACTGATTAAAATCAGAAAGGCGAGATGAAGTCTTTAAGCTTGCTGCTAGTTTGGAGATACAGCGCGGAAACAGGCCCTTCGGCCCACTGAGTGGTCGCATCGTGCCTTGGTCTAGCCAGGCTGCGTTGGCAAGTTGAGGTAAGTACTTGTGGCAACATCGCACTGACATGGAAGGTGAGGAGGAAATAATTGCCTCAACTGAAACCAATCATTTGGAAGCAATGTCTAAATGTGTGATAATGGAGAGGGGGAATTGGAGAAAACACAAGACGTTAATGTCCTCATTTAGATGCTGGTTTACAACAAAGACAGACACAAAATGCTGGAGTAACTCAGCAGCTCAGGCAGCATCTCTGGAGAAAAGGAATAGGTGACATTTCAGCTCAAGACCCTTCTTCAGACTCATCTTCAGAAAATGGGTCTCAACCCGAAACATCACCCATTCCTTCTCTCCAGAGATGCTGCCTGTCCAGCTGAGTTACTCCAACATTTTGTGTCTATCTCTGGAGAAAAGGATAGGTGATTTTTCGTGACGGGACCCTTCTCCAGACTCACTAGTTACTCCAGCTGAGTTACTCTAGCACTTTGTGTCTATCTTGGGTTCTTGGTTCTCCAAAAATATTCCAAATGGAATTTAAATGTAGACACCCAAAGTCTGCATTTCTCTGTCTGACAGAGGACTTCAGACCATTAAATGTGTAGAGTCATAGAATCATAGAGTGATACAGCATGGAAACAGGCCCTTCAGCCCAACGTGCCCATACAGGCCAACATGCCCCAGCTACACTAGTCCCACTGGCCAGCATTTGGTCCATATCCCTCCAAACCTGTCCTATCCATGTACCTGTCTGACTGTTTCTTAAACGTTGGGATAGTCCCAGCCTCTACTTCCTCTGGCAACTTGTTCCATGCGCCCACCACTCTTTGTGTGAAAAAGATGCCCCTCAGATTCCTATAAAATCTTTTTCCATTCACCTTAAAGCTATGTCCTCTGGTCCCCGATTCCCCTACTCTGGGCAAGAGACTCTGTGCATCTACCCGATCTATTCCTCTCATGATTTTATACACCTCTATAAGATTACCCCTCATCCCTCTGTGTTCCATGGAATAGAGACCCAGCCTACTCATCCTCTCCCTGTAGCTCACACCCTCCAGTCCATCTCTATAAGATCACCTTACATCCTCCTTTCTTTCATTAATATATATATTTAAATCTAGTGTTTCATTTGTGAATATTATTTTAAACTATTATTGATATGGCAGAGCTGGAGTGAGCGACAGTCTTTATTGATGGGATCTAACAATGAATGCATGAATTAGCTTGAACCATCTGCAACTGGATGATTCCCTGTACATCGCGCAGTTCACTCGAGAGGCAGCGAGGCAGCGATGAGGTTAAACTAGGAACAGCAATTAAAGTCGTTATTAGATTAATAAAAGTTGTTATTAATAAAATAATAACATGGTGGACTATGAATTAGTTGTTCCATGAACATTTTATGAATCCATTCTCATTAATGATGATCTTTTAGGCGGTTAGTGATATAAAGATGTCTCTCCACCACCTCTGTCCACTGACTGTCCGCGTGTGTCTAAGTCCGTTCGCAACAAACAAGATTATTTTCCTCCTTTCCCCACTTGCTGTGGAGAATCCTTCAATAAGTTCATCGCTGAGGTGGATTGGTCAACAGTCAGGGGCACGAGGAAGGGAGGTTCACTGTTTCTTAGAGAATCTGATGGGGAGACTGTGACGGCGATTTAACTGCCTGATCTGACCCACACGAACGTGTTCATTCGGCTCCTGCTTGCTGTCAGCAGATCTGAAACGTGAACCGTGCAACTGAACTGAAACCAATGAATGAACTCGGAAACAATGTTTAATTGTTCATGAAACACTCTCGCCAAAGACAGACAGACCCAGGCACACTCACACCAACACACACTCACACCAACACACGCTCACACCAACACACGCTCACACACACACACACACTCACACCAACACACGCTCACACCAACACACACTCACACCAACACACACTCACACACACTCACACCAACACACACTCACACCAACACACACTCACACCAACACACACTCACACACACTCACACCAACACACACTCACACCAACACACGCTCACACACACACACACTCACACCAACACACACTCACACCAACACACGCTCACACACACACACTCACACCAACACACGCTCACACCAACACACACTCACACCAACAAACACTCACACACACTCACACCAACACACACTCACACCAACACACGCTCACACACACACACACTCACACCAACACACACTCACACACACTCACACCAACACACACTCACACCAACACACGCTCACACCAACACACACTCACACCAACACACACACCAACACATACTCACACTGACACACACTCACACTGACACACGCTCACATCGACACACACTCACACCAACACACGCTCACACACACACACCAACACACACTCACACTGACACACGCTCACATTGACACACACTCACACCAACACATGCTCACACACACACACACCAACACACACTCACACCAACGCACACACTCACACCAACACACGCTCACACACTCACACGCACGCCAACACACACTCACACCAACACACACTCACACCAACACACGCTCACACACACACACTCACACCAACACACGCTCACACCAACACACGCTCACACCAACACACACTCACACACACACCAACACACACTCACACACACACACCGACACACACTCACACCGACACACACTCACACCAACACACTCTCACACCAACACACTCACACCAATACACACTCACACACACACCAACACACACTCACACACACACACCGACACACACTCACACCGACACACACACACACACCAACACACACTCACACACACACCAACACACACTCACACACACACACCGACACACACTCACACCGACACACACTCACACACACACACCGACACACACTCACACCAATACACACTCACACCAACACACGCTCACACCAACACACTCATACCAATACACACTCACACCAACACACACTCACACCAACACATTCACACCAATACACACTCACACCAACACACTCACACCAATACACACTCACACCAACACACACTCACACCAACACACACACACCAACACACACTCACACACACACCAACACACACTCACACCAACACACACACACACCAACACACACTCACACCAACACACACTCACACCAACACATTCACACCAACACACCAACACACACTCACACCAACACACACTCACACCAACACACACACCAACACACACACCAACACACACTCACACTGACACACACTCACACTGACACACGCTCACATCGACACACACTCACACCAACACACGCTCACACACACACACCAACACACACTCACACCAATGCACACACACACCAACACATGCTCACACACACACACACCAACACACATTCACACCAACGCACACACACACACCAACACACACTCATACTCACACCAACACACTCACACCAACACACGCTCACACACTCACACGCACGCCAACACACACTCACAACAACACACACTCACACCAACACACACTCACACCAATAAACACATCAACACACTAACACCAACACACACTCACACCAATAAACACACCAACACACTCACACCAACACACACTCACACCAACACACTTACACCAACACACACTCGCACCAACACACACTTCAGCCCACAATGTCCGTGCCGAGGCAGATAGGAGATAGATACAGACTTTGCTTCTCGAGTTATCACCAGCTGTGATCTGATATCCAAATAATCCTTCTGCAACCTTCTCATTATCTCTTTCTCCCGTTGATCAAGCACTTGTAGTTGAATGAGATTGATTGATTGAAAGATACAGCATGGAAACTGGCCCTTCGGCCCACCAAGCCCATGCCTGCCATCGATCAAACGTTCGCACTAGTCCTATGTTATCCCACTTTCTCATCCATTCCCTACGCACTAGGGATGCTTTACAGAAGGCCAATCAACCTACAAACCTTTCTTTGGGATGTGGGAGGAAGCTGGAGCACCTGGAGGAAACCCACGCAGTCACAAGGAATGTGTGCAAACTCCACACAGACAGCATCCGAGGTCTGTACTGAACCCGGATCTCCAGTGCTGTGAGGCAGCAGTTCTACCCGCTGCGCCACAGAGCCGCGTCTGAAAGTACTCAGTAACGTTGGTGACAATGGCTCTCCAATCTGAACATTGAACAAAGCAACAGGGACAAGCAATCATTCTCATGTTGCCTCATATAAATAAAAACAAACCATTCTTAATAGTCGAGCTGTCAGAAGGAGGGAAACGATAAATGCAGCAGAAAGCACCAGGATAAATTTTAATTGGCAAGTGAAATTAAAAAGCATTTCAGCAAAGCACCGCTTAACAAAGAGATAATTACAAAGCATTTTCATTATCATATACTTGCAATGTGGTTTAGTTCTGTATCCAATACCAGCTCCACTGCCAGAGTATTGTGTGAGTGTTGTTGGCACAACTAAAGAGGAAGCAGAGTTACTGGCGATAGATTCGAGTGAAAGCCAGCGTTTCACCACAGTTTATCTCCTTTGGTGGTCTCTCAGCATCGTGGCTTGGTTCGGCAACTTGAACGTCCAGGAGCGGAAAATACTGCAGAAAGTTGTGCCCACTGCCCAGTCCATCACCGGCTCTGACCTCCCCACCATCGAGGGGATCTATCGCAGTCGCTGCCTCAAAAAGGCAGCAAACATCATCAAAGACCCACACCACCCTGGCCACACACTCATCTCTCCGCTGCCATCGAGGAGAAGGTACAGGAGCCTGAGAACTGTAACGTCCAGGTTCAGGAACAGCTTCTTACCCACAGCCATCAGACGATTAAACACGACATCAACAAGCTCTAAACAATAACAGTCTGTGATTACTATTGAACTTTGTCTGTTTATTTAAGTGTATATATGGTCTATGGTGTGTAGACACACTGAAATTGTATCTCCTGTTGTGCTGCAGCAAGCAAGAATGTCATTGTCCTATCTGGGACACATGACAATAAAATCCTCTTGACTCTTGTATCAAAGATGTCTTGCTTCCTCCTCTTGGATAAAACCAGCTGCTGGAGGAACTTAGCGGGTTTGGCAGTGATTGTGGAGGGTGAGCAAGGATCCCCTCCACGGATGCTGCCCGACCCACTGCGTTGCTCCAGCAGTCTGTCTTTCAGTTTAGTTTAGCCCAGAGATACGGCGCTGAAACAGGCCCTTCGGCCCATCGTGTCAATGCCGACAATCGATCATCTGTTCACACTCGTTCAATGTTAGCTGGAGTAACTCAGTGGGACAGGCAGCATCTCTGGAGAGAAGGAAGGGGGTGATGTTTCGGGTCTAGAAAGGTCACCCATTCCTTCTCTCCAGAGATGCCGCCTGTCCCGCTGAGTTACTCCAAGCTGTCAGAGGTGGTAGTTGAGGCAGGATCTATACCAACATATAAAAGACACGTAGACAGGCCATAAGGTTGTAAGATCATTTATAAGACTTAGAAGCAGAATTAGGCCATTCAGCCCATCGAGTTTGCTCCGCCATTCAATCATGGCTGATTTATAGAAACATAGAAAATAGGTGCAGGAGTAGGCCATTTGGCCCTTCGAGCCTGCACCACCACTCAATATGATCATGGCTGATCATCCAACTCAGTATCCCGTACCTGCCTTCTCTCCATACCCCCTGATCCCTCTAGCTACAAGGGCCACATCTAACTCCCTCTTAAATATAGCCAATGAACTGGCCTCAACTACCTTCTGTGGCAGAGAATTCCAGAGACTCACCACTCTCCGTGTGAAAAATGTCTGCCAGCCAGTTCTCTATCCACATCAATACTGAACCCCCAATACTGTGTGCTTTGAGTTTGCATACTAATCTCTTATGTGGGACCTTGTCGAAAGCCTTATTTCTCCCTCTCAGCCCCATTCTCCTGTCTTCTCCCCGTAACCCCGACACTCGTACCATCAATCTCCGCTTTAAAAATACGCAACAATTTGGACTCCACAGCCGTCTGTGGCAATGTATTCCACAGATTCACCACCCTCTGACTAAAGAAATTCCTCCTCATCTCCATTCTAAAGGTAAGTCCTTTATTCTGAACAAGCTCTGCCCGCAATACTGCTGTCTAAACATTTAAAAACTATCATGAATAAAATAAACTATTAAAATTGTATAACCCTCTAGAAAGCGAAAAAGAACAAAAATATTTATGCACTCATAAATAAGTGAGTGGCATCATAAGTGATGGGAGCAGAATTAGGCCATTTGGCCCATCAAGTCTACTCCGCCATCCAATCATGGCTGACCTGTCTCTCCCTCCTAACCCCATTCTCTTGCCTTCTCATCATAACCTCTGACACCCGTACTAATTAGGAATCTATCCATCTCTGCCTTAAATATATCTACTGACGGCCTACTTAGCCTTCTGTGGTAAAGAATCCCACAGATTCACCACCATCTGACTAAAGAAATTCCTCCTCGTCTCCTTCCTAAAAGAACGTCCTTTAATTCTGAGGCTGTGACCCAGACTCTCCTCTCCACATCCACTCTATCCAGGCCTTTCACTATTCTGTACATTTCTCTGAGGTCCCCCTCATTCTTCTAAACTCCAGCGAGTACAGGCCCAGTGCCGACAAACGCTGATCATAGGTTAACCCACTCATTCTTGTAAACCTCCTCTGGACCCTCTCCAGAGCCGCCACATCCTTCCTCAGATATGGTGCCCAAAATGGTTCACAATATTCCAAATATGGCCTGACCAGCGCCTTGTAGAGCCTCAGGATTACATCCCTGTTTTGGTATATTTTGTATAGTTATCGCCAATGTAACCTTACCTTCCTCACCCCGAAGTTCCCATTGGAATGGATGTGTTTGTGGATCTGGGATACATCCTTGTCTTTGATCCATCTGTCGATTCCCCGACTTGGGAATACTGAATGATCTCGCCCTCCCACCAGGGGCACCAGCGGGCAGAGGCAGAAGGGGAGGTGGGAGAGCCACAGATTCACAAACCTGTCGTCATCGAGGTTGAGGGTGGAGGAGCGAATCACCAGCTTCATCTTCCTGGGCGTGCATGTCCCTGAACACCTGACCCAGACCCAGACCCACACCCAGACCCACACCCAGACCCAGCACTTTGATGTTTTAGTTTTTTTTTAGAGCCCACCGAGTCTGCGCCGACCAGCGATCCCCACACATATTTTAGTTTTTTAAATATAATTTTTATTAGAAGCTAGTGCATAATAAGAACATTTCATGTATATCAGTCATACATTGCTAATATTATCAATTATTTAATGACTCTGCTTCTATTTTTTTATATAGATAGAAAATAATAAAGAGAGAAAAAAAAGCATGATCAAGAAGAATGGAATGATTTACTAATAATACAACATTGGAGATAGGTTCGAAAATTATAAAGTATAACTTGCCATCTAATCCTGAGCTTGAGCTTCAGTCAGGTTTCCGTGCCGAACCATTCTACCCCTTCAAATAGTCAATAAATGGAGACCATATTCTGACAAAAGGTTCTTGTTTGTCCATTAAGACAAGTCTAGTTCTTTCCAAATGTAGGGTCTCCGACATTTGCATAATCCACATTTTAGTTGTGGGGGTTATAGGACCTTTCCAAAATTTTAATATTAATTTTTTCCCAGTTATTATACTATAGTCGAGAAAGTTTCTTTGGCTTGTAGTAAGTGTTAGGCTTTGTTCTGATATTCCTAATATTAGTAGTTTTGAGTCAGGGTCCAATTGGGTGTTGACAACTTCTGAAATTATCTTAAAAATGTCCGTCCAAATTTTTTAATTTTTATACAATTTATAAATGTAGGAGTTAAGTTAGCCTCTAAATGCTGACATTTTTTGCAAATAGGAGATATATGTGTGAAGATTCTATTTAATTTGTTTTTGAATAATGTAACCTATGTAATACTTTAAATTATATTAAAGAGTGTCGGGCATTTAACGAGCATTGATGTATATGTTGTAAACTTTCATCCCAAATATCTTTCATTATTGGTTGGCCTAGTTCATTTTCCCATGTTTGCCTATATAATTCCGTCGGTGGTGCCTCACTATCTAATAGGATATTATAGATATGAGATATTAATTTATCTGTATTAGGATGTTTATTCAAACATTCATCAAGAGTTTCTGGATCTCTAGTTCTATAGTCTTGTGTATTTGATTTAACATAATCTCTAAGTTGTAAATATCTGAAATAGTCATTTGAGTGGAGTCTGTAAGTTTGTTATAACTCCTGAAATGAAAGAAAGGTGCCTTTCCTATAGAGATGACCCATCTTTTTAATTCCGTGATTTTTCCATTGTAAAAAACCTTTATCCAACATTGAAGGTTTAAATGTAGGGTTGTTTACAATGGGAAGAAAGAGTGATAAATTATCCAATTTTAAAGTCTTTTTTAATTGTTTCCAAATTCATACACCACTGTATATTATAGGGTTTTCACTATAGGTTTTTTTGTTCAATTTTGTGGGAGCAAACAGAATCGAACCAATTTCAAAGGGTAAACAGTCTTCCTTTTCCATATTTAACCAGTCTGGTTGCTGGTCCATTTCTTCCAACCCAAAGTTCATATTTGTAATGTTAGCTGCCCAGAAATAAAACACGAAGTTCGGTAAAGCTAAACCTCCATTTGTCTTTGTTTTTTGCTTATTCTGTGATTCCTATAATCCGAAATAAAATCAGTGACAATGGATTCCACCTTTAAAAAAAAAGTTTTGGAAGATATATCGGGATTGATTGAAAGAGGTACAATAATTGCGGTAGAAAAATAATTTTTATAGCATTAATTCTACCAAACATTGAGATAGGGAGTGTTTTCCAATACTGAATATTCTTATGCAATTTGTTCAGTAAAGGAGGGAAGTTTAATTTAAATAAATAAGTATATGTTACATAATTAGTTACATAAATTCCTAGATATTTAAATTTTTCATTAACTATTTAAAATGGGGATGGTTGTAATATATGTAGCTTAATTTCCATTATTGGCATGATTTCGCTTTTATTCCAATTAATTCTGTACCTCGAGAACAAATCAAATTGAGTTATTAAATTTAATAGGTTTGGGATACTAATTTCAGGTTTTGTAATGTAGATTAATACATCGTCTGCATATAAAGAGATTTTATTATCAGTGTCTTTAGTATTGTACCCGTATATTTCTGGATGGGCCCTAACACTTTCTGCTAGTGGCTCAATAGCGAGTGCGAATAATAATGGGGATAACGGGCATCCTTGTCTACAACCTCTAGATAAGTTAAATTTCGTTGATAACATTTGGTTTGTTAATATTCTAACTGTTGGGTTAGTATATAAAAGTTTTACCCATGTGCTAAACTTCTCACCCAATTGAAATGTTTCCATCACCGAAAATAGAAAGGGCCATTCCACCTGATGGTGGAATCTCAGCATCTAATGAAATAATTGCTAAATCTGCGTTAGTAATTCTCTTTGAGTGTATAATATTGAATAATCGTCTCAGGTTATAAGATGAGTAAAGTTTTGGGATAATCTGTTTGGTCAGGGTGTATTAATTTATTAATCACTGTACTTAATCTTTGTGCTAGGATTTTAGTTAATATTTTCTGATCAATATTTACGAGAGCTATAGCTCTATATGAACCTGGTCTTCAGGGTCCTTATCTGTTTTTGGTATAAGTGTTATTATAGATTTGTTTAGCGTTTCTGGTAGTTTCTGTTGACTATAAATGTGCTCATACAGTGTCTGTAAACATCGGGAGATCAAATCATAATTTTTAAAATAAAATTCAGAGCTTATACAGTCAGGGCCCGGGGCCTTGCCGTTTTTTAGAGATCTAATAGACTCTTCAAATTCTATTACTGTTATTTCAGCGCCTAGTAATTCTCTCTCTTTCAAATCTAAACCTTTAAGATTACATTTCTGTAAGAATGCTTGCATTCCTGTCGAGTGTTCTGTCGTTTTGGCTGAGTAAAGATTTTGATAATATTGCAGAAATCTCTCATTGATATCCTTGGGCTGTACTAGTAGTTCTCCCACATCTGATCTAATTTTGTGAATTGTTTTTTCCCCGTCCAGCTTTCGAAGTTGGAGTGCTAATAGTTTTTGTGGTTTGTCACCGAATTCAAAATGTAATTGTTTAGTATGCGGATAAAGTTTTATAACTTGGTCTGAGTATATTTTATTTACTTTCTATTTCAGTACTGCAATTTTATTGTGTTTTATCATAGTTGGCGCAGCCGCATTTTCTATATCTAATTGCCTTATTTCCCTTTCCAGTATCTGTTGCTTAACCCGGTTCTCTTTATTATGGAATGCTTGGGAGGAGATTAATGCTCCTCGAGCGAATGCTTTTAATGTTTCCCAGATCCCCACACATTAACACTATCCTACACACACTAGAGACAATTTACACACACGCCAAGCCAATTATCCTACATACCTGCACGTCTTTGGAGTGTGGGAGGAAACCGAAGATGTCAGAGAAAACCCACGCAGGTCACGGGGAGAACGTGCATACTCCGTGCAGGCAGCACACGTACTTGGGATCGATCCCGGGTCTCTGGCGCAGCAAGTGGAGTAAGGCAGCAACTCTACCGCTGTGTCACCGTGACGCCCCACAAATCATCTTTAGAAGATTGATGATGTCCGATCTCTCCATCAGGCCCTACAGGTGTGTGGTACAGAGCATACTGACTGGTTGTATCACAGCCTGGGTTTGGGAGCTCAGTCAGGAATGAACTCAGCAGAGACCAGTGGACACGTTGACTGACTTCCTCACCATCCCAGGGATCTACAGGAGGCGCTGCCTCAGAAAGGCAGCCATTATCATCAGAGACACACACCGCCCTGGCCATGCTCATCTCGCTGCTACCATCGGGAAGAAGGTACAGGAGCCTGAAAACCGTGACCTCCAGGTTCAAGAACAGCTTCTTCCCAACAACCTTCAGGCTGTATTATTGATTATGGTATATATTGTTTTGAGTTAATGGGCCAGTGAAGCTGCTGCGTCAGAGTTTCATTGTTCCACTGTCAACACACGTGACAATGAACCACTCTCGACTCTCGATCAGGAAGGCTAATGATTTCATCATACTTCATGACCGCAGGATAAATCTGGCCATCGGCTTCCCCGCAGGAACCAGTTTACTCTTCCTTAGCCCCAAGCCTCCTCACCACCCGTAACAGGATGTACTTCCCAAATGTTCATCTTTAAGTACCTCGTATTTGACACATTCTGGCCAAAGTTCAGGAGGAACAGAATTCCTGAAACACAGCCTGGAACACGGCTTCCTCACCTTTAAGACTTTACGCTGTAATTAAGTTCAGGTTTTTTGTTGTCACCTGTACCGAGGTTGAGTGAAAAGCTTTGCTTTGCATGCTAACCAATCAGATAATACTATCTATGCAATCTAGTCAAACTCCAGTACAATAGGTAGAGCAAAGGGGGAGATACAGAGTGCAGAATATAGTTCTCAGCATTGCAGCGCATCAGTTCCAGAGACAAAGTCCAATGTCCGCAATGGGGTAGAGGTGAATCAGACAGTACCCTAGCCTATGGAAGGTTGGTTCAGAAGCCTGATAACAGAGGGGAAGAAGCTGTTCCTGAGATAACTGGGGAAGAAGCTCTGGCTTTGGACTCCCCCATAATTTACACGATAATGATACCGGCAGCAGAGGGAATCACAACTGCATCACATATTCCATTTATTTTATAATACAAGCGGCTCACAGCCCATGTTACAAACATTTCCTTACAACATACAAGAATAAATTAATCCAATGGTGTAGTAGTTGTAAAAAGGTCACATTACTTTTTATGTACCGTCAAAAATATATTTCATATATTATTTGACTTAACGTAACTGAGCACAATTTAGAAAGCTGGAAAAGGAACCTACCACAGAATATCATACATTGAATGTCGACACATGCATCATCTACGAAATACAGAAACTGATTGTAAAAGGGAACGACACGCACTGATGAGCGGGAGGGGGGGAACATACTGAGGTGAATATTTTCTTGCTGTACATTGCTGTAATATTCTGCTTACACAGAGTTAGTATTTAAACTGGGGAGAGCACACTGAATAGCCTAGCTTGCTTTTCTGCTGAAATGAGTGGACAGAATGCCGCAGAAAAATTTCAGAGTGAATACAATGCCCGTTGGATTGCATCTCACCGACACAGCATGAAGCCTGCAAGATTATTTATAACAGCCATTGGTTTATGGTTCAGTATGGAGTAAACTGTCTCATCGTTGGCTGTTCAGGGTGGTTTTTACAGTCAAGCCCCATTTTATGTTTTGGCACGAATTAGATCCAAGAATATTGCTTTGATCTTTCATAATCAAATTTCATGATTTTTGTAACTGTACGTCAAGGCATAAGGAAAGAATCAATTGCCTCAACCGGCCACATGGGAGCTAGGATTTAACGCAACCATGCACTAATAATGCCACAAACTCGGCAAAGGCCTAACGTTGCAGCACATGTTTGATCTTGGAGTTTAGCGCAAACATTTTAACACGACTCCACACACCTGGGACTGACAGGTGAGTATTTGTGTGATATCTCTTTCAGTGAAGTCACAGAAAGGGAGATAAAATATTTTTATGCTGAACAAAGTTGTACAAATGATCCATAGCTCATTTTGTATAAAATAAATTGTAAAGAAAAATGCCAGACAAAGCAAAGTGTTTTACATATATTTCCCAGCGGTATTCTGAGCCACAACCACACAACCCGACAGAGGTAGAATTTTATGGTCCCTTGTAAAGTTTCAGGACTTTGTATAACTCAAATTTCACTCTTCTCTTATAAATATGTCTTCATGGCATTCATATTATCTACAAGGATGATAAGTTGATTAAAGTTTATAAAGTTTAGTAAAAGTATAAGAATGATGCTTTGACGAGACTTCAGTGGAACTGACAAGAGACGTACAGTACGCAGTTGATACTACACTTTTGTTTTCAGCCAGTCACAAAGAGAGGGATGAATTTGGCTAAATCACACCCAAAGTACAGCAAGTCACCATTACAAGGCTCTCGGGTAGCTGCAATCTTCCGACACGGTGCACCTTACTCATGTCAGCGTGAATCGGTGAAAACAGGTATGTAATGGCCAGAAACGGAATCTCCGCAACCTTATGGTTAACGACTTAACGACTAACACAATGACGTTAAATTTCCATCGAGGTTTAACCTGTTTTTTTCCATTGCAACTTAACGAGACGATTAGAACAATGGATAAATGAATGGTACGGCATTCTCCAGAGAAATTAAAACAGGTCACTTGAAATCAACATTGAACTTAGTTCAATGAGCAACATGTAAAAATAAATGTTTAACGCGTTTGATCAAAGTATTTATTTCCAAATCCTGATTCGGGATCACATCAGAAAGGTCAAGCTTGCTTTATACCCAAAAATGACACTGAGTGCTGGAGTAACTCAGCGGGTCAGGCAGCATCTCTAGAGAACATGGATATGTGACATTTTGGGTCAGGACTTGTCTTCTGAAGAGGGTCCCGACGCAAAACATCACATATCCATGTTCTCGAGAGATGCTGCCTGCCCGCTGGGTTACTCCAGCACTTTGTGTGTTATGTTGTGAACCAGCATCTGCAGTTCTTTGTATCATTTTTTTTTAACCACTTTAGTTTAGTACATTATTAAGAGTTCCTGTTTTTTATTCCAGATTTCCAGTTTCTATGCAATGCAGCTTTTAATCTCATATATAAATCACTGCTCTCTAATGCACGCCATCCTATTTTGCAGCAAATAACCAGTTGATTTTGGAGCTTAAAGCAAACATTTTAACATTGTGCCTTCCTGGTTGATAACAACTCCACACACCTGGGACTGACAGGTGAGTATTTGTGTGATATCTCTTTCGGTAAAGTCACAGAAAGGGAGATAAAATGCGTTTATGCTGAACAAAGTTGTACAAATGATCCATAACTCATTCTGTATATAATAAATTGTAAAGGAAAATGCCAAAGTGTTTTACATATATTTCCCAGAGGTATTCTAAGCTGCAACCACACGACTTCAAGAACACTTTCTGCACTGGACAAATCACAGATTATTAAGATGAACCTTCAATTGTCTCAGTCACAAATAATCAAACAATGGCTTACTCTGTTTATCGGTCAGGTGCCTGAAGAGCAGTTGAAAGTTGCTAGAAAGTTAGAATGACATTTTAGAGGCTTGTTCTCACAAAATAGTTGGTGCCCTCCAAACGTCTTCAATGTCAACCTGCTGACCTTGGGAACATCAACGTCAACACAACAAACGTCTAACAGGAATATCATTGGCCAGTTTCAATCAGCATTTACCATACAGGTTACCAGAAAATGCTGAATGAAACAAAGCCATACTTGGCTAATACTCTCGTTTCAACAAATGTAACACCATGGAATGTACAAGGACAACCAACAAAATGTACAGCTGGCAAAAAAATCAAAATTCAAACTGAATACGTCAGAACCTCTGGCAAATGTGGAACTCCCATAAAGTCTGGAGTGATCCTTGGCCATAGTGGGTAGTCCTGAGGGCAGGAGGTGCCATGTTCACCCTCTTTCCTGCTTCCCCAAGGGGTTTGAACGCACAGAGCTGTACAAAGGTCTTCTGGACGAGCACTTTTTCACAAGTCATGGGCGCCTTCTTTGCCCAAAATGTCACTGCGTTACCCCGGCAACTTTTCTCATCGTCAAAATGAGCACAAGTAATCCAACGCCACATCGTAACAGAATTTGTATTGCTCCTGAAAAAAGGAAAAAACGGAACATTCCCCATAAATCATGGGACTCTCATTGCGATTAGCAGCTCTGCGTACATACATATCCACAATGGATCTAAAAGCAAGAATCCAGTTTCAGGAGCCAAACCTGGCCACAGAAGAGCTGAATGGCCTACTCCTGCTCCTATTGACTCAGAGTGCTGTAGTTACCCAGTAGGGGGTAGGGCAGCATCTCTGGAGATCCTTCTTCAGACTGATTTTGTGCGGGTGGGGGAAGAAAAGTTGGGAAAGAGGAGAGGATGATAGATGTGCTGACTGAATGTCTACACTCTCAGCTCCAGGTCATTTCTCCAGCCAACCCTCTCCACCCCAAATCCCCGTCGACCATCCAGCACCCTTTCACACTGGGCCAATTAACCTAGAAACCCACACGGACTTTAGGATGTGGGAGGAAACCGGAGCACCCGGAGAAAACCCACACGGGTCACAGGGAGAACGTGTGAACTCCACACAGACAGCACCCGAGGTCAGGATCGAACCCGGGTCTCTGACGCTGTGAGGTAGCAGCTCTACCCGCTGCGGCACTGAAGTGGAATTATTTGCTGAAGCTGTAACTGCCCAGTCTAATATTTGGACGGCTACATGGATAGAAAAGGTTTGGAGAGTTATGGGCCAGGCGCGGGTAGGTGGGACTAGTGTACTTGGGGCATGTTGGTTGGCGCTGGCAAGTTGGACCGAAGGGCCTGTTGCCACAGTGTCTGATCTATCACCATGTTACTGTCGTTCACAATAACAACCAAAACGTAAATGCTATTTTAGCAAAATGTTCAGTTTAACAGGTTAATGCATGACTATGAACCAAGGTCTATCTTAAAGAGGGTAAAACTCAGCGTGAAGAGGGGTCTCAACCCGGAAGGCCACCCATTCCCTCTCTACAGAGATGCTGCCGGTCCAAATAGACAATAGACAATAGGTGCAGGAGTAGGCCATTCGGCCCTTCGAACCAGCACCGCCATTCAATGTGATCATGGCTGATCATTCCCAATCAGTACCCCGTTCCTGCCTTCTCCCCATATCCCCTGACTCCACTATCTTTAACGCCCGTTGAATTGCTCCAGCATTTTGTGTTTACCATTAATTTAAACCAGCATTTGTAGTTCTTTCCTGCACGGGTTATTTCAGCACTTTGTCTATTAACTCTAATAGCGTCACTTGTAATTCCAGAACTAGAATTCCCGAAGCAGGGCATGCAGTGAGTATCCGGCCTTACCAGTGTGTCCACCATGTTGGATTTGTTGTTCCGTAGCGTTTTAACGGTATGAAAAACATCTATTATATTCTGTTGATGAATCATCTCACAGATACTGCGGACGACACAGAGTGTTCCACTGCGCCCACCACCGTTACTGAAAGACAAAAGCACCAGCATCTTCACCAACCACACCACACGGCTTTAAGATGAGAGGGGTGAGATTTAATAGGAGCCTGAGAGGCAACCGTATCACACAGAGGGTGGTGGGTGAATGAATGGAGCTGCCAGTGGAGGTAGTTGAGGCAGGGACAATCACAGTGTTTCAAAGGCGTTTAGACGGGTACATGGATAGGAAAGGTTCAGAGATATGTGGCCGGAGACAAAAATGCTGGAGAAACTCAGCGGGTGAGGCAGCATCTATGGAGCGAAGGAATAGGTGACGTTTCGGGTCGAGACCATTCTTCAGACTGATGTGGGGGGGAAGAAGAAAGGCAAAGGCCGAGACAGTGGGCTGGGAATGGGAGGGGAAGGAGGGAGAAAGCAAGGACTACCTGAAATTGGAGAAGTCAATGTTCATACCGCTGGGGTGTAAGATATGAGGTGCTGCTCCTCCAATTTGCGGTGGGGCTCACTCTGACCATGGAGGAGCCGAGGACAGAAAGGGCAGATTCGGAATGGGAGGGGGAGTTGAAGTGCTGAGCCACCGGGAGATCAGGTTGGTTATTGCGGACTGAGCGGAGGTGTTCGGCGAAGCGATCGCCAAGCCTACGCTTGGTCTCACCAATGTAGATATATGGGCGATAGTTTCTTCCCAAGAAACTGAACCATCCTACGAATAACTAGAGAGCAGTCCCGACCTCCCATTTACCCCATTGGAGACCCTTGGGCTATCTTTGATCAGAGGTTACTGGACTTTATCTTGCACTAAACGTTATTCACATTAATCCCTTTATCTGTACACTGTGGATGGTCATGTAATTGTGTAGTCATGTATTGTGTTGTCTTTCCATTGACTGGTTAGCACGCAACAAAAGCTTTTCACTGCACCTCGGGATCTGACAATAAACTAAAATAAACTCAAACTCAAATCGCAGGCAGGTGAGACTAATGGGCCTGTCCCACTTACGCAACTTTATTGGCGACTGCCAGCACCCGTCATAGTTCACTGCAGGACGGCAAAAATATTCATCATGTTGAAAATCCAGCGGTGACCAGAAAGACGCTACCACTCTTTGGACGACTGAGGAGACGACTCACGATCATACAGGCGACATGTCGCGGGGCGAAGCCTGTAGTCGCGTAGTCGCAGAAAAAGTCGCGTAGTGGGACCGGCCCTTTAGTGTAATTAGGGGATCTTGGTTGGCATGGGCAAGTTGGGCTGAAGGGCCAGTTTCCGTGACTCTATAGGTAAAGGTGATGACACTCACAAACAGTGCACCACCGTGCGCCCGTCACCACCGCTGTACTCTTCCTGCCACTTCTCCAAACGTTTGATCAGCTTCAGGAAAGATCGCTTGGACATGGGGATGTCCCTGTAGGAGGGCCAGCCAATGAACTGGAACTGCTGCACGATGCGATAGCCATCTTGAGGCTGCAAGGGAATTGACAGAGTGAACAGCGGCCACATATGACTGCGTCCGCACTCCCACGCAAGCGCCCACACCACACACGTGACTGCGTCCGCACTCCCACGCAAGCGCCCACACCCCACACGTGACTGCGTCCGCACTCCCACGCAAGCGCCCACACGTGACTGCGTCCGCACTCCCACGCGAGCGACCACACGTGACTGCGTCCGCACTCCCACGCAAGCGCCCACATGTGACTGCGTCCGCACTCCCACACAAGCGCCCACACGTGACTGCATCCGCACTCCCACGCAAGCGACCACACGTGACTGTGTCCGCACTCCCACGCGAGCGACCACACGTGACTGCATCCGCACTCCCACGCGAGCGCCCACACCCCACACGTGACTGCATCTGCACTCCCACGCGAGCGCCCACACGTGACTGCGTCCGCACTCCCACGCAAGCGCCCACACGTGACTCCGTCCGCACTCCCACGCAAGCGCCCACACGTGACTGCGTCTGCACTCCCACGCAAGCGCCCACACGTGACTGCGTCCGCACTCCCACTCAAGCGCCCACACGTGACTGCGTCCGCACTCCCACGCAAGCGCCCACACCCCACACGTGACTGCATCCGCACTCCCACGCGAGCGCCCACACGTGACTGCGTCTGCACTCCCACGGGATCGCCCACACGTGACTGTGTCCGCACTCCCACACAAACGCCCACACGTGACTGCGTCCGCACTCCCACGCGAGCGACCACACGTGACTGCGTCCGCACTCCCACGCGAGCGCCCACACGTGACTGCGTCCGCACTCCCACGCGAGCGCCCACACGTGACTGCGTTCGCACTCCCACGCGAGCGCCCACACGTGACTGCGTCCGCACTCCCACGCGAGCGCCCACATGTGACTGCGTCCGCACTCCCACGCGAGCGACCACACGTGACTGCGTCCGCACTCCCACGCGAGCGACCACACGTGACTGCGTCCGCACTCCCACCCAACAAAATACACGCATCACAAACTTTAACATCATCCAGTCTGAAGCCAAACGTACAATGACATTTGGTCGTTTCATCACACGGGGTGAAGGAAAGAGCGTTCACGTCGATCGCGGCCCTGCTTCCGCCAATCTTTCCACCACCACGCACAAGAAGCACATGAAGCGACAAGACGGACACCATTGTGTGCAGATGCCGGGATGTAAGTTCAGCTCTGGCTGAACAACTGCTAATCTCGTGTGTGGACTTGATAAGAAGATTTCATCGTACGTTAAATCGAAAATGAGAAACAAAACAAAATGTTGGAGACAAGAGAATGCAGATTGGTGGAATCTTGACTTGGAAAACAAAGTGCTGGAGGAACTCAATGAGTTAGGCAGGAGCGGCGGAGGGAATGGACAGATCAGTCTGAGTTGAGGTCCCGACCCAACCGTGGTCTAACATTCCCTCCACAGATGCTGCCTGACCCGCTGAGTTCCCCCAGCACCTTGTTTGTTGCAACAGAAAATATTGTCATCTATTGTGGTTTAACCGCAAGGCAGGGATGAGAACTGGCATCCAATGGAGCTGAAGAACCACCATGATGTGTGTCAGAAACTGTCTTGGAGTGGCCGAGTTATTATTTAATTAAAAGCAGAAATCATTCTGAGGGATGGGACATTGATCGATTTAGAGATGCTTAATCACTGATTGATTTAAAATGAATCAAGCAAAATGAATCATCTTTAAAAAAAACAAATAGAATGGCCAGTTTTTCTGCAGTGGGCAGAGAGCCAATTGTTCTGGGCCTCACTTTACTCCAGTGAGGTGATTTTGTCATCTCTGGTTCAGCTGGTAATCGTTGCAGAAAGTTCTGGGTCAACATGTATGTCAACATATCACTGATTGGGGATGATCAACCATGATCACATTGAATGGTGGTGCTGGCCCGAAGGGCCGAATGGCCTACTCCTGCACCTATTGTCTATTGTATATTGTCTATTTCCCTTATCCCTAACTAGTCTGAGGAAGGGTCTCCAACCGAAACATCACCGATTGCCTGTCCCGCTGAGTTACTCCAGCTTTCTGCGTCTATCTTCGGTTTAAACCAGCATCTGCAGTCACTTCCTACACAACTGGAATATTGTGTTCAGTATTGATGACCCCCCCCCCCCCCCCCCCGTTACATGAAAGATGCCCCGAAGCAGCAAAGTGGGCAGAGAGGCTCTACTAGAATGTTGTCAGAGCCATAGGGAGAGGTCGGGCAGGCTAGGGCTGTATTCCTTGGGGAGCAGGAGGCCGAGGGGTGATCTTATGGAGAGGAATAAAACCATGAGGGGAATAGATAGAGTGAATGCACAAAGTCTTTGTCCCAATGTAGGGGAACCAAGAACCAGAGGACATAGGTTTAAGGTGGGAGGTGAAAGATTAATATAAACCTGAGGGTCAAATTTTCACTCAGAGAGTGGTAGACGATTGACAGTGGACAATAGGTGCAGGAGTAGGCCATTCGGCCCTTCGAGCCAGCACCGCCATTCAATGTGATCATGGCTGATCATCCCCAATCAGTACCCCATTCCTGCCTTCTCCCCATATCCCCCGACACCACTATCTTCAAGAGCCCTATCTAGCTCTGTCTTGAAAGTATCCAGAGAACTGGCCTCCACCGCCCTCTGAGGCAGAGAATTCCACAGACTCACAACTCTCTGTGTGAAAATGTGTTTCCTCATCTCCGTTCTAAATGACTTACCCCTGATTCTTAAACTGTGGCCCCTGGTTCTGGACTCCCCAACATCGGGAAATGAGAGATATAGACGATGATGAAGAGAGAACCAATACTCCAGGTGCTGCCTCACCCATATCCAACGTATCTACCCACCGCATGCTGTGCCTCAGTGAAATTGATGGGGTACAGAGAAGATTCACCGGACTGATTCCTGGGATGTCAGGACTTTCATATGAGGAAAGACTTGATAGACTTGGCTTGTACTCGCTAGAATTTAGAAGACTGAGGGGGGATCTTATAGAAACTTACAAAATTCTTAAGGGGTTGGATAGGCTAGATGCAGGAAGATTGTTCCCGATGTTGGGGAGGTCCAGAACAAGGGGTCACAGTCTAAGGATAAGGGGGAATTCCTTTAGGACCGAGATGAGGAAAACATTTTTCACACAGAGAGTGGTGAGTCTTTGGAATTCTCTGCCACAGAAGGTAGGTGAGGCCAGTTCATTGGCTATATTTAAGAGGGAGTTAGATGTGGCCCTTGTGGCTAAAGGGATCAGGGGGTATGGAGAGAAGGCAGGTACAGGATACTGAGTTGGATTATCAGCCATGATCACATTGAATGGCGGTGCAGGCTCGAAGGACCGAATGGCCTACTCCTGCACCTATTTTCTATGTTTCTATGTTTCTATGTTGACATACATGTTGACCCAGAACTTCCTGCAAAGATTACCAGCTGAACCATAGATGACAAAATCACCTCACTGAGTAAAGTGAGGCCCAGAACAATTGGCTCTCTGCCCACTGCAGAAAAACTGGCCATTCTATTTGTTTTTTTCTAAAGATGATTAATTTTGCTTGATGACTTTTTAATCAATCAGTGATTAAGCATCTCTAAATCGATCAATGTCCCATCCCTCAGAATGATTTCTGCTTTTAATTAAATATTAACTCGGCCACTCCAAGACAGTTTCTGACACACATCATGGTGGTTCTTCAGCTCCATTGGATGTCAGTTCTCATCCCTGCCTTGCGGTTAAGCCACAATAGATGACAATATTTTCTGTTGCACCAAACAAGGTGCTGGGGAACTCTGCGGGTCAGGCAGCATCTGTGGAGGGAATGTTAGACCACGGTTGGGTCGGGACCTTAACTCAGACTGATCTGTCCATTCCCTCCGCCGCTCCTGCCTAACTCATTGAGTTCCTCCAGCACTTTGTTTTCCAAGTTAAGATTCCACCAATGTGCATTCACTTGTCTCCACAAGATTCTCAGAGGGCGGTGGAGGCCGGTTCTCTGGATACTTTCAAGACAATACTTCCAATACTTCCAAACCCTCAATAATATTATATGTTTCAATAAGATGCCCTCTCATCCTTCTAAACTCCAGACTATACAAACCCAGCCGCTCCATTCTCTCAGCATATGACAGTCCCGACATCCCGGGAATTAACCTGGTGAACCTACGCTGCACTCCCTCAATAGCCTTCTTCAAATTAGGGGACCAAAACTGCACATAATTGAATAGGTACATTGAAGTAAATGTTAGTTATTGGAAGTAGTTGAGGCAGGCACAATAATAACACTTACAGTAAAATACTTTTGGATGAGTATATGGATAGGAAAGGTTTGGGGGATAGGGGTCAAATGGAGCTAGGGTAGATGGGGCATCTTGGTCAGCATGCATGACTGGGCCGAAGGGCCTGTTGCCCTGTTGTCTGACTCCACCAATGTTCCAGATCTGAACCCTCACACCAAAATCCTTCACAGCGGAGCTTAGAAAAATCTACTTTTCAAAACTCTTCCATGAATTAGTGATAAAAAGCTTGGGTGATATTCCCATGACACAGAGAAGGGCAAGTATTTACTCTTCCACCCATTCTAATAATGCGAACTTCATTAAAAATTGAACAATAAAAGTCGTGGAAAGATTTGCCTTGCAACACAATGCCCTTTCAACATTAAAAACGGGTGGATGTCAGACCCTGGCTGAGTAAAGAGTTGCATTTGTATAAACGCTGTCGATGAGTAGACATTCGAACGCTGGTGCATTCTCTTACCCGCGCCATGTTGTAGATCCGAAAGACACGAACAATGATGTCCTCTTCAAAGTCTGCGGAGATGAATTCCACTTGAATGGGGCCATAACAACACAAGCTCTTCTCTGGCCAGTACTGGATGCAGAGCTGGTTGAATAGACACAATCAGTTATGTAGCCTGACACGAACGCTGAGACACAAAGATTTTTACAAGGACTTTCATTAGAGTCACTGTCAGAATACGGAATTACTCGTGGATCTTAAACTGAACCTACTACAAGTTGGCTAAACACTTTGCCTGATCAGGCGTTCTCTGTCTGCAGGCGGTTTGGTGGAAATAGTTATGTCAGATTGGAAAGGGAGAATTCCCTCCAGACTAATTGGAAGATGATTGATCTGATTCAAGTCGGCTGATATTTAACATTTCCAAAAAGCAACATCGATGTGCATATTTGAATTAATTTAAGTAAAATCTTCCCACACTCCACATTAAATAGGGCAGCACAGTGGCGCAGCGGGTAGAGCTGCTGCCTCACAGTGTCAGAGACCTGGGTTTGATCCTGACCTCAGGCGCAGTTTGTGTGGAGTTTGCACGTTCTCCCTGTAGGTTTCCTCCGGATGCTCCGGTTTCCCCCACATCCCAAAGACCGTGCTGGTTTATGGATTAATTGGCCGTCTGTAAATTGTACCGAGCGTGTAGGGGGTGGATGAGAAGAGGGTTAACTATGAATGAGTGTGAACGGGCGTGATGGTCGGCGAGGACTCGGGTGAGGTGAAGGGCCTGTTTCTGTGCTGTGCCTCTGAACTAAACTCAAACCTCTACTTCCACATGTGGCCTCGCTTTCTTTAAATTTATAACCTTAAGCGCAATTTCCTCATATATAAGTTGATGTCATGGAGCCGGGAAGATTCCAGAGGATGCTGGTGGTTTGATTAGTACAAGTGTCACAGGTTATGGGGAGAATGGGGCTAAGATAGATCCGCCACGATTGTATGGCAGAGTAGACTTGATGGGCCGAATGGTCTAAGTCTACTCCTGTCGCTTATGACCTCATGACCAAGTTATAAGGAAGGGTCGGGCAGGCTAGGAATTTATTGTTTGGAGTGCAGGAGGCTGAGGGCGTGATCATCTCGAAGTGTATACAATCACGACAGAATAGACATGGTGAATGGTCGCAGGATAGACCAGGAGAGAGGAATCAAGGACGAGAGGGCAGAGATTTATAGTGAGAAGGGAATGATTTAGTTTAGTGTAATGTAATTTAGATTTAGAGATACAGCGTGGAAACAGGCCCTTCGGCCCACCAAGTCTGCACCGACCAGAATTCCCCGCACACTAACACTACCCTACATGCACTCGGGACAATTCACACATTTACACCAAGCCAATTTACCTACAAACCTGCATGTCTTTCGAGTGTGGGAGGAAACCGAAGATCTCCGAGTAAACCCACGGGGTCACGGGGAGAACGTACAAACTCCGTACAGACAGCGCCCGTAGTTGTGATCAAACCTGGATTTCTGGCGCTGCAAATGCTGTAAGGCAGCAACTCTACCGCTGCGTTACCGTGCCTGAGGGCAACGTTTTCACACAGAGGGTGGTGGGTGTATGGAACGAGCTGCCAGAGGAGGTAGTTGAGGCAGGTATAATAACAACATTTAGAAGACACTTGTTTAATAAAGAACTGCAGATGCTGGAAAAATCGAAGGTAGACAAAAATGCTGGAGAAACTCAGCGGGGGAGGCAGCGTAAATACTGCCATAGATGCTGCCTCACCCGCTGAGTTTCTCCAGCATTTTTGTCTACCTTTAAATGGCACTTGTAAAGTTACATGGAAAGACACTTGGAAATCTCGAAGGCTTGAAGGGCCGAATGGCCTCCTCCTGCACCTATTTTCTATGTTTCTATGAAAGTTATATGGAAAGGAAAGGTTTAGAGGGATATGGGACAAATGCTGGCCAAAGGGACAAGCTGAGGTGGGGCATCATGGTTTGCATGGCCTGCTTGTATCGCTCCATGACTAAGTTCAATTCTAGGCTGGAAATGAAGCTGAGAGCTGCACCTGTTGGAGACAGTGTGTTAATAATTAGATGAATGTGAACAAATGGATCATTCAACACCTCCATCTCTTCCTCCACGACTGTGAGTAGGGTTTTCATACAAGCCTGGTCCACAGTAAGACAGGGAGAACACGGACAAGACAGGACAAGACAGGTAGCGACTGACCCTCCTACCTGCGCGGCATCGAGCTCATTCAACATGACGATGGCGGAGCAGTGATAATCAAACACTAATCTCCAGAAGTCAGTGACGGTGTTTGGCAACGGGTGCTGGGTGACGATAAAGGCAGCGGGCTGTTTGTGGCTCTGCGGGGACCAGGGAACAACGCGTTAGACAACAGTGTCACACACACACACACAGGCGAGTCATAGGAAGTTTAAATACGGTGTTTTAATCTGCACAAATGTGGAGTGTGGAGCGGCTCAGCACACGGACAGGCCCTTCAGTCCACAACGTCCGTGCCGAACATGAGGCCAAGTTAGACACAAAATGCTGGAGTAACTCAGCGGGACAGGCAGCATCTCTGGAGAGAAGGAATGGCTGACTTCAGACTGATGTCAGGGGAGTGGGTGGCACAGAGATAAAATGTAGTCGCAGACTGGTGGGAGAACTCTATCCCCTCCCCCTTCCCAGTTCTCCCACCAGTCTCACTGTCTCCAACTACATTCTATCTCTGTACCACCCACTCCCCTGACATCAGTCTGAAGAAGGGTCTCAGCCCGAAACGTCACCCATTCCTTCTCTCCAGAGAAGCTGCCTGTCCCGGTGGGTTACTCAAGCATTTTGTGCCTACCCAAGCTTTATACCCAAACTGATTAAGAGTGGTCTTGTTGCTTACGTCCATGAGTGCTGCATTGATATAGTTACTGGTTTCTCCATCAACAGAAATGAGGAAGGGCAGGCAGCGGTCCGGGGGCAGTACGTCCATGTTGCGGTTCTTGTTGTGGTTGCGAGGCAACAGCCCCACACTGCAGTCCTCGGCTCGGACGCGAGGGGTGACGATATTCAGCGTCTACAAAACAACAGGCACAAACAAAGCCAACATCAGCGCTCCACTCAAAACACACAGCGCTGGGGAAACGCAGCACATCAGGCAGCATCTGGGAAGGACATGGGCAGATGGCGGTTTAGACAACGGACAATAGGTGCAGGAGTAGGCCATTCGGCCCTTCGAGCCAGCACCGCCATTCAATGTGATCGTGGCTGATCATCCCCAATCAGTACCCCGTTCCTGCCTTCTCCCCATATCCCCTGACTCCGCTATCTTTAAGAGCCCTATCTAGCTCTCTCTTGAAAGCATCCAGAGAACCGGCCTCCACCGCCCTCTGAGGCAGAAAATTCCACAGACTCACCACTCTCTGTGAGAAAAAGTATTTTCTCGTCTCCACTCTAAATGGCTTACCCCTTATTTCATTTCGGAGTCACGTGAGTGACTTCGTGAAGAGCCCGCCGGCGCGCATGCTCGGCATATCGTCGTATCGCGTTGCTGCGACGGCTGACGGAGGAGCGTGCTCCTCGCCAGCCCTTCATAAGGGAACCACGCAGGTAAGTATGCTACCTTAAGTTGGTGGTTCTTGTTGTGTTTGCTTCACAGCAAGAACATGGATGGGAGTTTGAGAGGCCGGAGATCGGGGAGAAGTCGCCGGCCAGCAGTTCCGGAGCGAGAGTTGTCGGGGGTACCTGCAACGCAGACCGGAACGAGGGCGGAGATGTCGGTGAGCTCTGTATTTTCAGGTCCAGACCCGCCCGCACACCACAGCACGGAGGAGTCCGACGAGGAGGAGTGTGGTGTGCCGCCAGAGCAGGACGACCCTGCCATGGCAGCCAGGTCGTCAGCAGGCTTGCTGACGGCTTCGAGCAGAAGGGTCCGTGCGGCTGCACGGCCCGTTTCACGCAGCCCTCTGAGAAGGGGAAGGGCAGGAGCCCAGCAGCCTAACCCTGTCGGGGCTAAGGCTCTGCCTGCCGCCAAGGAGCGGTCAGGTTCCAGGACGGGACCCGGGGCAGCTGTGAGGTCCAGCCGTCGCCCCCCAACTTTCGACGCCGGGACGAGTCAGTTGGGGGTCCCGTCACGGTCGCCGAGCCCCCCATGGATGGGTGGGCGAGACCATGCGTCGGCAAGGTCCACGATGTGGGCAGCTGGCAAGCCTGCACGGGCCCAAGGTATCCAGGCTTCGGCTGGTGCCGACACCATGCCGCATCTGTCCATAGAGGCAACGGCTTCCGCTCCCGCTAAACGGAGGCGGTTGAACACGCCCGTGCAGGAATCGCGCAGTTTCGCCTCGGCGGCTGTCGACGACAACTACCGGCACCGGCAGGGCCTCGACGAGGTGCGGGCCGATGACAGGAGCCCCGGCCAATTTTCAGAGCCGGAGGACTCCGACCACCTGAGTGTTCAGGGTGAAGGGCGTATTGACCGGATGGAGCGGCTGCTGGAGCTTCTCCTACAAGGTCAACAACAACAGGCATCCAGCAGCGACAGGCGCAGGGCTTCATCACCAGCTTCGTACACCAGCCTGGAGCAGCAGGACGAGGAGGCCGTGGTTGACCCCATCCCACCCCCGCCTGAATTACCGGCGGAGGACCTCCTCGATGTGGCTACCAAATTTGCAGCCCCTCATTCGTTGGGGCTTCCCATCAATACAAAGTTGGCAGCCACAGTGGACTTCCTAAATAATCACCAGCTTCAGGAGGAAGTCCTACTACAAGCCATGAGCCGTCACAAGGCTCCATCAAACTGCAATTCCCTCAACGTGCCTGTGGTCAATACGCCAATATGGGGCAACATCAGTGCGGCTATCCGTCAGCAGGAGCTGAAAATTCAGCGGATCCTGAAACTCCTCATGGCCGGGATTACTGCCTTTGTGCGGTCGGTCGACGGAGAGGAGCTTAATTTGGACCAGGAGGATGCTCTGGCGCTTCTGTGCGCTACTCAAAACGAAATAAACGGCTTTCGCAAAAACAGCATCCGCCCAGCGCTCAACCCTAAGTTTGCAGGGTTGTGCAAACCACCGCCGCCGCCGCCGCCCCGTCAGCTCTTTGGCGAAGACCTCTCCAAAAGGGTCAGAGAGCTGGATGAACAAGCCAAGACCGTGGGGCTCATGCGCTCTCACAGTGCCCCCACGCCATCAAGCTCGAAAGCCCCACTTGGCCGTTCACGAGGGTCTGTCAGCACTTCCACCAGGAATTACCCTCCAGCTCCAAACCGTTATCAGCCACCCCAACCCCAGGGGTCTTTTTTAGGACAGGCTCGGCAGAAGCCGAGGTGGAAAATGAGGACGCCACGACCTCAAACCAACCCAGCACCTCCACGACCACCCACTCGTGTCAGGGACCGCCGGTAACCACAGAGGTGAGGCGATCTGGTTCTCTTTTTTCTCTTTGTTTAACTCCACATGTTGGTGGGCGTTTGCGGTTGTTTGCGGGTGCATGGGGTGACATTACCAGCGATGAGTATGTGTTACGGAATATTCAGGGCCATAGCATTGAGTTTATTAATGGGGACATCCCTCCACCTCAGCATAGACCGGGTCGTACTTTCAAACTAACGGCTGCGGAACAGTCAGTAGGCTATAAGGAAATTTTAAGGTTGGAACAGAAAGGGGTCATAGAGAGAACGGTTCATGAGCCCGTTGAATTTGTTTCCAATATTTTTACTAGACCTAAGAAGGATGGAGGCTGTAGAGTCATTATTGATCTAACCACTCTGAATAACTTTGTAACATATACTCATTTTAAAATGGACACGTTTGAAACGGCCAAATCATTGATTTCACAAGGGTGCTTTATGGCATGCATTGATTTACAGGATGCGTACTATACCGTACCTATGAAAAAATATTACAGAAGGTTCTTAAAATTTATCTGGATGGATCAGCTGTGGCAATATAGGGCGTTGCCTAATGGGCTCACCACAGCCCCTCGCTTATTTACTAAATTGGTGAAGCCAATTATGGCTTATTTAAGACAAAGACATCATATTGTTATGGCCTATTTAGATGATATTTTAATTGTCGGCCACACCTTGGAATTAGCACAACAAGGGGTGGCAGCTGCGGTCAATTTGTTGCAACAGCTTGGGTTCATTGTTCATCCAGAAAAATCTAAGTTCTGCCCCACCCAGGTAATTAATTATCTGGGGTTCCAGGTGAATTCCATTAGCATGAGAGTCACCATACCAATTAACAAAATTGAGGAGGTAACACAGGTGTGTACAGACTTGATTAATACTCGTATACCATCGATTCGTCACACAGCTACTGTCATTGGCAAGATTGTGGCTTTGTTTCCGGCAGCCCGGTATGGACCTCTGCATTATCAAAACTTGCAGAGAGCCAAGATCGCTGCGTTGCGACGGCATGCTGGTCATTATGATCGATCAATGCGGCTGCCGCCTGCAGCATTGGATGAATTACGATGGTGGGTTTGCCACATTAGTAAATCGTTCAAAACTATTATTGAGGCGAAACCGATGATATACTTACAAACTGATGCGAGCTCTGATGGCTGGGGAGCTACGAATCAATTCTCTAGTTGTGGGGGCCGATGGGATACCCTTGAGAATACGATGTTGGTATCACAAGGGGTCAACTATTTGGAGCTGCTTGCAGCGTTTCACGGACTTCGTGCATATTGTTCCAAGATCATTGGAGCACATGTCCGGCTCCAAATAGACAATACCACAGCGGTGGCATATTTAAACCACATGGGCGGTACCAGGTCAGTTTCATGTGATAAATTGGCTAATTCAATTTGGCTCTGGTGTGTCAAGAGAGACATTTGGATTTCAGCTACCTATTTGCCAGGTGAGCTTAATATTGTGGCGGACGCCAGGTCACGCAAGTTCAATGATAATATTGAATGGATGTTACATCCTGAAATTTTTGCAAAAATCACAGCCAAATTTGGGAAACCGGACATTGACCTTTTTGCGTCCCGGTTGAACCATCAGGTACCAACCTACGTCGCGTGGGAACCAGATCCTGGGGCTATAGCGTTAGATGCATTCTCGCTAGACTGGGGGAATTGCTTTTTCTATGCATTCCCCCCGTTTTGCCTCATCAGTCGGGTATTACGCAAAATTCAGATGGACGGTGCCAAGGGCATCCTTATCATACCCGACTGGCCTACACAGCCATGGTATCCGATGGTCTTTGACACGCTCAGTGAACCTTGGGTCCGTTTGCAGGGTAGCCCAGAATTAGTTACTCACCCTGTTTCAGGGGAGCCACATCCCTGCCATGGCTATTTAAATTTGTTGGCTTGCAGATTCTGAATCGGCCTTTACAACAATACGGCCTTTCTACCCGGACCATGGATACCATTGCGGCGTCGTGCCGAGAGTCTACAAGGCGAAGATACCGCTCCACATCAGGAAGTGGGAAGCCTTCTGCAGCCGCTCTCGCATCACGTACGATGCCGTGACTATAACCGACGTCCTGGAATTCCTCGCGGGGTTGCACCATGATGAACACTTAAGCTACAGTGCCATCAACAGCGCCAGGAGCGCTCTATCATTCTACCTCAACATTGAGGTGGGATCCAACAGGCTAGTGTCCAGGCTCATGCGGGGTATTTTCAATACAAATCCGCCTACACCACGTTACAATATCACCTGGGATGTCAGGGACGTTTTAACTCTGCTCAGGACGTGGTCCCCCATGGAAGGGCTCCAGCTGGACAAACTCACCATGAAGCTGGTGATGTTACTAGCGCTGACTTCAGCACAGAGGGTACAGACACTCCACAAACTACGTGTCGACAGAATGATGTCTACCCCCACAGAAGTAGTTTTCTTTGTTGACGAGCTACTGAAGCAACACAGACCTGGGTGCACAGGGCTGCAGCTGAAGTTCCCGGCATACCCCGCCGATGCTAGGCTATGCTCAGCCTCCCATATCCGTTACTACGTCAAGGTGACGGCAAGCATCAGAGGAATGGAGAGATACCTGCTTGTCACTCATAAGAGACCTCACCATCGAGTGACAACACAGACGATATCCAGGAGGCTTCGAGTCGTCTTGGGTAAGTCAGGTATCGACACTAATGTGTTCAAATCTCATTCCACCAGGGCTGCATCGACGTGGGTCATGGAGGTGCCCATGGACCATATTCTCGCCACAGCAGGATGGGCTAATGAGACGGTGTTCCAGCGGTTCTACAACCGGCCCGTTGCTGCGCCTCTACAGTTCGCAGAAGCCGTGCTAGATGCGGGGCAAGAACGTGGAGATGTCCCCGAATGAGGGGTTTTGATTTGTTTGTTAATAAATATGCTTTGTTTTGCAGTATGGACTAGTCAGCAAGTTATTCCTCCCATCCATCCCTGGTAGTGGTGTGACAGCATGGACGTGGTCCAGGGCGTGTCATCACAGAAGCTTTGAAGTCTTCACGAAGTCACTCACGTGACTCCGAAATGAAATAGTAAGATTGAACGAGAACTTACCAGTTCGAAGGTTGATCATTATTTCATGAGGAGTCGAAGTGAGGGATTTCGTGCCCTCCTCGCCCAACCCTCAATCACCTTCAGCTGGTAATCTTAGTCGTTTCATTCTTACTATGTGAAGTCATTTCTTGATTGGTTTCTGTGATTCCACGCCGCTACTTTGAAGTATGTCGAGCATGCGCGCCGGCGGGCTCTTCACGAAATCCCTCACTTCGACTCCTCATGAAATAATGATCAACCTTCGAACTGGTAAGTTCTCGTTCAATCTTACTATTCTTAAACTGTGGCCCCTGGTTCTGGACTCCCCCAACATCGGGAACATGTTTCCTGCCTCTAGCGTATCCAAACCCTTAGTAATCTTATATGTTTCAATATGATACCCTCTCATCCTTCTAAACTCCAGAGTGTACAAGCCTAGGCGCTCCATTCTCTCAGCATATGACAATCCCGCCATCCCGGAAATTAGCCGTGTAAACCTACGCTGCACTCCCTCAATAGCAAGAATGTCCTTCCTCAAATTAGGGGACCAAAACTGCACACAATACTCCAGGTGTGGTCTCACTAGGGTTCTGTACAACTGCAGAAGGACCTCTTTGCTCCTATACTCAACTCCTCTTGTTAGAAATGCCAACATGCTTTCTTTACTGCCTGCTGTACCTGCATGTTTGTGGTACTTTCTGTACTATTTCTCTGTAGGCGCAAGGCGTTAACTAGCTAAAGCAGCAGTTAGACTGCTTACACTTACGAAGGAGATGAATAGCTTTAGTCAGAGGGTGGTGAACCTGTGGAATTCTTTGCCACAGAAAGCTGCGGAGGCCAAGTCAGTGGATATATTTAAGGCAGAGATAGATAGATTCTTGATTAGTACAGGAGGCAGTTATGGGGAGAAGGCAGGAGAATGGGGCTAGGAGGGAGAGATAGATCAACCATGATTGAATGGCAGAGTAGACTTGATGGGCTGAATGACCTAATTCTACTCCTTTCACTTATGACCTTATAACCTTATGACATTTAATTTAGATTTGAATCAAATTTAATGTATCAACTACTTAATTTTTTTCCTTTCCCAACGTTTTAATTCATTCTTAAGAATTCACTACAATGACCGTCCTCCGTATCTCAATAAGTCGTTACAAACACCCGCTCTTCTCAAGGACCCGCTCCATCCTGCCCACACACTCATCGCTCCGCTGCCATTGGGTAGAAGGTACAGGAGCTTGAAATCTGAAACATCTAGGTTCAGGAACAGCCTCTTCCCCACGGCCATCAGGTTATTAAACACAACATCAAACAAACTCTGAACTGTAACAGTATTTTATTACTATTGCACTTTATCTGTTTATTTATTGTGTGTGTGTGTGTGTGTGTGTGTGTGGTCTATGGTCTATGGTCTATGGTCTATGGTCTATGGTCTATGGTCTATCAACACACTGAACATTTAACTCCTGTTCTGTATTATCTTTACATATTGTGTTGTGCTGCAGCAAGCAAGAATGTCATTGTCCTATCTGGGACACAGGACAATAAACACTCTTGACACTTGACTCTCTTCCCCAGATAGACATGAATGGTAATCGCTGTGTTCTGCATCTCCAAGTTCCAGGGTCTTTCTCCTGCTGTCATTTCTCTCCCCGTCTATAAACCTCGAGTAAACTGAGATCACTCAGACTCAGTAGCCTCTCTGCCATAACGTTCTGGTCTCCAGTGCACAGAGATATGCCCATGTTCTCACAACCCCCTCCCCTGCTCACACAAAGAGTGGTGGGTGTATGGAACAAGGGCGATTTAATACTTAGCTCTTAGGGAATCAAGGGATATGGAGAAGGCAGGAACGGGGTACTGATTTTGGATGATCAGCCCTGATCATATTGAATGGCGGTGCACAGCTCGAAGGGCCGAATGGTCTGCTCCTGCCCCTATTGTCTATGTTTCTATGGTCTGCAACCTGTGTTCTTGTTTCTCCCGCTCTGATGGAGGGTCACTGGTCTAAAACTGTGGACGGCTCGAGTGTAATCATGTCTTGTCTTTCCGCTGACTGGTCAGCACGCAGCAAAAGATTTTCACTGTCACCTCGGTACACGTGACAATAAACTGAACTGACACTAAACTATATCAACCACCCACTTCACATGTATCCACCCATCACTCGCCAGCCTTTATCCTGCACCTCTCTTGTCCAGCTTCCTCTCCCCCTTACTCCATCAGTCTGAAGAAGATGCCTGTCCATTCCCTCCACAGACGCTGCCGGACCCGCTCAGTGCCACCAACAACCTTTACCCAGTTTGGGAACCCATCTCATTTCAGAACTCAAACATGAAGAAGATAAATCACATTCATTTTCATCCCAGTCAAGTCAGGAGTCGATGGTGTTTTATTGTCATGTGTCCCAGATAGAACAATGACATTCTTACTTGCTGCAGCACAACACAATATTCAATCATAATAAATAATATAAAAACTCAGATAAAAAGATCAAACACTAACAGTGCAATAATAATAATAATAATAATATTAATAGTCTCTTGTAGTTCAGAGCTTATGAGGTTGTCGTGTTTAATAGCCTGATGGCTTTGGGAAGAAGCTGTTCCTGCACCTGGACGTTACAGTTCTCAGGCTCCTGTACCTTCTTCCTTTATGATATTACTATCACCTTCCATTTTATTCCTCATTATTTGTGGGTGATTGTATCCCACAGAAATGTATTATTTGAGAGGTGACTAATCAGCTTCAGTTATAAAGTCACCAGCGGATGTCTGAAGGTAGACAAAAATGCTGGAGAAACTCAGCGGGTGAAGCAGCATCTATGGAGCGAAGGAATAGGCGACGTTTCGGGTCGAGATCTTTCTTCAGACTGATGTCGGGGGGGGGGGGGGATGCGAAGAAGAGAGGAAGAGGCGGAGACAGTAAGCTGTAGGAGAGCTGGGAAGGGGAGGGGAAGGAGGGAGAAAGCAGGGACTACCTGAAATTGGAGAAGTCAATGTTCATACCGCTGGGGTGTAAACTACTGAAGCGATATATGAGGTGCTGCTCCTCCAATTTACGGTGGGACTCACTGTGGCCATGGAGGAGGCCCAGGACAGAAAGGTCGGATTCGGAATGGGAGGGGGAGTTGAAGTGCTGAGCCACCGGGAGATCAGGTTGGTTATTGGAAACTGAGCGGAGGTATTGGGCGAAGCGATCGCCAAGCCCACTGCCATTGAATATCCTTCACTTATTCCACACATTTCCTACTTCAAGCCGTGTATTTCAGCACCCGTTTTCTCACATTTGCTCACCTGAAACTCATCTTTGATCTGACTGGAGTTGGTCTGCGGGTCCACCTTCGTGATGTTGTAGAAGTTAGCTCGGAACTCACAGACAGGTATGGCCGTGTTCCCACACAGACACGCCTCGAGAATGGCATCGTGCACAAAGACATATTGCTCCTGCAGATCAAAAACGGCAGAACATGCACAGGTGAATCAGATCATGAGAGGAATAGATCGGGTAGAAGATGAATCAAAGACCAGAGGTGAAGGGGGAAAGGATTATAGACAATAGACAATAGGTGCAGGAGAAGGCCATTCGGCCCTTCAAGCCAGCACCGCCATTCAATGTGATCACGGCTGATCATCCCCAATCAGTACCCCATTCCTGCCTCCTCCCCATATCCCCTGACTCCGCTATCTTCAAGAGCCCTATCTAGCTCTCTCCTGAAAGTATCCAGAGAACCGGCCTCCACCGCCCTCTGATGCAGAGAATTCCACAGACTCACAACTCTCTGTGAAAATTCCATAGGAATTTAATAGGAATCCGAGGGGTAACTTTTCCACACAGAGGGTGGTGGGTGTATGGAATGAGCTGCCAGAGGAGGTAGTTGAGGCTGGGACTATCCCAACATTTAGGAAACAGTTGTACAAGTTCATGAATAGGACAGGTTTGGAGGGATATGGACCAAGCGCGGGCAGGTGGGTTATGTTGGCCGGGGTGGGCAACTGTATCACTCTATGACCACCACTCGATGTCTCATGTTAGCTCCACGTGGTCAGTTGGTTATGAAGAAACTGCACATGCTGGAATGAAAGAGTTTAGAGATACAGCAGGGAAAGAGGCCCTTCGGCCCACCATTGGTCACCCGTGCAATCCAGATCTATGTTATCCCACTTTCTCATCCACTCCCTACACACCAGGGGCAATTTACAGGGGGCCGATTAACCCACAAACCTGCACGCCTTTCACACGGCGTTTTGACCGTCCTGATTTCTGCCGTGGTTCCTCCAACTTTTTTATTTCTTTATTTTCGTCTATCTTCAGAGTTCTCGGGGAACTTTGATAAGCTAACATTCCTGAAGCAAAGCTGTGCACCACAGCAACAGAGCTGTTCCCATTCACACAAATTAATTTTAATGGGAAACCAGTCAAGGATGCAGTGACTCAGGTGACAGAGCTCGGCACGCAAATCCCTCTCGTGCCGTCAGGTTGCATAGAGACCGACGCTGGCACCAGACCTGGTGTGAGCTGCAGGGAGAAGTGAGGCAGGCTAGGGCTTTAGTCCATGGAGTGCAGGAGGCTGAGGGATGATCTTACAGAGGAGTATAAAATCACGAGGGGAATAGATAGGGTGAATGCACAGTCATTTTTTTCACCAGGATAGAGAAATCATGACCTAGAGGGCAGAGGTTTAAGGTGAGAGGGAAAAGATTTAATAGGAACAGTCACGGTGGCGCAGCGGTAGAGTTGCTGCCTCACAGCGAATGCAGCGCCGGAGACCCGGGTTCGATCCTCGACTACGGGCGCTGTCTGTACGCAGTTTAGTCTCTAAACTAAACTAAAAGGAACCTGAGGGGCAGCGTTTCACACAGAGAGAGGGTGGTGGGTTTATGGGACGAGCTGCCAGAGGGGGTAGTTGAGGCAGATACAATAACAATATACAAACACATTTTGGACAGGTACATGGATTGGAAAGGTTTGGAGGGACATGGGCCAAACGCAGGCAGGTGGGACAACCACAGATGGGGCATGAACTTGGTTGGCATGAACGAGTTCATAGGTTTTAGGAGCAGGATTAGGTCATTCGGCCCATCGAGTCTACACCGCCATTCAATCATGGCTGATCTATCTCTCCCTCTCAACCCCCTTCTTCTGCCTTCTCCCCTGATACCCGTACTAATCAAGAATCTGACAATCTCCGCCTTAAAAATATCCTCCACAGCCCTTTGAGGCAATGAATTCCGCAGATTCACCACCCTCTGACTAAACTAATCCCTCCACATCTCCTTTCTAAAGGTACGTCCTTTTATTCTGAGGTTATGGCCTCTACCCCTAGACTCTCCCACTAGTTGGGCCGAAGGGCCTGATTCTGTGTTGTACGACTCTGTGCTGTAAAAGTACTGCCTCCGCTGCCATCTCCATCAACAGACACGGCGAGCAGAAAAATATGGAATAAATCTCCAGTTATCAATATTTATTTTAATTAGAAAACTTCCTTGGCGAATCAAACTGATTATCTCTTCTCAATCTATATATTCATCCAAGTGAAAAGACCATTAGTGCCACATGCATTGTGACTTTATTACTGATATTGTCTCTGCCCATTAATATTCTGTGCTTCTCTCCACTTTACAATAAACAAAATCCTTCCCACATTCACACGGTGTCTTACCATGTCATTATACAAGTTCAAAGCACTTCACACAATGAATTACCTTTTGGAGCCAAGTGCATATTACTATGCAAATGCTATTAGGCAGGTAAATGTCAGTGTCACCACAAGACTGTCGTGGAAACAATAAAACATAAATGATGGACACAAAATGCTGGAGTGACTCAGTGATTAGTACAGTTGTCAGAGGTTATGGGGAGAAGGCAGGAGAATGGGTTAGAAGGGAGAGATTGAACAGCCATAATTAAATGGTGCAGGAGTAGGCCATTCGGCCCTTCGAGGCCAAATGGCCTAAAGGGCCTGTCCCACCAGCATGCGATTCCATGCGGCAAGCACGACCAAACCGGCAGCAGGGGCCGCGCGGAGGTCGGGTGATTCCCGTACAGGGCCGTTCCCACCAGCATGCGATTCCATGCGGTGAGCGCGACCAAACCGGCAGCGAGGGCCGCGCGGAGGTCGGGTGAGGGCGTAATGCGACGCAAAGTGCGGCGATCTTGGAGCAAAGTTTTAAAGGTAAGTTCGCCAGGACAGAGAGGAGCACACAGAGAGGAGCACAGAGGCACACACACACAAAGAGGGCCACGAGCCACACACAGAGAGGGTCACGGAGGCACCTACAGATAGGTTCACGGAGGCACGACGTCGAGGCGGTGTGTAATGCATCGAGGCGAACCGTTGCCATGCGGAATTTTTGAACATGGTCAGTTTTTCGGAGCCCCGCACGATGTCGGGACGAACTCCGCACAATTCCGCACGGCTCCGGCGATCGAAGTGGGACCGGCCCCGACGCCAGACGGCTCAAGCGACCACGTTAGGTCGCGCTAATCGCATAGAGTTGCATGCTGGTGGGACAGGCCCTTAACTCTACTCCTGAGATAGACACAAATTGCTGGAGTAACTCAGCGGGACAGGCAGCATCTCTGGAGAGGAGGAATGGGGACGCGGGTCTGAAGAAGGGTCTCGACCCGAAATGTCACCCATTCCTTCTCTCCAGAGATGCTGCCTGTCCCGCTGAGTTACTCCAGCTTTTTGTGTCTATCTTCGGTTTAAACCAGCGTCTGCAGTTCCTTCCAGTTAATTCTACTCCTATTCCTTATAACCTTATGAGACAGGCAGCATCTCTGGAGAGAAGGAATGGGTGACATTTCGGGTCGAGACCTTTCTTCAGATTTCAGACTCGACCCAAAATGTTACCCATTCCTTCTCTCCAGAGATGCTGCCTGTCCCACTGAGTTCCTCCAGCATTCTGTGTCCATCTGCAGTTCCTTCTGACACTAAACTTGAAAGATCACTGGGTCCATCTATTGATAATATTGGTTGAGGGAGCGAGATTCATCAAAACGCCCTAAGTGTTTAACATCCACGCAAATATGATTTTAATTTAATTCCACCTTTAAAGAACGGAATCTCTGAAAATAGAACAGCCTATTCAGTGAACAACACAGAGCGCTGGAGTAACTCGGCAGGTTGGGCAGCATCTGTGGAGAACGTGGATAGGTGGCGTTTTGAGTCAGTCCTTCTTCACCCTGACCTCAAACGTCACCTATCCATGTTCACCAGAGATGCTGCCTGACCCGCTGAGTTCCTCCAGCACTTTGTGTATTTTTATTTGTAAACCTGTATCTGCGCTTCCTTGCTTCTACGATCTATGCAGTGGTGCGTGGGCATATCAGCCAGCATTGTGCGTACAGACGCTGCCGTTAAGGGCAGGCATGCTGTTGGAGCTACACAACAGGCTGCTTCTCTGCTGCCCGTGGACCCTGCGCCTGTATTGTTTGGCGGAAGAAACAAAACCGTTTCTGGGTTGGAGCCACCACCTGCGCTCCTGATCACGCGGCACGGAAACAGGCCCCTTGGTCCATGTCCACCGTTCCTTCGTGCGTTGGCTCGTGTGTCAGACGATGTAGCTCGCTGTTGCCTTCTGTCGTTGTCCACCATTGTGGACGAAATTGTCGCCCGAGACAGGTTTGTCTATTGTCTAAACCTTTACTATTTGTGAACCTGTCCAAGTGTCTGTTAATTCCTCCAGTTAAGGTTGCTTTTTAATTGATGTGAATCTTGAATGTAAATGTTACAGCAGGAAACAGGCCCTTCTGCCCAAATTGCACCACCAGACTCAGGAGCAGCTTCTTCCCCTCTGTTATCAGCCTTCTGAACGGGTAGGGTACTGTCCGATCCACCTCTACCCCATTGCGGACATTGGACGTTGTCTCTGGAACTGGTGCGCTACAATGCTGAGAACTAGGCTCTGTATCTTCCCCTTTGCTCTGCCCAGTGTTCTTGAGTTTGACCTGACTGGATCTATAAATGCTGTGTGTGATCATAGCGTGCAAGGAACTGCAGATGCTGGTTTAAACCGAAGATAGACACAAAAACCACGACAATAATAATAAATGTAAACAAAAACCTAAAAGTAGTTAGAGTACCTTTGCCTCAAGTACTGCCTCTGGCACTCGTTCTGTATCCCCACCACCTTCTGAATGAGATGGAAGGAACGGCAGATGCTGGTTTATACCGAATGTCGACACAAAATTCTGGAGTAACTCAGCGGGTCAGAGTTCTGACCCGAAACGTCACCTATTCCTTTTTTCCAGAGATGCTGCCTGACTCACTGAGTTGGAGTTACACAGTGGGTCAGGCAGTTTAGTTTAGACATACAGTGCAGAAACAGACCCTTCCATTCCGCGTCGACCAGCGATCCCCGCACATTAACACTATCCTACACGCACTAGGGACAGTTTTTATATTTACCAAGCCAATTAACTAGCCTGTATGTCTTTCGAGTGTGGGAGGAAACCGAAGATCTTTGAGAAAACCCATGCAGGTCACAGGGAGAACTTCCAGGCAGCACCCGTAGCCGGGATCAAACCCGGGTCTCTGGCGCTGCATTCGCTGTAATGCAGCAACTCTACTGCTGCGCTACCGTGACTAGCATGTGTCTATCCTCTAAATGAGGAGTCGCTCTGCCCCTTCAGAATGACTCCACTATGCTAACTCGGCCGGCATGGGCTGAGTGGGCCGAAGGGCCTGTATCTGGGCTGGCAGAGACAGAGTGGACCGAAGGGCCTGTATCCGGGCTGGCATAGACAGAGTGGGCCGAAGGGCCTGTATCCGGGCCGGCATGGGCTGAGTGGGCCGAAGGGCCTGTATCCGGGCTGGCATGGACAGAGTGGGCCGAAGGGCCTGTATCTGGGCCGGCATGGGCAGTGTGGGCCGAAGGGCCTGCAGCTCCTTGACATTGAAGAGGCACAGCAAGTAAACATACGACTTTGCATGGTGGAATGTACTGTGGTGGTGCTGAATACTAGGCAGCAAAGGACAGGGCATAGAATCAGAGGGTGTGAGGTGGTCCCTCCTGCAGCAGGTACCTCGGTCTGCACCATGTTGACTCGCTGTGAACGCAGCTCCCGGATGCAGTTATACACATCCACGACTCCTTCACTATCCGCCATGTCCAGCATGATGTCGATGGCAATGAAGCAGCCCGTCCGTCCCGCTCCCGCACTGCAGGGGCACAAGGTGACCGAGATGTTGGAGCAGCAACACACAGCAAGAGGCAGCCTCACCCTACCGTCTCAGAAACATAGACACATACAAAACAGGTGCTGCACTAGGCCATTCGGCCCTTCGAGCCAGCACCGCCATTCAATTTCCCAATGTTGGGGGAGTCCAGAACATGGGGCCACAGTTTAAGAATAAGGGGTAAACCATTTAGAACGGAGACGAGGAAACACTTTTTCTCACAGTGAGCTGTGAGTCCATGGAATTCTCTGCCACAGAGGGCGGTGGAGGCAGGTTCTCTGGATACTTTTAAGTGAGAGCTAGATAGGGCTCTTAAAGATAGCGGAGTCAGGGGATATGGGGAGAAGGCAGGAACGGGGTAGTGATTGTGGATGATCAGCCATGATCATATTGGATGGCAGTGCTGGCTCAAAGGGCCGAATGGACTACTCCTGCACCTATTGTCTATTGTCAATATGATCATGGGTGATCATCCAGAATCAGTACCCCGCTGTTAGGGATTTTTCCCCGTTTCCCTTGATTCCGTTAGCCATAAGAGCTAAATCTAACTCTCTCGTGAAAACATCCAGTCAATTGGTCTCCACTGCCTCCTGTGACAGAGAATTCCACAGATTCACAACTCTCTGGGTGAAAACGTTTTTCCTCGTGTGATCTCAGTCGGGGAAACAAATGCTTCCCATCGCATCCAACCAGAGTGAGATTCAGCGGCGTTTGGCTTTCAATTTTACATTAGTCATTTGTTTATTGGTTTAGTTTAGAGATACAGCATGGAAACAGGCCCTTCGGCCCACTGAGTCCGTGCCGGCCAGCGATCCATGTACACCAGCACTATCCTTACACACACTCGGGACAATTTCCAGTTTTTACCAAGGCCAAATTAACCTACAAACCTGCACGTCTTTGGAATGTGGGAGGAAACTGGAGTACCCGGGGAAAACCCACACGGTCACAGGTAGAACGTGCAAACTCCTTACAGACAGCACCCGTAGTCAGGATGGAACCTAGGTCTCCTGCGCTGTTAGGCAGCAATTCTACTGCTGCGCCACTGTGCCGTTTGACGTTAATAGTGTGGCACATGAACAGGCCCTTCGGCCCACAATATCTGTGCTGAACATGCCGTGTCACCAAGATACTTTCAAGAGAGAGCTAGATAGAGCTCTTAAAGATAGCGGAGTCAGGGGATATGGGGAGAAGGCAGATTGGGGATGATCAGCCATGATCACATTGAATGGCGGTGCTGGCTCGAAGGGCCGAATGGACTACTCCTCCATCTATTGTCTATTATCTATTGACCAACTCTTATCCACCTGCATGTAATCCACAGGCCTCCATCCCCTGCATATCCATGTATCTATCTCGAAGTCAGTGAAATACCATCATTATGCCAGCCTCCACCACCACCCTGCAAGTGTGTTCCAGGCACCCACCACCCTCTTTGTAAGAAACTTGCCCAGCTCATTTCCTTTAAACTTTGCCCCTTCAAGCTTTGCCCTTGAGACTGATTTTAACTTTCTGGGAAAGTTTTCTGATTGTCAAAGTTGTGATAATAATGTCTAAAACGCTTTTCAGTGTGAGCACCACAATAACTGCGATGCCCACTAACTCACTGATTTGATTGAAAGGTACAGCATGGAAACAGGCCCTTCAGCCCACCGAGTCCACGCCGACCAGCGATCACCGGTTCACACTAGTTCTATATTATCCTACTTTCTCATCCACTCCATACACACTAGGACCAATTTACAGAGGGTTAAGTGACCCGCAAACTTGCACGACTTTGGGATGTGGGAGGAAACCGGAACGCCCGCAGGAAACCCACACGGTCTCAGGTAGAAAGCGCAAACTCCACACAGACAGCAGCCGAGGTCAGGATCGAACCTGAGTCTCCGGCGCTGCGAGGCAGTATTTCTACCGGCTGCACTTATCATGGCGAAGGTTATGACCGAACCGCAAGCTTAGCCTGAGGCACACCTGCAGTCACAACACACATGCAATAAGTGCGGAATCAGGCCTTCATGGTCAAGTCAAGAACCCTGCACTTATCACACTGGGACTTGAAAATGGTGTCAACCTGGTGACTCTGCATACTGCGTCAGCGTACCACTGCTGTACACTTGTACTGTATCTGAGATGCGTACCTATGATGTATCTAAGTGCTTGTGTACAGTGATACTCGTACTGAACTGTTTACTAAAATGAATGTCACTGTACATCGGTACAGAGTCTCACCGCCACTATAATAGGAAGTGAGGGGGTAAGATCATCTCTCACCCCTCTCACCCTGGCCACAAACTCTTTGAATCACTTCCCTCTGGAAGGCGACTCCGGACTGTCAAAGCTGCCACAACCAGACATAAAAACAGCTTTTTTCCAGGCAGTAGCTCTACTCAATAACCAAACATCTATAGCCTCCTTTTGCTCTGGTATTTTATTTCATTCAAATGTTTAATCAATAATGTTTTATTATTAATGTTTAATGTTTTATGTGTCATTCCTAACAGTGACTGTATGTCGTTGTCACTTGCGGGCGGAGCACCAAGGCAAATTCCTTGTATGTGAATACTTGGCCAATAAACGTATTCTTTCATTCATTGATTGGTAACGGCAGGCATCGCCCGGCACATACCTGCAGTGCACGACAATGGGGCCAACCTCGTTTGGATTAAGGAACTTGACTTGTCGTACAAAGCCCAATAAACCGGTGGCAAAGCAGGGCACTCCATGGTCAGGCCAGCTGGTGAAGTGGAACTGTCTAATCTCCCGAATGTCGTGGTTACCTTTCTATCAGGAAAAAAAGTTGACATTTTAGTGGGATGCTCAGCTTCAAACAAACTTTTGTTTTCTTGCACACAATATTCTTTTATTTTGTCACATCCATACGAACGTGCATAAGACTGGAAACAGGTGGAGCACAAGAATCTGCAGATGCTTTAACCTTGAGTAAAACTCAAACTGCCGGAGAAACTCGGTGGCTAATTCAGTTAAGAAACTCTGACTCTGTGTTGATTAGAGCCCTCAGACGGACAAGTTTGATCTCATGTCAATGCTAATGTGAACAATAAATGCAGTTGATACACTAGAGTCTGTATTCAATTCCTCTTTGTATATTTACAACAAGGAACTGCAGATGCTTGTTTATAAAAGCACAACAAAAGGCAGACACAAAGCACTGGCGTAACTCAGCAGGTCAGGCAACATCTCTGGAGAACATGAGCAGGTGATATTTTGATTCAGGACTCTTCTTGAGACTGGGGGCCGGACAAATCACGACTGGCACATGACGTCAGACCAGGGGGTTCCCTGATAGGCAGATTGTTTGATAGAAGCAGATGTGAGTTACTCCAGTATATTGTATCTGCCTTTGTTCCTCTTTATATCGCCCATTTACAGCTCTATCCAGATTTTTGCACTGGTATTTTATTTAATTCACATGTTTAATCGATAGTGTTTTATTATAAAATGTTTAATGTTTTATGTGTCATTCCTAACTGTTTGTCGTTGTCACTTGCGGGCGGAGCACCAAGGCAAATTCCTTGTATGTGAATACTTGGCCAATAAACTCATTAATTCATTAATGAATTCATTGTTTGGAAAATGTGAGAATCTGGTTGAGTTTAATTGATTTTCCTGACATTACGTTGCTCGATACTCTGGGTGAGTGACTATGGGCCATCCAGCTCTCAGCCCTGCAATAAACACCGGGCAAATCGCCCGACTGACGCGATTGTTTGTGAACTTCTGTATTTCTGCACCATCAAACACTTCTGACATGTTCCACCAGAGGGCAGCAGCCTGTTGTTCCACAGCACATTGAGGTCTTGTCAGCCCACAGTCCATTCAGGAGCTGCTATTCCAGGGTGGTTTTGGAGCGGGACTACGCGCTGTCCATGGGCGTCATGTCCTTGGGGGATTTCCGGGACCGCTGGGCACCAGGGGGAGGGGGGGTGGGGGGTGGAATGTATCCTTAACAAGGATGGGGACATTTTTAAGAAAGAACTGCAGATGCTGGAAAAATCGAAGGTAGATAGAAATGCTGGAGAAACTCAGCGGGTGAAGCAGCATTTTTGTCTACCCAAGGATAGGGAAATAGTAATTTAAGAAATGTGTCGGAAGGAACTGCAGATGCTGGTTTCAACCGAAGATAGACACAAAAAGCTGAAGAAGGGTCTCGCCCTGAAACGTCACCCATTCCTTCTCTCCAGAGATGCTGCCCGTCCCACTGAGTTACTCCAGCTTTTTGCGTCTATCGTTGGTAATTGAGAATCTTAGTTTTACTTGTACAGTGGTCATGGGTTTTGTTTTGGATCATTTAGTATAAATTATTGTTGGTTAAAAAAAAGGAACTATTACTATGTCCGAACATACAACAGTACAACATGGAAACAGGCCCTTCGGCCCACCCCGTCCGTGCCGACCAGTGATGACCCCATATACTAGCACTATCCTACACACTAGGGACCGTAACGCAGAGCACCCGGAGAAAACCCATGCAGGTCACAGGGAAAACGTGCAAACTCCGTACAGACAGCACTCGTGGTCAGGATCGAACCCGGGTCTCTGGCGCTGTAAGTCAGCAGTTCTACCGCTGCGCCACCGTGCCACACAGGAAGTCTCATAGACGTCACCTACCTTCTGGACAGTGAATGTCCGGATGACGTACTCTGCCAAGGGCTCAGACTCCACCAGCGTCACCTTGATATCACCGTACAGCTCCGTATCGTCCGGCCAATACCTGCAACATTTCACCTGAGGCAGGACAAGAAGAGAGGGCACTCAGTGAATGAGTTAAGGACAGGGTTCACACAGTCACTGAAGCTTCCAGATACTCAAGAGATAGTATACAAGCTGACCTTCTGTGGTTCAGTTGACCACACTGAGTTAGTGAGACAAAACGAGTTGATTGTGCCGACTCATCTAAACATAACTGAAAGCTCTTCTCCCAGTCGAGAGAGCCACTCGCTAATATATAGAGTATATATAATTGGAGGAACAGCATCGCTTATTTCGCTTGGGCAGCTTACAGCCCAGTGGTATGAGTATTGATTTCTCTCACTTCAAGTAATCCCGGCATTCCCTCTCTCTCCATCCCTCCCTTACCCAAGTCACACCGGCTCCTCGTTTTCACCCAACAAACAGCTAACCATGTCCTGTTTCCTTTATCATCGTTACTTTTTTGCATATCTTTCATTGATTGTTCTTTATCTCTCCACATCATCGTCTATATCTCTCGTTTCCCTTATCCCTAACCAGTCTGAAGAAGGGTCTCGACCCGAAACGTTGCCTATTTTCTTCGCTCCAGAGATGCTGCCTGTCTTCCGTATCTATCTTCCGTATATATATATATTACTATATGTACTGTAGATGGATTGTAATCATGCATTGTCTTCCTGCTGACTGGTTAGCACGCAACAAAAGCTTTTCACTGTGCCTGTGAACGACAAACACGTGACAATAAACTGCACCAAACTCAACTGAGTGCAACGTCCTATTGAGATTTTCATAAATTGGCAGTCACTTCTAAATCCTTGCTCCTTTTGTTTCTTGCTGCTAGAACAAACTAGTCTCATTTTTTAAAATATAGTTTGGATTGATAATTAAATTTAAACGGGTGCCCTCTGCATATAAACCGTCTGTAAGTGTATCTTGTTGTACATACTGTAGAGACGGTAAAGAAATAGGCAAATAAAAGGGCCTGTCCCACTTTCACGACCTAATTCACAACCTTTTTTTACTCCAGGACATTTTTCATCAGGCTAGAAAAATGCCCCGTCCTACTTGATGCCACGAGTACCTACGACTAGCATCACGGCCTGCTACGACCTACCTACGACCTCCTACGACCTCATGCCGACCATGCTGCGAATATGAGTCAAGGGCAAACTCGGCAGAGGTCGTGAATTAGGTCGTGAAAGTGGGACAGGCCCTTAACCTCTCATGGAAATAAAAATGATTATCGTGTGTTTAGTTCACTGCCTCTGGGGTGATTGTTGGAGGGAAATTTGAGTCTTTCTTGTATCTAACCAGCATCTGCAGTTCCAATTTCTACTTTAGTTTTAAATGGAGTTTAACCATTTTAATCGGTTTTGTCTCCAGAGATGCTACCTGGCCTTCTGTGTAGTTATAGCAATTTTGTTTTTATTTCCAATTTGCAGGGTTTGGGTTGTGTACGAGTGTGTAACTCCCTTGTGCTGCTGAGCAATTCTGTTTGAATGTTGACTCTGAGATCCTAGACCCAATGGTTAAATATATAACAAGGGCCCCAGTAAACACAATTCCCATTTCCCCCAACACCACTTATGTCCACCACCACTCGACACTTCCAAGTGTATCACACTGAACTGTACAATCGTTTAATCTGTACAATTGTTTATCTGTCATTGTGTAGGGCTCTTACAGATAGTGGAGTCAGGGGATATGGGGAGAAGGCAGGTACGGGGTACTGATTGGGGATGATTGGCCATGATCACAGTGAATGGCGGTGCTGGCTCGAAGGGCCGAATGGCCTACTCCTGCCCCTATTGTCTGTTGTTTATCTGTCACAGTTAAAGGCCCGTCCCACTTACGTGTTTTTTTGGGCGACTTGCCGGCACCCGTCATAATCGCAGCGGGTATCCGAAACACTCGACCATACAGGCGTCACGTGTCGACATGTCGCGGGGTGACGCCCGTATGGTCGTGAGTAGTCACCCAAAGAGTCGTACCTTGTTCAGGTCGCCGCTGGATTTTCAACATTTTGCAAGTTTTCGGCCACCTGCTGCGACTATGACGGGTGCCGGCAAGTCGCCGAAAAAATCGCATGAGTGGGGCAGGCCCTTAAAACTCTCAGCCGGTCAGAGATATTTTAATCACCTCTTTCAGAAGCGATTAATGACCTGCTTTAGTCTTAAACAAAGTCCCAGTTGATGCAAGATAAACAAATTTAAACTGTGTTTAGCACTGAACAGCTAAAGTTAAATAAATCCAAGGTAATTAAACTGAACGCATAGAAGCATAGAAGAATAGTAATGCATTGTGGCCATCTGAGCCTCGACCGTGAAGAAAACGAATGGCATGTTGGCCTTCATAACAATAGGAGTTGACTATAGAAGCAAAGAGGTCCTTCTGCAGTTGTACGGGGCCCTAGTGAGACCACATCTGTGCGCAGTTTTGGTCCCCTAATTTGAGGAAGGACATTCTTGCTATTGAGGGAGTGCAGCGTAGGTTCACAAGGTTAATCCCTGGGATTGCGGGACTGTCATATGCTGAGAGAATGGAACGGCTGGGCTTGTATACTCTGGAGTTTAGGATGAGAGGGGATCTTATTGAAACATTTAAGATTATTAAGGGTTTGGACACGCTAGAGGCAGGGTTTCCTGTTCCAATGTTGGGGGAGTCCAGAACCAGGGGCCACAGTTTAAGAATAAGGTGTAAACCATTTAGAACGGAGATGAGGAAACACCTTTTCACACAGGGAGTTGTGAGTCTGTGGAATTCTCTGCCTCAGAGGGCGGTGGAGGCCGGTTCTCTGGATACTTTTAAGAGAGAGCTAGATAGGGCTCTTAAAAATAGCGGAGTCAGGGTATATGGGGAGAAGGCAGGAACGGGGTACTGATTGTGGATAATCAGCCATGATCACATTGAATGGCGTTGCTGGCTCGATGGGCCGAATGGCCTACTCCTGCACCTATTGTCTATTGTCTATTGACCCCACATGTCACCCATTCCTTCTCTCCAGAGATGCACCTTGTCCTGCTGAGTTACTCCAGCTTTCTGTGCCTATCTTCAGGATAGTAATCCACCTTATGTCTTGCCCTTTACTCTGCTTATTACACTTGAGTGTGACAATTGTATTAATATATATTATCTGATCTGCTTGGGCAGCATACAAAACAAAGTCGGTAGATGACATTTTGGCTTGAGACCTGTTCTCCAGAGAAGCTCAGTTATTCCAGTACTTTGTGTCCTTTTTTGTAAACCAGCATCTGCAGTTCCTTATGTCAACATTGACCTGAAAATATATCGCTATCCCCAACTGTCCAACTAGTATTTTCAGCATTTGTTTTTTATTTACTGCAGCTCACAGCCAGCGATTGAGAATGGGCATTAAACGCTGACTGTGACAGCTTGTGACAGAATAATAACAATATCTTAAAATAGTTTGCCACTCAATGTGAAAGGAGTTGAGGATGCCCTTAAGGATTGTGCTAAATGGCTGCTATCTGTGTCACTGCGACGCTGGTTGTGGGCAGGAGCTGGAGATAACTCGCGGGGATGGATGTTGGCTACTGTCTGCTCACAGCAGTAGCCGTGGAAACCAGCATCCGTGCAGAAGAAGGGGAAGCGGAGGCAGGTAAGTGGAGCGAGCAGTTATCTCATTAAACATAGTCTAACCATGGAAAATAGACACAGAGTGCTGGAGTAACTCAGCGGGTCAGGCAGCATCTGTGGAGTTACCCGCTGAGTTACTCCAGCACTCTGTGAAACGTCACCTATCCATGTTCTCCACAGATGCTGCCTGACCCGCTGAGTTACTCCAGCACTTATTCTCCTGTTAGGGGCAAGACAAAGCCGGGAGAGTGATTGATGGATACAGGTGAGGGTGGTTTATGATGGGCAGATGGTTAGATATCGAGAAAAAGCCAAAACTGCAATGATGCATGTGTGAAGAAAACCTATAATATGCTGGAAATGTCAGCGCTCCATCCTAATTTTCGTTCAAAGCGCCATAAGATGAAATTGAAGAGAGAATTGGGAAGAAACTGAGAATTCAATAGGCTTGATAGTTAGACTTTCTTTGTCCCCAGAGATAAGTGTCAGAGGGAGGTATTGATTGAGATTTGCAGCACAACACAAGAAACGAGGAAACTGCTCCACTTACCAACTTAAATCATGGAAAGGTTACATTGAATGTGCAGAGATTGCAGGGAAGATTGGAGCAAAACTAAAAAAAATCCCAAAAAAGCCAGCGTCGAGCTGAGTGGAATGAGAATGTGAGATGAAGGATTGTTTGGGCTCAGAGCTGGGTCACGTAGACTTCAGTCAGCAGGGAGCGAGCGAGGACAGAGAGAGATGAGAAGCCTAGAGAGCTGGGGGGAACCATGACGATCAGAGAAGGCGGCACTGACTCGCAAGCTAAACGAGGAACAAAAACACTGCCCAGAAACCAGGGATGAAGGCTGTTGTGGGAGAGATAGAAACATAGAAAATAGGTGCAGGAGTAGGCCATTCGGCCCTTCGAGCCTGCACCGCCATTCAATGTGATCATGGCTGATCATCCAACTCAATATCCCGTACCTGCCTTCTCTCCATACCCCCTGATCCCTTTAGCCACAAGTGCCACATCTAACGCCCTCTTAAATATAGCCAATGAACTGGCCTCAACTACCTTCTGTGGCAGAGAATAGTAAGATTGAACGAGAACTTACCAGTTCGAAGGTTGATCTTTATTTCATGAGGAGTTGCGGTGAGGGATTTCGTGAAGACCCCTCCGGCACGCATGCGCGACATTCTTCAAAGTAGCGGTGTGGAATCACAGAAACAACAACAGAAATGACTTGGCATAGTAAGATTGAGGAGACTCTAATTACCAGTTGAGTATGATCGAGGGTTGGGAGCGGAGGGCACGAAATCCCTCATCGCAACTCCTCATGAAATAAAGATCAACCTTCGAACTGGTAAGTTCTCGTTCAATCTTACTATTTCATTTCGGAGTCACGTGAGTGACTTCGTGAAGACTTCAAAGCTCTGTGATTCCACGCCCTGGACCACGTCCATGCTGTCACACACCACTTATGAGGATGGATAGGAGTAATCAACTTTCCAGACTGCTTGTACTGAAAGACAAGAGCAACATTGGTTAACAACAAAAGAAAACCCCTTATGCGGGGACATCTCCACGTTCTTGACCTGCATTCAGCACGGCCTCTGCAAACTGTAGAGGAGCGGCAACACATGTATTGTAACCGCTGGAAGGTGGCTTCGTACGCCATCCTACTGTGGCAAGAATATGGTCCATGGGCACCTCCATGACCCTTGCCTCCGACGTTGATGCATGCCCTGGTGGAATGGGATTTGGAGATATTAGTGTCAACACGTGACTTACCCAAGACGATCCTGAGCCACCTGGATATCGTCTGGACCGTCACGCTATGGTGAGGGTTCTCCATTCCTTCAGTTTTCTCGTCACTTTCACAAAGTGACGGATATGGGCGGCTAAACATAGCCGTGCATCAGCGGGGTATGCCCGGAACTTCAGCTGCAGCCCTGTGTACCCAGGTCTATGCTGCTTGAGTAGCTCGTCCATGACGAAGACTACTTCCGCAGGGGTAGAGATCATCCTGTCGATCTGGACTTTGCGGAGTGTCTGTACCCTCTGTGCTGAAGTCAGTGCCAGTAACATCACCAGCTTCAGGGTGAGTTAGTCCAGTTCCAGGCCCTCCATGGGCGACCACGTGCTGAGCAGGGTGAGTATTTCCCCGATATCCCAGGTGATATTATAGCGTGGTCTGGGCGGATTCGAATTGAATATTTCCCGCATGAATCTGGACACCAGCCTGTTGGATCCTACCTTAACAGTGAGGTAGAATGACAGCGCACTTGAGGCGCTGTTGATGGCACTGTAGCTCAGGTGTTCATTATGATGCAACCCCGTCAGAATTCCAATACGTCGGTTATGGTTACAGCGTCGTAGGTAATATGGGAGCGGCCGCAGTAGGTTTCCCCTTTCCGAACGTGAGAGAGATATTGCCGCCTGGTGAACTCCCAGCATGACGCTCCGATGGTATCCAAGGTTCTAGATGATATGCCATACAGCAGTAATGGCCTGTGCAGAACCTCCAAGCCAACAAGTTTAGATGACTGTGGCAGGGATGTGGTCCCCCTGAGACAGGGTTTGTACCAATTATGGGCAACCCTCGAAGAGGACCCAAGGTTGACTGATCACATCAAGGACCACCGGATACCATGGCTGCGTAGGCCAGTCGGGTATGATAAGAAAGCCCTTAGCAGCATTGGTCTGGATTACCCGCAACACCCGACTGACGAGGCAAAATGGAGGAAAGGCATAGAACCCATTTCCCTCAGTCCAGCGAGACGCATCCATCGCCATTGCCCCAGGATCGGGTCCCACAACGTATGTTGGTACCTGATGGTGCAACCGTGACGCAAAGAGGTCGATATCCGGTTCACCAAATTTGGCAGTACATTTTTGCGGATATATGGAGATTCATCATCCACTTGATGTGGTCATAGAGTATGCGTGACCTGATGGCCGCCAGTGTATAGAGCTCACCTGGGAAACAGGTAGCTGAAATCCAAATAGTCCGTCGAACACACCAGAGCCAAATTATATCTGTCAATTCATCACATGAAAGTGACCTGGTACCGCCCATATGGGTGAGATATGCCACCGCAGTGGTATTATTCATTTGGAGACGGACATGAGCATCAGTAAGGCTAGGACAAGAAGCTCGAGTTCCGTGAAATGCTCCCAGCATCTCCAAATAGTTTATCCCTTGTGACAACAAGAAGGTAAATTCAAGGGTGTCCCATCTGCCCTCACAACTGGAGCAGTTGTCCATAGCACCCCGGACATGGGAGCTTGCGTCTGTTTGGAAGTATACCATCGGATTGGCCAAAATGATGGATTTAAGTGAGACATAAATATTGTCAATCCTCCATTGTAACGCAATCTGTGCCTTGCAAGGCAGCTGCATTGGTCTATGGAAATGTCTAGCGTTCAGTAGTAACGCCAAGACCTTGGCGCTCTGCAAATTTGATAATGCAAAGGCCCGCATTGGGCAGCTGGAAAAAAGCTACAATCTTGCCAATCGCCGTAGTGGTTTGATGAATTGATGGTATACTAGCCCATACTAGACCCTAGCATAGTTGGGTGACCCTCACGTGATTGGAATCCACCATAACCCCAGATACCCTTAACCTGTGAAGGGCAGGACGTTGATTTATCTGGATGGGTAATTTGGTGAAAAACGTCCACGGGCTGACACTGCCAGTTCGGCTGATTCCCAATAATTAGGACATCAGTTAGACAGGCCAACACTATGTGATTTTGTCACCTAGTGTAGCCAGTATTAATTAGAGCAATTTAGAATAATCTAGGGGTGTGTCAGCCCATTTGGCAAAGCTCTGTAGAACCAGAGCTGATCCATCCAGATAAATGGCAAGAACTTCCTGTGGCATTTCTGAATGGATACTGAATAGCATGCATCTTTAATCAATGCATGCCACAAAGCAGCCCCCAGAACCCAAGAACTTAGATGTCTGGAACGTTTCCAGTTTGAAATGGGTATATTCTACAAAAGTATTCAAATGGTGCAAAGCAAAAAATAAGTCGACATCCTCCATCCCTCCTTGTGACTGTAAATTATTCAACCTAGCCTACTGCCGCTTTTTGCTGGACAGTGTAAATTTCGGATCTGCATATGCTGGGATGGAGGGATGTCACCATTGATGAAATTCAATCGCATGGCCTTGAATACTTTGTAAGATAAACTCATCAGACATGATGGGACCGCATGCCCCCGGAAAGAGCAGTAGTTCCCCACCAACATGTGAAGTTCAACATGCAGGAGCACGAAATCCAGACCACCTTACCGTCATGGTTATCGGCGGCCCTTGAGATGCATGGCCGTATGTGGAGGTGCTGGATTCTGAAATTTGAGGCGGAGCTGGAGCGGAGGCCCTTGCTGGCCTAATGGCAGGGCCTTCCTGGTCGAGAGATGGGACCACATGAGTCCCACCATCATAGCGTGGTCATCCCGCTCCTGGACCCTCTTGGGGAGGTCTTCCCTGAAAATATTTGATTCTGTTGCAGGAGGAGCTCCAACATCCGCTCCATCCTGGCCAATACGCCCCTCGGCCTTAGAACTCGGGCGGACGGAGTCCTCATGTTCCACTGAACTGCTGGGGCTTCGTCCATCGGCCCGCACCTCGTCGAGGTGAACCCGGTGCCGGAAGTTGTCGCCGGCAGCCGCTGCAGCGAAGCTGAGCGATTCCCGCGCGGGAAGTACACTCAAACGCCTCCTCGGCGGAGCTTGATCCCGCTGCCCCGGAGGGCAAATGCGGCGGGGAGTCGGCACCTGACTTTGCATGGAGACCCGACGCCCGCGCGGGCTTGCCGGCTGCCCACATCATGGACCTAGCCGACGCATAGTCTCGTCCTCCCATCCATGGGGGACTTGGCGACCGTGGCGTATGGGCTCGTTGAAGGGCGGAGCAGTTCGCTGGGCTTTGTGTCTGCTGACGGTTCTCAGCTTCTGCTGACGATGGTGAACCTCCCTGTGCCTACTGGAGCTGGATGGCTCCTCTCCAGTAGCCGCGTCATGCGGCCATACGCCCTTCACCCTGAACACTCGGGTGGTCGGAGACCTCCGGCTCAGAAAAATTGACGGGGCTCCTGTCATCGGCCCGCACCTCGTCGAGGTGATCTCGGTGCCGGAAGTTGTCGCTATCGGCCGCCGCAGCGAAACCGCGCGATTCCCGCGCGGGAGAGGTGTTCAACCGCCTCCGTTTAACGGGAGCGGAAGCCGTTGCCACAAAGGGCCCTGACGGCTTGGGGTCGGCTCCAGCAGAAGCATGGAGCGACGCCCGCGCGGGCTTGCCGGCTACTGGAGAGGAGCCATCGTGGACCTTGCCGACGCATGGTCTCGTCCCCCCTATCCATGGGGGACTCGGCGACCGAGGCGGGACCGTACCCAAGCCCCCCCCGTCCCGGCGGCGGGGTTTGGGAGTTGGGTAGCAGACCTCACAGACCCAGGTCCCGCCGTTGCACCAGACCGCAACTCGGCGGCAGGTGAAGCCTTAGCCCGAACCGGGTTAGGCTTACGGGCTCCTCCCCTGCCCTTCTTCGAAGGGCTAGCGAAGGGGGGCCGTGCAGCCGCACAAGACCCCTTCCCCGTGGTCGCCACTGGCGACAATGTGGCAGGGTCCACCTTTTCGGGTGGCACCCCGTTCTCGGCTCCTGGAATCAGCACTGGAGCTCCTGCTCCTCGAATCAGCACTGGAGCTCCTGCTCCTTGAATCAGCACTGGAGCTCCTGCTCCTTGAATCGGCACTGGAGCTCCTGCATAGCGGCGGCGGGAGCGGTAACAACAGGGCTCCCCGACATCCACGCCTATTTCCCGGCCACGTACCTGTAGGGAGAGAATATACACCCGCCACAACAGAACACCAATTCGCACTGGAGCTACGGTGTATCGGCGGGTCGGGCCCTGTACCAACAGGGCTCCCCGACTACCACGCCTATTTCCCGGCCCGACTCGCAGGTGAGCCGCTGAGGAGGGCTCCGGGATAAGTGGCCGGCGACTCCAATCCACATTCCTGTAGGGAGAGAACACACTGCTCCCCCCCCCCCCCCCCAACAGGAAACACCAACTCTAGGGGGCTTAGCCTTACCTGAGTCGGCCCTCTGAAGGGCTGGTCGGGAGCCGCGCTCCCCACCAGCCGTCGGCAGCAATGCGTTGCGACAATATGTCGCGCATGCGTGCCGGCGGGCTCTTCACGAAGTCACTCACGTGACTCCGAAATGAAATTCCAGAGACTCACCACTCTCTGTGTTTTCCTCATTTCGGTCCTAAAGGAATTCCCCCTTTGGAGGATGGAGGATGAGGGTGTGTAAGTGGAATGCACGTCACCACATGGTTATAATGAGAGCACCAACACTGGCGTCTAGAGTCTCTTGACAACAGAGACCACATGGGCGCCACTTGCCGGTGGCGCAGCGGTAGAGTTGCTGCCTTACAGCGCTTGCGGCGCCAGAGATCCGGGTTCGATCCCGACTATGGGCGCTGTCTGTACAGTGTTTGCACGTTCATGCGTTTTTTCCGAGATCTTCAGTTTCCTCTCACACTTCATAGAAGTACAGATTTGTAGGTTAATTGGCTTGGTGTAAATGAAATTGTCCCATGTGCGTGTAAGATAGTTCATATGCGTGGATTGCTGGTCGGCGCGGACTCGGTGGGCCGAAGGGCCGGTTTGCACGCTGTATCTCTAAACTAAGCTATGAGGCAGGATGGTAACGTATACTAAACAAGTTGCCTGGTGTAACCAACAAGCCAACTTGGTGCCGACTGTAATTATTGCAGCATCCGGCCACAACAGAACCACACTGTTCACGGACAAGACGCTTCCGTCTGGGCCCCACATCAAGGGACGGAGTTACAGTGAGCATGAGAAGTACAGCATGGAAACAGGCCCTTCAGCCCATCGGTTATCGATCACCCATTCACATCAGCTCTATGCTACCCCACCTTCGCATCCACTCTGTACACACTAGGGGCAATTTACAGGGGGACAATTTACCTATAAACCCACAGGTCTTTGGGATGTGGGAGGAAACTGGAGCGCCTGGAGAAAACCCACATGGTCGCAAGTGTACAGGTTTAGTACAGGTACAAACTCCACACACAGACACCACCCGGAGGTCAGGATCGAACCCAGGTCTGTGACGCTGGGAGGTGGAAGCTCTACCCACTGTGCCACCGTGCCGGGCCACAACCTTCGTCAACCTTTATCTCAGTAGCTGGTTGGACATTCAGTCCCTGATACCAAGACAGGGGAACTGGAACAGAGTCGGCATGTCTAAATAAGTCCATAAGTGATAGGACCAATTAGGCCATTCGGCCCATGAAATCCCGATGGATGGGACAATACTGGGTATCACTCGCATCCATCAGTTGTATACTGGGCTAGTCCCAGTGGGTCCACAGCCCTCTAGACTCTTCCTATTCGTACGCAGTATCTGTCCAAATGTCTTTTAAAAGTCGTAATTGTATTCACTTCTGTAGCTTCCTCTGGCAGCTCATTCCAAGTGAAGAGATGCCCCTGAGGTCCGTCGTAAATCTCTCTCCTTCTGCTGTCTGGCCAGAAGGGCTAAGTCCTTATGAGAGGGTCACATGGCGAAGTGATACATTTTAACTCAAAATGGTCCGAAAAAGCAGGAACGGGGCACTGATTCTGGATGATCAGCCATGATCATATTGAATGACACATTTTTCACACAGAGAGTTGTGAAATACTGTGGAATTCTCTGCCTCAGAGGGCGGTGGAGATACTTTCAAGAGAGAGCTAGATAGGGCTCTTAAAGATAGTGGAGTCAGAGGATATGGGGAGAAGGCAGGAACGGGGTACTGATTGCGGTGATCAGCCATGATTACATTGAATGGCGGTGCTGGCTCGAAGGGCCGAATGGCCTACTCCTGCTTCTATGTTCCCATGTTTCCTGTTGCTATTAAACTTGATGCCTGATAATGGAACATAACAGAGAACAAAACGTCACCTTTCCCCCACACATTTGTACTGGTGGTTCATTAGAATGTCTTGACATCTAAAGTAATGTAATTCATCACTTATCTAGCAGAGATGAACAAAAAAAGCAGCCATGCCCCGTAATAAGAGAGAACACAGTAGCCTCAGTACAATAATGAGATTTTCAGTGAACACAATGAGCTGGTGAAAAGGATTGGTCTCAGTTCACTTCTGAACCTGTGGAGCTTTGATTAGGACACAGTTGGTCTCAGCGTAGATGAAGCGAGGGTAACTAACGATGAGGGGATGATTTGTGCCAGACTCTGTAATAAAGGGATCCTGGATGATTGCATAGAAAGCCTGGTGTCTAGACAAGATCTACTCAACAGCTGGTCACCGCAACGCACTTGAAGACATTTCTCAGTAATTGTGATGAGAAAGAAAGTCTATCACACAAAGGTGGATAAAAATGCTGGAGAAACTCAGCAGATGAGGCAGCATCTCTGGAGCAAAGGAAATAGGTGACGTTTCGGGTCGAGACCCTTCTTCAGACTGTTACACAGATTACTCCACAGACGATAGACACAAAAAGCTGGAGTAACTCAGCGGGACAGGCAGCATCTCTGGAGAGACGGAATGGGTGACCCTTCCTCAGACCCGCGACCCCATTCCCCCTCTCCAGAGATGCTGCCTGTCCGGCTGAGTTACTCCAGCTTTGTGTGTCTATCTTCGGTTGAAACCAGCAACTGCAGTTCCTTCCTCGACAACCTTGGGGTAGTTATGTATCTGCCTTCAAAGCAATAAAGGAAGCTGAATGATTAAGAAGGAACTGCAGATGCTGGAAAATCAAAGGTAGACAAAAGTGCTGGAGAAACTCAGCGGGTGCAGCAGCATCTATGGAGCGAAGGAAATAGGCAATAGGAAATAGGCAACGTTTAGGGCCGAAACCCAACTTGTAGCTTCTACAATGCCGCTGAAGGCCATCAAGTGTGCGAGCACCTTACCTGAGCCCCTGGTCAGGGGTTTGCTCTGACAAGGGCCTGCAATCTTCTCAGTTGGACGAGAAGTCTCCGGTTGTGCAGACCAAACCTTCTATGTTAATCCGTCTCAAAGCCATTCCACCTCCCCCCCTCTGCAACCACCTCCAATCTCATCATCCATTGGAGATGCAAGTTCTCCAGCCTTGTGACTGGTCTTCCCTGTCCAGTGGGATGCAGGGTCTAAGAAGGAACTGCAGATGCTGGAAAATCAAAGGTAGACAAAAGTGCTGGAGAAACTCAGTGGGTGCAGCAGCATCTATGGAGCGAAGGAAATAGGCAATAGGAAATAGGCAACGTTCCCAAAGGGTTTCGGCCTGAAACGTTGCCTATTTCCTTCGCTCCATTGATGCTGCTGCACCCGCTGAGTTTCTCCAGCAATTTTGTCTACCAAGGAAGCTGAATGAATTGGCTGTAAGATAATTTGGGCGATCAGTAGATATGATATGAAGTTATATCAAATGTAATTACTCTCTGTAGTGTGAGAAAAGAGAACTGCGTTGGTGTTAGAGGTCATCCAGGAAGCAAGACCTTTGTCTCGGATAGGTACACAGCGTTGGAAGGTCAGGCAGCATCTCTGGAGAAAAAGGATGGGTGACCTTTCAGGTCAGGACACTTCTTTAGACTGAAGTTGGGGGAAGTTGGAGAATTTATAAATTACATGCAGTCAGGATCAAATCCGGACCTCTGTGGCGCTGTAAGGCAGCAGCTCTACCCGCTGTTTACGACCCAATCGTACTCAGGTACAGGAAGATTTGATTTGAAGGGATTAGCACACACACACAGAAGCTTATTGCTGTACCTCAGTGGACGTGACAACAATAGTCAACGTTCGATTCATTCCCACATTGGTACACTTCCTCCGTAAGATCAATTACATCCCGCACTTTGTTAAGTGGCAATTGTTTGATTATTTCTCAGAAGGACATAGAACATAGAAACATGGAAAAATAGGTGCAGGAGTAGGCCATTCGGCCCTTCGAGCCTGCACCGCCATTCAATGTGATCATGGCTGATCATCCAACTCAGTATCCCGTACCTGCCTTCTCTCCATACCCTCTGATCCCTTTAGCCACAAGGGCCACACCCAACTCCCTCTTGAATATAGCCAATGAACTGGCCTCAACGACCTTCCATGGCAGAGAATTCCAGAGACTCACCACTCTCTGTGTACAGAATGTTTTCCTCATCTCGGTCCTAATGGAATTCCCCCTTATCCTTAGACTGGGACCCCTTGTTCTGGACTCCCCCAACATCGGGAACAATCTTCCAGCATCTAGCCTGTCCAACCCCTTGACAGAGTGACAAAAGCAATCTTTATCGGAATTATCTGTGAATTGTCCTGAGGGGCAGAATGGGAGTCTGTGAATTTTATTTTACAATCTATTGTGTCCAGTAAAAGACATTAAAGTATTGATTTGCACAACTTGGGAACGCTGCAACGGCGAAGGCACACAGAAGTTTCGGAAGGAGATGAGGGGAAATTCCTTTAGTCAGAGGGTGGTGAATCTGTGGAATTCTTTGCCACAGAAGGCTGTGGAGGCCAGGTCAGTGGATATTCTTACGGCAAAGATAGATAGATTCATGATTAGTACGGGTGTCAGGGACTATGGGGATCAGGCAGGAGAATGGGGTTAGGAGGGAGAGATAGATCAGCCATGATTGAATGGCGGAGTAGACTTGATGGGCCGAATGGCCAAATTCTGCTCCTATCACATATGACCTTTAAAGAACACATATCAACATTATCTCAAATTAATTTATGAAGTTGTTAAACAACACAGACAGAGAGAAGATGAATGTAGAAGGCATGTCATACCCTTCCCACTTCCACCAGATTAGTTACCATGACGATACTGGGTGAATTTTCCTGCCATATCATTCTCCAAAAATCTTTAACTGTTTCCTGCATTGGACCTTCAGAACAAGAAGACAAAAGGATGGTTGAGTTTATTAGTTATCAATGTAGACAGTATAAAATAAATGACATCTTGGACAATACAGTTATCTTGAAAAATGTTCCACCTATGTAGTAAACGTCCAGCCTAAAGGGCCTGTCCCACGTGGCGATTCTTTCAACATTTTTTTTGTCGCCGCTGGATTTTGAAATGTTCAAGATCTTTTGGTGACCCTGATATGACGCCGGCAGTCGGCAAAACAATCGCCAAGTGGGACAGGCCCTTAAATATTGGGCAGCTAGCTTTCCAATAAATATACTGTAAATATATATATATATATCCATATATATATAATAAGATTAAAACACTTACCAGCAGTTATTTGATTACAATTTCTTAGAATTTACAGTGACATTAACTACTTATTGTCACAAAAAACAAATAGTTTTCCTGACCTACCCACCATTGAGGGGATCTATAGGACACAGCCAACATCATCAGAGACCCTCACCACCCTGGCCACGCTCTCATCTCCCTGGTACCACGGGGGAGAAGGTACAGGAGCCTGAGAACCGTGACCTCCAGGTTCAAGAACAGCTTCTTCCCAACGACCATCAGGCTCTAGAACACCGCACAATACTGACCTCAGCAGCTGTGATCTTCTGTGGACTGTGTCTTTGGTCGCACTGCCCATTGCTGATTATTGACCATTGCCCACTATAACCGAGTAAAGGATTCGCTCCAACCGCCTAGCGGTGACTCCGTCAAACAACAAATGTGTAGGAAGGAACTGCAGATGCTGGTTTACTCCAAAGATAGACATAAAATACTGGAGTAACTCAGCAGGACAGGCAGCACAAGGTCATAGGTGATAGGAGTAGAATTAGGCCATTCGGCCCATCAAGTCTACTCTGCCATTCAATCATGGCTGATCTATCTCTCCCTCCTAACCCCATTCTCCTGCCTTCTACCCATAAACTCTGACACCCGTTCGAATCAAGAATCTATCTATCTCTGCCCAGCACTCTGTGAAACGTCACCTACCATTTCCTCCAGAGATGCTGCCTGTCCCGCTGAGTTACCCCAGCATTTTATGTCCATCTTCAGTTGAAACCAGCATCTACAGATCCTATATACATACGCCCACAAACTGTGTCATTTTGCTCTCTTAATCTCTTCCTTATTCATATTCATCACGTACACTCTCCAGCACCCGCTGCCTCCAAAACTGTTTTGTTTGGGGTTAAATTAACTTATATTTGTATAACATGACCCATAATCCTATTCGAAAGCAAACACATAATATCAAAAACGGCAGCATAATACAAACCATTTATCCCATCGGGCTTCACCTCATATTTTGTTTGTATTGTCCTCGTACATTTAGAGTCATTGAATCTCAGAGTGTGGAAACAGACCCTTCGGCCCAACCTGCCCATGCTGACCAAGATGCCCCTTCTACACTAGTCCCACCTGCCCGTGTTTGGTCCACATCCCACCAAAACCTTTCCTATCTATGTATCTATTTATGTGGACACGTAATACTGGAGTGACTCAGCGGGACAGGCAGCATCTCGGGAGAGAAGGAATTTCCTATCCATCTACCTGTCTACAGTATGTGCCTGTCTATTATATGCCTGGATTTCTTTGTCCATGTAATTTAATATTTCTGTGATTGAAATATGACCGCTTGTCAATGCATTAGCACTTATTTCCTCATTATAATGCTACGTTGTGAGCAGATACACAGATCAATTCATATGATCATAACCACCACTGATGATTGATCACCGCTCCATATGATGTCCAGAGGATAGAATCAGTTATTAGCTATCTAATTACAGCATTAACTTGAAACCTATGACATTGCCTGTCTGTTTATATTCATGTTTTGTGCATATTATATATTCCAATATCAATTTTAAGCAGCTTAGATGAAGACATTGTTGCTCTTATTGTGAGTGGGGATGAGTGGGTAAAGGTTGGCAGTTAATACACATGTCCGGAGGGAAAGCTCTTTAAAGCAGGAATTCTATCCAAAGTTATTGTATTGATACTTTAGACTTCTAGTCTTTAGAGATGAAGAGGGGAAACAGGCCCTTCGGCGCACCAACTCCGTGCCGACCAGCGATCACCGCATACACTAGCACTATCCTACATACTAGGGACAATTTTTACTGAAGCCAATTAACCTACAAACCTGTAAGTCTTTGGAACACTGATGCAATTATAAAGAAAGCACATCAGCGCCTCTACTTCCTGAGAAGATTACGGAGAGTCGGTTTGTGCTTATTTATGTGTGTATATCTATATTCATTAGTATATGGTCACACTGATCTGTTCTGTATTTATTTATGTCTACAATATTTTGTTGTGCTGAAGGAAAGCACAAATTTCATTGTCCTATCTGGGACACATGACAATAAACTCTCTTGAATCTTGAATCTTGAGTGCGGGAGCAAAGCGGAGCACCCGGAGAAAACGCACGCAGTCACAGGCAGGACGTACAAACTCCGTACAGACAGCACCCCATGTCAGGATCGAACCTGTGTCTCTGGTGCCCTAACTCTACTAGTGCGCCACTGTGCTGTAAGTGTGCAGAGATTTACGAGGGCGTTGCCAGCACCTGAGGAAGAGGTTGGGCAGACATTAATCCTTGGAGCACAGGAGGCTGAGCGATGATTATAGGCGTATAAACTCATGAGGGGGATAAAGTTGGAGCGTGGGAGGAAACCAGGGCACCCAGAAAAAACTCACACAGGTCAGGGGAGAACTTACAAACTCCACACAAATTGTTGGGGACTGATGTGTTATTAAGTAGAAACAAGGAACTGCAGATGCTGGGATACACAAAGTGCTGGAGTAACTCAGCGGGTCAGGCAGCATCTGTGGAGAACATGGATAGGTGACGTTTCACAGAGTGCTGGAGTAACTCAGCGGGTCAGGCAGCATCTGTGGAGAACATGGATAGGTGACGTTTCACAGAGTGCTGGAGTAACTCAGTGGGTCAGGCAGCATCTGTGGAGAACATGGATAGGTGACGTTTCACAGAGTGCTGGAGTAACTCAGTGGGTCAGGCAGCATCTGTGGAGAACATGGATAGGTGACGTTTCACAGAGTGCTGGAGTAACTCAGTGGGTCAGGCAGCATCTGTGGAGAACATGGATAGGTGACGTTTCACAGAGTGCTGGAGTAACTCAGCGGGTCAGGCAGCATCTGTGGAGAACATGGATATGTGACGTTTCACAGAGTGCTGGAGTAACTCAGCGGGTCAGGCAGCATCTGTGGAGAACATGGATAGGTGATGTGTCGGGTTGGGACCCTTCTTCAGACTGATTGGTCTCATCAATTTGCCAAGAGTCACTGATTTTCATTTAATAATAAAGTTCAAGTCTTGCGTGGCAGAAATGTCCATGACAGGGACTGAGAATTAATCGCTGGATGTGGACATCGAGCGGTCTCCCATGATTATTGGTGGGTTGGTGACAGGATTGGCCATTGTGTTGTTTTCAGGTAATAATTGCTCCTGTGTCAGAATGCAAAATAGACAAAACAAATAAATGATCTATTATTTAAATTGATCACAATTCATAAGTAATCCTTCAGAGTGAATTTGGGCATGTGTCACTGGCTAAAAAAGGTCAAAGCCTGTTTAATATTTTTTAAGTGCTTGGTTATATATTTGAAGTGAAAAATCGATCATGAAATGTGTCCATCGTGGAGTGGGCGATGCCTTACGCGGGTTGCCGTGGGGTAAGCTCCGGAGTGCTTAGACCGCCGACTCCATCATCGCCGAGCTGTGGAGTCTGCGGAGCGCTCAGCCACGGCGGCGCTGAACTTTAAACACCGCGGAGCCTGGGATCTCTCGCCGAGATCGCCAGTGTCGGAGCTCCGACCAGCGCGGCCCGTGGACTTCGGGAGCCGCGGTCTCCTGGGAGGCAGCGGCCGTTCCGGACACTCCACGCTGCTGGAAGGTGTTTGGCCGACGCCGGAACTCCACCATCCGGCACGAGGGCCTGAAACATAGGGGCTGTGTGTTGCGGTGCCTGTATGTGGGCAGCGTTGGGCAGAAAGACACTTGTAGCTTCTACAATGCCGCTGAAGGCCATCAAGTGTGCGAGCACCTTACCTGAGCCCCTGGTCAGGGGTTTGCTCTGACAAGGGCCTGCAATCTTCTCAGTTGGACGAGAAGTCTCCGGTTGTGCAGACCAAACCTTCTATGTTAATCCGTCTCAAAGCCATTCCACCTCCCCCCCTCTGCAACCACCTCCAATCTCATCATCCATTGGAGATGCAAGTTCTCCAGCCTTGTGACTGGTCTTCCCTGTCCAGTGGGATGCAGGGTCTAAGAAGGAACTGCAGATGCTGGAAAATCAAAGGTAGACAAAAGTGCTGGAGAAACTCAGCGGGTGCAGCAGCATCTATGGAGCGAAGGAAATAGGCAATAGGAAATAGGCAACGTTCCCAAAGGGTTTCGGCCTGAAACGTTGCCTATTTCCTTCGCTCCATAGGTGCTGCTGCACCCGCTGAGTTTCTCCAGCACTTTTGTCTACCTGAGATGTAGGGTCTGTCTGTTTCACCTCCACCTCACTGATGAGCTCTTTGTCCCTGCAACTGATGCGCCACAATGCTGAGAACTACATTCTGCACTTTGCATCTTCCCCTTTGCTCTGCCTATTATACTTGATGCACAATATTATCTGATCGGTTAGGACGGCATGCTAAACAAAGCATTTCACTGTACTTTGGTCAATGTGACAATAATTACTCTAAACCAGTTAGCCTGATTGAACCCACCGACATGAAGTTGCACATCCCATTGTAAATGACTCCTCTCAGAGTTCCTGCCATGTAGGAGATGATGACTGTAGGTTTGCATTGGCTAACTCTCCTGTTGCTGTGAGTAACTGGGGTATCAGTGGCGGTCCTTTCTTGATTTAGACTTTTGAGATCAGTATGGAAGCAGGCCTTTCGGCCCACCTAGTCCGTGCCTACCAGCGATCACCCTGTACACTAGTTCTATCCTACACACTAGGGGCAACTAACAGAAGCCCATTGACCTACAAATCTGTACGTCTTTGGAATGTGGGAGGAAACCGGAGCACCCGGAGAAACCCCACGCTGGTAAGTGGAGAACGTGCAAACTCCATACAGAAAGCACCGGCAGTCAGGATGGAAGTCAAGTCTCTGGCGCTGTGAGGCAGCAACTCCACCGCTGCGCCACCATGCCGTCCGCGTGCTGAAGGTCAGACAAAGACTGTCACGGACCCACCACATGGCCAGCTCATCTTTAGTCCGTGACTCCTTGCATTTCAATGATTCCCCATCAATCACTTTGAAGAACAAAGCATTGTTCGAGTGAGAAGCAGAACTGGCGGCCTCACAGCCCACACGTCTGAATCCCTGCTTCTGCAAGGAGTTTCTCATCTCGTTCACTCCTTTTGATCAGGCATTTTTGTTCCCATGTTTCTCTGATGTTAGTTTTTCAAATGGTTTTATGTCATAAAACCAACAGAGCCATGTAGGTTGAAGGATCCTCACAACTCGACAAGACCTTTCTTATGACCTTACTTTCATGATGTTCAGAACTTTGTTACGGCTCACTTAGATGCACATTATGTTCTACTTAGTTGAGCAATAGAAGGCATACCTTGGGAACAATATGTGACAGGCGAAAAGATTAAATTAATGGAACAAATGCAATCAGGATGGAGAGAACTGGATCATCCTTCGGGGCAGATTAGTCTTGAAATAAATGTGAGAGTAGAACTTCCACGTGGCTCCAAGGGTCAGAAATAGGAAGCTATTGGCCACGGTGTGAGCTGGAGTAAATCATGAGGGGACTAGACAGGGTGAACGCATCGAGCCATTTTCCCTTGATAGTGGAATCAAGGACAAGATAGTATAAGTTTAGGGCGAGCTGGGATTTTAGTCAACGGGTGCCATCAAGATGGAAAGACTTTCAACTTCATTTTAGATTTTGGATTTTAGAGATACAGCATAGAAACAGGCCCTTCAGCCCACTGAATCCACGCAGACCAGAGATCACCCCGTATGCTAGGGACATTTTACAATTTTAATGAAGCCAATTAACCTACAAACTTGTACGTCTTTGGAGGGTGGGAGGAAACCAGAGCACCCGGAGAAAACCCACGCAGTCGCAGGGAGAACGTACAAACTCCATACAGACAGCACCCCTGGTCAGGATCGAACCTGGGACTCTACTGCTGTGCCACTGAGCTGAGAGTGTGTAAAGATTATGAGGATGTTGCCAGCACTTGAGGATGAGGTTGGGCAAACAGTAATCCTTGGAGCCCAGGAGGCTGTGGGGTGATTTTATACAGGCGTATAAACTAAACTCTCATATGCTGAGAGAATGGTGCAGCTGGGCTTATACACTCTGGAGTTTAGAAGGATGAGAGGGACTCTCATTGAAACATATTAGATTATTAAGGTGTTTGGACACGCTAGAGGCAGGAAACCTGTTCCCGATGTTGGGGGAGTCCAGAACCAGGGCCCACAGTTTAAGAAAAAGGAGTAAGTCATTTAGAACGGAGACGAGGAAACACTTTTTCTCACAGAGAGTTGTGAATTCTCTGCCTCAGAGGGCGGTGGAGGCAGGTTCTCTGGATGCTTTCAAGAGAGAGCTAGATAGGGCTCTTAAAAATAGCAGAGTCAGGGGATATGGGGAGAAGGCAGGAACAGGGTACTGATTGGGGATGATCAGCCATGATCACATTGAATGGCGGTGCTGGCTCGAAGGGCTGAATGGCCTACTCCTGCACCTATTATCTATTGTCTATCGTCTATATTGAGGGGAATAAATAGGGTGAATGCACAGAGTCTTTTTCCTGAGGCAAGGGAATGAAGAATCAGAGGACATTGGTTTAAGGTGAGAGGAAAATGATTCAATAGGAATTTGAGGGGCAACCTTCTCACACATAGGGTTATGGGTATATGGACCAAGGAGGTAATTGAGGCAGGTACAATAATAATGTAAAAGCCACGTGGACATTGATATAGCTATGGAAGGGATGGATATGGGCCTAGTGCGCTAAATGGGACCAGCTTGGATGAGGCATTTTGGTCAGCGTGAAAGAGTTGGGCTGAAGGGCCTGTTTCTCTGTTGTATGACTGTGAGTGTTCTCATTGAGACCAGTGCTTCTCAAAGAATGCTGGAATCCTGATCAAAAAACAAAGTGCTGGAAGCACTCGGCGGGTCAGGCAGCATCTGTGGAAGGGACGCAAGAAACTGCAGATACTGGAACGGTCCCGACCCGCATTGCCTGTCCGTTCCCTCCACAGATGCTGCCTGACTGGCTGAGCACTTCGGTTTTCACTCAAGATTCTAGCATCAGCTATCTGTTGTGTCTGCAAGATAAATTAGATGACTGGAGTGAAAAGTCGGACAGATTATTGAAGATTCTAACAATCTTATTGAAACATATAAGATTATTAAGGGTTTGGACACGCTAGAGGCAGGAAACATGTTGGGGAGTCCAGAACCAGGGGCCACAGTTTAAGAACAAGGGGTAAGCCATTTAGAACAGAGACGAGGAAACACTTTTTCACACAGAGAGTTGGGAGTCTGGAATTCTCTGCCTCAGAGCGCGGTGGAGGCCGGTTCTCTGGATACCTTCACAAGAGAGCTAGATAGGGCTCTTAAAGATAGCGGAGTCAGGGGATACGGGGAGAAGGCAGGAATGGGGCACTGATTGTGGATGATCAGGCATGATCATATTGAATGGTGGTGCTGGCTCGAAGGGCCGAATGGCCTACTCCTGCACCTATTGTCTATTGTCTATTTCAGATCTTTGTTTCTGGACAAGAGTCACAAAGTGACGCACAATGCTTTTTCCATGGGATTGTGAACACCGGTCTCAGTGAGATCTCATCGTCTAACCTCAGGGGAAGACAAGGCATGGGGATTGACAGATTCTTGATTAGTACGGGTGTCTGGGGTTATGGGGAGAAGGCAGGAGAATGGGGTTGAGAGGGAAAGATAGGTCAGCCATGATTGAATGGCGGAGTAGAATTCATGGGCCAAATGGCCAACTTCTGTTCCCAGAACTTATGAACCTATGAAAAGGCGTGATGCTTTGGTACAAGTCTGTTCACTTCACTGAATTTTGCGTTTTAGTCCACAATTTGAGCAAGTAGTTGAATTTGCATATTTGACAGTCGCATAGTTTGTGAATGTCAACTCCATCAACAGTTAAGATGTCCGCAAAACTGAAGTTGCCTTGTTTTGTCCTGGCTTAACTAAATTTTCAATTAAAATTAATTAATTTTACAAGTGTCAGCACCGAACCGATTAAGATTCCAGATAATTAATCTAACGGCCACTGAGTTAAGTGACAAGGCCCCAAACGCAACAAAACAAGATCACATCACTATTTTATCCCTGTTGATTGAGTAGAATGTTTCATTGAGTCAATTATTTTTATTTTCTAAATCCAGTATAACATACAAAACATGAGTGTTGGCTCATAAAGAAACATGCTCAATAACACTTTGCACTGCACAGTTTGAAGATACATTTAACAGACTACATACACACACATACATGCGCGCACACACACAAACAATAATACACGCAAAATAACACGCATGTTCAAAGTGTCATTTCATTAAGTGATTACATATTGTTCAGTGTCTGAATTAAAGTGATCTGTGAAAGAGTTAGATCAACTAATTAATCAAAGCTGCTGCATTGCTAAATTACATAATATATACACACACAAATAATGCATACTTAATTGCAACAGTTGCAAGCAGTTGCAGATTTGACAGAGTAATTAATATTGATCATCTATCACTTTGTTAATGACGTGCTGCTTGATAATCATGCTTCAACAATCCAACATTGATGGAGGTTTATAGTGTGAGGAGGTGTGTCAGGCTATGTAAAGGGACAGTTTGTTCAGTGCCAACACATCTATCTCCCAGAATACTGAAAAACTGTGGAAAGTGATATTGGCCTGCGAATCAATAGCACTTTTTTTTGGTGATCTTTTGGGCTGTTTTGTGGCAAATGCAAAGATCTCGTCACGTCGGAACGACATCTAATTTTGTAACTCACACAATATTCTCCAAGATTCAAGACATGCTCCATGAAATAATGTCCGGTTTAATGACTTTGCTTTTGAGAACAATCTAAATGCTCCACAATGTAAGCGCACAGTTGAATGGTTTTACAACCAAAGCCAAAAACATTCTCTTCTTTTCCCCATTCATTCCTGTCATTACGGAAAGCTACTGTCCCACCAGGGTGGAGGATACAGTGATATTGTCGACCAATACTGCTCTCTCAGCCAGATTGTGCTATGAAACAGGGAAAAAAAGAGAAAATGTATCACTTTGGGAACCCTCGTGGTGCATTACATCAGTACACTCTCCCATTAACTTACAGTCCTAAATTTCAATTGAGCTGAGACGAACATTCTGACAATCCAATTCCAAGTGGTTGCATCAATAGCCAAGAACACATCTACTCTCCTTTATCTGAGACCAGCCGCATGGCAGCAGCATGTGGGAAGGGGATATACGCGCACTCTGTCAATGCACTCATTGTAAGCAAAGCTTTTGGACAACAGAAGAATTTTGATAGCTTCTGCTAAATGATTTCCACATCAGGTCATTTCTCTATCAGACCTCCCCACCATTGAAGGGACCTACTGGAGGCGCTGCCTCACAGCATCATGAAAGACCCACACCACCCTGGCCACGTTCTCATCTCAGTCCTACCATCTTGAAGAAGGTCCAGGAGCCTTAAAACCGTGACCTCCAGGTTCAAGAACAGCTTCTTCTCAGCAACCACCAGGCTCTTGAACACGACACAAGTCTAACCTCAACTATGAACTTCTACGGATTGTATTTGCTTGCATACGGATCTTGGGGCTTGTGTTGGGATTGATAATTTATCGATGGTTTGATTATTACAGATTGTATTGTGTTTAAAATCCCGTTATGCTCCAAGTAAGAACTTTATTGAAGATAAAGTAGAATGGCTGCACTGTACAGGAGAGGGTTTAATGTTCCCCGGCACTGAGGTCAACTGGAGTGCAAGACAGAGGTTTGGCTGGAAACTCATCCCTGGACGCTGTGCTGAATGACTATGTAGTGCCGGCTGTGAATTCTAAGCTGGTTCTGAAATTTCTTCCGTTTCAACTGAACTAAATTTCAGAAGCAGAGTCGAATGCACAGCCATTGGCGTGGAGCCCATTTGACACCAATGACCAAAGATGGACATCTGGGTGGACATCTATCTGCAGTGGTCCAGATGTTGAGGCAATCTCCCTGTGGATGGTGGAACCAGGAAGCTGGATCCTGCCTGCAATTATAGCAAGATGTTCAATGTTTTCAAGAGAGAGTTAAAGATAGGTCTTAGGGCCAATGGAATCAAGTGATATGGGGAGAAAGCAGGAACGGGGTACTGATTCTGGATGATCAGCCATGCTCATATTGAATGGTGGTGCTGGCACGAAGGGCCGAATGGCCTACTCCTCCACCTATTTTCTATGTTTCTATTGATCCAGTCCAGTGATTGTATCTTCAGGTACGATTGCCAATCAATTGATCACAAGCCTCTGACACCAGTCAATGTGCCACAACCACTTACACAAATGGCTTTTGCTTGTCCTAGAGCTGTACAGCATGGCCCTTCGGCCCACCTAGTCCATGCCGACCAAGTTGACTTACTGGGCTAGTCCCATTTGTCTGCACTCTGCCCACAGCCCTCTAAACTCTTCCATTCCATCCATTAGACATTCCGTCTAATGTGCTCCCATTGATAAGACTCAAGGTGTTCAGTTTTGATAGGAATCCTGCTCCAATTCTGCCCCTGGCCGCCTTGCAGTGACTACCCCAGTGTGTTGCGATGGGTAAACCTGGCTGTGAGACCACACTTGGAGCAACATGTGCAGTTCCTGCTCACCCAGCTAGACGAAGAATGTCATTAGGTTGTAAAGGTCGCAGAAGAGATTCACCCGAATGTTTACCTGAGCTTGCGGACTCGTGTTATAGGGAAAGGTTGGACAAGCCGTGGCTTTTCTCCATGGAGCAGAGGATATGTGTCCAAGATGATGAGGGGCATGGATAAAGTGAACACACACAGCCTCACAGGGCATTGGCTTAAGGTGAGAATTCTCACTTTCACTCAGAGGGTGGTCCGTATTTGTAATGAACTGCCAGAGGTAGCTATAGAAATGTTAAAAATACAACTTTTAAAAGATATTTGAACAGATATCTGGATAGGAAGGATTTAAAGGAATATGCGGTGCTGGGTCGAAGGGCCGAATGGCCCACTCATGCACCTATTATCTATTGTCTATCGACTAGCCCAGTAGGGCAGACACAAACTGTTGGAATAACTCAGCAGGACAGGCAGCATCTCTAGAGAGAAGGAATGGGTAACGTTTCGGGTCGAGACCCTTCTTCACAATTCCTACTCTCCAGAGATGCTGCCGGTCCCGCTGAGTTACTCAGCAGTTTGTGTCTACCTTCGAATTAAACCAGCGTCTGCAGTTCTTTCCTACGCAGCCCAGTCTGGTAACCTGGTTGGCATGGACAAGGTGGGAGGAAGGGCCTGTTTCTGCACTGTACAGCTCTATAACTCTACGGTACCCATGTTCACAATTCTGGAGTGAAGGATGCATCCCTGCTATCACTACCGACGTTTGTGTTTGCTGTTGTTATATTTTCTCTGCTCTGAAATTCTGCTCAGCTCCTAGATTACATTTCCCATGGATAATATCTCACCGGTGTATCCTCCGACAATCTGCCACTCACACTGTTTCTGGAGAACACTTGCCACGATCAATCTTAAAGCTGTGACAACAAATTGTCATTGTTCCACACAAATCTCGAGCCTAACTGGATCCACATAATCCCACTCTAGCCTCTGCCTCTTTGTGTAGATAGAAGGATGCTAGGACTATGATGCATCACCATCCTATCAGCTGGTTAAGCCGTTTCGGGCGAAACGTGTAGAAAGGAACTGCAGATGCAAGTTTAAACCAAAGAGAGACACAAAATGCTGCAGTAACTCAGTGGGGCAGGCAGCATCTCTGGAGAGAAGGAATGGATGCTGTGTTGGGTCGAGACCAGAAAGTCTGAAGAAGGGTCTCGACCTGAAACGTCACCCAAAGATGCTGCCTGTCCCGCTGAGTTACTCCAGCATTATGTGTCTATTTCAGGACCTGACTGCCAAATTTAATTAATAGATTTTACCTTTTAAACTTCCGTAACCTTTTTATAATAAAACTGAAAAAAGGAAAAAAAAAAAAATCTAAAAATGCTGAAATCTATTTTTTTAAATCTTTTTTGAGGTACAGGTGCCTAACGTTACACTTCCTCCAGGGATCCTACAACTTTAACCTTGTAATTAGTCCTTCCCAATTTCTCCACTCCACTCCAAATTATTTACCTACACGAGGAAGGACTAGTCAATGTCTTGGTCGGCACGGGCTAGTTGGGCCAAATGGCCTCTTTCCTTGCTATATGACTTCATAGGTAGACACAAAAAGGTGGTAACTCGGTGAGTCAGGCAGCATCTCTGGAGAGAAGGAACAGGTGATGTTTCAGGCTGAGACCCTTCTTCAGACCATGGATAAGAAGGGTCTCGACCCGAAAGGTCACCCATTCCTTCTCTCCAGAGATGCTGCCTGTCCCGCTGAGATACTCCATCTGCAGTTCCTTCCTACACATAATCTCTGCAATACCCATTTAACTAACTTTTCCTTTCTGTTCATTTGTTTACACTTTTGTCTTCAAATATGAGCCTTTGATTCTTTTTAAAAAAAAATTCTTCCCCTGATTTTATTTCTCTTCTTGTAATCCCTCCTGAACCCTTGTCTCAATCACACCGTTCTTTTCACCCTTTCAAGAGAGAGTTAGATTTAGCTCTTAAAGATAACAGCATCAGGGGATATGTGGAGAAGGCAGGAACGGGGGTACTGATTGTGGATGATCAGCCATGATCACAGTGAATGGCGGTGCTGGCTCGAAGGGCCGAATGGCCTTCTCCTGCACCTATTGTCTATTGTTTCTACGTTTCTATGTTAGCTAATCGGCCCAATCAAATAGTTATCTAACTTCACTGTCATCGGCTGAGACTTGCATCCCTTGCAGGTAAACCCTTGGTACAATGCAACCCAACTCTTGCGCTCGGCCGTGTGTGTTGAAGATAACTCCTTGGTTGCTGTGAAAGGTACAAGGTAGTGGCACTGACATCAAACCAGCAGTGCCCATTCATTGTTGCTACAGTTGTACAAACTATTAACAAACATTAGTTGACTATCTTCACTAAAACAGCTTCCAGCTCACGCCTCTCCATAAATCGGAGTTTGTACATTCTCCCTGTGGGTTTTCTCCGGGTGCTCCGGTTTCCTCCCACACTCCGAACACGTACAGGTTTGTAGGTTAATTGTAAATTGGCCCTAGTGTGTGTAGGATAGTGTTAATGTGTGCGGGGATCGCTGGTCGGCACGGACTCGGTGGGCCGAAGGGCCTGTTTCTGCGCTGCATCTCGAAACTAAACAACACTAAATCAGATCAGAATAGTTTATTGTGGTATACATCAGGCTACAGTGAAATTCCTTGCTCACAGAATAAAGACTGCTCACACAGTAACGGTAAATACAATAACTACCACAACATTAGCAAAACGCAGAGTGGTGCAAGATTGTCGTACAAAAGCCAAGCGGAGCAAAATATATGAAAGTACAGTAAGTGAACAACGGGATAGAGGTAGAATTAGAGCAAGAGAATGTGGCTGCACCTCCAGCAATGGGCTGTGAAACAGGTTATTGGTTCAGGAGTCGGATGGCAGTGGGGAAGAAGCTGTTGTTAAGTCTGGACATCCGGGCGTCCAAGCTCCTGCATCTTCTCCCAGAGGGTAGAATGGAGAAAAGGGAATGTCCAAGGTGGGAGCATCCTTGACGATACCTCCAGCCTTCCTGATGCATCGCACCGTGGAGATGGACTGGATGGGAGGAAGTGCCGAGCCTGTGATGGACGGGGCTGTGGTCACCACTCTGTGCAGGTTCAGGCGGTCAAGGGCAGAGCAGTGGCTGCACCCGGCTGACACGCACCCGTCAGGGTAGTTTGTGTAGCACATCTGTAGACGCTCGAGAGAAACCTCGTGGGCATGCTGAATCCCCTCAGATTCCTGTGAAAGTAGATATGCATTTTCTTGATCACGACATCCGTGTGAACGGATCAGGTTAGGTTGCTGGTGACACGGATGCTGAGGAAGGTGAAGCTGTTGACCATCAGGGTGGTCACGGTGGCGCAGTGGTAGAGTTGCTGCCTTACAGCGAATGCAGCGCCAGAGACCCGGGTTCGATCCCGACTACGGGTGCTGTCGGTGCGGAGTTTGTACGTTCTCCACGTGACTGCGTCGGTTTTCTCCGAGATCTTCGGTTTCCTCCCACACTCCAAAGACGTACAGGTTTGTAGGGTAATTGGCTTGGTAAATGAAAAAATTGCACCTAGTCTGTCTCAGATAGTGTTACTGTGCGGGGATCGCTGATCGGCATGGACCCTATGGGCCAAAGGGCCTGTTTCTGCGCTGTATCTCTAAACTAAATCATTGCAGTAGATCCATGGATGAGCACAGTGCTGCGTTCACCCACTTTGCTTCATTGATCAACTCTTCCATGTTGCTGATGCTAGGGGCAACTAGAACACACACTTTTCAATCACTTTCCTCAACTTAGTCTCTACCGCTGTGCAGACCCAGCCAACAACAGTGGGATCAACAACAAAGGTACAGATGGAGTCGGCATTAGGCTTGGCCACAAAGATATAGGTGGGCGAGGAGTAGAGAAGGGGGCTGAGCTTGCAGCGTTGATGTTCTGGCCAATTCTGACTGACTGAGGTCTGTCAGTCAGGAAGTCCAGAAGCCAGTTGTAGAGGATGTCCCAACACCAAGGGGTCAGGGCGACCGTATTCACTATGATGGTGTTGAAGGGTGAACTGTAGGCAATGGTTAGCATCTATGGTCAGGTGATGCAGGGTGTAGCACCAGAGACATGTCATCCGTCGGAGACCATTGTGCAAATGACAGGGTGTTGAGATTGTCTGGAGGATTGGCACAAATCTTCCAAACGGTGCAGCGGGTAGAGCTGCTGCCTCACAGCGCCAGAGACCTTGTGTACTGTCTGTGTGGAGTTTGCACGCTCTCCCTGTGACTGCGTGTGTTTCCTCCGGGTGCTCCGGCTTCCTCCTGCATCCCAAAGACATGCGGGTTTGTAGGTTAATTGGCCCTCTGTAAATTGTCCTTAGAGTGTAGGGAGTGGATGAGAAAGTGGGATAACACACAACTAGTGTGAACGGGCGATCGATGGCTGGCGTGGACTCTGCCGGCCTGAAGGGCCTGTTTCCACGCTGTGTAAAGCATTTCATTGCGGTCGATGTTGGAGCTGCTGGGCGGCAGTCATTGATACGGGTCACGTTATTGTTATTGCACCTAAAAACAATGTCCATGTGCCTAAAGGGCCTGTCCCACTTTCACGACCTAATTCACGATCTTTATTACTCGTGGACATTTTTCATCACGCTAGAAAAACGCCCCGACCTACTTGATGCCACGAGTACCTACGACTAGCATCCCGGCCTGCTACGACCTACCTATGACCTCCTACGACCTTGTGACGACCATGCTGCGAGTATGAGTCAAGGGCAAACTGGGCAGAGGTCGTGAATTAGGTCGTGATAGTGGGACAGGCCCTATACTGTGTGGCCTCAGTAATACTTGGTTTATGTGAGCAAATAGATCTGGGACAGCGTTGAATATGTCGATAAAGACTATCTTTAATCGGGCTTTGCTGGAGTTTATCGTGCACTAAACGTTATTCCATTTCCCCTGTATCCGTGTACAGTGGACGGCTTGATTGCAATTATGCGTTGTCTTTCCGCTGACTAGTTTATACGCAACAAAAGCTTTTCACTGTACCTCGGGGCACGTGACAATAACCAAGTCATCATTTCACCGTTCCGTTTTGGTACATGCGACAATCAAACATGCGATATGTTAATAAACCAGACTAAACTAAACTAAACCTTATGGATTAGCCGCGAGAGGCAGAGTACCGGGTAAAGCCCACGCCGTCTGCATTGCTCATCAGCGGCTATTGTTGACGAGAAAGCTGAAACATAAGGGGCAGGTAGATGGAATACTTTGGTTCTGAAAGCATTAAGGACCTGTCCCACTTACGCAAATTTTTTGGCGACTTGCTGGCACCCGTCATGGTCACAGCAGGTCACCGAAAATTTTCAACGTGTTGAAAATCCAGCAGCGACCAGAAAAAGGTACGACTCTTTGGGCGACTACTCACCACCATACAGCAGTCGCAGGGTGACACCTGTATGGTCGTGAGTAGTCGCCCAAAGAGTCGTACCTATTTCTGGTCGCCGCTGGATTTTCAACATTTAAAAGATTTTTGGCAACCTGCTGCGACTATGACGGGTGTCGGCAAGTAGTCGAAAAAAATCGGGTAAGTGGGACAGGCCCTTTAATAAATGGAGGGCTTTCAAATAAACCATCTCAGAATGGTAGGAGATTACTGGGACCAATCAGACAGTTGTCAGCAGTCAGAAGATTGATGATGATACTGCAACAACTGTTATCTTTGGCGAGAAGCTCCGCAGATTGGAAAAAAACTTTCACTCCAGGCAGTTGTAGATTTGCGAGCCACAGAAACACAGATCCAGAGCAGAGGAGAAAGCTGCTTAAAGAGTCTGTGGATTTTTCTGCCTCAGAGGGCGGTGCAGGCCGGATGCTTTCAAGAGAGAGCTCTTAACAATAGCGGAGTCAGGGGATATGGGGAGAATGCAGGAACGGGGTACTGATTGGGGATGATCAGCCATGATCACATTGAATGGCGGTGCTGGCTCGAAGGGCCAAATGGCCTACTCCTGCACCTGTGGTCTGTTGTCTGTTGTCTAAAAGGAACAACACCTTGTTGTCTTGCTCCAGTTACAATGGGGATGGATTAAACTTGTGACCCGTTGCATGGCAAACATTGAGATGCATTGGTCACAGTGAGTGGGAGATTAGCACTGGATAAACACGAGAGGTTACACAACCAAACGCCAACATTAGCTGTTGTATTTGACAAGAGTTTGTGTGATCGTAATCTCAACAAGATGGTTGGGTTGGGGCACTCCTTCTCTCGTGCTCGACTGGAGGAGCGCAGAGGGAAAAAAGTGCGACTGTAATCGAGCTTGTCTGCAGAAGGGTCCTCACCTGCAATCAGAACATGGTGGTGGAGCAGGAAAGCAGCATGAATGAGGGCAGGGGGGGGGGGAGGGGGCAGTGAGAGAGGGTCACACAGAACTCCCGTCTGGGAGACAAGGGGAACTTCTACAAAGTAAGCATACCTTGAGGAGATTTTGCAGTGGAGCAGTCAAAATCCACCCTGTCAAGGCCTGCTGAGTTAAGGACCTGTCCCACTTTCACGACCTAATTCACGGCCTCTGCCGAGTTTGACCTGGACTCATACTCGCGGCATGGTCATCACGAGGTCGAAGGAGATCGTAGGTAGGTTGTCGCAGGCCGTGATGCTAGTCGTAAGTACTCGTGGCATCAAGTAGGTCGGGGCGTTTTTCTAGCATGATGTAAAATGTCCACGAGTAAAAAAGGTTGTGAATTAGGTCGTGAAAGTGGGACAGGCCATTTACTCCAGCATTCTGTGTCTTCCTCTGCTCTATTCATAACAGTGAGCTGACATTTACTTCACTGCAATCACTACTGTGAATTGTTTAATAATAGACAATAGGAGCAGGAGTAGGCCATTCGACCCTTCGAGCCAGCACCGCCATTCAACGTGATCATGGCTGATCATCCCCAATCAGTACCCCATTCCTGCCTTCTCCCCATATCCCCTGACTCCGCTATCTTTAAGAGCCCTATCTAGCTTTCTCTTGAAAGTATCCAGAGAACCGGCCTCCACCTGAGGCAGAGAATTCCACAGACTCGCCACTCTCTGTGTGAAGAAGTGTTTCCTCGTCTCTGTTTTAAATGGCTTACCCTTATTCTTAAACTGTGGCCCCTGGTTCTGGACACCCCAACATGGGGAAAATGTCAAAGGGAATCAGCGCAACTAACAAACAATGAATTCCATCCCAGCCACAACTTTCCCAGGAGAGATTGGAAATAATTAAAGATTCTGATGAGTGACTTCATTAATTAACAATCTGCTGTGAAAGTTTTAAGTGACGTTTTCCTTGTTCTTTCTCAGTGACTGCAGGGTGGAGTATCCGCAATACTGAACAGCGAGCCTGCAATACCCTAAAGACGGAACGCCTTGCATTTCCATAGTTGCCTTCCATGGTCTCCAGACGTCTTAATGCATTTCACAGCCAATTAAATATCTACTCAGGTGTAGTCACAGTTGAGATATGTCAAATTATCTTCACACAGCAAAATCCAACAAATAACCAAACCATCTCGCTCAACAGTGTCGATAAGAGGCAAATATTCTGCACAAGGGTTCCGACCTGAAACATCACCAATTCCTAATCCCCAGAAATGCTGCTGGACTCGCTGAGTTCCTCCAGCAGTTCCTGGTGTCTGTGCAAATATCAGTAGTCAGTAAAGCACTGGTCTGGGGGCAGGACTGGATACCCCATGGACCACCGCAGAATGGATGAACAAGGTCAAGAGAAGCCTGACTCTGTCTGCATTCTCTCTCCACTTCCCTTCATCCAAGTGCAAGTGTGAAGAAAAACATCAGTCCAATTAAAATCCTTCTGAAAACCCCCAGAGGTATTACCGATTGTAAATCATTTAGCTGTTGAGAATCATACATTTTTAATGTTAATTCTCCATGGAGATGGAGTCCAAAATCCGTTTAAGGGAGATTGATGTGTGGGAAGGAACGGCAGAAGCTCGTTTACACCGAAGATAGACACAGAGTGCTGGAGTAACTCAGCGGGTCAGGCAGCATCTGTGGAGAACATGGATAGGTGACGTTTCGGGTTGGGACTCTTCTTCAGACTGAAAGGGGAGGGGAGGGAACTGGAGGTAAGAAAAGGCCAGGACAATTGGTGGTGATTGATGGTGCTTTTGCAGTAGCCATGACAGTTTGAAGCGCATCTGATCTGTGGGTGAGGGTCTGCACCCTTCTTGATGTAAACCCTCCAAAACTGGTTCTTCTCTGAATTCCACGTTCCGTCAGATCTTTAAAATTGACTAATATTTCCAGCAAGAGGCACAATTAATTTATTGTGACTTTATACCAAAGTTTAATTGGCAGGGGACATTCTCATGGCGGTGTGGCGACAACGGCACTGAGGCAAGGTTGAAGGATGGGATTGGTTTTGACATTGGGCTCTCCTGCCCCATCACTCACACACACAGCAGAGCGTGGATGGAGATATGGAATCATTAATCTCACTTACGGCCCGACAGCGTGAATGGCAGGAAATGGATGTGTGGGAAAAGGGGACTGGCTGAACAACATCCTGAGTGCTTCGAAAATATTTGTTTTTAATGAGTTGCTGGAGAAATCTACCCGTCCTTTACAGCGCCCTGTCCCTATACCCTAGACTCTCCCCTGATTCACTCGTCTCTCTCTGCCGAATGCCGTTCCTCTCTCACTCGCTCTCTCTCTTCGCACCTTCCCATGCAACCTCAGCAGATGCAACCCCTGCCCTGTCACCTCCGTCCTCTCTCACTGTCCCGTACGCAAGCATTCCTTCCTCCAGAAGTGGCTGGTCAAGCAGTAACCAACACCCAGTTGAAGGTAGCGTTACATTGACTTTATAAGTGAGGTAGAGCAGGAGACTATAGTTGGAACGGGACTGGGCCAGAGGGGAAAGAGACAAATGGGTACCCATCTCATCTGCATCCTCCTATCACTTTGTCCCACCCTTAAGAAGGTTTGTGACTCAAAACGTCACCCATCCATAATAAAAAGACACAAAGTGATAGAGAAACTCATCACGCAGGCAGCATCTGTGGAGAACAAGGATAGATGATGTTTTAGGCCAGCACTTCTTTTGACTGATTATTACCTCCCCATGTTCCCCACAGCTACTGCCTGGCCCGCTGAGTTACTCCAGCACTCTGTGAAACGTCACCTATCCATGTTCTCCACAGATGCTGCCTGACCCGCTGGGTTATGCCAGCATTTTGTGTGCTTTCTTTATGTGTCGTGGTCTCTGCTGAAGAATATACCATTCTTTTGGTCATTCTGATCAAATAACCTTCCACAGTGAACGGTGGTGTACTTGTCTAGTGGTAATTAAGTTTGCACATTTAGTGGGAGACTATTGCACCTGACATCACAATACCTCCTTCCAAGAAACAGTCTTCAGCTTTTTGCTACCAATGGCCAAAGTTTGTCGTTTGTGGTGAACATGGAAATTGTATTATAACTGCCACAATTCATCGAGGTCTTACTTCTTTTCCGTTACAAGCCTGTCTCAGTGCATCAGGTAGAAAGTCGCCTTCTAAATCAGATTAGGTTAATTCCAGAAACTAAGGCTTGAGTCTGCTCGTGACTGCCTGGTGAAACGGCGTTATGAGGCTCTCTGAGACAAGACAGTGCCTTTACCAACTAACAGCACAGTCACCGCGCTAAAGATCGATACAAAAAGCCGGAGTAACTCAGCGGGACAGGCAGCATCTCTGGAGAGAAGGAATGGGTGACATTTCGAGTCGAGACTGAAGTCTGAAGAAGGGTCGAAACGTCACCTATTCCTTTGCTCCATAGATGCTGCCTGTCCCGCTGAGTTTCTCCAGCATTTTTGTCTATCTTCGATTTTTCCAGCATCTGCAGTTCTTTCTTAAACAGTCTGTAAGGGTAAGTTTGTTTTTATGCTCACCTTGCGTTGCTATGTAGTGACGAGGCCGATGGTAACCCTAAATAAAACACAAAAAGAGAAAATCAAACACATAATAAGAGAATCGACCATTCTTCTCTCACAATGTTCATCGTGATCAGTGATCAACGCTCGGACTCTCTCTAATCGGACTTTACTAAACTTAATCTTGCATTAAATGTTATTCCCTTTATCTTGTATCTGTACAATGTGGACGGCTCGAACGTAATCATGTATTGTCTTTCCGCTGACTGGATAGCACGCAACATAAAGGCATTTCACCGTACCTCAGTACAGGAGACGTTAAACTAAATTAAACTAAATTAAGACGGAAGCAAGAACCGGCCACATGGCTCGTTAGGTCTCCATGTCCATTCTGTATGGATGGCGGGACTGTCATATGCTGAGAGAATGGAGCAGCTGGACTTGTACACTCTGGAGTTTAGAAGGATGAGAGGTATCTTATTGAAACATATAAGATTATTAAGAGTTTGGACGCATTAGAGGCAGGAAACACGTTCCCGATGTTGGGGGAGTCCAGAACCAGGGGCCACAGTTTAAGAATAAGCGGTAAGGCATTTAGAACGGAGATGAAGAAACACTTTTTCACACAGGGAGTTGTGAATCTGTGGAATTCTCTGCCTCGGAGGGCGGTGGAGGCAGATTCTCTGCATGCTTTCAAGAGAGAGCTAGATAGGGCTCTTAAAGATAGTGGAGTCAGGGGATATGGGGAACAGGGTACTGATTGGCGATGATCAGCCATGATCACTTTGAATGGCGGTGCTGGCACGAAGGGCCGAATGGCCTACTCCTGCACCTATTGTTTATTGTCTATTGTAAGATCACTCTCATCCCTAATCCCCAGTTCTTTTCATACAATTCCACCTTCATTATGGATACAAAACGCTGGAGTAACTCAGCGGGTCAGACAGCATCTCTGAAACAAAGGGATAGGTGACGTCACAGGTTGAGCCCGTTCTTCAGTTCCCACCTTCATTATAATTGACCTTATTGAAGTTGAAGATACTGGCTTTGTTCACCCTCAAACTACACAGGGAATTCCATCACATTGTGGTCACCACCTCCTGGAGAATCTTTCTCCACAAGATCTTGTGTTAATCCTTTGTTTAAGAAAGAACTGCAGATGCTGGAAAAATCGAAGGAAGACAAAAATGCTGGAGAAACTCAGCGGGTGAGGCAGCATCTATGGAGGGAAGAAATTGGTGACGTTTCGGGTCGAGGGGAATATTCAGAGACACATTTGGCCACATTTCTGAGCTGTTCTTGATCCCGTGTGTAGGTATGTTGCAAAACGTACCTTCAGCGGCGCTGCAGTTCGGTCTCTGGGCGTGTGCGTGACTTTGGCGCCTTTGAGAGGGGGGGCGGGTTTAAAATGCGTTTTTTCTTCAGACTATTCAAATCGATTTTGAACAGGCTGTTTAGTTACTGAAGAAAAATCGCTTTGACTGCCGTTTTATTAATGTTTATTAAAATTAGCACTGGATAATTTAATAGCAGGAGTAAAATTAAAATCATCTTCTAATGCCGTCAACGCCGACAACGGGACGGATCTCACGTAGGGGACAAGGCAAGGTACACCGTTTATTTTTTCATATAAACTTGCTTCTTAGGATGCCTTTAATCAAAATTTCACGTTGCGAAAAGGTGACTTAGGACCCATACGAACCGGCAGTATTTTTCCTGCCGATAACATTCCAAACGATCGCGTTCCACAAAAACCCACTCTCAAGATGATTAAAATGGCCATTAATTTACGGGAATTAAATACTAAATTCCTTCCATTTGGCCTATAAATTCATGCCAATGAGATTTAAAAATCATGTTATATTGTAAATTCTTGTGTGAATGTTATTTGGACAGCTAGGCTTTTAAAAAATGTTAACCTTTTCTTAAGAAATCGATAGATGTTTAGATCTAGTAATTGAATTTTGTAATTAGCTACAATTAGGTAACTAACTAATTATATGCTTTAATTTCAGGTCATCCAAGTAAGATTGTTTCATATTTGTTTCAGAATGCTTCAATCTATAATAACTGAAAAATTCATTCAGTTCTTTTAATTTTTAAGAAAGTTATCACTGTCCTTGATCACAGCTTTTGTGTTAAGTCAATGGAAAAGCAATAGGGAACAAGATGCTAATTTCCGAGTATGAAAATGGCCATAAATCTTTTAATACTGAAGATATGAAAGTGAATTAGGTGTCAAATTAAACTTCTTTTTATGCTTTATCTGATGGGATAAATTGCAGACTTGATTTTTTAAATCTCAACATTTTGTAACATTGCTACCGTGTGGCGATGGAATGTTGATGTAGAAACTGGTTGAAGTCTTCACTGTGGACCCCACGTCCTGACATGATTGTGGCAGGCAAGGAATTTCAGAGATTTATCCTCAATAAATGACTGACTGATACTCACGTCAATGTAGTTAGCATTGATATAATCTGAATGAGGGTCGCCTTCCAGTAGCTGAAGCCGTACTCGAGAATGATCATCTGGGGAGGCCAACAAACATTGCCAGTTAGCAGAGTAATGTCACAGGGCCACACAGCCATACCACACCAAATACCACTCGCCCCTGGTCCTGACTGACCCCCCACCCTGGCGGGATGCGTGAGAGGCGAGGAGAACGGTTATGGCATCCACCTCACCTTGCTCTGTCACTAGACATCGTGTCTACACGCCACGCCATGGTCCCCATGTCATAAGGTCATAAGTGATAGGGAGTAGAATCAGGCCATTCGGCCCCTCAAGTCTAGTCCGCCATTCAATCATGGCTGATCTATCTCTCCCACCTAACCCCATTCTTCTATCCACCCCCGATTAAAATCAGTCTGAAGAAAGGTCCCAGCCTGAAACGTCATCTGTCCACCCCCTCTATAGATGCTGCCCGACCCGCTGAGTCCCACCAGCGCTTTGTTTATGACTGTAGAGTTTACACTGCCATCTAGAGAGTGATAATCCATTTACAATCGGTAAGAGCAACATTTGGCAACGGTCTGCAAATCAAGCGATTTTCATTACGATGGCTGATCCATATCGAGAAGAATTTATAAGGCAGATGAAGTACTGGACTGAATATTTATGAAATGCATCAATGCTGATCTGGTCTTACTTACAAGCAATGATATTCCCATATCTGTTCTTCGAGCGGTTCTCCTCTTTCTTGGCAGTGTCCCAGGCTGCTGACTGCCCTTCCGGTAAACTCTGTGAGGCAAGGAACGCGACTGTTTCAAACATTGCTCTTAATAAATAACGCACAGATTGTGTTGAATACAGAATGTGCCAAACCTTGCAGACCACTGTGACTGCATCAACATTGACATGAATACGAATCAGCAATGCACAAATGATATCACTCCAGGATTTCTGCAAATCCTGGAGTAAACATGAAGACAGACACAAAAAGCTGAGGGAGTGCAGCGCAGGTTCACCAGGTTAATTCCCGAGATGGCAGGCCTGACGTATGATGAATGAATGGGTCGACTGGGCTTATAATCACTGGAATTTAGAAGGATGAGTGGGTACCTTATAGAAAATTCTTAAGGGATTGGACACGCTAGATGCAGGAAAAATGTTCCCCACTCAAAAATGTTGTGGGAGTTCAGAACCAGGGGTCACAGTTTAAGAATGAGGGGTAGGCCATTTAGGACTGAGATGAGGAAAAAAAATTTCACCCAGAGAGTTGCGAATCTGTGGAATTTCATTTCGGAGTCACGTGAGTGACTTCGTGAAGAGCCCGCCGGCGCGCATGCTCGACATATCGTCGTAACGCGTTGCTGCGACGGCTGGCGGTGGAGCGCGCTCCTCGCCAGCCCTTCATAAGGGGCCACGGAGGTGAGTATTCTACCTTTAGTTGGTGGTCCTTGTTGTCTGATTATGTCTTGCAGCAAGGACATGGATGGGAGTTCGAAGGGCCGGAGGACGTCAGGACGAGTTCGCCGGTCAACAGTTCCGGGGCCTTTACCATCGGCAATACCTGCAGCGCAGGCCGGGACTCAGGCGGAGATGTGGGTAAGCCCTGTGATTACAGGTCCAGGTCCGCCAGCACACCACAGCTCGGAGGAGTTCGACCAGGAGGAGTGTGGTGTGCCGCCAGAGCAGGGGGACCCTGCCATGGCAGTCAGATCGTCAGCGGGCTCGCTGGCGACCTCGAGCAGGGCACGTGCCGTTGCACGGTCTGTTCCACTCAGCCCTCCGAGAAGGGGGAGGGCAGGAGCCCAGAAGCCTAACCCTGTTAGGGCTAAGGCATTGCCTATCGCGGAGGAGCGGTCAGGTTCCAGGGCGAGACCCGGGGCGGCTGTGAGGTCCAGCCGGCACACCCCGACTCTCGACGCCGGGACGGGTCGGTCGAGTCGGGTCTCGTCACGGTCGCCGAGCCCCCCATGGATGGGTGGGCGAGACCATGCGTCGGCAACGTCCACGATGTGGGCAGCCGGCAAGACTGCGCGGGCCCCAGGCAGCCATGCTTCGGCTGGTGCCGACACCTCGCCGCAAGTGCCCTTAGTGGCAGCGGCTTCAGCTCTCGCTAAACGGAGGCGATTGAACACGCCCACGCAGGAATCGCGCAGTTTCGCCTCGGCGGCTGTTAGCGACAACTACCGGCACCGGCAGGGCCTCGACGAGGTGCGGGCCGATGACAGGAGCCCGGTTTTCTTTTCAGAGCCGGAGGACTCCGACCACCTGAGTGTTCAGGGTGAAGGGCGTATTGACCGTATGGAGCGGCTGCTGGAGCTCCTGCTTCAACGTCAACAACAGCAGGGCAGCAACAGGCACAGGGCGTCTTCACCAACATCTACTATCAGCCTGGAGCAGCAGGAGGAGGAGGTTCTGGTGGATCCCGTATCAACTCCGTTGGAGGTGCCAGCGGAAGAACTCTTGGATGTGGCGACCAAATTCGCGGCCCCACATACGGCTGGTCTTCCTCTAAATACAAAGCTGGCAGCCACAGTGGACTTTCTTAATAATCAGGTGCTGCAGGAAGAAGTCCTCATCCAGGCTATGAGCTGGCACAAGGCTCCATCAAACTGCAACTCCCTCAACGTGCCTGTGGTCAATACGCCAATATGGGGCAACATCAGTGCGGCTATCCGTCAACAGGAGCTAATATTGCAGCGGATCCTGAAACTCCTCACGGCCGGTATTACCGCCTTTGCGCGGTCGGTGGACGGGGACGAACTGAATTTGGACCAGGAAGATGCTCTGGCCTTATTGTGCGCGACCCAGCACGAAATCAACGGGTTTCGCAAAAACAGCATCCGCCCAGCACTCAACCCGAAGTTTGCAGGATTGTGCAAACCACCGCCGCCGCCGCCGCCCCGTCAGCTCTTTGGTGAGGACCTCTCGAAGAGAGTCAAAGAGCTTGACGAACAAGCCAAAACGGTGGGGATCATGCGCTCTCAGAGTGCCCCCACACCGTCAGGCTCAAAAGCTCCATACATTCGCTCACGAGGGTCGGCCGGTGCCTCGACGAGGACTTGCCCTCTAGCTCCACAACGACAACAGCACCAGAACCAGCACCAAGGGTCTTTTTTAGGACAGGGTCGGCAGAGACCTTTGTGGAAATCGAAGACGCCGCGCCCTCAAGCCAACCCAGCACCTCCACGGCCACCCACACGTGTCAAGGACCGCTGGTAACCACGGAGGTGAGGGGGTCTGGTTCTCTTTTTTCTCTCTGTTTAACTTCCCATGTTGGTGGTCGTTTACGGTTGTTTTTGGATGCATGGGGTAATTTTACTGGTGATGAGTATGTGTTGCGGAATATTCGGGGGCATAAAATTGAGTTTATTAATGGCGACATTCCTCCATCCCAGCACATGCCTGGTCGTACGTTCAAATTGTCTGCTGCAGAACAGGCAGTAGGTTACAAGGAAATTTTAAGTTTGGAACAGAAGGGTGTGATTGAGAAAACAGTGCATGAGCCAATTGAATTTGTTTCGAACATATTTACTAGACCTAAGAAGGATGGAGGCTGTCGTGTCATTATTGATCTAACCCGTTTGAATACGTTTGTAACATATACTCATTTTAAAATGGATACGTTTGAAACAGCCAAATCATTGATTTCTCATGGCTGCTTTATGGCATGCATTGATTTGAGGGATGCATATTATTCAGTATCCATCCAGAAAGATGATAGAAGGTTTTTGAAATTTATCTGGATGGGGCAACTTTGGCAGTATAAGGCTTTGCCTAATGGGCTTACTACAGCCCCTAGATTGTTCACTAAATTGGTGAAGCCAATCATGGCTTATTTGAGACAACGACATCATATAGTTATGGCCTATTTAGATGATGTCTTTATTGTGGGCCACACCCTGCAATTGGCTGAACAGGGTGTTGCAGCTGCTGTCAATATATTTCAACAATTAGGATTCATTGTCCATCCAGAGAAATCGAAGTTCTGCCCTGCCCAGGTAATTAATTACCTAGGGTTCACGGTGAACTCAATGAGCATGAGGATAACTATACCAATTAACAAAATTGAGGAAGTCACTAAGGTGTGCAGAGATTTAATTGGCACCAATATACCATCGATTCGGCATACAGCCACAGTAATTGGCAAGCTAGTGGCTTTGTTTCCAGCAGCACGATATGGACCTTTGCATTATCAGAATTTGCAAAGAGCTAAAATTACTGCGTTAAAACGGAACGCTGGTCATTACGATCGATCTATGCAGCTGCCGTCCGAAGCGATAACTGAGTTGCAATGGTGGGTGTGTCACATTAGCAACTCATTTAAGCCTGTCAGGGAGGCTAATCCGGTGGTATATTTACAGACTGATGCAAGCTCCAATGGCTGGGGAGCTACTGATAATTGCTCTAGTTGTGGGGGTAGATGGGATACCCTTGAGGCATCGATGTTGTTGACTCAAGGGATTAACTATTTGGAGTTGCTGGCAGCATTCCACGGACTTCGTGCATATTGTTCCAAGCTTGTTGGAGCACACGTCCGTCTCCAAATAGACAACACCACAGCTGTGGCATATTTAAACCATATGGGTGGTACCAGGTCAGTTTCGTGTGACAAATTGGCTAACTCAATTTGGCTCTGGTGTATTCAAAGAGACATTTGGATTTCAGCTACCTATTTGCCAGGTGAGCTTAATACCGTGGCGGACACCAGGTCACGCAAATTTAATGACAACATTGAATGGATGTTGCATCCTGAGATTTTTTCTAAAGTCACAGCCAAATTTGGTAAACCGGACATTGACCTTTTTGCGTCACGGTTGAACCATCAGGTACCAGCCTACGTTTCATGGGAACCAGATCCTGGGGCAATAGCGCTAGATGCATTCTCGCTGGACTGGGGGAATTGGTTTTTCTATGCCTTCCCTCCGTTTTGCCTCATCAGTCGGGTATTGCGAAAGATTCAGGCAGATGCTGCCAAGGGCATCCTTATTATACCCGACTGGCCCACACAGCCTTGGTATCCGGTGGTCTTTGACATGCTCAACGAACCTTGGGTCCTTTTGAAGGGTTGCCCACAATTGGTTACTCACCGTGTCTCAGGGGAGCCACATCCCTGCCATGGCTATTTAAATTTGTTGGCTTGCAGGTTCTGAACAGGCCGTTAGTCCAATACGGCCTCTCGGCTCGGACCATGGATACCATCGGGGCGTCGTGTCGAGAGTCCACAAGGCGAAGATACCGCTCGCATATTAAGAAGTGGGAAGCCTACTGCAGCCGCTCTCGCATCACGTACGATGACGTGACAATAACCGACGTCCTGGAATTCCTCGCGGGGTTGCACCATGATGAACACTTAAGTTACAGTGCCATCAACAGCGCCAGAAGTGCGCTATCATTCTACCTCAAGATTGGGGTAGGATCCAACAGGCTAGTGTCCAGACTCATGCGGGGTATATTCAATATGAATCCGCCTACACCACGCTATAATATCACCTGGGATGTCAGGGACGTATTAACCCTGCTCAGGACGTGGTCTCCCATGGAAGGGCTCCAACTGGACCAACTCACCATGAAGCTGGTGATGTTACTAGCGCTGACTTCAGCTCAGAGGGTACAGACACTACACAAACTGCGTGTCGACAGAATGACAGCTACCCCTACAGAAGTAGTCTTTTTCGTTGACGAGCTACTAAAGCAGCATAGACCTGGGTGCACAGGGCTGCAGCTGAAGTTCCCGGCATACCCCGCAGATGCTAGGCTATGTTTAGTCTCACATATCCGCCACTATGTCAAAGTGACGGCACGCATCAGAGGAATGGAGAGATACCTGCTTGTCACTCATAAGAGACCTCATCATCGAGTGACAGTCCAGACGATATCCAGGTGGCTTCGAGTCGTCTTGGGTAAGTCAGGTATCGACATTAATGTGTTCAAGTCTCATTCCACCAGGGCTGCATCGACGTCAGCGGCGAGGGTCATGGAGGTGCCCATGGACCAAATTCTCGCCACAGCAGGATGGGCGAATGAAGCTGTGTTCCAGCGTTTTTATAACAAGCCTGTTGCTGCTCCTCTACAGTTCGCAGAAGCCGTGCTGAATGCAGGTCAAGAACGTGGAGATGTCCCCGCATGAGGGGTTTTGATTTGTTATTAATAAATATGCTCTTGTTTTGCAGTATGAACTAGTGAGCAAGTTTGTTCCTCCCATCCATCCCTGGTAGTGGTGTGTCAGCATGGACGTGGTCCAGGGCGTGTAATCACAGAAGCTTTGAAGTCTTCACGAAGTCACTCACGTGACTCCGAAATGAAATAGTAAGATTGAACGAGAACTTACCAGTTCGAAGGTTGATCTTTATTTTATGAGGAGTCGAAGTGAGGGATTTCGTGCCCTCCTCGCCCAACCCTCAATCACCTTCATCTGGTAATCTTAGTCAATTCAATCATACTATGCGAAGTCATTTCTTTTGTTGGTTTCTGTGATTCCACGCCGCTACTTTGAAGTATGTCGAGCATGCGCGCCGGCGGGCTCTTCACGAAATCCCTCACTTCGACTCCTCATAAAATAAAGATCAACCTTCGAACTGGTAAGTTCTCGTTCAATCTTACTATTCTCTGCCACAGAAGGCAGTGGAGGCCAATTCACTGGATGTTTTCAAGAGTTAGTTAGATTTAGCTCTTAGGGATACAGGAATCAAGGGATATGGCGAGAAAGCAGGAACGGGGTACTGATTTTGGATGAGCAGCCATGATCATTTTGAATGGCAGAGCTGGGTCGAAGGGCCGAATGGCCGACTCCTGAACCTATTTTCTATGCTTATATGTTTCTATGATATCACCTTTGCAAATCCTTAAGATAGACACAAAAAGCTGGAGTAACTCAGCAGGGCAGGCAGCATCTCTGGAGAGAAGGAATGGGTGACATTTCGGGTCGAGACCCTTCTTTAGACTAGTCAGGGATAAGGGAAACAAGAGATATAGATGATGGTGGAGAGGGATAAAGAACAATGAATAAAAGATATGTAAAACAGTAACGATGATAAACAGGCCATTGGTAGCTGTTAGCTGGGTGAGAATGAGAAACTGGTGCGACTTGGGTGGGGGAGGGTTAGCGAGAGACCGGCCATCCTTAGCTGTTTGTTGGGTGAAACACGTCACATACCCAAATGGTTGTGGATTTATTAAGAAAACACCAATTAAATTCTGCTTGCTAACAAAGCCGGAAGCTGTGTACTGAACACAGTGAATACAATCTGGCATTCGACAGTGAAACACCAGTTGGGAATCATCGAGAGCCGTGGAATCTGTTAATGCCCAGATACTTTGCTAAATGATGAATAATAATATTTTACATAATTGGATTTTATACTTCCTTGTGAGAATTTGAATATGAGACCATAATCTTGAAATTAAGCCAACAGATATTAGCATATGAAGAAACCCACATGATCAGAAAAGGCTGTGAGACATAGGGCAGTGAATGAAAAACATAACATCGCAGAAACTGGAAATGAGAAAAAAGCAAAAATGGTTAAAGTTCAGACTTCTTATCGTCACACGAGCCAAGATACAGCGTTTTGCATGTTGTACAATTAGATCAAATAACACTAGACATAAATATAATCAAGTCCAATAGGCAGAGCAAAGGGGAAGATACAGAGTGCAGAATATAGTTCTCGGTATTGTAGTGCCCCAGTTCCAGACAGAAAATACCTAATGTCCGCAATGGGGTAGAGGTGAATCGGACAGTACCCTGGCTTATGGAAGGACCGTTCTGAAGCCTGATAACAGAGGGGAAGAAGCTGTCCCTGAGTCTGGTGGTGCGCTTTCAAGCTTCTGTACCTTCTGCCGGATGGGAGCGGGGAGAAGAAGGAAAGACTGGGGCGGGACAAGTCTTTTAATTTGTCGGCTGCTTTTCCGGGGCAGCGTGAAATGTAGATGGAGACAATGGTGAGGAGTCTGGTCTGTGTGATGGACTGGGCTACATCTACAACTCTCTGCTATTTCTTGTGGTCTTGGGCAGAGCTGTACCCAAACCAAGTTGAGATGAAACCCAACAGTATGTTCATAAGGTCATAAGTGATAGGAGTAGAATTAGGCCATTCGGCCCATCAGGTCTGATCTATCTCTCCCTCCTAACCCCATTCTCCTGCCTTCTCCACATGGCCCTTGACAGACGTACTAATCAAGAATCTATCTGTCTCTGTCCTGTGTTAACTACTGCCAACTGCAAAGCTCAGCAGATGGGGCTGTGGAGAAAGAAATTAAATCAATGGCGTTAGTTTATACAAAAAGCTGGAGTATCTCAGCGGGACAGGCAGCATCTCTGGGGAGAAGGAAGGGGTGACGTTTCGGGATGAGACCCTTCTTCAGTCTTGACCCGACATGTCACCCATTCCTTCTCTCCAGAGATGCCGCCTGTCCCGCTGAGTTACTCCAGCATTTTGTGTCTCTCTTTGGTTTAAACCAGCGTCTGCAGTTCCTTCTTACGCATTACGCCCTTAGTTTGTACCATGACGAGAGGAAATTTAGATGTATTCGTTGGTCCATGGATGTCAACTGCCTGTACACATTTCTCCAAAGCCGAGACATTTCAGGATCTCGTTCCAGGTCCTGTAACATCGTAATGTTACAATATTACTACTGCTGGTTTACTTTTGTGTTCAGGAGCTTTGGCAGAATAAGAGATCCATTTGCAAACTTTAGTGGTTAATGGCCCTCAGGATTAGCATTCAAAGAATCTTCTCATTTTAGCAAGTAATGGGTTTTAAATCGCTTTGCTTTGTTAAGTTTGGAGCCACAAACATTTTGTAGAGCAGATGTGGAATGCGTGGTCACCATATAGCCATACGAATAAAAAACAGAGCATAGAACACGGACATCCCCACACAATGGGATCAAAGTTTCCCACGGTGAGGGAAGGCACCAAAGTTCAGTTCCCCCCGCAGGCACTGCTATGGACAGCCCGATGTTCAGGCCCTCTCGCCAGGATGATGGAACTCTGACATTGGAACGGAAGAACGTTCTCAGCAGCTTGGACCTCCGAATCAGCCACTTCTTACCAGAATGGCTTGAATGGTGAGGTTCTGCATTGCTTTGGATTTGGGAAGACCCGTGGCTCGGTGGCGCAGCGGTAGAATGCTGCCTTACAGCGCCAGAGACAAGGGGGTTCGATCCTGACTACGGGTGCTGTCGGGTATATATGATATGATCTTTATACATGGTAGACAAAAACCTTTGGGTCTCGACTCGAAACGTCGCCTTTTTCCTTCGCTCCATTGATGCTGCCTCACCCGCTGAGTTTCTCCAGCATTTTTGTCTACCTTCGATTTTCCAGCATCTGCTGTTCCTTCATAAACATTTGATCTATGTACATGTATATTTGTAAGTTTGTATATATACACACTGAACTTTTTCCTCCCTCTCATTTGTCATGTTGTTTACAGTGCACTATGTTTACATATTCTGTTGTGCTGCTGCTAGTCAGAATGTCCTTGTTCTATCTGGGACATACTGTATGACATTTTACATTTATACCAAGCCAATTAGCCTACAAACCTGTTTGTCTTTGGAGTGTGGGAGGAAACCGAAGATCTCAGGGAAAACCCAGGCAGGCTTACAAAGAGAACGTACAATATCAATATCAATCAATATCAGTTTTATTCGTCAATGAATTTGCCAGCAGTGGGACAATGAAAATGAACACACAAAAACACAATAACATTTGGCCAGTCCATTCATTCAAACTCCATTCAAACAGCAACCGTAGTCAGGATGGAGCCCGGGTCGCTGTAAACCCCAACTTCACCGCTGCGCCACCGTGCCGCAAAGAGGAAACTTCGATGCCATTTCTGGAAATTTGGAAACTTTGAGCTGTAGAGGAAGAGCTTTCCATTCTTCACTCAGTAATAGGAACATAGAACAGTACAGCACAGGAACAGGCCCTTCAGCCCACATTGCTTGTGCTGTACATGATGCCAAGATAAAGGAATGATCCTTGTGTACCGATCTAAAAGACTCTTACATGCCATGGAAAGTTACAAAGGAGATTAGGAGATACATTTCATAAATCTGTACGAGCCATATTCAAAATGAGAAAGGCTGGAAAATGGGTGTTAGTTCAGTTTAGTTTAGAGGAACAGGCCCTTCGGCCCACCGGGTGCACACCGCCAGCAATCCCCGCACATTAACACTATCCTACACACACTAAGGACAATTTACACATTTATACCAAGCCAATTTACCTACAAACCTTTGCGTCTTTGGAGTGTGGGAGGAAACCGAAGATCCTGGAGAAAACCCGCGCAGGCACAAGGAGAACATACAAACTCCTTACAGACAGCGCCCGTAGTCGGGATCGAACCCGGGTCTCTGGCGCTGCAAGTCCTATAAGGCAGCAACTCTACCACTACGCCACCGTGCCGCCCTTACAATAGACCATAGAACAGTACAGTACAGCACAGGAAAAGGCCCTTCGGCCCACAATGTCTGTGCCAAACATGATGCCAAGACCAACTCTTGCTGCTTGCACATAACTCATATCCCTCCATTCCCTGCATATGCAAAATTATTTTCAATGTCACTGTCTTATTGTATCGATGATGTCATCTAATTTCCATCTTTTTTCAACCTCTGACCATGCTGAGGGAAGGGACTACCAGAGTTACCACTGAACTAAACAAAATCCCATAGCTTTAGAGGTTAAAAAAAAGGAGAATCCCGTAAACATAAAAGATTATTACCACTTTGTGTGGGGTGGGAGATTGCAACCTTCACGTGGTCCACCCTGTTTCAACAAATGCAATCAACCTGGCGTGCACAAACTGAAGATCAAACAGAACAAGTTGTCTTACAACGGGCCTATATCGGTGAGACCAAGCGGAGGCTGGGCGATCGTTTCGCCGAACACCTCCGCTCGGTCCGCAATAACCAACCCGACCTCCCGGTGGCTCAGCACTTCAACTCCCCCTCCCATTCCGTATCCGAACTCTCGGTCCTGGGCCTCCTCCACGGCCAGCGTGAGCAACACCGCAAGTTGGAGGAACAGCACCTCATATTCCGCTTGGGGAGTCTGCATCCTCTGGGCTTAAACATTGAATTTTCTCAATTCTGTTAACCCAGGCTGCCTCCTCCCCTTCCCACCTCTCCCTCAGCCCTCGGGCCCTGGCATTCCTTCTCTCTCTATCTCTCCCCCACCCAAGTCGCACTAGCTTCTCATTTTCACACTACAAACAGCTTACAATGGCCTGTTTCCTTTATCATCGATACTTTTTTGCATATCTTTCATTCATTGTTCTTTATCTCTCCACATCACTGTCTATATCTCTCCTTTCCCTGATCCCTGACCAGTCTGAAGAAGGGTCTCGACCCAAAACATCGTCTATCTCCTTTGCTCCTTAGATGCTGCTGCACCCGCTGAGTTTCTCCAGCTTTTTGTGTAACCCTCGATTCTCCAGCATCTGCAGTTCCTTCTTTAACAAGCTGTCTTACAACTTTAGGCTGTGCAAGCCGTACGCAAGAAGAAGAGAAGAAGACAACTTTGGGACGGAAACAATGGAATATGAATGCCATTGATGGTGTGAGTTCACGGTTCAGGCAGTGAAGAAAATTCTTCAGTCGGTTTCCTCACGGATCACAATGCCCTTCACCCAACGCTCCCACCATAACATCTACAAAATCTTCCCTCTAACCTGCGGCATAACTGATCAAAGCATTACCACTGAACTGTAGTGCAGATGTTTAAAAAGCAGATTTGGTCTTAATGAGGAGTAAATTGACTGAGCTGGCTATAACGATGTATATTGGAAGCAGGAGCATATCATAAAAGACGAGTCACCATGACAACAGAAAACTCACAAAATGATCCAGCACTAAATGCATCCCTTCAACTGCTAAATAATGTGCTCCATTGTATTGAAGTTTGACAGATACAAACTCTTGAAAAGGAAGAGTGAAAAACTGTCAATAATACTTGAAAATTCCCATTATATTGTTCAATCTTTGCATCCATCAAGTAATTCAGTAATTCAGCACAGAAACTGGCCCGTTGGCACAACTCACCCACACCGACCAAGATCACAATAATAATCATAACCATCATTGTAATTTAGTGGCCAAGTGTGTTTTGCAACATATGAGAAATTTGGTTTGCCATGCAGCCACACCACAAAGCAACAAGACACACAACTACATAAATATTTGACATAAACATCCACCACAACAGCTCCACCACATTCCCCACTGTGATGGAAGGCAATAAAGTCTTGTCTTCTTCCCTCCTTTTCTCCCGCGGTCAGGGGAGTCGAACCATCCGCGGTCGGGGCAATTGAAGCTCCCGCAGCCGGCGATCGAAGCTCCAGTGTCGGGGCGCTCGAAGCTCAGCGGCTTGGAGCTCCTGAAGTCAGTTTCTATCCAGGGATCACGAGCTCCACGTTGTCAAGTTCCGCAGGCTCCCGCGGCTGGAACTTCGAGGTCTCAGCAAGAGGCCGCCAGCTCCGCCACGTTAGGCCGCAGTGCAGACGGAGATACGACACGGAAAAAGTTGCATCTCCGTCGAGGAAAGAGATTAAAAAGGTTTCCCCCACCACCCCTCACATAACACAAAAACTAAAGATGAACTAAAACATACATTTTACAACAAACTATAAACACAAAGAAGGAAAAAGACGAGACAGACCGTTGGCGAGGCAGCCATCATGAGGCACCTCTGATCCTTTCCTATCCATGTAAATGTCGTTATAATCCCTGCCTCAACTGCTGTGCAGGAAGGAACTGCAGATGCTGGTTTAAACTGAAGATAGACACAAAAAGCTGGAGTAACTCAGCGGGACAGGCAGCATCTCTGGAGAGAAGGACTGGGTGACTTTTCGGGTCGAGACCCTTCTTCAGTGAGCATGTGACGACCATGTGGCGACTGCATAGTCACCTGCAGTCGCATAAAACGTCGCAAAGACAGGCACATTAACCTGCAACAACTTCAAAGTACCAGCGTGCCTGATTTAATTTTAAGGCCTTTTTGTTCACTGACAAGATCTGAAGAAGGCAATTAGAGAAATGTGCTTGCTTGTCAGTGTAAATGAAAGCATAACAGCGACACATTAATCATAGAAGGAGCTCTTCTTAAAAAGGATCTATTTGTTTCAAGCTCTTGCATTTAATCTGAACACATCAGAGAAAGCCATTGTACATTTAATATAGTCTGACCACACGTTGCGAAGTTTAGTTGCTCGTCTAATCTCCCGGCTGTTCTTACCAAGGAGATCCTTAGACTTTTGGAAATTTCACAAGAAATTCCTCTGAAATCATAGAAAATATCACAGTGCAAGGCAGGAGTGATCTGCAGTTTCTCGGGTCTTCAGCCACATGCTGAAGCTGGAGCTGTAGAGCCAGGTCGATTCCCATCAAAATCATTGCACATTTGGTCAAAAACAGCATAGAGGTACTTTACATCCACAAAGAACTGCTAAAAGGGCCTGTCCCGCTTGCCGATTTTTTTGGCGACTGCCGGCGTCATATCAGTATCGCCAAAAAATTTTGAACATTTCAAAATCCAGCGGCGACAAAAAAAAGATGCGACACGTGAAAAAACACCGCGCGTCATACGTCATCACCGCCGCGTCAGCCACCGCGTCACGCCGCAAATATTTCAGTGACCCGATACGTCAGTCAATGGTGCCGGCAGTCACCGAAAAAATCACCAAGTGGGACAGGCCCTTAAAGATGATCGATGCTAATCCTGACTAAACCAGGTTAAACCTGGACTGCTGATCATATCGAAGTAGTGAGCATCTCGTGGTAGGCAATGCGTGACATGTTAGGCCCGCAGCAACAGTGTTCTGTTAGGCCATGTTAGGCCCGCAGCAACAGTGTACTGACTCCCACACAGCAGGGAGAGGCTGCTGGGGAGAGGGGACACGCTTTAGGTCATAGTGTCGTAAAGAATAGGAGTAGAATTAGGCCGTTCAGCCCATCAAGTCTATTCCGCACGTGAGGTGGGGGCAAGACATAGTCTGGCAAGTGATCATTGGATATAGATGAGGGGGTTGAACGGCAGATGGTTGTACATAGACCAGAGGTGAAAAGACAAGGAGAGAAGGAGAAAAGATGCGCAAATGTGAAGCCAGAGGTCATAAGGTCATAAGGAACAGGAGTAGAATTAGGCCATTTGGTCCATGAAATACAACGGGATCTGGGAGTCCTTGTTCATCAGTCACTGAAAGTATGCATGCAGGTACAGCAGGTAGTGAAGAAAGCAAATGGCATGTTGGCCTTCATAACAAGAGGAGATGAGTATAGGAGCAAAGAGGTCCTTCTGCAGTTGTACAGGGCCCTAGTGAGACTACACCTGGAGTATTGTGTGCAGTTTTGGTCTCCGAATTAGAGGAAGGTCATTCTTGCTATTGAGGGAGCCCAGCGTAGGTTTACAAGGTTCATTCCCGTGATGGCGGGACTTTCATGTGTTGATAGAATGGAGCGACTGGGCTTGTACACTCTGGAATAGGAAGGACTTCATTGAAACATTATTGAGGGTTTGGACATGCTAGAGGCAGGAAACATGTTGCCTTCTTCTTCTTGCGTGTGGTGTGCACGGCCTAAAGTTGTTGGACAACTTGTTCTATTTGATCTTCCGTTTGTGCACGTCGAGTTGATTGTATTAGTCAAAACAGGGCGGACCTCGTGAAGATTGCAATCTTCCACCCCAAACATGCTCCCGATGTTGGGGGAGTCCAGAACTAGGGGCCACAGTTTAAGAATAAGGGATAAGCCATTTAGGATGGAGATGGGGAAACACTTTGAATCTGTGGAATTCTCAGCCTCAGAAGGCAGTGGAGGCCAATTTTCTGAATGCTTTCAAGAGAGAGTTAGATAGAGCTCTTAAAGATAGTGGAATCAATAGACAATAGACAATAGTCATTAGGTGCAGGAGTAGGCCATTTGGCCCTTCGAGCCAGCACCGCCATTCAATGTGATCATGGCTGATCATCCACAATCAGTACCCCGTTCCTGCCTTCTCCCCATATCCCCTGACTCCGCTATTTTTAAGAGCCCTATCTAGCTCTCTCTTGAAAGCATCCAGAGAACTGGCCTTCACCGCCCTCTGAGGCAGAGAATTCCACAGACAGGGGATATGGTGAGAAGGCAGGAATGGGGTACTGAATGTGGGTGATCAGCCATGATCACAGTGAATGGCGGTGCTGGATCGAAGGACCGAATAGCCTACTCCTGCACCTATTGTCTATTGCCACATCTCTCCCTCCTAACTCCATTCTCCTGCCTTCTCCCCACAGCCTTTGACACACATACTAATCAAGAATCCATCTATCTCTACCTTAAAAATATCCACTGACTTGGCCTCCACAGCCTTCTGGAAAAGGAATATAGTTGGGAGGGGAGGGGAGTGGGACTAGCTCAATTTGGCAAATTAGTTGACAATGGCGAAGGGCTCGTTCCAGTGCTTTCCTGCTCTGTGACTTGAAGACTCAACAATCTGGAATCACTGCCCTTTGCTGCATCAAAGCTCACGACTCGCGGAGATGTAACCGCGTGTTACTATTGGCCGTAATCAGATCCAGGCTCCGCTCTGAGGTCCTGCAACTTCAGCAGCGATCGGTTCCCGTTCCCCTTGAAGCCCCCCGTGCAGGATGGAGAAGAAAACCAAGGCCCCAGGCAGCCTCCTGAAGAAGGGTCTTGACCCGAAAAGTCACCCATTCCAATCGGTGGTAGCCAGTGGCATCTTCTCTCCAGAGATGCTGCCGCCTGTCCCGCTGAGTTACTCCGGCACATTGTGTCCATCAGCAGCCTCTCCAATTTGCACTCGCTGTCTTTTAGTTCAATGAATGTTCAGAGATTTTTTTTATACGGCTCACAGGAGTCATGGGAAATAAGACTGATGCGTACGTTTTGGTATCTTTGTCAGTCTTGACCTAAGCCAGAGTGCTGCATCACACTCACAAACCCAACAAAGCTAAGCCGGATACAATTGCAATTGTTCAGAGCTCCAGGTGGATATGTGTGAGGGATGCATTATGAAGTCATTATCTTTGTCCCTCTGCTTTAGTTTCCAGAGATAATATTGAAGACAATGAAGGGAAGATCGCCACTGGTGAGCTGAATCTATGTGGCTGCATAGCAACAGTCTCTGTTGCTATGCAAGGTCACAAATAGAAACTGATACTCAAAATATGACAAGCGTTCGACGGCACTGGGCCTGTACTCGCTGGAGTTAGAAGAATGAGGAGTTAGATAGAGCTCTTAAAGATAGGGGATATGGGGACAAGGCAGGAACGGGGTACTGATTGGGGATGATCAACCATGATCACAATGAATGGCGGTGCTGGCTTGAAGGGTCGAATGGCCTCCTCCTGCACCTATTGTCTATTGACCTCATTGAAACATACAGAATAGTAAGAGGCTTGGATAGAGTGGATGTGGAGAGGATGTTTTCACTAGTGGGAGAGTCGAGGACTGGAGGTCAAAGCCTCAGAATTAAAGGACATTTCTTTAGGAAGGAGAAAAGGAGCAATTGCTTTAGTCAGAGGGTGGTGAATCTGTGGAATTCTTTGCCACAGAAGGTTGTGGAGGCCAAGTCAATGGATATTTTAAAGTTGTAGATAGATTCTTGATTAGTACGGGTGCCGGGGTTATGGGGAGAAGGCAGGAGAATGGGGTTTGGAGGGAGAGATAGATCAGCCATCTTTGATAACCAACGCATTCCTGGGATCATTCTTGTAAACCTTCTCTGGACCCTCTCCAGAGCCGGCACATCCTTCCTCAGACACGGTGCCTAAAATTGCTCACAATATTCCAAATGCGATGATCTGATTTATGTGAGCTATGGTGAGAAGAGTCTGTGTAGCTCAGGCATTTTTGTTTGAACTACACTAATGCGCCAACTCTCACCACCTTAAACCAAGAAAACAATTCATGCACCAAATTATTTGCATTTTATCATCCCTTTTGTGAGTAATGCAACAATCAATGTGTGCAATGCATGTTGCATGAACCAGCAATGCGATCCTGACCATATCTGTGATGATCAGTCAATGAATAAAGCTGGGAAGCATGCAGAGAAGAGTTACAAGATGTTGCCAAGACTTGAGGGCCTGAGCTATGGCGAGAGGTCGGACAGGCTAGGACTTCATTCCTTATAAGACTGAGAGGGCTATGGATGGCACGATGGCACAGCGGTAGAGTTGCTGCCTGTCCCGCTGAGTAACTCCGCATTTTGTGTCTATCTTTGGTTTGAAACAGCATCTGCAATTCCTTCCTACCCCATACACTTTGAATTGTGCAAGGCATTTTAAAAATAATTCCTACTGCCTTGCCTTCAGTAATATCACTTTCTGATGGCATGGATTAGAAGGGCTGAAGCGTCTGTTTCCATGGTGTGCGACTCTCTGTTTACAAGTCATTAAATAATGAACCGATTATTTAAAAAAATCCTTTAGCATTGTAATTGTGAAATTACCCTGTCAAATGAAGGTGGAATAGCTTTGGCAAAGGTTCCCTCAGGCTTTTACATATGCACAGAGCCTCATAATATCGCCCCGCTCGGATAAATTATGTAAAGAATTAAGACAACAGGAAGCCTTTGTATGTGGAATAATGAGCAATTGGGCAGCGCAAATGTACACTCAATCCTGGCTCATTGTTTGAAAACTAAACCAATTGATACATCATCTCATGTATTGTAGTGGAGACAGGTAATGCAATGTTAGTGCTGATTCATTCTCATATGCTGTCACGATTTAAGGAGTCAGAATTCTTGACAAATTACAACGTGAATGCCTTGGGTCAATCTTCTGGGATTTCCGACTGAATTGCCATCAACAGGCCATTTGCGCACACTGTTCAAACGTTGAAACCGCGTATTAATCTTTTAAAAGAAAACTCCAGTGTAATTTTAATGTAAATTGACTGATTACATTTGGCCACGCAGGGCACTATGCCTGAAGAGCGGTCAATTGCTTTGGTACTGCAGTGCCAGATTTTATTATCCCAGAAGCAGGCTTCAGTCGGGAGCTGGGGATGTCAATTTATTCTTCAATGACAGAGAACTCCAAATGACATTCATTGACTCACATTCACTTATAAACCGTGAGTTCACCTCCAGCAACTTGTGATTCTGTTTGGAAATATATTTAAACACAGGGTATAAAATATAACAGTGTTTGGAAGTACCTGCGTGAAAAAAGTTGTAGTGACTAATTTAAAAATGAAGGATGTTAGCTCGCCCCCTCCGTGACCCGCTGGTCAACCTGAGGAGCACCTTCAGCAACAGACTGGTTCCACCAAGATGCAGCACAGAACGCCACAGGAGATCCTTCTTCCCTGCGGCTATCAAACTGTACAACTCCTCTCCCTTCTGTCGTGGGGTAGACTGAGACTGACTCCCCTCCCAATGTAATGTTTCAGGTATCTTGTTGTGTTTTTATGACTGTTGGCAGATTTCCCTCTGGGATAAATAAAGTTCTATCGTATCGTCTTGATTCATAAGTCTTTAGTGTCTAACCAGTCACTGCATGTTACTAATCCTGAGGTTTCTCCCAGTTAATGTTCTGGTAGAAGTTGTTATTATTTAGGTTATTAACTAAAAAGTCACAAATACCACAGACATTGTCAGTTATTCTTATGATTGTGTCCAGTGCATTTGTTGGAGACAATAGATAATAGACAATAGGTGCAGGAGGAGGCCATTCGGCCCTTCGAGCCAGCACCGCCATTCAACATGATCATGGCTGATCATCCCCAATCAGTACCCCGTTCCTGCCTTCTCCCCATATCCCCTGACTCCGCTATTTTTAAGAGCCCTATATAGTTCTCTCTTGAAAGTATCCAGAGAACCGGCCTCCACCGCCCTCTGAGGCAGAGAATTCCACAGACTCACCAAAGAGGGCGGCACAATGGTAGACGTTAAGTTGCCGGGACAAATATGGTTCCGTGCAGTTGCTGTCTATGGCAGGTGATTGTCCTATAAGCTGCTTAAACTGTCTATGGGCCTGACCACCTAACTTAGTTAATATATTTTATCTTTTAAGCTTTAGTCATCTTTTTGTATTAAAAGTTTGAAGAGGCGAGTTTTAAACTTTTTACAGATGATGTCCTGACATATAAAAGGCACTGGTTTTCAGGGTCATGTGTGATTTCGCCCAACAATTACCATTGATATTAGTTACCTGTTGCTGCTATTCAACATTGCACATCCCCGTTAAACATGCAGCGGATGATGTTACGGCTTTCTGTATGTCTATGCTCTGTCACATTTAAGGCCATTGAAGACTTGTCCATCACCAGTACAATACAGTACGATACAACTTTATTCTCTCGTATGGTATCGTTCTGGTGACGGAGCAAGTCTTTACAGTACGGAGCTGAGGTGACACAAGCAGACAACTGGCCCAGAAACTGCCCAAAGAGGGCGGCACAATGTTAGCCGCAGCCTCACAGTGCCAGAGCCCGGGTTCCATCCTAACCTCGGGTACAGTCTGTGTGGAGTTTGCACGTTCTCCCTGTGACCACATGGGTTTCCACCAGGTGCTCCGGTTTCCTCCCTCATCCTAAAGACGTGTGAGTTTGTCGATTAATTGGCCTCTTTAAATTGACACTGGGGGTAAGCAGTGGATGCGAAAATGGGATAATGTAGAACTAGTGTGAACGGACGACTGATGGTCGACATGGACTCCGTGGCCCCAGGGACTATTTCCATGCTGTACCTTTCAATCAATCAATCGATCGATCGATCAATCAGTCAACCAATTGATCAATCGACCAATCGGCCAATTGATCAATCGACCAATCGGCCAATTGATCAATCGATCAATCAACCAATCAACAATCGGCCAATCGACCAATCAATGAATCGACCCATCTACCCATAGATCAATCAATATTATATGCGATCTGCAGGCCTTGCATCTTTCACCAGTCATGTTCTCCTGTGAAGGTTGTGATTTCTGGGTGTGATTTGTGAGCTCATACCCACCCTGATGCAATCAGAACTTTGCAAATGCAATTCACTTATAAAGGTGGTCCTGTTAGAAATATCACAGCGAGCTCTGATTTCATCAGTTTCTCCACATCTGTCCCTCAGGGCAAATCAAAACTGAAAGCTTCTCACACATTCCACATCTGTCTCTTTTTTATCCTGTCTCGGTGGAGTTTACGCCATTCCGATTATAACTTGTGGATCTTTCATTTTAGGAATGTGCGCTTCACACATTGCGGAAGGAACTGTGATGAATACAAAGACAGACACAAAAAGCTGGAGTAACTCAGCGGGACAGGCAGCATCTCTGGAGAGAAGGAATGGGTGACGTTTCGGGTCGAGACCCTTCTTCAGACTGAGAGCCAGGGGAGCGGGAAATGAGAGATACAGGACAAATGAGTGGAGGATATGCAAAAAAAAATCAAGGAAAGGTGGAGCACACAATGGTGCATTGTTGGTTGTGGGGAAGGTGATCACGAATTATACAGACAGTGAAAGTCAACAGTGAAACTGGTAAGATGACTAGGGTGGGGGAGGACAGAGAGGGGTTGCAAAGGTGACATGAAGTCAGACAGATCAATATTCATACCGCTGTGGTACAACTCCTCCCCTTTCTGTCGTGGGGTAGACTGACTCCCCTCCCCCCCCTCTCTCCCTCCCCAATCTTCGCACATCCCCCAATCCTTTCCACTCGTCACTTTAATTTCATGTATTTTGTGTTTTCATGACTGTTGGCAGACCAATTTCCCCCCTGGGATGAATAAAGTTCTAGCGTATCGTATGCATCGCTCCAGTTACTGAGTTATTCCAGCTTTTTCCGCCTGTCGTCAGTTTAAACCAGCCCCTGCAGTTCCTCCCAACACAAGTTGTCCGCTGAACACGAGTGTGAACTGACCTCATATTCTTCTTTAAAGCCATACCCTTTGCCACACTTCATCTGTGTGATGTGCTGCAGCAGGTCGGCCACCCGGATGGCCGGCTGGAGCTGTCCAGCCTGATAGGACATCTCCACGGGCTCGCAGTTCCTGTACGAGTGTGTTTGCACAACTCGTGTCGGCTGGATCATCTCTTCACGGTTGTTGCCTGCAGAAAGAAGACACTTGATCGTTAGAAACCACAGTCCAAAGTCAAAGTCAATTCTATTCACCACATGCACCCGAAGGTGCAGTGAGATGAATTTGCCAGCAGCGATACACTTGAAAAGAACACACAATATACAACAGGATTTAACACAAACATCCACCACAACATTCTTCACTGTGGTGGAAGGCACAAAGTTCAGCCAGTCCTCCTCCTTGTTCACCCGTGGTCGGGGCCATGAACCCTCCATAGTCACCGCTACGGACAGGCCCTCTCGTCGGGATGATCCAAACTCCAGCGTCGGTGAAACATACTCCGCGGCTTGGAGGTCTTTCTTACCGGAGACTGCGATCCAATCTCCAAAGTCCAGGCCACAACCATCGTAATGCTCGCATTTCTCACCCACCATCCTCATCTTTGGACACCCTGGGCTTAGGGGAGAGGGTAGAGGGCCGGAGATGTCCTGGTTGGGTTGCTCCTGTGCCTGGCCAAGCTGGCCATCCGCGACTCTGCCCGAGCCGGCTGCCCGCCCCTTTACCAGGGTTACGTCCATGCCTGGGTGGCGTTAGGGATGGACTACGCCCTGTCCACGGCACCCTGGGGGATTTCAGGGACCGCTGCGCACCATGGGGGGTGGAATGCATCCTTAATAAGGATTGTGAAATAGTACTTTAAGAATATTTGTACTATTTGTTTGTTTTGAATTATTTCATATTGTAACAATAGACAATAGGTCTCCTATTTCCATTTTCCTGCCTTCTCCCCATAACCCTTGACACCCGTTCTAATCAATAATTTGTCTATCTCTGCCATAAAAATATCCACGGACTTGGCCTCCACAGCCTTCTGTGGCAATGAGTTCCACAGATTGAACCTCTGGTCCTAGACTCTCCCACCAGTGGAAACATCCTCTCCACATCCACTCTATCCAGGCCTTTCATTATTCTGTAAGTTTCAATGAGGTCCCCCCTCAACCTTCTAAACTCCAGCGAGTGTTCAGAACCTTACGATCATAAAACACTCACAAACTTTGCAAAATTCTTAACATAATACACTTAAACTGCACAGCAAGCATAACAAAGCTGGATGCTAGAGGATAACGTGGTTTATTTGGGATTTCCAGTGGTGCATCAGTTGAATGATCTCTACATGGAGTGTGAGATAAGCTGGCTGCAGTACTGATTTGAAGTCACTAGAAGTCACTGTATGACTGAAGAAGCAAGATTACCTTTCTGAAGATAGACACAGAGTGTTGGAGTAACTCAGCGGGTCAGGCAGCATCTCTGGAGAACATGGATAGGTGACGTTTCACAGTGGATATATTTAAGGGAAAGATCGATAGATTATTGATTAGTATGGATGTCAGGGGTTATGGAGAGAAGGCAGGAGAATGGGGTTTAGAAGAGAGAGATAGATTGAATGGAGGAGTGGACCTGATGGGCCAAATGGCCTAAATCTACTCCAATCACATGACCTTATGACCTTTTGACTTTCTCAATGAAGACAGGTTTGTGAATCCTCCTCTTTCCCTTCCTGAAGCTAACTATCAACTCCTTGCTGAGGTTGAGAGCAAGATTGTTGTTCTGGCAATTCAATCAGATTATCGAGCTTTCAAAGCAAAAATTCAACTAAATTCCTAAGTTTCCCTTATAGGGGATCAGGAAAGTTTAAGCCCGATTGGTTACTCTAGAGTTGTCTGAGGAAGGTTCTCGACCCGAAACGTCATAGATGCTGCCTCATCTGCTGAGTTTCTCCAGTATTTTTGTCTTCCTTCGATTTTTCCAGCATCTGCAGTCTTTCTTAAACATTAGAGTTGTGAGTGTACACTTCATTACAGTCGAACAGCATGGAAACAGGCCCAACTCGTCGATGCCGACCAAAATGCCCCATCTACACGTCCCACCTGCCCACATTTGGCCCATATCCCTCAAAAACCTTTCCTATCCAAATGTCTTTTAAATGTTGTTATTGTAAAACATTTAAACACGACCCATCAACATGAGGCTGGGTCAATGTGGCCTTGGAGACAGAATCTACACAGATGCAACTTCAATGTCATTCATTCATCATCGTTGAACACATTAGCGACGCAGTGGCGCTGGTTTCCAACGGGAACGGTGACGGACGCACCACACATCTCTGTCCTCCAGTTCCTGCGGACTTCCGCCACTGGAAGTCTAGGATGTTGGTGTGTGTGCTTTATCATCATTCCTTACAATGCCACGTACGACAGTGATCGCAACTTCTACTGAAGTGTGGATGGCCATTGGCTCGCTAGAAGCTCATCCGCCCTTTCACAGGTCTTGTTTTTGGTCCTGCTGGGGGTCCACAGCACCCTCCTCACCTGGCAAACCAGGTGGGGGAGACGGTTTAGTCACCGACTGTCCGACCATGGAGCAGGCAGCACGGGATTACATGGTGGTACCCGTGGCGGGGGGAACTCGCCCCCCCTGACCTGACCTGAGATGTGGTATGGATGCTGTTTAATGTTGCTATAGAATAACTGTCTAAAAGAGCGTATGTACAACTCAACCGAACGTAATTACTTCTCAGTCATAGAGTCACACAATGTGGAAGCAGGCCCTTCGGCCCAACTTGCCTATGCCGACCAACATGTCCCATCTACACCATCTGTCTGCGGTTTGGCCCATTTCCCTCTAAACCTGTCCTGTCCATGTACCTGTCTAAATGTTTCTGAAATGTTGTGGCAGGGCTTGAATGCCATCACAAGGCGAAACCAGGAGGCAGCTCAATTGTCAGCGAAGCATCACTCCCTGATGAGCTCAATGCGTTCTACGCACGCTTTGATAGGGAGAACACTGATGTGCCTTCCCGAACCCCCATTCGCTGTGATGGTATTTCAGTCACAGTCACAGAGGCCGACGTCAGGAAATCCTTCAGAGGGGTGAACCCTCGGTAAGCGCCTGGACCTGATGGTATACCCGGTCGTGGTCGAAAAACCTGTGCAGACCAACAGGCTGGAGTTTTTACGGACATTTTCAACCTCCCACTTCTGAGGTCTGAGGTTCCCACCTGCTTTAAGAGGGCATCAATAATACCGGTGCCCAAGAAGAGCAAGGTGACGTGCCTCAATGACTATCGACCTGTGGCACTAACGCCTGTGGTGATGAAGTGCTTCGAGAGGTTGATCATGGCGCAAATCAGCTCCTACCTCGACAAGAACCTGGACCCACTGCAGTTTGCTTACCGCCACAACAGATCAACGGTGGTTGCGATCTCACTGGCCCTCCACTCCGCTCTGGACCACTTGGACAACAAAAAGTGATATGTCAGGCTGTTATTCATTGACTACAGCTCGGCATTTAATACAATCATCCCATCCAAGCTGGTTACCAAGCTCTCAGAACTGGGTCTCTGCGCATCTCTCTGCAATTGGATCCTCGATTTCCTCATCCACAGAGCACAAACTGTCCGTATTGGTGGAAAAGTGTCAGCCTCGATAACAATCAGCACGGGAGCACCTCAAGGCTGCGAGCTCAGCCCCCTGCTGTACTCACTCTATACTCATGACTGCGTAGCCGGTCATAGTGCGAACTCCATCATCAAGTTCGCTGACGATACCACTGTTGTGGGACGTATCACTGATGGGGATGAGTCAGCGTATAGAAGTGAGATCGACTGGTTGACCAAATGGTGCCAGCACAATAACCTGGCCCTCAACACCAGCAAAACCAAGGAACTGATTGTGGACTTTGGAAAGAGTAGGATGGGGACCCACATTTCCGTTTATATCAACGGGACGATGGTGGAAAGGGTCAAAAACTTCAAATTCCTGGGCGTGCATATTTACAAAGATCTTTCCTGGTCCTAGCACACTGATGCAATCATAAAGAAAGCACATCAGCGCCTCTACTTCCAGAGAAGATTACGGAGAGTCGGTATGTCGAGGTGGACTCTCTCGAACTTCTACAGGTGCACAGTAGAATGCACTGGTTGCATTGCGGCTTGGTTCGGCAAATTGAGTGTACAGGGCCGGAAAAGAATGCAGAGAGATGTGACCACTGCCCAGTCCATCATCGGCTCTGACCTCCCCACCATCGAAGGGATCTATCGCAGTCGCTGCCTCAAAAAGGCTGCCAACATCATCAAGGACCCACACCATCCTGGCCACACACTCATCTCTCTGCTGCCATCAGGTGGAAGGTACAGGAGCCTGAAATCTGTTACATTCAGGTTCAGAAACAGCTTCTTCCCCACAGCCATCAGGCTATTAAACACAATATCAAACAAACTCTGAACTATAACAGCCTATTGCACTTTATCTGTTTATTTATGTGTATACATATGATCTATTGTATATAGACATACTGATCTGTTCTGCATTATGCCTACAATATTCTGTTGTGCTGCAGCAAGCAAGAATGTCATTGTCCTATCTGGGATACATGACAATAAACTCTTGATTTCCCTCAGCTACCTCCTCTGGCAGCTCATTCCATTCACCCACCACCCTTTGTGTAAGAAAGATCTTGTCCCTCAGGCTTCCCTCACCTTAAACCTAAGTTCTTCTTTGGAAGATATTAAAAAATTGTCGTCCATTCCCCCCCCCCCCCCCCCGGTACGCGTATTTAAAAAACGATGGACGAAGTATCACCGGAGTCAACATAAAGCGAGATATTTTTAGTCAATAACATTTTTGCCGTGTCAATGTAAACTAATTCACACTGTGTGTGTTTCCAGCAGTTTCTAAATCACTTCATGATGAGAATAATTGAAAGGCGATGAAGCAGAACGGCACTTGCGAGCGTGGTGCCAATTCCCATTGCAATGGGCGATGATATCCGGGCATGGACACATGTATAAATAATGATGCATCTCACTCCCTCGGAGTATAGCATCACCCAGGCGTGGAATACGTTGCCACATTAGTTAACTGGCATTTAAATCGAAGGGTGGGAGGTTTTAAGACCTGAGGAACAGGCCTGATCATTATCTCACTGAGCCGTGAAGAATTGATTTACTATTGTCGCATATACCAACATGGAGTGAAAAGGTTTGTTAGCATGCTATCTGTCACATCAAATCATGCCTAACATGGGTACAATCAAGCCTTACATTAGTACTGCAGGTCATGCAACAAGAAAAGGCTGCAGAATATTGCCAGACCACATTAGAACGTTATAGTTGGAGAAAAAGGTGCAAGGTGCACAATGAGGTAGGTTGGAAGATCAGGACTGCATCTGAAGAAGGATCTTGACCCGAAACATCACCCATTCCTTCTCCCCAGAGATACTGCCTGTCCCGCTGAGTCACTCCACCATTTTGTGTCTAGATCGGGACTCACCCTAGCTTAGGGGAGGGAGTGTGGTTCATTAGTCTGATAACAGTGGGCCAGAAGTTGTTGCTGAGTCTGGTGCTAGGTGCTTTCGTATCTTATGCCCGATGGGAGGAGGGAGAAGATGGCTTGACCAGGGTGAAAATGGTCCTTCTTTATGTTGAGGGCACAAAGTGCTGGAGTAACTCAGCGGGTCAGGCAGCATCTGTGGAGAACATGGATAGGTGACCTTTCGGGTCTTATTAGGTCATAAGTGATAGGAGTACAATTGGGCTATTTGGCCTCTCAAGACTACTCCGCCATTCAATCATGGCTGATCTATCTCTCCCTCCTAACCCCATTCTCCTGCCTTCTCCCCCTAACCTCTGACATGTGTTGGACTGAAGACACATGTCCCTTCATCACGTTGACTGCTTTCCCGAGGCAGGGTGAAGTGTAGATGGATTCAATGGTAGGGAGTGTGGTGTTTGTGATGGACTGGTCTACATCTACAATGGTGGGGAGTGTGGTGTGTGTGATGGACTGGTCTACATCTACAATGGTGGGGAGTGTGTGTGTGTGTGGGACTGGGCCACATCTACAATGGTGGGGACTGTGGTGTGTGTGATAGACTGGGCCACGTCTGCAGCTCTCTGCAATCTCTTGCAGGCTTGGGCAGAGCTGTCTTGAGCAGTCTTTCCAGAAGTGAGAAACGATACAAATATGTTGGGTTTGGGCATCATTAAATTGCTGGGGAACTCTTTGCCCATTCCCATGGCAACAGGCTTGAAATACCTCAGCAATGGAACAAAAATCTGCATTTATTTAAACTTATTGAATCCTCCCAGAGTGCCTGGTAAAGCCGATCCCGGCCCAAACACCATGGGGTAGTTGGGAGCACGACGTGCGGAGTGACTGGGGGGTGGTTTTGCACAAGGCTTTTTTCAAGATGGCAGGGAAGGTTAAAGAAAGAGGAGGGTGTGTATGAGGAGAGTGGGGGGGGGGGGGGGGGGGGGGAGAGGGGGAAGGTATCGCATAGTTCTGCCCTCAATGATTGGCATGAAGTGAGTGAGCAGGGCCCAGAACGCTGCTGAAGGCTGGAGCACGTCGCTGACGCAGAATGGCGGCGCAGCGGGTAGCGCGCCAGAGACAACAAATAATGTGTTGAATTTCAACACGATACAAAAACACAAAAAAAACCCAAGACTGTGGTGACATCCCCACCATCATGGTATAAAATCATCAAACAACGATGTCACATATATTATAATACCCGCTACAGAACCCTGGTAAAGGGGCAAGCACCTCTCCCGCCTGGCACCATGACTGGCCTAGCTGTCACAAGCCTTGCACTGGCCATCTCCGTATATGGATGGACAAGGGCAGATTAATTTATCTCGGAACAACAATGTTTTCCAACGGCAGTTATTTATTTCCTGGCCAACAAGTGCTAACAGTGGAGGAAGCTGGGCAGATGATTGGCTTCTCCGTGTGTGTGTGCAGCCTCGCATCTCCCTTCCATGGAGGAGATCGCGGACAGAGGCAGCAAAGAACAATGACTGGAATTATCTGGAGCTGTGAGACGTGAATGACCCACAGGAGACTGCGGTGTGAATCAGTGAGGAGCAAAGATTGCCGGTCCCATGGATCAATGTTGCCGCTAGTTTTACACGGCAATTTAAAACATTACTGGAAGAAGGGGAATTATCTGCAATTGTAAAACTCCATTCATTTAAATGACCAATCACACTAGTCAGTAGCTCCACTCAATAACCAAACATCTGTAGCCTCCTTTTGCTCTGGTATTTTATTTAATTCACATGTTTAATCAATAATGTTTTATTATTAATGTTTAATATTTTATGTGTCATTCTGAACAGTCACTGTATGTCGTTGTCACTTGCGGACGGAGCACCAAGGCAAATTCCTTGTATGTGAATACTTGGCCAATAAACGTATTCATTCAATCATTCAACTGCCATGTAAATGCATCTTTCTAACAGATGAACGCAGTTCATTGGAAATGTCAGGTAACCTCCCGCTCAGCTGTAGGAATGAGCTGCACGCTGTCATGGCCGAGCTAATCACACACAATTCACCTTGAACTGCCCACAATTAAATATTTTTTAATACTGATGACATTACCCCAAAATTCACCAGGGTGTTACCTGGGCTTGCGGGCATGAGTTATATTATTCCATGTTATGTATATATGGTATATAATACATTATGTTATGTTATACCATATAATATAAAGGATGGACTGAATATACGGTGTAGGAAAGATCTGCAGATGCTGGTTTAAATCGAAGGTAGACACAAAATGCTGGAGTAACTCAGTGGGTCAGGCAGCATCTCTGGAGAGAAAGAATGAGTGACGTGTAATGTGTGAGGTTGCAGCCCCTGTTCTAATATCTAAAGGGGCTGCTCCTTGCCTTCTGGCTGCATTTCCCACCCACCATCCTCAGCTTTGGACGTCCTGGGCGTAGGGGAGAGGGTAGGGCCGGAGATGTCCTGGTTGGGTTGCTCCTGGGCCTGGCCAAACTGCCCATCCGCGAGTCACGGCGTTAGGAGGAAGAGGGTTCTGACTGAGCCGGCTGCCTGCCCCTGTCCCGGGGTTACGTCCGTGCCCGGGTGGCATTAGAGAGGGACTACGCACTGTCTGTGGGCACCCCAGGGGATTTCCGGGACCGCTGCGCACCGCGGGGGGGTGTCTTAGATCATTTGTTGATTTTGTTTTCTCATGGAGTGCGTTACCACGGTTTTTGTTGCTAAATATTATTTTGTATATTAATTGAATAAATTATTTTGATTTAAAAAAAGGGAACCTACACAGCCAAAGAGAGAATATCCAAACTGCACTCAGCCTTGTCTCTGCCGCTGTGAGGATGTTCTGGTAGTATAGTGGATAAATGGGGCATTCTAATGAGTTTAGATTAGAGATACAGCACGGATACAGGCCCTTCCGCCCACCGAGTCCGCGCCGACCAGCGATCGCCGCACATTAACACTATCCTACACCCACTAGGGACAATTTACACATACACCAAGCCAATTAGCCTACAACCTGCACGTCTTTGGAGTGTGGGAGGAAACCGAAGATCTTGGAGAAAACCCACGCAGGTCAGGGGGAGAACGTACAAACTCCATACAGACAGCACCCGTAGTCGGGATCGAACCCGGGTCTCCGACGCTGCATTCGCTGTGAGGCAGCAACTCTACCGCTGCGCCACCGTGCCGCCCAGAGCTAACTACTTCACATAATTTCTCCCACACTGTTTTAATGGGGCTTCTGTACTTTCAGAGCAGTTTAGTCATATACTGATGTCAATTTAATTGAATGACAAATGATCTATTTAAGCATAATTTTTTTTGATGATTGCATCGTCTTTATTTCACAAATCAGCGCATCTGTGAAAGGAACGATGATAAAGATTTACATCAAACCAATTGGACAAGGACAAATGTAAATCGTTTTTAAGATCAAAATTTTCAAAACACTTTTATTAAGGCAATAATCATGCCCTAATATGAATGATTTGGAAATGATCAGTGCCCTTGGCAATACTCCATTAATTTCCACATTAATTATTATAAGTGTTAAAACTAATTCTCAAGAGATGACGATCTTATTAATTTGGGAAATAAAATAAGTCAGCTATAACTTGGAAGATTACCGAATAGGTTTTGCAATATTTTTACCATTCTGTTTTCAAATAGGACATAATATAATTGTGGGTAGTTTTGACCTCCGAATCTGAGGAAGGACATTCTTGCTATTGAGGGAGTGCAGCGTAGGTTCACCAGGTTAATTCCCAGGATGGCGGGACTGACATATGATGAAAGAATGGGTCGACTGGGCTTGTACTCACTGGAATTTAGAAGGATGAGAGGGGATCTTATAGAAACATGTAAAATTCTTAAAGGATTGGACAGTCTAGATGCAGGAAAAATGTTCCTGATGTTGGTGGAGTCCAGAACCAGGGATCACAGTTTAAGAATAAGGGGTAAGCCATTTAGGACTGAGATGAGGACAAACTTTTTTACCCCGAGAGTTGTGAATCTGTGGAATTCTCTGCCACAAAAGGCAGCGGAGACCAAGCCACTGAATGTATTCAAGAGAGAGTTAGATTTAGCTCTTAGGGCTAACGGAATCAAGGGATATGGGGCAAAAAGCAGGAATGGGGTACGGATTTTGATGATCAAAATGATCATATTGAATGGCAGCGCTGGCTCGAAGGGCTGAATGGCCTACTCCTGCAGCTATTTTCTATGTTTTTAGGACCAAAGATTACACTAAACTGATAAATAAGCATTGGTGTACCAACATAGCTTCTGAATGTATTGGCCAGAGAATATTCTTTGTCATTTTAATAGTGTGTAAATGTCGCATCAAACACAGCAGTTAAAGTGGGAATATAATTTCAGTTAATATTTTATTATGTTTCTTTACTCATGTATGCGTCAGTGGAAGCTGGTGCATTTCCTGCAAGATGGTGATAATCATGTCAGCTGGGCATTACTCTCTCTGGCAGATGAGTGCCAACACTGCAAAGCAGCAGTGAGAGCAGCGGGCCGCCCTAAATCATGGCCTGTGAGGGACTCATCAGAGAATTGGTACTGCTTGGGAAGCAGTGTTAACCTGCTCAGCCCCGACACTGCTACCTGACCTCTTCCCGGGTACACAGGTAATCTCCTCACTGAAGATTAGGGTGGTCACGGTGGCGCAGCGGTAGAGTTGCTGCCTTGCAGCGAATGCAGCGCCGGAGACCCGGGTTCCATCCCGACTACGGGTGCTGTCTGTACGGAGTTTGTACGTTCTCCCCATGACCTGCGTGGGATTTCTCCGAGATCTTCGGTTTCCTCCACCGTTCTCTCAGGTCTTCCTGCAACTTTTGACGTTCCCGAGAACACAACCCATGATTAATTGACGAATGTTGAATCATAAAGGGCAGGCAATGATTTGGATTGGGACATTTCTTCCAACTGATTTACAATTTATAGAAGTCAATTAACCTGCAAACCTGCACTTCTTTGGAGTGTGGGAGGGAACCGGAGCACCCGGAGAAAACCCACGCAGTCACAGAGAGAATGTGCAAACTCCACACAGACAGCACCCGAGGCCAGGATCGAACCCGTGCCTCTGGCGCTGTGAGGCAGCAGCTCTACCTCTGCGTCACCGTGCTGCCCCTAAAACACGTTAGTGCGCCCCAAAATACTCCACAGTCTGGGAGATACTTGTGAAGGAGAGCGATCTGATGATATGGTGACCACCAGAGATAGGATGGCACAGTGGCACAGCTGGTAGAGCCGCTGCATCACAGCGCCAGAGACCAGGGTTCAATCCCGACCTCGGGCACTGTCTATGTGGAGTTTGCTCGTGCTCCTCGTGACCGCGTGGGCTTCCACCCTGTGCTCCGGTTTCCAAGACGTAGGTTAATTGGCCCTCTGTAAATTGCCCCTAATGTGTAGGGAGTGGATGAGAAAGTGGGATGTCATGGAACTAGTGTGAACGGGTGATCGGTGGTCGGCATGGACTCGATGGGCTGAAGGGCCTGTTTCCACGCTGTATCTTTCAATCGCTGCAGCCATTTTGCAGACATCAAGCTTGCACAAAGTTGAGACAATGATCGGAAAATCCTGGCTGGGGGATAAATATTGACTGGAATACTGGAGAGAGAAGCCACGCACTCTCTGAAGATGCAAGATGGAAGGGTTTATGTCCAGCTGACACTGCAGCCCCATTTCAGTGTAACGTCTCACATTGGAGCTGGCACCTCCAGTGGACCAGTACGCCCAGAGGGAGGTGCTCTGGTGTCATCTTTGATGTTCATTCTCAAGCCTGTAGATGAGTCTTGCAGAAAGAAGCTCGCTGGAGAGGGGGTGGGACTGGACATTGCGTTGACCCTGACAGTCCCACTCGCCCCTTTGCTGGAGGATGTGGTTTAATTTTCCACGCATGCATACCATGTGGCACCATGTTGAAGACCTTGCTGATGTGGACGACATCCACCACCCTGCCTTTGGCAATCCTCTTCACAAATCACCACCTCAAAAAAACTCAATCAAATCTGTCAGCCCTGATTTCCACACCTGTTTCCACGCTGCATCTCAATAGACAATAGGTGCAGGAGTAGGCCATTCAGCCCTTCGAGCCAGCACCGTCATTCAATGTGATCGTGGCTGATCATCCCCAATCAGTACCCCGTTCCTGCCTTCTCCCCATATCCCCTGACTCCACTATCTTTAAGAGCCCTATCTCGCTCTCTCTTGAAAGCATCCAGAGTACCGGCCTCCACCGCCCTCTGAGGCAGAGAATTCCACAGACTTACTACTCTCTGTGAGAAAAAGTGTTTCCTCATCTCAGTTCGAAATGGCTTACCTCTTATTCTTAAATGGTGGCCCCTGGCTCTGGACTCCCCCAACATCGGGAACATGTTTCCTGCCTCTAGCGTGTCCAAACCCTCAACAATCTTATATGTTTCAATAAGATTCCCTCTCATCCTTCTAAACTCCAAAGTCCACAAGTCCAGCTGCTCCATTTCATTTCGGAGTCACGTGAGTGACTTCGTGAAGAGCCCGCCGGCGCGCATGCTCGACATATCGTCGTACCGCGTTGCTGCGACGGCTGACGGAGGAGCGCGCTCCTCGCCAGCCCTTCATAAGGGAACCACGCAGGTAAGTATGCTACCTTAAGTTGGTGGTTCTTGTTGTGTTTGCTTCACAGCAAGAACATGGATGGGAGTTTGAGAGGCCGGAGATCGGGGAGAAGTCGCCGGCCAGCAGTTCCGGAGCGAGAGTTGTCGGGGGTACCTGCAACACAGACCGGAACGAGGGCGGAGATGTCGGTGAGCTCTGTCTTTTCAGGTCCGGACCCGCCCGCACACAACAGCTCGGAGCAGTTCGACGAGGAGGAGTGTGGTGTGCCGCCAGAGCAGGACGACCCTGCCATGGCAGTCAGGTCGTCAGCAGGCTTGCTGACGGCCTCGAGCAGAAGGGTCCGTGCGGAGGAGCCCTCTGAGGAGGGGAAGGGCAGGAGCCCAGAAGCCTAACCCTGTCGGGGCTAAGGCTCTGCCTGCCGCCAAGGAGCGGTCAGGTTCCAGGACGGGACCCGGGGCAGCTGTGAGGTCCAGCCGTCGCCCCCCAACTTTCGACGCCGGGACGAGTCAGTTGGGGGTCCCGTCACGGTCGCCGAGCCCCCCATGGATGGGTGGGCGAGACCATGCGTCGGCAAGGTCCACGATGTGGGCAGCTGGCAAGCCTGCACGGGCTCAAGGTATCCAGGCTTCGGCTGGTGCCGACACCATGCCGCATCTGTCCGTAGAGGCAACGGCTTCCGCTCCCGCTAAACGGAGGCGGTTGAACACGCCCGTGCAGGAATCGCGCAGTTTCGCCTCGGCGGCTGTCGACGACAACTACCGGCACCGGCAGGGCCTCGACGAGGTGCGGGCCGATGACAGGAGCCCCGGCCAATTTTCAGAGCTGGAGGACTCCGACCACCTGAGTGTTCAGGGTGAAGGGCGTATTGACCGTATGGAGCGGCTGCTGGAGCTTCTCATACAAGGTCAACAACAACAGGCATCCAGCAGCGACAGGCACAGGGCTTCATCACCAGCTTCGTACACCAGCCTGGAGCAGCAGGACGAGGAGGCAGTGGTCGACCCCATCCCACCCCCGCCTGAATTACCGGCGGAGGACCTCCTCGATGTGGCCACCAAGTTTGCAGCCCCTCATTCCTTGGGGCTTCCCATCAATTCGAAATTGGCAGCCACTGTGGACTTCCTAAATAATCACCAGCTTCAGGAGGAAGTTCTACTACAAGCCATGAGCCGTCACAAGGCTCCATCAAACTGCAACTCCCTCAATGTGCCTGTGGTCAATACGCCAATATGGGGCAACATCAGTGTGGCTATCCGTCAGCAGGAGTTGAAGATTCAGCGGATCCTGAAACTCCTCACGGCCGGGATTACTGCCTTTGTGCGGTCGGTCGACGGAGAGGAGCTTAATTTGGACCAGGAGGATGCTCTGGCGCTTCTGTGCGCTACTCAAAATGAAATAAATGGCTTTCGCAAAAATAGCATCCGCCCAGCGCTCAACCCTAAGTTTGCAGGGTTGTGCAAACCACCGCCGCCGCCGCCGCCCCGTCAGCTCTTTGGCGAAGACCTTTCCAAAAGGGTCAGAGAGCTTGATGAACAAGCCAAGACCGTGGGGCTCATGCGCTCTCATAGTGCCCCCACGCCATCGAGCTCGAAAGCTCCGCTTGGCCGCTCACGAGGGTCTGTCAGCACGTCTACCAGAAATTACCCTCCAGCTCCAAACCGATATCAACCACCCCAACACCAGGGGTCGTTTTTAGGACAGGCTCGGCAGAAGCCGAGGTGGAAAATGAGGATGCCACGACCTCAAACCAACCCAGCACCTCTACGTCCACCCACTCGTGTCAGGGACCGCCGGTAACCACAGAGGTGAGGCGGTCTGGTTCTCTTTTTTCTCTTTGTTTAACTTCACATGTTGGGGGGCGTCTGCGGTTGTTTGCGGGTGCATGGGGTGACATTACCAGTGATGAGTATGTGTTACGGAATATTCAGGGCCATAGCATTGAGTTTATTAATGGGGGCATCCCTCCGTCTCAGCATAGACCGGGTCGTACTTTTAAACTAACGGCTGCGGAACAGTCCATAGGCTATAAGGAAATTTTAAGGTTGGAACAGAAAGGGGTCATAGAGAGAACGATTCATGAGCCCGTTGAATTTGTTTCCAATATTTTTACTCGACCTAAGAAGGATGGAGGCTGTAGAGTCATTATTGATCTAACCACTCTGAATAACTTTGTAACATATACTCATTTTAAAATGGACACGTTTGAAACGGCCAAATCATTGATCTCACAAGGGTGCTTTATGGCATGCATTGATTTACAGGATGCGTACTATACCGTACCCATGAAAAAATATTACAGAAGGTTCTTAAAATTTATCTGGATGGACCAGCTGTGGCAATATAGGGCGTTGCCTAATGGGCTCACCACAGCCCCTCGATTATTTACTAAATTGGTGAAGCCAATTATGGCTTATTTAAGACAACGACATCATATCGTTATGGCCTATTTAGATGATATTTTAATTGTCGGCCACACCTTGGAATCAGCTCAACAAGGGGTTGCAGCTGCGGTCAATTTGTTCCAACAGCTTGGGTTCATTATTCATCCAGAAAAATCTAAGTTCTGCCCCACCCAGGTAATTAATTATCTGGGGTTCCAGGTGAATTCCATTAGCATGAGAGTCACCATACCAATTAACAAAATTGAGGAGGTAACACAGGTGTGTACAGATTTAATCAATACTCGTATACCATCGATTCGTCACACAGCTACTGTCATTGGCAAGATTGTGGCTTTGTTTCCGGCAGCCCGGTATGGACCTCTGCATTATCAAAACTTGCAGAGAGCCAAGATCGCTGCGTTGCGACGGCATGCTGGTCATTATGATCGATCAATGCAGCTGCCGCCTGCAGCATTGGATGAGTTACGATGGTGGGTTTGCCACATTAGTAACTCGTTTAAAACTATTATTGAGGCGAAACCGATGATATACTTACAAACTGATGCGAGCTCTGATGGCTGGGGAGCTGCGAATCAATATTCTAGTTGTGGGGGCCGATGGGATACCCTTGAGAATACGATGTTGGTATCACAAGGGATCAACTATTTGGAGCTGCTTGCAGCGTTTCACGGACTTCGTGCATATTGTTCCAAGATCATTGGAGCACATGTCCGGCTCCAAATAGACAATACCACAGCGGTGGCGTATTTAAACCACATGGGCGGTACCAGGTCAGTTTCATGTGATAAATTGGCTAATTCAATTTGGCTCTGGTGTGTCAAGAGAGACATTTGGATTTCAGCTACCTATTTGCCAGGTGAGCTTAATATTGTGGCGGACGCCAGGTCACGCAAGTTCAATGATAATATTGAATGGATGTTACATCCTGAAATTTTTGCAAAAATCACAACCAAATTTGGGAAACCGGACATTGACCTTTTTGCGTCCCGGTTGAACCATCAGGTACCAACCTACGTCTCGTGGGAACCAGATCCTGGGGCTATAGCGTTAGATGCATTCTCGCTAGACTGGGGGAATTGCTTTTGCTATGCATTCCCCCCGTTTTGCCTCATCAGTCGGGTATTACATAAAATTCAGATGGATGGTGCCAAGGGCATCCTTATCATACCCGACTGGCCTACACAGCCGTGGTATCTGATGGTCTTTGACACGCTCAGTGAACCTTGGGTCCGTTTGCAGGGTAGCCCAGAATTAGTTACTCACCCTGTTTCAGGGGAGCCACATCCCTGCCATGGCTATTTAAATTTGTTGGCTTGCAGATTCTGAATCGGCCTTTAGTCCAATACGGCCTTTCTACCCGGACCATGGATACCATTGCGGCGTCGTGCCGAGAGTCTACAAGGCGAAGATACCGCTCTCACATCAGGAAGTGGGAAGCCTTCTGCAGCCGCTCTCGCATCACGTACGATGCCGTGACTATAACCGACGTCCTGGAATTCCTCGCGGGGTTGCACCATGATGAACACTTAAGCTACAGTGCCATCAACAGCGCCAGGAGCGCTCTATCATTCTACCTCAATATTGAGGTGGGATCCAACAGGCTAGTGTCCAGACTCATGCGGGGTATTTTCAATACGAATCCGCCTACACCACGTTACCATATCACCTGGGATGTCAGGGACGTTTTAACTCTGCTCAGGACGTGGTCCCCCATGGAAGGGCTCCAGCTGGACAAACTCACCATGAAGCTGGTGATGTTACTAGCGCTGACTTCAGCACAGAGGGTACAGACACTCCATAAACTACGTGTCGACAGAATGATGTCTACCCCCACAGAAATAGTTTTCTTTGTTGACGAGCTACTAAAGCAGCACAGACCTGGGTGCACAGGGCTGCAGCTGAAGTTCCCGGAATACCCCGCCGATGCTAGTCTATGCTTAGCCTCCCATATCCGTTACTACGTCAAGGTGACGGCAAGCATCAGAGGAATGGAGAGATACCTGCTTGTCACTCATAAGAGACCTCACCATCGAGTGACAACACAGACGATATCCAGGTGGCTTCGAGTCGTCTTGGGTAAGTCAGGTATCGACACTAATGTGTTCAAATCTCATTCCACCAGGGCTGCATCGACGTCGGCGGCGAGGGTCATGGAGGTGCCCATGGACCATATTCTCGCCACAGCAGGATGGGCTAATGAAGCTGTGTTCCAGCGGTTCTACAACCGGCCCGTTGCTGCGCCTCTACAGTTCGCAGAAGCCGTGCTAAATGCGGGGCAAGAACGTGGAGATGTCCCCGAATGAGGGTTTTTTTGATTTGTTTGTTAATAAATATGCTTTGTTTTGCAGTATGGACTAGTCAGCAAGTTATTCCTCCCATCCATCCCTGGTAGTGGTGTGACAGCATGGACGTGGTCCAGGGCGTGTCATCACAGAAGCTTTGAAGTCTTCACGAAGTCACTCACGTGACTCCGAAATGAAATAGTAAGATTGAACGAGAACTTACCAGTTCGAAGGTTGATCTTTATTTCATGAGGAGTCGAAGTGAGGGATTTCGTGCCCTCCTCGCCCAACCCACAATCACCTTCATCTGGTAATCTTAGTCGTTTCATTCTTACTATGTGAAGTCATTTCTTTTGATTGGTTTCTGTGATTCCACGCCGCTACTTTGAAGTATGTCGAGCATGCGCGCCGGCAGGCTCTTCACGAAATCCCTCACTTCGACTCCTCATGAAATAAAGATCAACCTTCGAACTGGTAAGTTCTCGTTCAATCTTACTATTCTCTCAGCGTATGACAGTCCCGCCATCCCGGGAATTACCCTTGTGTGCAGTTTGGAGTATTGCGTGCAGTTCTGGTCACCCCCATTATAGGAAAGATGTGGAGGCTTTGGAGAGGGGGCAGAGGAGAGTCACCAGAACACTGCCTGAGTATTTCAGCTACAGGGAGAGGTAACCTGGTGAACATACACTGCACTCCCTCAATAGCAAGAATGTCCTTCCTCAAATTAGGGGACCAAAACTGCACACAATACTCCAGGTGTCTGGAAACGAAACTAAACTGAAACTACGCACAAGGGGAGGATGTTGGAAGTACAGTCACGCTCTCGCCCTGAATGTAATGACGGAACAGATTAACAATGGCTCAGAGTCTGCCTATTGTCTCCTGCAACCACGGATTGCCTCCGGGCGATTGTTCCTAATAGCCTCCCGCACAGCTGTGCCTTGGTTGTTATTGTTGAGACACTGAAGACATATTGGGGACTGACTTCAATCAGGATGAAAGAAAGAGGACACATGAGAACACTCAGTGAGAAGACAGCAGATGAAAACCACGGCAGGAATATCTGTCAAACCAAATCCACTTCTATCGAGCAGGACTGAGTTTAGTTTATTGATCCACCCTGCACACGAGGGGACCATTTACCCAGGGCCGGTTAACCTACAAACCCGCACGTCTTTGGGATGTGGATGAAACCGGAACACCCGGAGGAAACCCACTCACTCACAGGGAGAATGTGCAAACTTCACACAGACAGCACCCGTGGTCAGGATCGAACCCCGGTCTCTGGGGCCGTGAGGCAGTGGCAGTTTTGCCACCATGCATAAGTAGGCAAGATGTTTTAATTGCTGCAGATGGCATCTAAATGCAAAGCAAAAGACCAACTATGGAAGGGGAACAATGCACTACTATGAACATTCTCCAGCTTCAAGTTCACCATGCTTCAGTCAGCAGTAGTGCAATTGAGCGCAGCGCGGAGGTGCAGCTGGTAGAGCCGCTGCCTCACAGCGCACGAGACCCAGGTTCAATCCTGATCTTGGCTGTTGTCTGTGTGGAGTTTGCATGTTCGCCCTGAGTTCACTCCGGGTGCTCCGGTTTCCTCCCACATGAATGAATGAATGAATACGTTTATTGGCCAAGTATTCACATACAAGGAATTTGCCTTGGTGCTCCGCCCGCAAGTGACCACGACATACAGTGACAGTTAGGAATGACACATAAAACATTAAACATTAATAATAAAACATTATTGATTAAACATGTGCATTAAATAAAATACCAGAACAAAAGGAGGCTACAGATTTTTGGCTGTTGAGTGGAGGTACTACTCGTGGAAAAAAGCTGTTTTTATGTCTGGCTGTGGCAGCTTTGACAGTCCGGAGTCGCCTTCCAGAGGGAAGTGATTCAAAGAGTTCACCATGCTTCAGTCGTGAGATCCCAAAGACATGTGCGTTTGTAGCTTAATCGGCCCACTGTAAATTGCCCCTAGTGTGTAGGGAGTGGATGAGAAAGTGGGATAACATGGAACTAGTTTGAACGGGTGATTGATGGTCAGCGTGGACATGGTGGGCTGAAGGGCCTGTTTCCCTGCTATATCTCTCAGTCAATTAAGGGCCCGTCCCACTTATGCGATTATTTTCGGCGACGTGCCGGCACCCGTCATTAGTCGCATCAGGTTGCCGAATATTTTCAACATGTTGAAAATCCAGCGGTGACCAGAAAAAGGTACGAATACTCACGACCATACAGGAGTCACCCCGCGACAAGCCGACACGTGACGACTGTATCGTCGTGAGTAGTCGCCCAAAGAGTCGTACCGTCTTCTGGTCGCTGCTGGATTTTCAACATGTTGAAAGATTTCGGCCACCTGCTGCGACTAATGATGGGTGCCGGCAAGTCTCCCAAATAATCGCTTAAGTGGGACAGGGCCTATCAAATTCAGGAGTCAAGAGCAAAGTGAGTGCCCACTCCCTGCGTCCTGTTCACAAACACCGCTTTCATTTTCTCTTTGCCACTGTTACTGGGGAATGAATCAGTAACGCTTGATCATTCAAAGTGTTCCCCCTTTTTTTTATCTTCAGCTGCCTGTGTGATTGTTAGAATGATAAATATTAAAATGCAACCAAACAGATTTGGAGTGGACACCACAACAAACATTCACACATGTTTATTCAAATGAGGAAAGATAAATTTGCATAACATGCTGCAGTTTTCTGCTAATGTTCGGAGTAAACCAGCATCTGCAGTTCCTTCCTACACACTCCGTTATAGTTCACCAGTACCTTGCCTCTGAGATGTATTTCAGTGACTTTGCTCGCTAGATATTTACCACAATAATTATCAGTTGTATTTAGGACACAGTTATATAACAATGATTCAGTAATGAAATATTATCTTACCCAATACGGCACTGGGAGTCAGCTGTTCTGCTACCACTGTATTCCACACATCCATTGAAAACCCAGAACAGAGGAAGAAGAAATTACTTTAATTGCTTTAATCTTAATATTTTCTTTAAATTAATTTCTATCATTTAAATGGTTCTGTACAGCGAAAATGTTTGGTTTGATCTTTTTAAAAAATGATGTAATTCCTTTTTGAGTTGCCTTCTCGAGCGTCTGATCATCAGAGATTTTGCTGATCAGTCACGGTGGCGCAGCGGTAGAGTTGCTGCCTTACAGCGAATGCAGCGCCGGAGACCCGGGTTCCATCCCGACCCCGGCTGCTGTCTGTACGGAGTTTGTACGTTCTCCAAGTGACCTGCGTGGGTTTTCACCAAGATCTTTGGTTTCCTCCCACACTCCAAAGATGTGCAGGTTTGTAGGTTATTGGCTTGGTGTAAATGTAATTGTCCTTAGTGTGTGTAGGATGGTGTTAATGTGCGGGGATCGCTGGTCGGCGCGGGCTCGGTGGGCCGAAGGGCCTGTTTCCGCACCGTATCTGTAAAACTAAAAAGACTAAAGGGACTTTAGCAACAAGGAACCACCATCAGGCATCAGGGTTGTTGATGGAAACAGCCTGTGGAGCTACTGTAGGGAGATGAAAGGGAGACATTAGTGAGGGCAAGTGTCAGCCTCATAGATAATGCATGGAGAATTTAGTCATCGAGTCACACAGAACGGAAACAGACCCTTCAGCCCAACACGTCCATCTACGCTAGTCCTATCTGCCCTATTTCATCAATGCCCCTTTAAAGCATTCCTATCCATGTACCTGTGCAGGTGTCTATTAAATGTATTTATACCACCTGCCTCACCTGCCTCCGCTAACCTGTCTGTAACTCGTTTTCACCAAGTCCACAGCTGACAATGGCCTGTCTCCTTGATAATTGTAACTTTTTACATATCTTTCAACAATTTGTTCCATATCTCTCCATATCACCGTCTACATCTCTCGCTTCACTTTTCCCTGACTCTCAGTCTGAAGAAGGGTCTCTACCCCAAAACATCACCAATTCCTTTTCTCCAGAGATGCTGCCTGACCCGCTGAGTTACTCCAGCACTCTGTGAAACGTCACCTATCCATGTTCTCCACAGATGCTGCCTGACCCGCTGAGTTACTCCAGCACTCTGTGAAACGTCACCTATCCATGTTCTCCAGAGATGCTGCCTGACCCGCTGAGTTACTCCAGCACTCTGTGTCTATCTTCATTCAACCAGCATCTGAAGTTCCTTCCTACACCTTTACTCTGACTGCTCGTTCCTTTTTGACTCTAACAACATTGATGGGTATTTCCAACAACCTCTGCTTTACATACCCACCACTAAAAAGTCTCTGAAAGGGCCTGTCCCACGTGGCGATTTTTCCCACCACGGCCAGCGTCATATTAGGGTCACCAAAAGATTTTGAACATTTCAAAATCCAGCGGCGACAAACAAAATGTTGCTTCACGAGCAACATGTGACTTCATGCGCGCCGGATCTTGCCGCACACGAGTGAACGCAGTCCGATCCGGCACCGCGGACAGCTGCCGCCTGCTATGGCATCGGGGAAATCATCCCGTGGGCCGGATCGGACCCTGGTTTAATAGAGTGGATGTGGAGAGGATGTTTCCACTGGTGGGAGAGTCTAGGACTAGAGGTCATTGCCTCAGAATTAAAAGATGTTCCTTTAGGAAGGAGATGAGGAGGAATTTCTTGTCAAAGGGTGGTGAATCTGTGGAATTCTTTGCCAGAGAAGGCTATGGAGGCCAAGTCAATGGATTAAAAAAAAACTTAAATATTTTTATTTATTAGAGGTAAATACGTCAGTGTACATCACATATATATTGTTACAGTCATTGTACCCCATAATTTTATGGCTTTTAAAGAAAAAGAATAAAAAGAGTTGAAAAGAGTTGTGAAAGTGAAAGAGCGTGCCAAAGGTGAGAAACCCCCCCCAAAAAAACCCTTGGTCAAAGAATTAGAGAAAGGGGATTAAGAGATAGACCTTAGAAAAGTCAATGGATATTTTTAAGGCAGAGATACATAGATTATTCATTAGTACGGGTGGCAGAGGTTATGGGGAGAAGGAAGGAGAATGGGGTTCGGAGGGAGAGATAGATCAGCCATGATTGAATGGCGGAGTAGACCTGATTGGGCTAATGTCTGTGTTGGCATCAGATTCAAAGGTTCAACGGTTCAAAGGTTGAAAGGTTCAAAGGTCTGTTTACTGTAACGTGTACCAAATAGGTTACAGTAAAACTCGAACGGGGATTGTGGGCCGAAGGGCCTGTATTGTTTCTGTGGTCTATGTTTTGCTCATAGTCCGAAGCCTTGTGCTAAACAATGAAATAACTTAAACAGCAGTTCACATTTAGTTGTCCCAGCCAGGGTCGCAAATAGCTTCCGAAAATAACCAAATTGGCAGCAAATCTAAACAAGGTTACGCATTTCAAGGAAGTTACAAATCCAACATATTTGTAACAAATCCTACAGGGAGTTTATATTTGAGCTGAATATCCTGCCTATAGGGACACAGTTTAGATAAAATTAGCATCAAAATAAATTAGGCTATATTTTTCTTAACATGAAGCTGTTTTTTAAATCCCTATGGCAGAATTAGAGAAAATAATCTTATTCCCACGTTTTATAAAAGAAGGCTTGGTTTCTGTGTACAGACCAAAGGAAAAAGATTTAGAAATTAAAATACAATTTGGATTATCGCCTTGTGATTTATTTTATTAAATGAAAATTAGGTTGTGTCAAAGTTGCCATATCAACATCTTCTCAGCAGTCCCCATTGAGAGAGGGGCATCAAATGCCTGTGAGGCATTGAAATGTATAGAATAATGAACGGCATCGATAGAGTGGATGTGGAGAGGATGTTTCCACTGGTGGCAGAGTCCAGGACCAGAGGTCACGGCCTCAGAATTAAAGGGCGAAAGGAGGTGAGGAGGAACTTCTTTAGTCAGAGGGTAGTTAATCTGTGGAACTCATTGCCACAGAGGGCTGTGGAGGCCAAGTCAGTGGATATTTTTAAGGCAGAGATAGACAAAGTCTTGATTAGAACGGGTGTCAAGGGTAATGGGGAGAGGGCAGGGAAATGGGATTAGGAGGCAGAGATCAACCACGATTGAATGGCGGAGCGGACTCGAGGGCCGAATGGCCTAAGTCTTACTCCTATAACTTGTGAGCTTGTGGAGTGTTGGTGTTAGTACGTACGTGTCTCGTCTCTCTGCTTGCTGCAGCTTTTGTCTGTGGCCGTTACCACGGGCTCCATTTCACGCTGTGTGCCGCTCTGTGTCTCCTTCTGTTTCTTGGCAAGTTTCCTGTGGGGAACGCAGGCAGGTATGAAGACAGCGCAGCACTTTGAAAGCAGTGTTATCAAACTAGTTCACAGACCTGGCATCTTTCATTGAACTCTTCTTGCTGCCTAAACCATTTCACAAGGGATAGGTGTAGACTTAGGCCATTCGGCCCATCGAGTCCACTCCACCATTCAACCACGGCTGATCTCTGCCTCCCAATCCCACTTTCCTGCCTTCTCCCCCTAGCCCATGACACCCGTGATTTGAAAAGGAGGAACAACTTCCTTATCAAATCTGAAGAAGGGTCTCGACCCGAAACGTCGCCTATTCCTTCACTCTGTAGATGCTGCCTCACCCGCTGAGTTTCTCCAGCATTTTTGTCTACTTTTCATATCAAATCACGTTTGTTGATCACAAGAATTATGTTAACAAGAAGAACTGTCAGTGCACGAAAGAGCTTCTTTAAAGCTGATTTTGCCTTTAGGAAACCAACAATTGAAACACATGCATCCAGCGGGAAAACTTAGTGCTGGAGTAACTCTCCTTGGTTTTTCAAAGCCTGCCGGATCTCCCAGTTGGCTACCATTTCTGCTCCCATTCCCATTCCCATTCCCACGTTGACGTTGGTGAGGCCACATTTAGAGTATTGACTTCAGTCCTGGGCACCATCTTATAGGAAAGATATTGTTCAGCTGGAAAGGGCACAGACAAGAGAAGATTTACGAGGATGTTGCCAGGACTAGAGGGCCTCAGCTACAGGAAGAGGTTGAGCGGATTAGGGCTTTATTCCTTGGAGCGCAGGAATGAATGGTTCAGGGATCATGAATTCTTTCAGCAAGACTTTATCTGTATTTGGCCAAAATAGAGCGTTAAATATTTTCACACCGTCTTATGGAAAAACTTCAAATCTCCGCAGGTTTACATTTTCATGAATTTCAATTGTCAGAAAATTCTGCGAACTATTCCACAGACGGTCCCGTGCTTTTGGCACATCAGTCAGGGTATTGAGTGCAGATATTGTAGGGTGCAGCAGTTGTATAAGACGTTGGTGAAGCCGCATTTAGAGTATTGTGTTCAGTTCTGGGCACCTTGTTATAAAGCTGGAAAGGGTTCAGAGGAGATTTACGAGGATGCTGCCAGGACTCGAGGCCTGAGGTACAGGGACAGGTAGAGCAGGCTGGCACTCTGTTCCTTGGAGTACAGAAGGATGGGGAGTGATCTTATAGGGGTGTACAAACTCACAAGGGGATTAGAGAGGGTAAACGTGCAGAGCAGGGGCTTCATGAACTGGAGGTGAAGGGGGAAAATTTAATAGGAACCTGAGGGGTAACTTTTCTACACAAAGGGTGGTGGGCGAATGGAATGAGCTGCCAAAGGAGGTAGTTGAGGCAGGTATAATCGCAATGTTTAAGAAACATTTAGACTGGTACATGGACAGGACAGGTTTAGAGGGATATGGGCAAATGACAATAGACAATAGGTGCAGGAGTAGGCCATTTGGCCCTTTGAGCCAGCACCGCCATTCAATATGATCATGACTGATCATCCAAAATCAGTACCCCGTTCGTGCTTTCTCCCCATACCCCTTGACTCTGTTAGATCTATCCCTTGATTCTGTTAAATCTATCTAACTCTCGCTTGAAAGCATCTAGAGAATTGGCCTCCACTGCCTTCTGTGGTAGAGCATTCCACAGATTCACAACTCTCTGGGTGAAAACATTTTTCCTCATCTCCATTCTAAATGGCCTCCCCCTCATTCTTAAACTGTGTGGCTCCTGGTTCTGGACTCCACCAACATCGGGAACATGTTTCCTGCCTCCAGCGTGCCAAATCCTTTAATAATCTTATATGTTTCAATAAGATCCCCTCTCATCATTCTAAATTCCAGGGTATACAAGCCCAGCTGCTCCATTCTATCCACATATGAGGCAGGTGGGACTAGTGTAGATGGGGCATGTTGGTCGGTGTGGGCAAGTTGGGCTGAAGGGCCTGTTTCCACACTGTATGACTCTGCGACTAGTGTAGATGGGGCATGTTGGCCAGTGTGGGCAAGTTGGGCTGAAGGGCCTGTTTCCACACTGTTTGACTCTGCGACTAGTGTAGATGGGGCATGTTGGCCAGTGTGGGCACGTTGGGCTGAAGGGCCTGTTTCCACACTGTTTGACTCTGCGACTAGTGTAGATGGGGCATGTTGGCCAGTGTGGGCAAGTTGGGCTGAAGAGCCTGTTTCCACACTGTTTGACTCTGCGACTAGTGTAGATGGGGCATGTTGGCCAGTGTGGGCACGTTGGGCTGAAGGGCCTGTTTCCACACTGTTTGACTCTGCGACCGTTAGTAAGGGCTGATTTTCATTCTTGCTGCTAATGTATGGGAGCTGCCATTACCTTGGCCTATTCATTACACTGGGGCAGCTGTGAAGCCAGTACTGTTGGTGGCACTTTGCTGGCCTCTGTACAGAAACTCGTTTATCTTCTTGCTCTCTGCTTCTCTTGCTGAGCCAGCCACTTCCTATTAGCTGCGTACTGCTGCAGGATTGATGTCAGCACCTTTATAATATGTTTTCTGTTCCAAACTTATCAAAAACTTACTACAGGTAAAATGTTCACCATTCCCTAATGGTGTCAATTTTTCAAGGCAGACACTTCATGGCTGATGTTGGAACGGGTGCAGGAGAGATTCACCTGGGTTTGAGTAATTGGATAGGCTGGGACTTCCTTCTCAGAGTGTAGGAGTCAGAGGGGTGACTGGGGTTAGGAGGTGGAGATAAATCAGCCATGATTGAATGGCGGAGTAGACTTGATGGGCCGAATGGCCTAATTCTGCTCCTATCACTTATGATTCTATGAACTAGCGGTGTGTGGCATGACTGAGAGAGTTGTGGGGGTGGCCATCCATTGATGATATTTTGGGAAGGTCCCACGACACATTTTAAACAAAGACTGATTCCATGTCACTTTGACTGTGAATGAGGTTGATTCATAGAAGCTCTGCTCATGCTTTGGGAAACGTCACCACTAATTAGAAGCTAAGGAGTGGATGGGTTCTTGACTGATGGAGACGGAACCATTTTAGCCTGACCAGGTGGTGAAGAGGGAACCTAGCACTGAATTAGAGTGGACAGAATATAGGGAACTGATTATTGTGGCGTGATGTCAGGAGGAATTCACAATGAGTTTTGTGAAAAATAAATCATTAAATTTGATCTGGCCAAAGTGATTTAATTTAATTTAACCTGTAGCAGTTCACCTTTTTTGCTCAAAAATGGCACTTTTTTAAAAACAATACAGTTAAGGAAACAGGTCCCACATCAGTCACTCCTTCTCACTAATTCTGTTCTGAACGGACGGCCAATTAACCTACAAGCCAACACATCTTTGGGATGTTTGAGGTAAGCGGAGAACCCGGAGGAAACTAAAGTGGTCACAGGGAGAACGTGCAAACTCCACACTGGCAGCAACCGAGGCCAGGATCGAACCTGGGTCTCTGGGAGGCAGCGGCTCCATAGCGGGAGGCATTGGAGATCCTTTGTATTGCTCAGGGTTTTACATCAAGAATGGACATTAGTATTGTAGGACATTTTGACTTAAGTTGCCATCAAAATAATATGCCATATACAGTAGTTTGGCATGAAGTCCAGTCTTGGAAGTCCTGAGCCATAGTAACATTTGCATGAATCTACATTCACTTGCTTTTTACAATATCCCTTTCTGATTAGCATTGCCAGCATTAAGGGTGCCATCACTTGGCAGACGTTTAAACAAGTTATTGGGGTAGAATTAGGCCATTCGGCCCATCAAGTCCACTCCGCCATTCAATCGTGGCTGATCTCTGCCTCCTAATCCCATTTTCCCGCTTTCTCCCCATAACACTTGACACCCGTTCTAATCAAGAATTTGTCCATCTCTGTCTTAAAAATATCCACTGACTTGGCCTCCACAGCCCTCTGTGCCAATGAGTTCAACAGATTCACCACCCTCTGACTAAAGAAGTTCCTCCTCACCGTCTTTCTAAATGATTGCCCTTTAATTCTGAGGCTGTGACCTCTGGTCCTAGACTCTCCCACCAGTGGAAACATCCTCTCCACATCCACTCTGTCAGTGCCTTTCATTATTCTGTAAGTTTCAATGAAGTCCCCCCTCAACCTTCTAAACTCCAGCGAGTAAAGGCCCAGTGTTGTCATACGCTCATCGTACGCTAACCCACTCATTCCTGGAATCATTCTTGTAAACCTCCTCTGGCCCCTCTCCAGAGCCAGCACATCCTTCCGCAGATATGAGGCCCAGATTTGCTCACAGTACTCCAAGCGCCTTATAGAGCCTCAGCATTACATCTCTGTTTTTGTATTCCAGTCGGCTTTCTATATACTCTACTGGATCTCATGCTGGAAGAGGCATCGACTTGGGAGTAATGTCTCCAGAATGCTGCCTTTGACGATAGACTATCTGCCACCACCCTGCTGTCAGCACCCAGTCCTTTAGATTCCATGGATGTCATGCCATGGCTTGGAACAGATGCAGCAGCCCGTTGACTGTGACAGACAGGGTGAGTTTAGTTTATTGTCACGTGTACCGAGGTACAGTGGCGTGCTAACCAGTCAACGGAGAGACAATATGGCGAGCCGTCCACAGTGTACAGATACATGATATAGAAACATGAAAAATAGGTGCAGGAGTTGGCCATCCGACCCTTTGAGCCAGCACCGCCATTCAATATGAACATGGCTGATCATCCAAAATCAGTACCCCGTTTCCTGCTCTCTCCCCATATCCCTTGATTCCGTTAGCCCTAAGAGCTAAATCTAACTCTCTTTTGAAAACATCCAGTGAATTGGCCTCCACTGCCTTCTGTGGCAGAGAATTCCACAGATTCACAACTCTCTGGGTGAAAAGCTTTTTCCTCATCTCGGTCCTAAATGGCCGACCCCTTATTCTTAAACTGTGACCCCTGGTTCTGGACTCCCCCAACATCGGGAACATGTTTCCTGCATCTAGCCTGTCCAATCCCTTAAGAAACTTATATATTTCTATAAGATTCCCTCTCGTCCTTCTGTGCCAGAGAATTCCACCTAAAGGGAATAACGTAAATAATGTTTACTGTGAGGTAAAGTGGGTAAAGTCTGATCAAAGATAGTCGGCGGGTCTCCAATGAGATAGACAGGAGCTGGGAATCGCGCATGCGTTCAGGTTTAATATTGTCACGTGCACCAAGGTACAGTGAAAAGCTGCCTCGTCAGGTTGGGTAATACTACATATAAATGCAATCAAATCAAACGCCAATACGACAGGTGGAGCAAAGAGGAAGACTCAGAGTGCAGAATATATTTCTCAGCATTGTAGCGCACCAGTTGCAAATATCCGCAATCATCAACATCGACGGTCACTGGAAACGAGAATGACTGTCCTCTCATGGGGACGCCTGTGCGTGACTTTGTTTAACGTGGGGAGACTGGTGCACAGACAGCCACCCCACGGTCCTTGACAGATCTGGGTCAGGATCCAGTGGCATGGAGTCCAAGACGACCGGAGACCCTTTTCTGCTGCAGCCTTCATCCGCCTTCCCAGCCGTTGTGACGCTCCACTAAGGTCAGCCATCATCCTCCGCCTGTTCCACCATTGACGTCTCAAATGTCCGCTAGGGGTAGAGATTAATCAGACGGAACTCTCAGCTGATGGAAGGACTGTTCAGAAGCCTGCCTTGTACAGGTTATGAGGACATACGATACGATAGAATTTTATTGATCCCAGGAGGGAAATTGATCTGCCCACAGTCATAAAACACAAGATACGTGAAACATGAAATCAAAGTGACGAGTGGAAAGGATTGGATATGTGCAAAGATTCGGGGGGGGGGGGGGGAGTCAGTCTATCCCACGACAGAAGGGGGAGCAGCTGTACATCAGGGACTACGTCAGGGCCAGTTGCTTGCTGTGGATTCACTCTCAGGATGGCTGATCTTCACTGGACTTTATCTTGTACTAAAGGTTATTCACATTATTCCCTTTATCCTGTATGTGTAAACCGTGGACGGCTCGATTGTAATCATGTGTTGTCTTGTGCACGCAACAAAAAGCTTTTCACCGTACCTCAGTACACGTGACAATAAACTACACTGAAAACTTACATCTGCCAAAGTCACCACTGGTACAGGCTCATTGTAGAGGGAAGATCGCCAAATGAAAGACAATGGCAATGTGTAAGTGGCAATGTCCCACTCTATCAGACACTGTTTGGGCACACTGTATCAAGTACACTTCGTTAAGGGAAGGTTGACAAAAATGCGGGTCAGCGGGTGAGGCAGCATCTATGGAGCGAAGGAATAGGTGACATTTCGGGTCGAGACCCTTCTTCAGACTGATGTGGGGGTGGGGCGGGAAAAGGAAAGGCTGAGGCGGAGACAGTGGGCTGTGGGAGAGCTGGGAAGGGGAGGGGAAAGAGGGAGAAAGCAGGGACTACCTGAAATTGGAGAAGGCAATGTTCATACCGCTGGGGTGTAAACTACCCAAGCAAAATATGAGGTGCTGCTCCTCTAATTTACGGTGGGACTCACTCTGGCCAGGACAGAAAGGTCGGATTCGGAATGGGAGGGGGAGTTGAAGTGCCTTAGTGATAATTTTTCAAAACTCTTTAGATACTGGAGTAGTTCCTGAGGATTGGAGGGTAGCTAATGTAACCCCACTTTTTAAAAAAGGAGGGAGAGAGAAAACGGGGGAATTACAGACCAGTTAGTCTAACATCGGTAGTGGGGAAACTGCTAGAGTCAGTTATTAAAGATGGGATAGCAGCGCATTTGGAAAGTGGTGAAATCATTGGACGAAGTCAGCATGGATTTACGAAAGGTAAATCATGTCTGACGAAACTTATTGAATTTTTTGGTGATGTAACTAGTAGAGTGGATGTGTTATATCTGGACTTTCAGAAGGCTTTCGACAAGGTCCCACACAAGAGATTAGTATACAAACTTAAAGCACACGGTATTGGCGGTTCAGTATTGATGTGGATAGAGAACTGGCTGGCAGACAGGAAGCAAAGAGTAGGAGTGAACGGGTCCTTTTGAGGATGGCAGGCAGTGACTAGTGGGGTACCGCAAGGCTCAGTGCTGGGACCCCAGCTATTTGCAATATATATTAATGATCTGGATGAGGGAATTAAATGCAACATCTCGAAGTTTGTGGATGACACGAAGCTGGGGGGCAGTGTTAGCTGTGACGAGGATGCTAGGAGGCTGCAAGGTGTCTTGGATAGGCTGGGTGAGTGGGCAAATGCATGGCAGATGCAGTATAATGTGGATAAATGTGAGGTTATCCATTTTGGTGGCAAAAATAGGAAAGTAGACTATTATTTGAATGGTGACCGATTAGGAAAAGGGGAGATGCAACGAGACCTGGTGTCATAGTACACCAATTAAAAAGTAGGCATGCAGGTGCAGCAGACAGTGAAGAAAGTGAATGGTATGTTAGCATTCATAGCAAAAGGATTTGAGTACAAGAGTAGGGAGGTTCTACTGCAGTTGTACAGGGTCTTGGTGAGGCCACACCTGGAGTATTGCGTACAATTTTGGTCTCCTAATCTGAGGAAGGACATTCTTGCCATAGAGGGAGTACAGAGAAGGTTCACCAGACTGATTCCTGGGATGGCAGGACTTCCATATGAAGAAAGACTGGATAGACTCGGCTTGTACTCGCTGGAATTTAGAAGATTGAGGGGGGATCTCATCGAGACTTACAAAATTCTTAAGGGGTTGGACAGGCTAGATGCAGGAAGATTGTTCCCGATGTTGGGGAAGTCCAGGACAAGGGGTCACTGTTTAAGGATAAGTGGGAAGTCTTTTAGGACCGAGATGAGAAAATCATTTTTCACACAGAGAGTGGTGAGTCTGTGGAATTCTCTGCCACAGAAGGTAGTTGAGGCCAGTTCGTTGGCTATATTTAAAAGGGAGTTAGATGTGGCCCTTATGGTTAAAGGGATCAGGTGGTATGGAGAGAAGGGAGGTACAGGATACTGAGTTGGATGATCAGCCATGATCATATTGAATGGCGGTGCTGGCTCGAAGGGCCGAATGGCCTACTCCTGCACCTATTTTCTATGTTTCTATGTTTCTATGCTGAGCCACCGGGAGATCCGGTTGGTTGCAGGGAACTGAGCTAAGGTTAAGGGAAGATGGTCGAATCAAAAAACGTAGGAATGCATAAATTATCTTTTCCAAAATAAAACACCTTCTCTATCAGATATTGTTTGAGGAAGAAAAATTCCTTTGAAAGACATATCTGCACGGAGTAATCTAAAAGGAGGAGAGAGAGAGCAGAGCGTCTGGTTTTAATGAAGGAAAATGATTGAAAGTTGAAAGACACGGGGTTGAGGAAGGGCAGACGTGAAAAGTAATGATCAACTGGTGAGCGTGGCCACAACTTGACAAGAGAACGAACAAACCTGAAACTCATACTAAATTATATTTTTCCAATCCCATTGGATCTAAAGGTGCACAGGTTGTCAAATCTAATAACGTAACTGACAATGTTAGATTGTGTGAAAAAGAAGGGGAAGAGTTAGCTGGATTTTATCTTTGTGGAAACTTTAGTCGAGGTCAACAACTAAAAGACATTTTTTTTCATTTAGTTTGGCAACACGGCATGAAAACGAGCCCTTCCGCCCATCAATTCCACGCCGCCCATCGATCACCCATTCACACTAGTTCTCTGCTATCCCACTTAGTCATCCACTCCCTACAATTTACAGAGAGGCCGATTAACCTACAAACCCGCACGCCATAGTGACACGGGAGGAAACTGGAGCACACGGAGGAAACTCATGCAGTCACAGGGAGAACGCGCAAACTCCACACAGACAAAACCGAGATCAAGATGGAAGCCGGGTCATGGATGTCCAGCTATGCTCATCCCATCAGCCTGTGTTTAGTCCATAAAACACTCCACAATAGACACATAAAGCTGGAGCTACTCAGCGGGACAGGCAGCATCTCTGGAGAGAAGGGGTGGGTGACGTTTTGGGTCAAGATCCTTCTTCAGACTGACCACTTTCCTGTCGCCTTACCTGTCCAAATGTCTTTAAAATGTTGTTTTTGTCCCTGCCTCAACCATATCTGTTGGCAGTTCGTTCCACACACCCACCACCTTCTGAGTGAAAAACTTGACTCCATGCAAACTATTAGATTAGGAAGCGAGCGGGCAAGATCATCTCTGACCCCTCTCACCCTGGCCACAAACTCTTTGAATCACTTCCCTCTGGAAGGCGACTCCCGACTGTCAAAGCTGCCGCAGACAGACATAAAAACAGTTTTTATCCACGAGTAGTTGCTCTACTCAACAGCCAAAAATCTGTAGTCTCCCTTTGATCTGATATTTTGTTGGTTCTCATGCTTGATCAATGGTGTTTTATCATTAATGTCTTATTATTATTAATGTTTAGTGTTTTCCGAGTCATTCGTAACTGTCACTGTATGTCATGTTGTTACTTGTGGGCGGAGCACCAAGGCAAATTCCTTGTATGTGAATACTTGGCCAATAAACTTACTTACTTAAATGCTCCCCCCCCCTCACCTTAAACCTATGCCCACTGGTTGAAGGGCTCAATTGTAATCATGTGTTGTCTTTAGCCCGTGACAATGAACTCAACTGAACTCTTGATTCGCCATCCCCGGGATATAGACTCTGTGATTCACCCTGTCTTTCCCCTCGTGATCTGACACAGCTCTATAAGATTACTGATCATCCTCCTGCACTCCCAGGAATAACATCTGGGCCTACTTCACGCCTCCCTGTAGATCAACGTCTCAAGTGCTGGCAACATCGCTCGGAAATTCTCTCTGCACTCTCTCCATCTTAATGCAAACTCATGGAGCGCAGCGGAACACTAAAGTTGCAGCAATTTGAAGAGGAAGGCTCTGAAGAAGGGTCCCAATCCAAAACGTCACCCATTCCTTCTCTCCAGAGATGCTGCCTGAAACACTGAGTTACCACAGCACTTTGTGTCTACCTTTGGTATAAACCGGCATGTGCAGTTCCCCTCTACACACTTCCTGTGATTTGCGCTTAGGCAATCCATACAAACAGCTTGTATCAGACACGCCAGTAGTACAGTTTATAAGAGATTAGGCCTAGCGGTATGAACATTGACTTCTCCAATTTCAGGTAGTCCCTGCTTTCTCCTTCTTTCCCCTCCCCTTCCAAGCTCCCTCACAGCCCATTGTCACCGCCTCCTCCTTTCTTCTTCCCACCCCCCCCCCCCACCCCCACATCAGTCTGAAGAAGAAACGTTAAACATAGATGCTGCCTCACCCGCTGAGTTTCTCCAGCATTTTTGTCTACATATGATTTTCCAGCATCTGCAGTTCCTTCTTAAACAGACTCAGGATTACTATTACTTTTACAAGGCTGGATTTTGTGACGGTTTCATACGATGACTGAAAGTCAACTGAAACTCATGCAATAGTTATCATTTTCTGTGCAAAGTATTAATATTATATTTTCCTATAAATGTCTTTTAAGAAACATTTGGATAGGCAGATGGATACGCAGGGAATGGAGGGATATGGATTATGTGCAGACAGGTAAGAAGTGGTCTTGGATTGGCACTGACAATGTGGGCCGAAGGGCCTGTTCTTTTGCTCCATTTCAAAAAACAAAAACAATTATCAAACTGGAGAATCATTAATTACAAATAAAATCAAATTGCAAATAATATGACTGCTTTAACAATTTATCAAGTTCAAGTTCACATTTATTGCCACATGCACCAGTTAAGGACTTACCATGCAGCCACACAAAAGAGCACAAGACACCACAGGACACAACATGAACATCCACCACAGTGGAATCAACATTCTTCACTGTGGTGGAAGGCAACAAGGTCCAGTCATCCTCCTCCTTGTTCATCCATGGTCGAGGCCACAGATGGATGTGTGGGGCTATCCATAATCTGTGCAGGGAGATTCTGACGCCAGATTCTGGTTCAATAGACACAAAAAGTTGGAGTAACGACCTGAAACATCACCCAGAGATGCTGCCTGTCCCGCTGAGTTACTCCAGCTTTTTTATGACTATCCATAATCTGTAGTCAATCCAAAACTGAAGAGCTGTTGAAATGTGACAAACCAAACCTCTGCCATCATATCTAGAGTGGGAAAATGAAATAGGGAACTCAGAGACAGTTCCCCATACAGTTGTTTGAGAAAGAACTGCAGATGCTGGAAAAATCGAAGATAGACAAAAATGCTGGAGAAACTCAGCGGGTGAGGCAGCATCTATGGAGCGAAGGAACAGGTGACGTTTCGGGTCGAGACCCTTTTGTATGACAGTATATAAGAGATTAGACCTAGGGGTCTGATATGGGGGTGGGGGGGGGAGCGGAATGAAAAACGGAAGAGGCAGAGACAGTGGGCTGTGGGAGAGCTGGGAAGGGGAGAGGAAGGAGGGAGAAAGCAAGGACTAGCTGAAATTGGAGAAGTCAATGTTCATACCGCTGGGGTGTAAACTACCCAAGTAAAATATGAGGTGCTGCTCCTCCAATTTGCAATGTGACTCACTCTGGCCATCGAGGAGACCCAGACAGTTCCCCATACAGTGTCTGTTTAATACTAGTGTAGTTGGGACATTGTTGGCTGGTATGGGCAAGTTGGGCCGAAGGGCCTGTTTCCACACTGTATCACTCTGTGACTCTAATGCAGTAATCAATGAATGTCTCTCACCTGCAGTCCTGTACACAAACACCAGGGTGGGAGCTGCCACTGAAAATCCAGTTAGTGATCAGTGCGATGGATCTAAATGGGCATTTGCATTGACAGCATGCCACTAACTGATCAATCAATCATCATCCAGCTGTGTGTTGCCAGAATTAATCAGTCACATCTCCTGCTTCAGCGTTTCCCCGAGTTCACAGAGCACAAACTAAATACGTGTTCAAGGAAAGAGAGGTGATAGTTGAAGCCGATCCCACGCCGTACACTGGGGAATCCTCCGTCAGTTTGTTCACATCTCAGTGGGTTCATCGTGACCTGCAGCCATCTGACTCTAGCGTGGAATGTGTAGGAAGCAACTGCAGATGCTGCTTTAAACTGAAGATAGGCACAAAATGCTGGAGCAACTCAGCAGGGCAGGCAGGTCCCCTGGAGAGAAGGAATGGGTGACGTTCAGAGTCTGAAGAAGGGTCTCCATCCAAAACGTCACCAATTCCTTCTCTTCATAGTGGAGTCAGGGGATATGGGGAGAATTAAGAATTAATGGGGAGAGGTTGATTAAAGTATGCAAGATCGCCACGTAAAGGACGCCTATAATATAGTTCCTCTTCCTTCTCTCCCCAATTCCCTCCCCAGTCCCTCTTTGTTCTCGGCGGCCCCTCGCAAAATACAAAGGAAAATAAATTCCCCCCTCTCTATCCTTGCCATGACTGACTCCAATTAGAATCATCTAGCAAGGAAACAGGCCCTTCGGCCTAGCTTGTCCATGCTAACCAGGGTGCCCCATCAACACTAGTCCCACCTGTCTTTGTTTGGCCCATATTTCTGTAATCCTTTCCTATCCATGTACCTGTTCAAGAATCCAATGAGGTAGATAGTAGTTCAGCACTTCACACTGGTTGTGGTAGGATGGTTCAGTTGCCTGATAACAGCTGTGAAGAAACTGCCCCTGAATCTGGAGGTGTGCGTTTTCACACCTGCACCTTTTGCCTGATGGGAGAGGGGAGAAGAGGGAGTGGCCAGGGTGAGACTGGTCCTTGATGATGCTGCTGGCCTTGCCAAGGCAGCGTGAGGTGTAGATGGAGTCAATGGAAGGGAGGTTGGTTTGTGTGATGGTCTGGGCTGCGCCCACAATTCTCTGTGTTATTTCTTGTGGTCGTGGATGGAGCTATTCCCAAACCAGGTCTGGGTATGGAATGCAACTGTGTTGAATTTTAGGGCAAAGTGTTGTACATAAGGCATGTGTTTGCCTCGCGTACGATAGCAAGACGTTTTTACAACTTATATTTCAAGGAGCACGAAACTCCATTAAATCTTCCTGAACAGAAGGGTTATGGGCTTGTCCCAATTGGGTGATTTCTTGGGCGACTACATGCGACTGCCGCAAAATTTTCAACCTGTTGAAAGTTTTTCGCTGACAGTGGCGACAATTTTTGATGTCGCAGGTTGACGTGGGTGCTGTCGTAGCTTGTCGCCAGGTGTCATAGGTGAATTCCGTTAAAACTAGTCCCTGGCAGTCACCTAAAGAGTTGCCTAAGTGGGGCAGGCCAATAAATCATTATCAAGAAGCAGACGGCATTGGTTGCAGGAGTAATAACGAGAAGCACAAGACTAATACTCTGTGTTTTTTTTAAATTAGATTTTAAATGACACAAATTGAAGGGTGGGGATTAACTTATAAAATATGTAAAATGAAAAAGCAATGTAACTTTTCCTGAAGAGAAAGCCGGCTGGTTATAATTGTAAATACCGATGTTTGTTACATGCCCTTCACCATCTGTTTACGATGCATAATGGGTCTGTAATGGTGTCTGGTGATCATGGATGGATGAGAACTATAACGTCAAAGTGGCTTCGACCATGCCAACACAACATGGCTTCACCAAATTATACTCCACTACTACTGATTATTGACAGCCATCGTTATATATTTCAAGCAAATGCCAATATTTATGAACATTATGTGGCCATATTGAGCCAAGATTACTGAAGCAGGCTTATGTAGTGTCAATCTTTCACTCATAACACAATCCCCTCCCCTCTCCTTGCCCCAGATTCTATTTGAATACCGATGGAAATAAGTTACCCACATACTAGTCTCTGGAACTGATGCGCTACAATACTGAGAAGGACTTCCTGCACTCTGTATCTTCCCATTTGCTCTACCTATTGTACTTGAGTTTGCACTGCTTGTATCTATGCTTGGTATATCTGATCTGCATGGATTTGAAAGCGTGCAAAACAAAGCTTCTCACTGTACCTCAGTGCACGTGACAATAATAGACCTGAACCTCACTGGCCACAGGATTGGCACAAAGAAAGCCTGTGTCAGGGGTCACGGGGAGAAGGCAGGAGAATGGGGTTGTGAGGGAGAGATAGACCGGCCATGATCGAATGGTGGAGTAGACTTGATGGGCCGAATGGCCCAATTGTACTCCTATCACTTATGACCTGATGAGACCCAAAAGGTCACCTATCCATGTTCTCCACAGATGCTGCCTGACCCGCTGAGTTACTCCAGCACTCTGTGAAACGTCACCTATCCATGTTCTCCACAGATGCTGCCTGACCCGCTGAGTTACTCCAGCACTCTGTGAAACGTCACCTATCCATGTTCTCCACAGATGCTGCCTGACCCGCTGAGTTACTCCAGCACGTTGTGTCCTCAACATAATGAAGGACCATTTTCACCCTGGTAAGGCCATCTTCTCCCTTCCCCCATCGGGCAAAAGATACAAAAGCACCTTCCACCAGATTGAGCAACAACCTCTGCTCCTATAGACAATAGGTGCAGCAGTGGGCCATTCGGCCCTTCAAGCCAGCACCACCATTGAATGTGATCATGGCTGATCATCCACAATGTCCTATGGTCTAATTTTACCTATTCATTTCTTGCTTCCAACGAAGAAAGACTGTGACAACTATGTGGAGGATGTCTTTAGTTGAGATTGGGGACAAGCTTTCTACTAATGGTGTGTTTAAGCAGTAATGTCCTGAGATACAGGATCAGACCTACTGCAGCAGAGTTAAACTGGCCCTAGGGGAGAAGACGTGATTTCTGACAATAATGTGCGCCATGATATTCCACTATCAGTTCCATCACACTCAGAGAATTCACAGAGTTTGCTTTTGAAATGTCAATATTTGCTGCTACAAAGTCACAGTGAAGAGATTGCCGTGCAGTCCGGAGTGAATCCTGATACAGGCAACACTTGTTTAAGGGCACGGCTCGGAACTGCCTGCTGTTGATGTTATTTCAAAGGGAGCAAGATCTGAAAGTATTCCCGCTCGTCACCTTTCAGGCGCTGTGCAATAATATCGCAAAACTTTGTGGAAAATCACAATAATGGGAACTATGTAACATTGAACGCAGAAGATGTTCGGGCCGAAAGTGATGCCAAGTTCAACTGATCTCATCAGCTTCCCTACGATCCATATCCCTCTATTCCCAGCATTTCTATGTGCCGAACTAAACATGTGTAAGAAAGAACTGCAGATGCTGGTTAACACAAAATGGTGGAGTAACTCAGCGTTACTGAGGCTGCATCTCAGGAGAAAATGTTGGAGTAACTCAGCGGGTGAGGCAGCATCTCAGGAGAGAAGGAATGGGCGACGTTTCAGGTCGAGACCCTTTAGGGTCTCTCCTGAGATGCTGCCTCACCCGCTGAGTTACTCCAGCATTTTATGTCTACCTGCTGTTGTATCTGCCTCCACTACCACCCCCAACAGCAAGTTCCAGGCACCCACCACCCGCCTCCTGGTAAAAAATCTGCCCCGCACATCCCCATTAAACCGATGTTGGGGGAGTCCAGAATCAGGGGCCAGTTTAAGATTAAGGGCTAAGCCATTTAGAACGGAGATGAGGAAACACTTTTTACACAGAGAGTTGTGAGTCTGTGGAATTCTCTGCCTCAGAGGGCGGTGGAGGCCGGTTCTCTGGAAACTTTCAAGAGAGAGCTAGATAGGGCTCTTGAAGATAGCGGAGTCTGGGGATATGGGGAGAAGGCAGGAACGGGGTACTGATTGGGGATGATCAGCCATGATCACAGTGAATGGCGGTGCTGGCTCGAAGGGCCGTATGGCCTACTCCTGCACCTGTTGTCTATTGTCTACATGTGGCCTGACCAAAGTCCTATAGAGCTGCATCGTGACTTCCGGACTCTGACACTCAATGCCTCTAGCAGTGTGGGCAAGCATACCATCAGCCTCCTTTAACACTTGTCTGCCACCTGCAGTCAGCCAGGAACTTGGACTCCAAGATCGCTCGGCACATCAATGCTGTTAAGGGTCTTGCCCTTTTAAGTCCGTGAATTATTAAACATTTCACAATTATAAAGGTCCTCAGTTCAAACAGAATAACAGATTAAAAATACGCCTTCAATATGTTTTAACTGGTCACGCGGCCTTTCAAGAAATGCCGGCAGATGATCTATCTCCTTTGAGCAAGTGATGTTGGCGTATAACAGAGGGAGAAGGCTACTTGAGCTAATACTTACAGGTAATATGAGTAGGAATAAGCACTCCTCCTGGAAAACGTGAACAGTTGAAGGGATAAATGGATGGGAAAGCAGTGAAAGGGAAAAAATAAGAAGATAAGTTGTTAATGAATTTGCACAGTAAAAGTTCAGGGGATTAGGATCATACAGATTATGTCAAAGTCACCTTGATGCTCCCTGCCACAAACGTGTAAACAACATGTCAAATACTGAAATCATAAAATTGTGCTTGTTTATCTGTCCAATGGAGCAATAGTTTATATATTTTGATTTGAAGGGGGCTGCAATCTCCCTCGTGTTAACGCCTCCAGGCAGCTTTATGTTTTGCCGCTTGTGTCAGCCGTAAAGATTGTTTAAAAACCTGTCAGGCTTGTGGCCACAAAGGGGCTGTGCGACAAGTATAATAGACCGCGGCAAGCCGACCGTTGACAAATCCACTGAAGCCAGACCTCCTCGCCGAAATAAAAATGAATGGCTGTTCACTTTAACTGCTGTCAAGCAAACGCCCAAATGGAGACTTCCCGCCTGCAGTCAAATCAGAACTTCATCGTTGAGACTTAATGCTACAATAACTATTAAATAATAGGCCATTAATGATAGCAAAGCTCTACTTAGCAAAGGCTGATGTACTAACATGCCTGAAAGGTCAATACTGACCATTAGCTCAGTTAATATGTATGATAAACTCAATGGTCCTAAACAAGAGTGTGTCCATCACGGGGAATAAGATGCATGGTCTCATTGATATTCTGCTACTCTTTCTGACTGGAGAGATGGCAATGATCTGCTCGCCGACCAGCTGACGAGTGAATGATGGCTTGTATCTGTGCAGGGCTGGGGGAAGGGAATCCGTGGAAACATAAGATGCTCTGCAAAGCCAGGCAGCTACTCGGGGAGATTAGATTTAAAGCTCCAGTCCAGTTGATTGTATTTCCTGCGCGGAGCTGAAACGCCTTTGAATCATTCCCACCGACACACGTCTGCTCTCTGCATAAATTCAAAGTCCAGAGGCTGACAGAAAAAAACCTGATTAAATCAATTCTCCCTGTGCTACAATTACTAGCGTAGTCAATGGATCTTTCATGAGCTACATCATTTGTGATAGAATATTCCTGCTCAGTTTATAAAGCTAAAGCTGACTAAATGAAATGCAAATTCAATTTAGCAGTACTCTGCAAAGCCACAATACCATTCCTGAGAGTCCTTAATTCTGCCAAACTTGGTATTGTATTTTCTTTACATAACGGGAACATAATCCTTATTGAAGGGCAAGATACTGTTCATAGTGTGGGCTGATTCTTCTCTACATAACTCTCTTCTCATCTAGGAGAAAATAGCAAGGTGGCGCAGCGGGTAGAGCTGCTGCCTCACAGCGCCAGAGACCCAGGTTCCATCCTGACCTCAGGTGCTGTCTATGTGGAGTTTGCACGTTGCCCCTGTGACCATGTGGGCTTCCTCCGGGTGCTCTGGTTTCCTCCCACATCCCAAAGACGTGCAGGTTTGTAGGTTAATTGTCCCTCCGTAAATGGTCCCTCGGAAAAAGTGGGATAACATAGAACTAGTGTGAACGGGTGATCGCTGGTCAGTGTGGACAGGGTGGGCCGAAGGGCCTGTTTCCGTGCTGTTTCTCTAAATTAAAATACAACAAATCAAAAAAAACACTGCTGACTTTATTGAAAGGTCAATTTTATAGGCTGGTGCGGAAAGCCTTATTGATCATGTGTGGGAAGGGACTGCAGATGCTGGTTTCAACCAAAGATATTCACAAAATGCTGGAGTAACTCAGCGGGACAGGCAGCATCTCTGGAGAGAAGGAATGGGTGACGTTTCGGGTGGAGACTGATTTCGACCCAAAATGTCACCCATTCCTTCTTTTCAGAGATGCTGCCTGGCCCGCTGATTGACTCCAGCATTTTGTGCCAATCTTTGCCTTATGGATCATGCTGTCCTCTAGAGGCCATTGTGTGGCCATTAAATAGAGGAACAGAATGCCTCTGAGACAGGGGACAGGAACCAGGGCCACCACAGCTCCAGGGTATTATCTTGGATTCAGCTGAACCTGAGCAAGGCCCGGTGCAGGCAAGGAGTGCCCAATCCCCAAACATTCTGGCAAGGAGCAGAAGTAGAACACAAATTGTGAGATCATGCACAGAGATCTGAAGAAGGGTCTCGACCCGAAACGTCCCATTCCTTCTCTCCAGAGATGCTGCCTGTCCCGCTGAGTTACTCCAGCTTTTTGTGTCTATATAGATCTGGTCACCTTACAAAGGATATGGAAGGCCATGGAAAGTGGACAAGTTGATTCACAAGGATGGTGTTTTTAACGATGAATATTGGACTGCAGGTGGCTGCAGGTCTTTCCAATGATTGAATGATTTAATAGAGCAGAATGAACAGGAGAATCGCTACTTGTGGGAAAGGACAACAATGAGAAGGCCTTTGGTATAATGAATGAGCCAAACGATTAAGCAAGGAATCGGAGAGAAATGATTTTCTTGTCAGGGAGTGGAGCGAATGTGGACCTTGCTTCAGCAGCTAGAGTTGAGATCCCCTGTACAGCTGGATGTTACATAAGCAAATAGACAATAGACAATAGGTGCAGGAGTAGGATATTCAGCCCTTCAAGCCAGCACCGCCATTCAATGTGATCATGGCTGATCATCCACATTCAGTACCCCGTTCCTGCCTTCTCCCCATAACCCCTGACTCCGCTATCTTTAAGAGCCCTATCTAGCTCTCTCTTGAAAGTATGCAGAGAACCTGCCTCCACCGCCCTCTGAGGCACAGAATTCCACAGACTCACAACTCTCTGTGAGAAAAAGTGTTTCCTCGTCTCAGTTCTAAACGGTTTACCCCTTATTCTTAAACTGTGGCCCCTGGTTCTGGAATCCCCCAACATCGGGAACATGTTTCCTGCCTCTAGCTTGTTCAAACCCTCAATAATCTTATATGTTTCAATAAGATCCACTCTCACCCTTCTAAACTCCAGACTATACAAGCCCAGCCGCTCCATTCTCTCAGCATACGACAGTCCCGCCATCCCGGGAATTAACCTTGTAAACCTACGCTGCACTCCCTCAAATGACAAAGCAAGGGTGAAGCAAGGAAGGGCAAGACTATGCTCAAATAGAACATGCAACACGGAACAGGTGAGTACAGGAACAGGCCCTTCGGCTCATAATGTTGACCATGATGCCAAATTAAACTGATCCCGTCTGCTTGCACGTGACCCGTATCCCTCCATTCCCTGCACCCCCACGTGCTTGTCCAAAAGCCTCTTAAACGCCACTATCATATCTGCCTCCACTACCACCACTGCCAGCGCAGTCCAATCCCCCACTGCTCTCTCCGTAAAAACCCGCCCTGCACGTCGCCATTAAACTTTCCCCCTCTGCTCTCACAGCTGGACTAAACTGGTCATTATGGTCAGGCATGCAGGAGGTTTGTGGCGTGGCCTGTCTCCATGCAGTACATTTCTGTGAAGCTGGATCTTGGCATCTTGCCATTGCGATCTACAATGTTTTGTCCCACATTGTTAAACCTCCCAAAATACATCTTCCCATCTGTTGAAATCAGAGCATCTTGCAGAGCCTGCAGGACCCACACGGTGGCGCAGCGGTAGAGTCGCTGCCTCACGGCTCCGGGCGCCAGGGTTCCATCCTGACTACGGGTGCTGTCTGTACGGAGTTTGCACGTTCTCCCTGTGGCCTGCGTGGGTTTTCTCCGGGTGCTCCGGTTTCCTCCCACACTCCAAAGACGTGCGGGTTTGTAGGTTAATTGGCTTCGGTAAAAAATTGTCAATTGTCCCTAGTGTGTGTGGGATACTGTTAGTGTGCGGGGTGTTCGATGGTCAGCATGGACTCAGTGGGCTGAAGGGCCTGTTTCCATATTGTATCTTTCAATCAATTAATCAAAATAATACTTGTTTTCATGTAACTTTTCTTGCACGCATAACAATGATCTTTTAAAAATGTTAACCGAAAGTTTCGCAAAAGATAGATATCACTCTAAAATCTCAGTCCCCAACACAAGTTTACTGCATTAAGAATGCATTCCATTCCTGAATTAACCTAAAACAAACCTTTGCTCACATGTGTTATCGGATAGAGGTGCTTTTCAGATCTTACACTGGACTTGCTCACACCATACAGAATATTAGCAATCTTCATTAGTACAGGTGTCAGTGATTTACTTTAGCTTAGTGTAGAGATACAGCGCGGAAACAGTCCCTTCGGCCCACCGGGTCCGCGCCGACCAGCGATCCCCGCACACTAACACTATCCTACACCCACTAGGCACAATTTTTACATTTACCACGCCAATTAACCTACAAACCCGCACATCTTTGGAGTGTGGGAGGAAACCGAAGATTTCGGGCAAAACCCCGCAGGTGACGGGGAGAACGTACAAATTCTGTACAGACAGCACCCGGTGTCAGGATCGAACCCGGGTCTCCGGCGCTGCATTCGCTGTAAGGCAGCAACTCTACCGCTGCGCCACCGTGACGGCAGGAAGATGGGGTTCGGAGGGAGAGATAGATCAGCCAAGATTGAATGGCGGTGTAGACTTGATGGACCAAATGGCCTAATTCTACTCCTATCCCTTATGACCTTATGAACAATATGTTCTGTTTATTTTTTGTGCGGGTGGCGTAAAAACAAGTTGAACGGGGCAGTTGGCAAAGCGTTGCAAAAATAGGCGTGCACCAAAACCATAAATAATGCTGTCGGTATCCCTATTCTGTCCCATATCCCAGAATATCGAAGAACTCAGAAGCCGGCATCACTACTGAGATTTAACCCAGTTGCCTCCACCGCCAGTCTATTTATTTTGCTTAGGGGCCATTAATATCCCAAAGAGGCCTTCAGCTAAGTACTTAGGAAGTGCAATTGAATAGCAAGCAGTCTCCAAATGACATCTCCATCAGGGACAGGGCAAATGTTAAATGGTCATTAATAAAACTGGCAGCAGACTGGATCAATGATTGAACATCCAGCAAAGCATGACAGCCCAGAGAGCAAAGCAGCTGCTTTAATACACAGCCAGCTGCTTTACGCAGAACTATTTATCTGTCATTCTAAACTGACTTCAATATATGTGCTAGACTACAATGCATTGCTCAGTTTAGATTCACAATCTGATTTTGTCAATCTAAATATTAAAGTACACATTGGATCAGTTTCTGTCTTGTTGTGTACCCTCTATGCTTGTCTACGTAATACTGTAAGGAAGAAGGTGTGCCAAAAATCCATTCAATACAGAGATTTGTACAAGTACTGTACGATTAGGGGCGGCACGGTGGCCCAGCGGGTAAAGCCACTGCCTCACAGCGCCAGAGAACCGGGTTCGATCCTGACCTCGGATTCTGTCTTTGTGGAATTTATTCCAGGTTCCTCCCACATCCCAAAGACGTGCGTGCGCCTTTTCTAGGTTAATTGGCCCTCTGTAAAATTGCCCCTAGTGTGTAGGGAGTGGATGAGAAAGTGGGACAACATGGAACTAATTTGAACGGGTGATGGATGGACAGTGTGGACTCGGTGGGCCGTAGGGCCAGTTTCCTTGTTGTATACTGCAATTCAATTCAATAAATCTCAGCTTATAAATGTTATTTTCAGCTCAGTCAGATATGAAATCCTGCGCTCTTATATCCCATTGGCAATTTACTCCCATATCTTTCCAATACTGTCATCAAAGTTATTATATTAAGCGGACTAACTCTGAATAAAAATATATCCTTGATTAGTACGGGTGTCAGTGGTTATGGGGAGAAGGCAGGAGAATGGGGTTAGGAGGGAGAGATTGATCAGCCATGATTGAATGGCAGAGTAGACTTGATGGGCCGAATGGCCTAATTCTGTTCCTATCATTTATGACCTTATCAAGATTATTTTTTCTCATAACACAATCCGAAATGTCACCAATCCTTATCCTCCAGTGATGTTGCCTGTCCCGCTGAGTTACTCCAGCACTTTGTATCTATCTCTGGAATAAACCAGCATCTGCAGTTCTGTTTCTGCAAAAACAGAACGGGGAAGGACCTGTCCCACGCATGCCTGTATGGTCGTGAGTAGTCGCCCAAAGAGTCGTACCTTGTTCTGGTCGCCGCTGGATTTTCAACATGTTGAAAATTTTCGGCCACCTGCTGCGACTATGACGGGTGCCGGCAAGTCGCCGAAAAAATCACGTAAGTGGGACAGGCCCTTGACAGTTCCCCCAGTTTTAAACTCCTTTCCCATTTGTTAAGCGTGACCAATAACAGTGAGGTTTATATTTCTCGTCATGAAGTCCTGTTTCATGTTGAATTGCGACGTTGCTTTCACGAACCTACCGTTTTTTAACGATCAGCGTGACGCCAAGCATGATGATGATAAACATCAGGATGCCTGCGATCACGCCCGCCATCTTCACCGTGTTGTCCACCTGCTTTTCCGGCTCCACTGTGTTGGAGTTCTGCGTGGAGGCTCCTGAAATTAGAAATGTCACGGAATTAAAGACACTTTGGAACTGAATCGATGCAGTCAAATTCTTTCCAAAGCGTAATATTTCTAACTGGTCCTTCAGGTACATGGTATGGTTATTAAATGCTCTTTCTTTCATATCACACACTATTTATGACTCTTGGCATTGGGGGAGGGGGAGGGGGGGTTGGTTATGGACAAGGTAAGAGAGATATGTAGATAGGCACAAAATGTGAGAGTTACTCAGCGGGACTGGCAGCATCTCTGGAGAGAGGGAATGGCTGATGTTGAGACTGAAGAAGGGTCTCGATACAAAACGTCGGCTCATTCCTTCTCTCCAGAGATGCTGCCTGGTCCGCAGAGTTACTCCAGCATTTTGTGTCTATCTTTGGTCTCCACCAGCATCTGCAGTTCGTTCCTACACAAGAGAGATACAGTATGTAGGCACTTGCAGACTGGAATTGGAGGCCGAGCCTGTGGATCAGATGCAGTCCACAGCGGCACAATAGACAATAGGTGCAGGAGTAGGCCATTCGGCCCTACGAGCCAGCACCGCCATTCACTGTGATCATGGCTGATCATCCCCAATCAGTACCCCGTTCCTGCCTTCCCTCCATATCCCCTGACTCCGCTATCTTGAAGAGCCCTATCTAGCTCTCTCTTGAAAGTATCCAGACAACCGGCCTCCACCGCCTTCTGAGACAGAGAATTCCACAGACTCACAACTCTCTGTGTGAAAAAGTGTTTCCTTGTCTCTGTTCTAAATGGCTTACCCCTTATTCTTAAACTGTGGCCCCTGGTTCTGGACTCAAATAAGATGAAAGTCCTACAACTTTAGGCTGTGCACGCCATACGCAAGAATAAGAAAATTGACCCAGCTCCCAAAGAATGAGGAACAGTGATCAGGAAACGGCAAGACAAGGTGTTCCATACATTCCTCCACTATATTTGGGTGCACACAGCAGAGAAACCTTCTGGTACTTTAAACCAACCAGCAGACAAACTAAATGTTTAAGAAGGAACTGCAGATGCTGGAAAAATCGAAGGTAGACAAAAATGATGGAGCAACTCAGCGGGTGAGGCAGTATCTATGGAACGAAGGAATAGGTGACGTTTCAGGTCGAGACCCTTCTCGAACAGCCTACTGTCTCCGCCTCTTCCCACTCCCACCTCAGTCTGAAGAAGGGTCTCGACCCGAAAGGTCACCTATTCCTTTGCTCCATAGATGCTGCCTCACCCGCTGAGTTTCTCCAGCATTTTTGTCTACCAGCTGACAGACTAAGATTACTGCCCTTATTTTGTTTCCAAAACTGGTATCAATGAAAATACACAACATCATATTAACTTATATTGTATAACGACTGTATGTCCAAAGTTGTCCATATACAGCACCAAAAATTCATCATAAAATACCCCCAAATATCTTCATAGCACATGCACACTTAATTCTATAAAATACAATATATATTTAAAATCAACACATCCATTCTCATTTATAATAATTAGGCAAACTTATATCCATCACATACTTATTAAAAGACTGATCTTGTACTTGTGTATATGTGTATATGTGTGTGTATATATATCTTCGCAAAAACACTATGCGGTAACGATAGCATCTTTCCCTATTCCGATTGACATATTTCCCCTTGAGGCCGGGATCACCTTATCTGAACATTTTATGCTTTATTTCTCGACTTATTCTCGACTCATTACTGATTAAAAGTCTAAAAAAGTCAAAAGACTTTGAAATTAAAACCACCAGCTTCAACTGATGGGGTCACAATGGCTAGGGTATCAGTGATCATCTTCACTGAAGATTTCATCCTATATTTGACACATTATTCAAAATTGCTATTGCAACACACAGGGCAAGTGTGTAGGAAGGAACTGCAGATGTTGGTTTAAACTGAAAATAGACTCAAAATGTTGGAGTAAGCGGGAGAGGCAGCATCTCTGGACAGAAGGAATGGGTGACGATTTGGGTCGAGACCCGTGATCAGTCTGAAGAAGGGTCTCTAGCCGAAACATCACCTCACCAGAGATGCTGCCTGTCCCGCTGAGTTACTCCAGCTTTTTGTGTCTATTTTCAGTTTAAACCAGCATCTGCAGTTCCTTCCTACAATGTTGTTATAACACCTGCTTGAGTAATAAACATGCTGAATAATTCATTTTACTAAATTAATGATAAACTCACATGTTCAAGGGGAGAATGTACAAACTCTGCACAGACAGCACCGAAGGTGAGGATTGAACCCAGGTCTCTGGAGCTGTCAGGCAGCAGCTCTACCAGCTGTGCCACTGCGCTACCTCTTACTTGTTCACAGTACATTTAGTTGTTACTGCAAACGCTTTCTCTATTTGGAAGAAACGTCTATATCAACGTCTCCAACTTCCTGTGACCTCAAATACAACCTCAGCTGCAACATGAGATGAGCCATGGTCCTGACCCAAAACATCGTCCATCCAATCCCTCCACAAATAGACACAAAGTGCTGGAGTAACTCAGCGGGACAGGTAGCTTCTCTGGAGAGAAGGAATGGGTGACGTTTGTGGTCAGGACCCTTCTGCTGCCTGTCCTGCTGAGTTACTCCAGCATTTTGTGCCTACCTACATTGTAAACCAGCATCTGCAGTTCCTTCCTACACATTTTGTCCCCTCCACAGATGCTGCCTGACCCGCTGACTTCTTCCAGCGCAGCATGTTTTGCCTGGTGAATATCTGGCAGTTCATTTTACGACTCATTTTAGCTTTGCACATTCAATATTCAAAGTCTAGTTGGAAATGACTGAAATCAGCTTTTAAAAAAAAAAATCCCCATAGCATGTCTTCCAAAGTAGAAATTAGACTATTAATAAAAAAGATTTGTTGGATTGTGACACTGGAATAAATGTAATAAATTATCCGGTTCTGATTTCCACAAGAGGTGACTGTATATTAGAGATTTGGATGTGAAATTCGGACTGAATTTGCAACTAGCACTGAGGAGAATATACAGAGCTGCTAAATCATAAAACTAACCCATAAAAGCATTTTGATTCAACTTGCCATTTTTTTGGAACTCCTGATAATGAATCAACAAAGGAAGTATATTTGCATGAACTGAACATTGATCTTCACCAGTGGATACAACATGTTGGAGTAACACAGCGGGTGAGGCAGCATCTCTGGATAGAAGAAATGTTTCGGGTCGAGGCCCTTCTTCATACTCCGGTCTTGATCTTCACGCTCGGTCTTGAAGACTGATCTCATTTCAGATTTAAACCAGCAGTCTAATTGGGAAGACGTATGAATGATGATAGACACAAAATACTGGAGTAACTCAGCAGGACAGGCAGCATCTCTGGAGAGGAGGAAGGGGTGACATTTCGGGTTGAGATCCTTCTCCAGACTGGTTAGGGTGAATTAAATGATGATATTCTGACTGAGAGCTTTTTCTTTACATGAGCCATGAAAGAGCCTGCCGTTTAATTGGAAGCCGTATGTCAATGTTAACTCGAGGCAATTAAGAGTTAAAGAACTGTAACCTGTTTAATGTCACATTATTTTCATCAATGTTTAGTGAAAAAGCAAAGTGCTGGACGAACTCAATGGGTCAGGCAGCATCTGCGGAGGGAATGGATGGGATCGAGACTCTTCTTCCGACTTTGTAGATGGTGGCACAAAAAGTAAATGAGATCTAGCAAGTGGTCTGAAGATCCAAGAACCCGCTCTACTGAGTGTAAAGGCCAAGGCAGAGGGAGATAGTCAATGCCTGATGGAAGGCACACTTTGAAGATCTCCTCAAATAAGACTCTGTTTTTGATACATGTCCAATGCATCCTCTGGGCAGGTCTCGATAGAAACATAGAAACATAGAAATTAGGTGCAGGAATAGGCCATTCGGCCCTTCGAGCCTGCACCGCCATTCAATATGATCATGGCTGATCATCCAACTCAGTATCCCGTACCTGCCTTCTCTCCATACCCTCTGATCCCCTTAGCCACAAGGGCCACATCTAACTCCCTCTTAAATATATCCAATGAACTGGCCTCAACTACCCTCTGTGGCAGAGAATTCCAGAGACCCACCACTCTCTGTGTGAACAAATTCCTTCTCATCTCGGTCCTAAAGGATTTCCCCCTTATCCTTAAGCTGTGACCCCTTGTCCTGGACGTCCCCAACATCGGGAACAATCTTCCTGCATCTAGCCTGTCCAACCCCTTAAGATAGACAATAGGCAATGGACAATAGATGCAGGAGTAGGCCATTCGGCCCTTCGAGCCATTCAATGTCTCTACAGATTGCTCCACTGAAGACGCACGTACATGGGAGCAGAGCGGAGCCAAGCTGAACCTGCCAACCAAAGGAAACTCCTTCAAACCCATTGGGGATTTGATGTTATTACTCTGCATCAACGAGGTTAAGATGGAGCCGTGATACTCTCCACCATTTTGTGGAAACTTGCTACTCAAGGCGCTTTTAGATCTTTTACACAAATTTGCATTAAAATTGCTTTTGTATGCTGGCAAATCTAGGACAGATAATTCTCCAGAGTATTTTAACACCTGGAGGTTTTGATATATGGGCGGAAATCTCCATTTGCTTGGGACTTATCCACAATTGCTTTTATCATTAATTCATTGTCACACTGATGAGCCTATCTGTATGCAAATGGTTCTAACTATATTATTTTTGTGTTAATGAGAATCCGGTTCCACATTTGTAAGCAAATATATTATCAGTCAGGAAAACAAGAACTGAACTTTAAAAAGGTTTGCTGGACACAGGAGGTCCAAACTTCGGTGCTGGAGCAAGGAGGTCCTTTAATCCCGGAGATCGAGTCATCCCTGCTGGAGTCATCTTCTTCAAGCATGTCAATAGCACTGCTGAGTTGACTACTGAGCAATAGTTTTACTGAATAAATATCATGAATTGGAGAAACACAGTTCGCAGGCCCTTGAGACCTTCCTGGTGGGGGATGAGGGTTTAAAGGGACTGGATGTCCATGAAGACATAGAAAGGCATTCACTATTTTTTGAATTCTCACACGGGCGAATAGAAAGCCACTGCTCTCTGAGGAAAGAGTGTTAAACCCTTTAAGAACTTTAGCGTAATTTAGCTTAGAGGTACAGCATGGAAACAGGCCCTTCGGCCCCACCAAGTCAGTGCCGACCAGTGATCAACCTTACACTAGCTCTATCCTACACACTAGGGACAAATTACAGAAGCGAATTATCCTACAAACCTGCAAGTCTTTGGAACGGGGGAGGAAACCGGAGCACCTGGAGAAAACCCACATGGTCACAGGCAGTTGGTGCAGACTCCACATAGATTGCACCGGAGGTCAGGATTGAACCCGGTTCTCTGGTTCTGTAAGGCAGCAAATCTACCGCTGCACCACTATGCCGTTCCTTAAGGTGTAGGGTGTTCAAGCAGGAGAGCTTGTAACCTACAATGAGCGTTTGTTGACACTGGGCCTGTACTCGCTGGAGTTTACAAGAATGAGGGGGGGGGGGCCTCATTGAAACATACAGAATAGTGAAAGGCTTGGATAGAGTGGATATGGAGTGGATGTTTCCACATAGCCTCAAAATTAAAGGAGGTTCCTTTAGGAAGGAGATGAGGAGAAGTTTATTTAGTCAGAGAGTGGTTAATCTGTGGAATTGTTTGCCACGGAGGGCTGTGGAGGCCAAGTCAATGGATATTTATAAGGCAGATAAATATAGATTATTGATTAGTACGGGTGTCAGGGGTTATGGGGAGGAGGCAAGAGAACGGGGTTAGGAGGGAGAGATACATCAGCAATGATTGAATGGCGGAGTAGACTTGATGGGCCAAATGGCCTAATTCTGCTCCTATCACATGACCTCACGACCTTTCCCTTTGTAGAGTGGGTCCCACCCATTCTGTTGTTCCCACATGGATGTCATCATGATGGGCCATCGTTCAACTCCAACATGAAGTGACGAAGTCACCTTCTACTGTGGGTTGAGCCACTCCCACCGAGCTGCGTCTCTGAACGAGGTGACTCCCTGGAGGAGAAGGCCCTGCTAGCATCACCTGAAACCATGGTCATTTCCTAGATGTCACTCCTTGCAGGATTTACACTGAGAAAGATTACTCCCCCACAAGGAAGTAGTTTAGGTCTTTGGGAGAGCGTCATGTCAATCTACATGTTCATAGAAACATAGACAGTAGGTGCAGGAGTAGGCCACTCGGCCCTTCGAGCCAGCACTGCCATTCAATGTGATCATGGCTGATCATCTAGAATCAGTAACCTGCTCCTGCTTTCTCCCCATATCCCTTGATTCTGTTAGCCCTAAGAGCTAAATCCAAATGTCTCTTGAAAACATCCAGTGAATTGGCCTCCACTGCCCTCTGTGGCAGAGAGTCCCACAGCTCTGCACAGGGCAACTCTTCCAATCCTGGGTTTGGTCTTGTGATGTCACTGCACTTGAGTTTCCATTTCCAACCTCGAGATACATTAATAGTTAATTCAAGAGGGAACAGCTTTAAGGAGGGGGGGGGGAGCTTAAAGGAGAAGTAAAGGCCATGTTTTTTTATGCAGAGGGTGGTGGGTGCCTGGAACATGCTGCCATTGGTGGTGGCGGAGGCAGATACGGTAGTGGTGGGGCTAAGAGGCTTTTAGATCGGCACGTGGATTTACAGGGAATGGAGGGATATGGTTCACATGCAGGTCGAGGAGACTAGTTTAACTTGGCATCATGTTCCACACAGGGACATTGTGGGCCGAAGGGCCTGTTTCACACTGTGCAATATTGAGGAAAATTCCAACTTAGGGGGAAGAACATTTGATAAGAACAGTGTTTAAGAAAGAACTGCAGATGCTGGAAAAATCAAAGGTAGACAAAAATGCTGGAGGAACTCAGCGGGTGAGGCAGCATCTATGGCGAGAAGGAATAGGCAACGTTTCGGGTCGAGACCCTTCTTCGGACTGATCAGACTGCATGAATCAAATTTCCTCTGCTGCTCAACAAAACCATGGCTGACATTTTCATTGCCTTCAGTCTCATTCACTCGTCCGTTTCTGATCATTATTTGTTCCCCTGCTGTTTAAAACTCTCTCTCAGATGTTGGTAACACCCTCAGTAAGCGAGTGTTCGTGCTCTTCTGGGGCAGGGGAGTCCAAAAATCCATAACCCTTTGATGGGAGAAATCTGCATCTTGCCATTTGGAGAAAATCAAATGTTAAAGGCATTGTAAATGAAATTATCTTCTCTATTAAATGAGAGTTGTTTCAATGTAGTAAAGAGATGAGCATTCTTGCAAGGTATCAGTTTTCCCATTCGCCAAATATCCATCCAGCAAAGATTTGCGTCGTAATCTATGCAGAATAGATTTAAATAATGAAAGAAGCTATTTGCGGTGTTTTTAAAAGTCTGAGCTTTGAAAATGTCATGACATTTGAAATTGTTGACAAGTCTTGGGATAACTGCTTCAATATATTGAGAGGCGGAAATGTGGCAACATCATTGTCGAAAATTAGCTGATGGTATCAGAAATTTCAAATTGAACATGGAGACAGCCAAATATTGCTATCTTCCCAATTTCAATAAAACATGATCTGAAATGCTTGACTATTGTTGAAGCCAGGTAAAACAATCTAATCATATCTACTAATAGACAAGCCAGAGGCACGGTGACTGACACATAGATTCATTTTTTGACATTTACTGCAGGTAACCGCACAAAATAACTGAAATCATTTTCATTACAACAGCCCTTCACCCTCTTAATTCCGTCTGATAAGGATCCCAGTCCATCCATGCAGAAAGGAAGACTTATTTTCAGGGGCTGGGAGCAATACCAGTGCATCACGCAGTTCGTTTTACTGCAATAGGTCTCACACAATGATCCTTGTGTGAGAATACAAAGAGATGGAATGCCTCTAATGCAAAGCCTTTCGAAGATTCCTTCGCAAAAGAGAGAAAATTGATTTTTGATCATCCAAACTCAGATTGCATGATACTCGTCTGTCTTTGTACACTGTAGATGTCGAGAGTATTTAGAGCAGTCCCCAAAATACTTCTCATTGGCGCTTTGAAAAGGGAATAAGAAGAATAGATAAAGTTACATTTGAAAACCAGAGTTTAAGAAGGAACTGCAGATGCTGGAAAACCGAAGGTAGACAAAAATGCTGGAGAAACTCAGCGGCTGAGGCAGCATCTATGGAGCGAAGGAAATAGGCGACGATTCGGTTTGAAAACAGGAGGTATGGGTCTAGTTCAGATGAATCTTTCACAGTAACAGATTGTGCAGTGGTGTGGGTCGCTAATATGCCTTTTTGAATGATGCAGTCCTGTGCACATGAATAGTATGCCCAGCCTGAAGTCCTGGCCTTTGCTGTGGCTTCCACATACACTACAAACATGTGAAGAAGGACCCGAAACGTCACCCATTCCTTCTCTCCAGAGATGCTGCCTGTCCCGCTGAGTTGCTCCAGCATTTTGCGTCTATCTTTATATTTCGTTCTTGTAGTGGAGCAGGATATATTTCTTTCTAGATTTCAATGTCTATCTCTATTCCCTTCCCTTTGTTTATTTATCTCGATGCGTTTCTTTCTGAGTGACTTAACACTTTTACTTTAGATTTTAGAGAAACAGCACGGAGACATGCCCTTCTACACACAAGGGTACAATTTCACAATGTACAGAACTCAATTAACCTACAAACCTGCACGTCTTCAGAGTGTGGGAGGAAACCGGAGCACCTGGTGGAAACCCACATGCTCACTAGCAGAACGTGCAAACTCCGTACAGGCAGCACCCGTATTCAGGATCGAACCCGGGTCTCTGGCGCTGTGAGGCAGCAGCTCTACCCGCTGCGCCACCGTGCAGAATGGTTACGGGATTACGCTGGTTCCTAGTTAAGCAATCTTGTCTTTAAATCTTTCTGTGTCGTAATCTTGTGGTTTTCTCTGGTCCAATAATCCTGCAATTCTCAAACTCTTCCCTCAGGGACCATCTCCAAATACAATCACTATTCTTGTCAAAATCATAAAATCACTCCCCACCTCTATTGAAGCTTCTTGGAACTATCTCCTTGGTTGTTACGAGGGTCGGTGTCAAATTTTAAGTGTTTTGGAACATTTTTGCTTCATTAACTGAGCAACCAAAATGGAAACTCTCAGAACATGGAACAGCCCCTTCGGCCCACAATGTCTGTGCTGGGCAAGATGCCGAGACCAACTCTGATTTGCTCGTGCATAATCCATATCCCTTCATATCCATGTGCCAATCCACAATTCTCTTAAACTCCACTATTGTATCTGCTTGCACCACCGCCTCCAGCAGTGTGCTCCAGGCACCCACCACCCTCTGTGTAAATAAAACTTGCCCCACATATCTCCTTAAAATGTTTAACCTCTCACCTTGAACTTATGCCCTCTAAACATTTGATATTTCCTTCCTGGCTGAGAGGTTCTGACGGTCTACTCTATCTATGCCTTGCACAAGTTTGTATACTTTTATGCGACCCAGACCACCACACAAACCAACCTCCATTCTAATGACTCCATTTCTATCTCACGCTGCCTCGGCAAGGCCAGCAGGATAATCAAGGACCAGTCACACCCTGACCACTCCCTCTTCTCCCCTCACCCATCAGGCAAAAGGTACAGAAGTGTGAAAACGCACACCTCCAGATTCAGGGACAGTTTCTTCCCCAGACACTTGAATCATCCGACCACAACCAGAGAGCAGACCGGAGCTACTATCTACCTCATTGGTGACCCTCGGAATATTTTTGAACAGACTTTGCTGGCTTTACCTTGCACTAAACGCTATTCCCTTATCATGTATCTGTACACTGGTGTGGGTCCTTGATGATGTTTGCTGCCTTTTTGAGGCAGCGACTTCGATAGATCCCGTCGATGGTGGGGAGGTCAGAGCCGGTGATGGACTCTGTGGTCACAACTTCCTGCAGTCTTTTCCGCTCCTGGACGCAACTGCGGTTAATGATGGAGGGCTGCTCGATAATACGAGCAGTTTTGGCAGGGACTGAATCAATATCATGATGAACATAAAGATCAGGTGACTCCTCTTCCAGCTTCATCCATTGGGCAGTGTTGGTGGAGCAGGGAGTTAGTCAGGGTCCACACTGACTTGTTTACCGTCAAACTATATAATTGTTCACAGAACGTTCTTACTGCAGTCAGACCGGCATTCCAGAACAGTTTTATTGCTGTAGAATATTAAAGATGGATATCTACCTGCAGAATAATTTAGCCTCGTGTATTTTCATTTGACATCTTTTCAGAACATCAGCAGGAGGTTTGCAAGAATCACAGCCTATTGCAAGTGTTAAGGAGACATCCCCTCTCAAGACAAGTTCTAAATCACAGGATTTCTGCATCGAGCCGGGACACTTAAACAAATGTTATAGGAAAGATATTGTCAAGCTTGAAAGGGTTCAGAGAAGATTTACGAGGATGTTGCCAGGACTAGAGGGTGTGAGCTACAGGGAGGCGTTGAGTAGGCTGGGACTCCATTCCTTGGAGCGCAGGAGGATGAGGGGGGGACCTTATAGAGTTGTACAAAATCATGAGAGGAATAGATCGGGTAGATGCACAGTCACTTGCCCAGAATAGGGGAATCGAGGACCAGAGGACATAGGTTCAAGTTGAAGGAAAAAGGTTTAATAAATCTGAGGGGTAACCTTTTCACACAAAGGGTGGTGGGTGTATGGAACAGGCTGCCAGAGGAGGTAGTTGAGGCAGGGACTATCCCAGAGTTTAAGAAAGTTAGACAGGTACATGGATAGGACAGGTTTGTAGGGATATGGACCAAATGCAGGCAGGTGGGACTAGTGTAGCTGGGACATGTTGGCCAGTGTGAGTAAGTTGGGCTGAAGGGCCTGTTTCCACATTGTATCACTATCGACTTCAATAGCAATGGCACCCTCTTCATTTCTGGGAGTTGTTATTGAGAGAGGGCATTGATTCTACTGGAAGCCAAGTGTGTATTCGCACTCAGCTGTAACTGAGCCTGGCAATTATCTCGGCAAAATAAGTCACCGATCTAGACATGGATCGCAAGCAGAAAGCTGCTTCCACGCAGGCATTTCATGACAACTTCCTTTTAGCCCAGCACAAAGATGTATTATTTTTTGTATTTTTTCTTAAAAGAAAGCAATTTAATAGAACACTCTTAAAGCTCGAGAGATAACGGTACTCCACATTCAACACTCAAACCCCACACAGGTGACAAATCTTTTCTGGTTCCATGAAGTTCTCATTAATATGAACGTCAAGTAAATAATTCTGAGTGATAAGGTGACCAGATTCAATATCTTTAACTGCTCCAAGCCAGCATGATGCTGGTTGAAACATATAAGATTGTTATGGGTTTGGACACGCTAGAGGCAGGAAACATGTTCCCGATGTTGGGGGAATCCAGAACCAGGGGTTTAAGAATAAGAGGTAATCCATTTAGAACAGAGACGAGGACACACTTTTTCTCACAGAGAGTTGTGAGTCTGTGGAATTCTCTGCCTGACCCGCTGAGGACGGTGGAGGCAGGTTCTCTGGATGCTTTCAAGAGAGAGCTAGATAGCGCTAACGGAATCAAGGGATACGGGGAGAAAGCAGGAACAGGGTACTGATTCTGGATGATCATCCATGATCATATTGAATGGTGGTGCCGGCTTGAATGGCCGAATGACCTACTCCTGCACCTATTGTCTATGTTTCTATGGATCCATTCAAACGCCACTTAAATGCCATTCATTCATATAATGTTCTCCCTCTGTGACATCTGTAGACCATCATTGCATTGAATTCAGTAATCCCTAATACCTCCCTAGAGGCTTCATGCTTTACACACAAACTTGGGAGCATGTGGGAGAAATGTAGAGTTGGAGATTGAACACTGGCCAACTCTGCCCAAACACGTGCACTTCCCATAACATTTAACTTTAGGTTTTGGCTTATTATTGCCACGTGGACCGAGGCGCGGTGAAAAGATTTGTTTGGTCTGCTGTCCAAACACATCTGATAATATTAGACATAAATACATTCCAGTCAAACTCATGGACAGCAGGTAGAGGAAAGGGGAAGATACAGAGAGCAGAATATAGTTCTCAGCATTGTAGCACATCAGTTCCAGAGACAAAGTCCAATGTCCGCAATGGGGTAGAGGTGAATGGGACAGAACCCTGGCTTCTGGCCATTATCAGGCTTCTGAACGGCCCTTCCATAAGCTCGGGTACTGTCCGATCCACCTCTACCCCATTGCGGACGTTGGACTTTGTCTCTGGAACTGGTGCTTCAATGCTGAGATCTATATTCTACACTCTGCATCTTCCCCGTTGCTCCACCTATTGTCCATGAGTTTGACTTGATTGTATTTATGGACAGTATTATCAGATCTGTTTGGATAGCAGGCAAAACAAAGCTTTTCGCTGTATCTCGATACACACGGATAAGCTTAAAGTGACCCAAATAACTTGTGATTCTAGAGGTTTAACACATTTAACACATTCTCTAAATCTAAAACAAAAGCATATGTCTCCACAAGTATTAGTTGAAAGAACAGTTTTCACAGGGTTGGGGAGGGGAGGAACATTTCTGACTAGACAGTAGATAATCACCTGCGCTTGGGATGACAAGAATGTATGGTGTCGTTATCTGTATCCTACCTATCATCGTTAGAGCAAGGGGGAGGTTTCCAAGCAGCATGCATAAGAAAAAAAAAAGAAAGTAGCAAGTCTACCAAGAAAAATATCCTTTGATAATAGCTCACAATCCCCCATGCTATAAAATCAAACTGGAATCCCCGAGAGAAGAGGATAATCAATTCAGATTACAGCTTTAATGATACCTCTGCTTCTGATTTTAATTTCAATGGAATAAATGATGACACTTGGCTTTAATGCAAATGTATCTCAATTACTTTGTCTTCGATTTGGTTAATTACGCATCAATACAATATTCCACGTCTAATGAGAGAGAAGTGACATTCACAAAATGGGGAAAATTTAAATAATCTGTGTAGTGAAAGCGGTCCAAGCAAATGCAAGGCAGCTGGAAAGTATTGAATAGGTTTCAATTTGCATTTCATTTCATTTAATGCAACTATAATGATGATGACACTGACAAAATGAGAACAAAAATTCATGTTCAGAAATGAATTGGCGATATGTGGAGACGCAAGGAACTGCAGATGGTGGTTAACAAAAAAAAAGACGCAAAGTGCTGGAGTAACTCAGCAGGTTAGGCAGCATCTGTGGAGAACATGGATAGGTGATGTTTCACAGAGTGCTGGAGTAACTCAGCGGGTCAGGCAGCATCTGTGAAGGGAAGGAATGGGTGACGTTTCGGCTCGAGACCCTTCGGGTCTCGGCCCGAAACGTCGCCCATTCCTTCTCTCCAAAAATAAGTGATTTTTCAAATGGTGCCAATTACTAAGGGTGTGAATTATCTGATATTATGGTATTCTGGAGAGAAGGAATGGGTGGCGTTTCACAGAGTGCTGGAGTAACTCAGCGGGTCAGGCAGCATCTGTGGAGAACATGGATAGGTGACGTTTCACAGAGTGCTGGAGTAACTCAGCGGGTCAGGCAGCATCTGTGGAGAACATGGATAGGTGACGTTTCACAGAGTGCTGGAGTAACTCAGCGGGTCAGGCAGCATCTGTGGAGAACATGGATAGGTGACGTTTCACAGAGTGCTGGAGTAACTCAGCGGGTCAGGCAGCATCTGTGGAGAACGTGGATAGGTGATGTTTCTGGTCAGGACACACAGTCTAAAGAAGGGTCCCGCCCGTAAACGTCACCTGCCCACGTGCTCCAGAGATGCCGCCCGACTTGCTGAGTTACTGCAGCATTTTGTGTCTTTTGTTGTCAATGTTGTGGAATCTCACGGCAAATTCAACTCCGAGTGTTTCCTCATGCAGGGGAATGATAATGCGATGACTGTAAAATGGAGAGCAGCACAAATTAATGTGGCCATGCAGTATGAAACATAAAAGCTGAGGTCAGCAGGCACAGCAACCGCAAAAGGAAGTCATTCAAGAGACAAGCAGGTCAACGTTGCAAACAGATTCTTCAAGCATCGGTCAATCATTTCTCTCTCCACCAGCCCGTCCTACACCACAGCGCGGCAGCGTTCTCATCACCGCGCGTGATGCTGCCTTGAGCTCAGTGAGAAGAAAGAAGGTCTCGTACCTTTTGTCGCCAGTCTTAAGCAGCTGACTTTGGTCTCCTATGAAGAATAAGAAGAAGATGTATCATTGTTCTGCAAAGACAGTTAGCTCAGCCCAAACCTCGTCCCCACCTCCTCCCTTCCCCTGCCATCTTTACCACCTCTGCTTCAACGTCTTTGACCTAGGATTCGGTCATCTGCCCTCAAATGTCATAAGGTCATAAGGAATAGGAGCAGAATTAGGCCATTCGGCCCATCAAGTCTACTCCGCCTACTAATCATCTATCTCTCCCTCCCAACCCCATTCTCCTGCCTTCTCCCCATAACCTCTGGCACACGTACTAACTACCTGTCTCGGTTGGCATGGGTGAGTAGGGCCGAAGGGCCTGTTTCCATGCTGTATGACTCAATGACGACATGTTGAATTATTTTTAACATCCTTTCCCAACATCAAGCATTTTGAGTGGAGGCTTAATATCACCTCTATCATCCATACAGACTTCTCTCAAGATTCTCCCCGCAGCGTCTCTGTGAAGCATGCCAGTCTTACACATTGTTCTTGGTTTCCCACATCAATCAATTCTGTGGAAGACAAAAGTGCTGGAGAAACTCAGCGGGTGCAGCAACATCTATCGAGCGAAGGAAATAGGCAACGTTTCGGGCTGAAACCCATAGGAAATAGGCAACGTTTCGGGTCGAAACCCAAAGGGTTTCGGGCCGAAACGTTGCCTATTTCCTTCGTTCCATAGATGCTGCTGCACCCGCTGAGTTTCTCCAGCACTTTTGTCTACCTTCGATTTTCCAGCATCTGCAGTTCCTTCTTAAACACTCAATCAATTCTGTACCGTCTTTGAATGCAACTGCCAACGTGGTTTAATCTGACTGCTTTTAGCCGGGTTAAGTGAAGAACTGAATTTAAACCGCCCGATTTTGTGGAAGTTCAAACGTTGAGGGATGACGCAAAAGATTTTTCATTCCATCCGCCAAATCTGAAATGGACCTGCATTGTCGAGAGCAAAACCCATTTACCACGTCTAATCCCCTGAGTAAAGACTGCGGAATTTATATCGAGCCCCGATAGTTTTTGAATTTTCAGTCAGCAGCCAATGTTATTTATTCATGGGATGACTTATCTGTGCTCTAATAGGTCAGGCTATTCGGAGAATAGTGATATTTACCAATCACACGGCAGCCACAAACAAGCTAAAGTCCCCAACTGTTGACCTGTGTGTCAATGTATCAGGGTCTCGATCCGAAACGTCACCCATTCCTTCTCTCCAGAGATGCTGCCGGTCCCGCTGAGTTACTCCAGCTTTTTGTGTCCGTCTTGAGGGGTTTGTTAACGTAAGGGCCTGTCCCACGTGGGCTGGTAGTGACGGTCGCGCGAAGGTCCCGCGAGAGTCGCGCGCGTAATCATGCGTCCGCACAGCCGTCTGGAGCACGTGACGTCATTTGAAGATGGACACAAAATGCAGGAGTAACTCAGCGGGACCGGCAGCGTCTCTGGAGAGACGGAATGGGTGATGTTTCGGGTCGAGACTCTACTTCAGTCTGAAAGGAGGGTCTCGACCCGAAACGTCACCCATTCCTTCTCTCCAGAGATGCTGCCGGTCCCGCTGAGTTACTCTAGCATTTTGTGTCTATATCCAATCATCTTTGCCCGCTCTGGGAGTAGAAGTGGGGGCGGATCCGGACCGCAACGGCCGTGAGCCCCAGGCCGAGCTCGGCGATCGTTTGTCCGCTTCTGCTGCTGTTAGAGGTGAGACGTTGCGTCGCGCCAGAGTCTTGGGCCTGTCCCACTTTGGCCGTCAGTTACGCGACAGGCCGGCGGCCCGCGAAGATTTAGTTCATGACGAAGTCTACACTCCTCCACACCACTCCATGCGCCCGTCCCGCGCTACCCACATGCTACCCACATGCTACCCACACGCTACCCACACGCTACCCACATGCTAGCAGGCTGTGTAAATGGTGCGTGGAAGGCAGCCAAGTGGGACAGGCCCTTTAGTTCAGTGTGGAAGTTAACCTGGTTTAAAGGGTCCTCTTTGATACTATCAGTGACCGAGAGGCCAACAGTGTGTGAATAGATAGATACACGTTTGTAATATATATTTTTTTCCCTCAGCACATTAGAACAGCAGAACAGCCAATCACCAAACTGTGGCAGAACTTTTGTTCACACTTCAAGGAAGATGCAAGATCCAGATGCTACAAGTGATGTTCTGAAGTAATTAAGCCTGGATTTCTGACATTAAATGATTTGTTGATGCGGTTGCAATTGGATCTCCCGTTGCTTCCTGCCTTTTGTTCCCGCGCTGAAGTCAATTGTTGGTTAAAAACAAAGGGACGGTTATTAATTGTTAGGTGATTTTTATCATAAATCATTTGGGGGAAAGGAAGAAAAGAAAGATTACAAAGGAAGAAAACAGGGTGAGGAAATGAGGAACCAATTTCACAAACGGACACCACCTGCTTTTTACTGTCGACTGGATACGAGTCGAATGATTACAAAATTATTAGCTGTCAAGGTGACTTTTCCACACTGCATCTTACTCCAGACACAAGTCTCTCATTGTTCAATTATTTTTACAAGTGCAGCGTGTCACACTTGGTTATTTTACAACCACGTCGTCAAGACTAAGAACATAAAATTACACGCTGGATCACGTGGTGGCACAGCTGTACAGTTGCTGCCTCACAGCACCGCAGGCCCGGTTCAATCACAACCACGGGTGCTGTCTGTACGGAGTTTGCACGTTCTCCCCGTGACCTGCGTGGGTTTTCTCTGACATCTTCGATTTCCTCCCACACTACAAAAACGTACAGGTATGTAGGTTTCAGTGAAATAGTAAATTTTCCCCACTTCAATTCAATTCAATTCAATATTTAATTGTTATTGTGCAGTGTACATAGAAACATAGAAAAATAGGTGCAGGAGTAGGCCATTTGGCCCTTCATGCCTGCACCGCCATTCAATATGATCATGGCTGATCATCCAACTCAGTATCCTGTACCTGCCTTCTCTCCATACCCCCTGATCCCTTTAGCCACAAGAGCCACATCCAACTCCCTCTTGAATATAGCCAATGAACTGGCCTCAACGACCTTCTGTGGCAGAGAATTCCAGAGACTCACCACTCTCTGTGTAAAGAATGTTTTCCTCATCTCGGTCCTAAAGGAATTCCCCCTTATCCTTAGACTGTGACCCTTTGTTCTGGACTCCGCCAACATCGGGAACGATCTTCCTGCATCTAGCTTGTCCAACCCCTTAAGAATTTTGTAAGTTTCTATAAGATCCCCCCTCAATCTTCTAAATTCCAGTGAGTACAAGCCGAGTCTATCCAGTCTTTCTTCATATGAAAGTCCCGACATCCCCGGAATCAGTCTGGTGAACCTTCTCTGAACCCCCTCTATGGCAAGAATGTCTTTCCTCAGATTTAGAGACCAAAACTGTACGCAATACAGAGATAACAAAATGCACTGTGTAGGAAAGTGTGAGTGTGCGGGGATCGCTGGTCGGCACGTACACGGTGGGCTGAAGGGCCTGTGTCCGCGCCGTATCTCTAAACTAAGCTAAACTCAGATTCCTGATCGTCACACCCTTTTTCAAAGCCTAAAAGGTCATAAGTGATAGGAGCAAATTAGGCCATTCAGCCCATCAATCGCCATTCAATCATGGCTGATCTATCTCTCCCTCCTATCCCCATTCTCCTGCCTTCCCCCCATAACCCCTGACACCTGTAGCTTGGAATGTTGTTCAGCTCCGCACAATATATCACTTTCCCCTTCGTCACGTGATGAAAATGTAATGGGTTGCAACTATCTTGATTTAAAATATACGTTTTTCTGCAGTGTAAACGAGAGTTTAAAAGCAATTGCATTGTGATTTAGGGCACACTCATATTTAACATAATGCGCTGTAGTGCAGAGCTGAAGGATAAATGATGGAATCCATTATGCTAATACTCAAATACTTAAGAGGACATTATAAAGCTGATTTCAGTCACACAGGGACAAGCAACTTTGCTCTACACTGACAGCTTTATGAGATAATGGGTAGGGTATTATGTAAACTTTGGAAGATGTGTCAACTGTCTTATTACTTTTAACCTTCATTGTAGTTGATTTTCTGTTCTGCATCGTCAGGCAACGAGTAGAACCCTCCGCGTTCCCACCAACAGACAGATGAACAGCCGGCAGATTGAAGGAGGGTCCTGGCCAGAAACATCGTTTGTCCATTCCCTCCACAGATGGCCCAGTGGAGCAGAGGTAGAGTTGCTGCCTTACAGCGCCAGAGACCTCGCTACAATCCAGACGGCACGTGCTGGCTGATAGAGTTTTTACGTTCTTCCCCGTGACCGCGTGGGTTTTCTCCGGGGGCTCCGGTTTCCCCCCCGTTTGGGTTTGTCGTTTAAGTGAAAAGAAAATTGTGTGTGGGACAGTGCGAGTGTGTGGGTTGATCGCTGGTCTGCACGATCTTGGTGGGCCGAAGGGCCTGTTTCCACGTTGTATCTTTAATGTCTATAGTAAACGCTGCCTGCCCCGTTGAGTTCTTCCAGCACTGTGTTTTGCGTGCTCTCTTGTGCCTACAATGCCATTTACCTGTTTTTATTCAAGGTTGTTGACCTGCATTGCAGTCCACCAGCAATTTTCCAACAACTGATGGCGTGGCCAGAATTACGAGAGCGTGTTGCGCATGCTGTTTCAGGTCACGTGCCTCCGTCCAGAAAGAGTTATTTGGTTACTTCTTTGTTCATAGTTCATTCTTAATTTAGGTTTGTGGCCAGCCATGGTGCTTTAGAGATATGGGAGTAGTATAATTAGTGGGTCAGAGTAGGGTCGTTGATTATTATTCAACATAGGGGCAGGTGTTGCATCTACTGCGGTTGCAGGGGCAGGTACCTGGGGAGGGGATGGTTTGGGATAGGAGGGGAAGAGTTAACCAGGGAGTTGCGGAGGCAACGGTCTCTGTGGAAATTGGAAAGGAGTGGAGATGGGAAAATGTGGCTCGTGGTGGCATCATGTCAGAGATGGCTGATATTTTCGAGGAGTACGTGTTGTATGCGACGGCTGATGGGGTGAAAGGGAAGGACTAGGGGGATTCTGTCTCTGTGTGACTAGAGGGAGGGGGAGGCAGGGGGGAGCTGCGGGGTACCGAGGAGGCACGGGTGAGGGCCTCATCTCTGATGGGTAACAAGCTACATATGTGCCAGAGGAGATAGTTGAGGCAGGTTCTATAACAACATTTAAAATGCAGGTACAATGTCAACATTTAAAAGACACTGAGACAGGTATATGGATAGGAGAGGTTTAGAGGACTCTGGGCAAATCTCAGTCCGAAATGGCCTACCCCTTATTCTTAAACTGTGACCCCTGGTTCTGGACCCCCCAACATGGGGAACATCTTTCCTGCATCTAGCCTGTCGAATCCCTTAGGAGTTTTAACGTTTCTATAAGATCCCCTCTCATCCTTCTAAATTCCAGTGAACACAAGCCCAGTCGACACATTCTTCTATCATACGGCTTTAAATCGCTGCTAACTGAGGTACATTTTTAGCGGCTGGTTTGGGTTTGGAGTATAAAGCCAGAGCAGTAGAATATCTGTATTTCTCTAACACTATCTACAAACTTGGTTGAAAGCAAATTGTCTCAGGGAAGGATAATTATATAGAGAAGTTAAAAAGCTGTGATTTCATGATGAGTAGGGGTGGCGATCACTTTGTGTGGCAATTTCCTGCAGATAATTAAAGGTTTCACACAAAAAAAATCAATAACATCAGCAAGTTCTCCGTGTATCTGTAGGTGTCAGTATCTAAAATCAATACTTAATTTTCAGGTTTTTGTTCTTTCCAACAAAAGCAATATTCAAAGTGTTTTTTTTTAATTCAGCAGCCCCGCTGTTCTTGAAAATCAGCTCTTTGCTGCCTTCTGCCTGGCCTGCTAATGCAGCCACCTATCCCCATCGTGAAGCAGACTGATTATCACATCAGCGATGGCAGAGGCGGACTGCGTTACTGCGGTCGCCTTGACTTTCCAATGGACGTATAATTCTGAGAAATACCCATGTCTTCTGGAGTGGCAAGTCATCAGTTCACTTAGCAAGTCAATTCTACTCCAGGCCTCGGTAACGCTCACTGAATGAAAAGAATAGAGAGGAGCGTGACTGCAGGACAGTGAAAGACATGGATAGAGCGGATGTGGAGAGCATGTTTCCACTAGTGGGAGAGTCCAGGGCCAGAGGACACAGCCTCGGAATTAAAGGACGTTGTTTTAGGAAGGAGATGAGGAGAAATTTCTTTAGTCAGAGGGTGGTGAATCTGTGGAATTATTTGCCACAGAAGGCTGCGGAGGCCAAGTCGGTGGATATTTTTTAAGGCAGAGATGAGTACGGTTGTCAGAGGTTATGGGGAGAAGGCAGGAGAATGGGGTTAGAAGGGAGAGATAGATCAGCCATGATCACATTGAATGGCAGTGCTGGCTTGAAGGGCCGAATGGCCTACTCCTGCACCTATTGTCTATTGTCATTCATTCAAAAGGTTTTGAGGGACATGGGAAGAATATGGACAAATGGGACCAGCGTAGATGGGGTGTCTCGGCTGGCGTGGGTGAGTTGGGCCGAAGGGCCTGGTTCCGTGCTGTTTGACTCTATGATTTGGAGAGGAAAGGAGGAGAGCGTTGTGGGCTTAAAGTGGGCAAAGAAAGGTTGACATATCGGCTTGTGCAGGAAGCAACTGCAGATGCTGGCCTGGTCGGCATGGGCAAGGTGGGCCAAAGGGCCTGTTTCCATGCTGTACCTCTCTATGATTGGAGCTGATCAAAGCTGTCAGGCAATGAATACATACGAGTGTTGAAGGGAAAGGCCGTCGGCACTGGCTCAAAGAAAAGAGAGTAGTGTGGCTTGGACAATTTACAGCCAATGGGAGTTATTAAATGTGGCAGAAACCTTGTACAGATGGAAAGTTCAGTTTGCTGCAGAACTTGCAAGAATCATCTTAACTTTTCTATAAATAAAAATACTGAGTCTGAAGAAGGGTCCTGACCCAAAACACCATTTGTCCATTCCCTCCGCAGATGCTGCCTGACCCACTCAGTTCCTCCTGCACTTTGTGTTTTGCTCAGGATTCCAGCGCCTGCAGTTCCTCGCGCCTCTATAACGATCTGTGGTGCTGGCGGATGTGTGGAAAGCGCTGATTTCAACTGTTCGCACACTTGCATTGCTGACTGCACACTTTACACACCTACAATTTGGAATACTGCTAATGAGCAGAAACAGAGGCAATCTGTATCAATGCTGTACTGAAACAACTGGCAGCAAATTAAAATTACTCAAAAGATTGCAACAAAAATAAGCAATTGTTCTATTTGTGTGATCTCGGTGACATTCAGCGCATAATTCACAAACACAGCTGGGCTGTTTGCTGCTGCAGTTGATGGGAGTAATAGTTAAACACTTCACTCTGATCTGCAATTTGAAATGTAAAATAGAGCTGATTTGAAACACATTAAATAGAATAATAATAGACTGGGAAGACTGAATAGATTGGGTAGATGCACAGATTTAGAGTATTGTGTTCAATTCTGGGCACCGTGGTATAGGAAAGATGTTGACTGGGAAGGGTTCAGAGAACATTTTCGAGGATGTTGCCAGGACTAGAGGGTGTGAGCTACAGGGAGACGTTGAGTAGGCTGGGTCTCCAATCCTTGGAGCGCAGGAGGATGAGGGGTGATCTTACAGAGGTGTGTAACATCATGAGAGGAATAGATAGGGTAGATGCACAGAGTCTCTTGCCCAGAGTAGGGGAATCGAGAACCAGAGGACATAGGTTCAAGGTGAAGGGGAAAAAATTTAATAGGAATCTGAGGGGAAACTTTTTTACACAAAGGGTGGTGGGTGTATGGAACTCCCAGAGGAGGTAGTTGAGGCTGGGATTATGGCAATGTTTCAGAAATAATTAAACAGGTACATGGATAGGTTAGGGTCCGAGGTTGACTACAAGTAACCCTTGCTTTCCCTCTCTCTCCATCGACTCCCCTCCCCATTTCTCCGACCAGTCTTACTGTCTCTGTTTCATCTCTGTTTGTTTTGTTGTTGCCTTCTCCCAGTTAACAATGATGTATTCTACATTGTCCTTGATCTCTATTCCCTTTGTCCTATTTCCACACCTTACCCTTCCTTATCTATGTACCGCCCCACTCCCCTGGCATCAGTCTGAAGAAGGGTCTCGACCCGAAACATCACCCATTCCTTCTCTCCAGAGATGCTGTCTGTCTCGCTGAGTTACTCCAGCATGTTGTGTCTATCTCCGGTTTAGAGGGATATGGGCCAGGTGGGACTAGTGTAGATGGGACACGTTGGTCGGCATGGACAAGGTGGGCCGAAGGGCCTGTTTCCGTGCTGTACAGCTCTATGACTCTTTGACTGCCTCTTCAACCCTGGCTCGGGATAAGATTATGTTGGGGGATTCCCAATATCTCCTGTGGGACAAGTATAACCATCCAAATCAGCCAATAAATCTGAATTACAGTGAGGGTACACAAAAGGCTGGAGAAACTCAGTGGGTATATTGACCACTGATAGACAAGGGAGACAAAAATGCTGGAGAAACTCAGCGGGTTGCAGCATCTATGGGGAGAAGAAATAGGCGACGTTTCGGGTCGAGACCCTTCGTCAGACTGATGTGGGGGTGGGAAGAAGAAAGCAAGAGACGGAGACAGCGGGTTGTGGGAGAGCTGGGAAGGGGAGGGGAAAGAGGGAGAAAGCAAGGACTACCTGAAATTGGAGGGGTCAATGTTCATACCGCTGGGGTGTAAACTACCCAAGAGAAATATGAAGTGCTGCTCCTCCAATTTGCTGTGGGACTCACTCTGGCCATGGAGGAGGCCCAGGACAGAACGGTCGGATTCGGAATGGGAGGGGGAGTTGAAGTGCTGAGCCACCGGGAGATCACGTTGGTTAATGCGAACTGAGCGGAGGTGTTGGGCGAAGTGATCGCGAAGCCTGCGCTTGGTCTCACCGATGTGGAGCAGCGGATGCAGTAGATGAGGTTGGAGGAGGTGCAGGTGAACCTCTGCCGCACCAGGAAAGACTGCTTGGGTCCTTGGATGGAGTCGAGGGGGGAGGTAAAGCGACAAGTGTAGCATTTGCTGCGGTTGCAAGGGAAAGTGCCCGGAGAGGGGGTGGTTTGGGTGGGAAGGGACGAATTGACCAGGGAGTTACGGAGGGAGTGGTCCTCCGGAAGGCCAAAAGGGGAGGAGATGGGAAGATGTGGCCAGTGGTGGGATCCCGTTGGAGGTGGCGAAAATGTGGGAGGACTATCTGTTACAGCACAAGGACCTGTCTTGGACACAGTAAGCACTGGGCAGTGAGATCTGATCCATTAGCACTCTACGCAAGGACGGCTGTTTAAATTGCTGCTTGTAAAAGCTAATCTGTTCATCAACTAATGAAAAGCTCTCCTTTAATCAATTCAATTCAACAGCTACTTCCAATAACGCACAAGGAAACCATCTCCAAAGCACATAAATATTCACGTCTTTATCTTCTTATGATCTGGTCAACAGTTTGTAGACAATAGACGATAGACAATCGGTGCAGGAGAAGGCCATTTGGCCATTCGGCCCTTCGAGCCAGCACCGCCATTCAATGTAATGTGTTAAAGAAGGAACTGCAGATGCTGGAGAATTGAGGGTTACACAAAAAGCTGGAGAAACTCAGCGGGTGCAGCAGCATCTAAGGAGCGAAGGAGATAGGCGACGTTTCGGGTCGAGACCCTTCTTCAGACCATTCAATGTAATCATGGCCAATCAGTAGCCTGTTCCTGCCTTCTCCCCATATCCCCTGACTCCGCTATTTTTAAGAGCCCTATCTAGCTCTCTCTTGAAAGCATCCAGAGAACCGGCCTCCACCGCCCTCCGAGGCAGAGAATTCCCCAGACATTTACTCAGCATTACGGACACATATACATTCATGACTCTGGAAACACTGTGTGAACACTCATTCTAAACATGCCTTTGTTCTGAAAGTACGACTGCTATTTTCAACCTCAAATATCTTTAAACGCTGCCGCACTTTTGAAGAGAATGATGTATCCATTTACTCTAGTTCTTTCCTTAAATTCACTTGTTCTCGCTGCTTATTTAATTCCAGCTGTTAATTGAAAAGTGTTTACGCTCAACCAGTTCCCGTCACGCCTGAGTCAATGATTCATGTGTGAAGCTGATAGTAGACACCTTGTAGATACAGGGTAGACAAAGGTGCTGGAGAAACCCAGTGGGTGCAGGCGGCAGCATCTATGGAGCGAAGGAAATAGGCAACTTTTCTTGCCGAAACGTTGCCTATTTCCTTCGCTCCATAGACGCTGCCGCCCGCACCCGCTGAGTTTCTCCAGCACTTTTGTCTACCTTCGATTTTCCAGCATCTGCAGTTCCTTCTTGAACACCTTGTAGATACAAGTCAGAGGATGTACTGTCTGTCTGGCTGTGCTTCCTATTGCCTGAAGACAGACACAAACAAAATGCTGGAGTAACTCAGCGGGTCAGGCAGCATCTCTGGGAAAAAGGAATAGATAATGCTTCAGGTTGAGAAAACCCACGCAGTTACAGGGAGAATAGACAATAGACCATAGGTGCAGGAGTAGGCCATTCGGCCCTTCAAGCCAGCACTGTCATTCAATGTGATCATGGCGGATCAATCAGTACCCCGTTCCTGCCTTCTCCCCATATCCCCCGACTCCACTATCTTTAAGAGCCCTATCTGGCTCTCTCTTGAAAGTATCCAAAGAACCAGCCTCCACTGCCCTCTGAGGCAGAGAATTCCACAGACTCACAACTCTCTGTGTGAAAAAGTTTTTTCTCATCTCCATTCTAAATGGCCTACCCCTTATTCTTAAACTGTGGCCCCTGGTTCTGGACTACCCCAACATCGGGAACATGTTTCCTGCCTCTAGCGTGTCCAATCCCTTAATGATCTTATATGTTTGAATAAGATCCCCTCTCATCCTTCTAAATTCCAGAGTGTACAAGCCCAGCCGCTCCATTCTCTCAGCATATGACAGTCCCGCCATCCCGGGAATTAACCTGGTGAACCTACAAATGTGTGAACTCCACACTGGCAGCACCAGAGGTGAGGATTGGACCAGGGTCTCTGGCAGCGTGAGGCAGCGAGGGGCTCTACCCTCTGTGCCACTATTATTATAAGTATTTGGTTACCAGGCGCCTGTCACATTAGTGTCCACCCAACAAGTTCTCTGCAGCAAGGGGCAGAGGATCGCCACAGGACCAGGGTATCCCAGTCCAAAACCAAGGCCTCTCAGCTCCGATCATCTACGTATGTCTAAAGCAACTCCACTAAGTTTGGCACCAGCTTGGTTCACAAAAATCTGGTCGAGCTGCTGCCTGGCAGAGCTGGAGATCTGGGTTCAATCCTAACCATGGGTGCTCTCTGTGTGAAGTTTGCACGTTCTCCCCGTGACCTTGTGGGTTTCATCCGGGTGCTCTGGCTTCCTCCCACATCCCAAAGATGCGCGGGTTTGTAGTTCAATTGGCTTCTGTAAATTGCCCCTAGTGTGCAGGGTGTGGATGCTAAAATTGGATATCACAGAACTATTGTGAACGGGTGATCGATGGTCGGCGTGGACTCGATGGGCCGAAGAGTCTGTTTCCATGTTATATCTCAACATTAAAGTGAAATGCTCCTTCGATACAAACTGCAACATTCCATTTGCACATGGTTCCAATTGACTACAGACAATAGGTGCAGGAGTAGGCCATTCGGCCCATCGAGCCAGCACCACCATTCAATGTGATCATGGCTGATCATCCACTCCCTCCACATTAGGTGGAGCTTGCCCAGGCTCATCAGGGATGTGGGAGGGAACCGGAGCACTCGGAAGAAACCCACACAGTCACAGGGAGAACGTGCAACTCCACATGATCAGCGTTCAAAGTTGAGATGGAACCTGGGTCTCTGGCGTTGTGAGGTTGCGGCTCTACCTGCTGCACCACTGTGCTCTCCTGACTTTAATATTACAACCTACTTGTCCAAGTAGAAATGGAAGTCTAAAATACCACTAAAATGGACTAATTCTTAACCAGTTCCTGTCATTTGATATAACAGCCACATTACACAGATAGTAGCACCACACACTTATTGTTTTATCATTCTTGTAAAGCACTTGCTTACTCTACATTTCATCTCCACGCTATCATTTAAAACACATCTGAGTTCCTATAGTCTCCCTTTGTGTTGATATCAAGCTCTGCAAGATTTGTGCTTTGAATCACCAAGCCACACAAAGTACTACAAAAGGGATGTGTGTGTGTGTAATAATGGATCTCGGCCCTAATTTGCTAAAAGCCATCAGCCACAGAGAGAGAATGGGAATGGGCGATTTTCTGCAGAACATCCCCTGCAGTGATGCTCTGAAGATTATGTCCACAGGCTCATCAGGTGGAGACTGCAGCTAATAGCTGGCAATACAGAGGGTTGGAGCTGTCGGTAAATTGGACATTGGAAGACCACTGCCGGGAAGCTATTTTTAAGTAAAAGCTTGGGAGTAGAAGAGATGTTGAAATGTTTGGCCATCTCAAGGAAATGTCAGTGCATTGCATTTACCATTGTGACTCTTCGATGAACATTTGGCACGCAGGCCTTCATCAGGCAGGGATACTGAGCGCTGAAGTTGTGATGTGTCGGAAGGAACTGCAGATGCTGGTTTAAACTGTAGGCACAAAAAGCTGGAGTAGCTCAGTGGGACAGGCAGCATCTCTGGGGAGAAGGACTGGGTGACGTTTCGGGTCGAGACTCTTCTTCAGACTTCATTGAAGTTGTGATGTTACATTACAGTGGTGTATGGTGTTAGTGTGGCTTAGTTTTAGTCAGCATGAGGTCGAGGGGGAGGTCTCTGACAAAGAGCGATCCAACCAAGACCTCAACGGTGGAACAGGCGGAGGACGATGGCTGACCTTAGTGGAGCGTCACAATGGGAAGGCGGATGAAGGCTGCAGCAGAAAAGGATCCCCGATCGTCTTGGACTCCATGCCACTGGATCCTGACCCAGATCTGTCAAGGACCGTGGGGTGGCTGTCTGTGCACCAGTCTCCCCACGTTAAACAAAGTCACGCACAGGCGTCCTCCATGAGAGAACAGTCATACACGTTTCCAGTGACCGCTGATGATGATTTGGTCACCCTGGCGTCGGAGAGATGTCATTAAGCTGAGAAGATTGACAAAGATGTTGCCAGGACTTGAGGACCTGAGGTATAGGGAGAGGTTGGGCTGGCTAGGACCTTATTCCTTGGAGCGCAGGAGGCTGAGAGGTAATCTTATAAGGGTGTACAAAATGATGAGGGGAATAGATAGGGTGCATGCTGATAGTCTTTCGAAGGGCGGGCAAATCAAGAATTAGGGAGCATAGGTTTCAGGTCAGAGGGCAAAGATTTAGAAGGAAGACCAAAGTGCTGGGGAAACTCGGCGGATGCAGCAGCATCTATGGAGCGAAGGAAATAGGCAAAGTTTCGGGGCGAAACCCAAAGGAAATAGGCAAAGTTTCCTTCGCTCCATAGATGCTGCTGCACCCGATGAGTTTCTCCAGCACTTTTGTCCACCTTTGATTTTCCAGCATCTGCAGGTCCTTCTTAAAGATTCAGAAGGAACCCGAGGAGCAGCTTTTTCCATACAGTGGGCATTTAAAAGACATTTGGACAAAAACAGGGGTAGGAAAGCTTTAGAGGTATACAGGTTAAACGCAAGCAATTGTACAGAGAATGTTGGGAAGTCTAACAAGGGCAGGACCTACACAGTGAATGGTCGGCCTCTGGGGAGTGTTGCGGAGCAGAGGGATCGAGGAGCGCAGGTGCATGGTTCCTTCAAGGTTGAGTCGCAGGTAGGTAAGGTGATCAAAAGGTGGAGTTTTTACAAAAACTGGCTGGAGTTTTTACGGACATTTTTAATCTCTCACTTCTGCGGTCTGAGGTCCCCACCTGCTTTAAAAGGGCATCAATAATACCGGTGTCCAAGAAGAGCAAGGTGACGTGCCTCAACGACTATCGACCAGTAGAACTAACGTCTGTGGTGATGAAGTGCTTTGAGAGGTTGATCATGGCGCATATCAACTCCTACCTCGCCAGAAACCTGGACCCACTGCTGTTCGCTTACCGCCACAACAGGTCAACGGAAGATGCAATTTCTCTGGCTCTCCACTCCGCACTGGACCACTTGGACAATAAAAACACCACGTCAGGCTGCTGTTATAGACTACAGCTTGCCGTCTAATACCGTCATCCCTTCCAAGCTGGTTACCAAGCTCACGGAACTTGGCCTCTGCGAATCCCTCTGCAATCCCTCGACTTCCTCATCCACAGACCACAGTCTGTTCGAATTGGAGGAACTACTTCATCCTCAGTAACAATTAGTATGGTAGCACCTCAAGGCTGCGTGCTCAGCCCCCTGCTGTACTCACTCTATACTCATGACTGCGTAGCCGATCACAGTGCCAACTCCATCATCAAGTTCGCCGATGACACCACTGAGGTTGGACGAATCACAGATTGGGACGAGTCGGAGTATAGAACTGAGATTGACCGACTGACCAAATGGTGCCAGCACAACAACCTGGCTCACATCAGTAAGACCAAGGAACTGATTGTGGACTTTAGTAGGGGAAGGGTGGGGACCCACAATCCTGTTTATATCAACGGGACGATAGTGGAGAGGGTCAATAACTTCAAATTCCTGGGCGTGCATATATCAGAAGATCTTTCCTGGACCCAGCACACCGATGCAATTGTAAAGAAGGCACATCAGCGACTCTACTTCCTGAGAGGATTATGGAGATTCGGCATGTCGAAGAGGATTCTGCTAAACTTCTACAGGTGCACGGTAGAGAGCATACTGACCGGTTGCATCGCGGCCTGGTTCGGCAACTTGAGCGTCCAGGAGTGCAAAAGACTACAAAAAGTTGTGACCACTGCCCAGTCCATCACCGGCACTGACCTCCCCACCATCGAAGGGATCTACCGCAGTCGCTGCCTCAAAAAGGCAGCCAGCATCATCAAGGACCCACACCACCCTGGCCACACACTCATCTCACCACTGCCATTGGGAAGAAGGTACAGGAGCCTGAAAACTGTAACGTCCAGGTTCAGGAACAGCTTCTTCCTCAAAGACATCAGGCTATTAAACACAACTTCAAACAAGCTCTGAACTGTAAAAGACTATATTATTATTTGTTATTTGCACTATAGTTGTTATTTATTGATTTTTTTCTTTTTTCCGGTTATATATAATGTTTACATATTCACTCTTTCTGTTGTGCTGCAGCAAGTAGGAATGTCATTGTCCCGTCCGGGACATATGACAATAAAACACTGTTGGCTCTTGATTTAGAATAGGATAGGAAAGATGTTGCCAGGCTACAGAGAAAGATGTAGTCAGGCTGCAGAGAAGATTTACGAGGATGTTGCCAGGGCTAGAGGGTGTGAGCTACAGGGAGAGGTTGAGTAGGCTGGGTCTCTATTCCTTGGAGCGCAGGAGGATGAGGGGTGATCTTTTTGAGGTGTATAAAATCATGAGAGGAATAGATTGGGTAGATGCACAGTCTCTTGCCCAGAGTAGGGGAATCGAGGACCAGAGGACATAGATTTAAGGTGAAGGGGAAAAGATTTAATAAGAATCTGGGGGGTAACGTTTTCACACAAAGGGTGGTGGGCGTATGGAACAGGCTGCCTGAGGAGGTAGTTGAGGCTGGGACTATCCCGACGTTTAAGAAACAGTTAGACAGGTACATGGATAGGACAGGTTTGGGGGGATATGGACCAAATGCTGGCACGTGGGACTAGTGTAGCTGGGACAATTTGGCCGGTGTGGGCAAGTTGGGCCGAAGGGCCTATTTCCAGGCTGTATCTACTCCCCTCATGATTTTATTTTTAAACACTGCAAAAGTAATGTTCCTTTTCGAATAGGCAACACACGACAATGATGTATTAACATCCCAATTTAACACATCTAAATCCAGTTGATAATTTGTTTGTAATCTCTTCCTTCTCACGGTTATTGAAGATAATTATGCAGAATACAATCTGTTCTTCAGCTCGATGGTGTTGTGGGAATAAACAGTTGCTAGGAGACTAACTGGGGAAAAGCCGGAATGAATAGGTTGAGTGCTCTGCGTGAACTGCGAGAGCTTTAGCTGGTATTTTTTTTTAAGTTAAATTGTTACTTGTGAAGTGCATCTAATAGTTAGACTGACAGCACTCGGAAACAGTTAAACGCTCACATACAATCAGCTAACATGTTGCTCTTGGTTAAGTGCTCACTTCAATAATAGAATTAGAGTAAAGCCAGGTCTGTGGCAAGTGTTGGGATAAATAAGAAAGTCAATCAGACATCTCTGAACAAGAACCCATCAGCGATTCGGAAGCGTTTGCTGTTATAATTAAACTGTGAGTGCAGAAAAGGTGACGATCCAGACAGCAAATGGAGCGTTGGGAGACGGCAAAACTCTAACACTGTGGGAAAGGGTCAAAGATAGAGCTTCACAACCATCTGTTATTTTCATAACGTCCACACAACAGCTTGGATAGATTGACATTAATAATCAGTTACAAGCAGTGCAGCGAAATGGGAAGGGCGTACGTTTTTAACAGAGCTTTGATCTGAGATTTAATAAAAATAAAGAGAATTGTCGGTGTTTCTGTTAGAACTAGCGTGGGGAATAAAGTGCAATTGGATTGGTCGTTTGTTTCATGGCAAATGGTGTTTGGGAATGAATATACGGACCTGATCTAATAAACCAAAGCCAATTGACAGGAGGGAACTTCTCGAGGGGATTTGTGCAACTGGGTTCATCAGAACAGAATGGAACACACATTCAGAATCCACAAACAGGGCTGTTTCAGAAAGAACTGCAGATGCTGGAAAAAAATCGAAGGTAGACAAAAATGTTGGAGAAACTCAGCGGGTGAGGCAGCGTCTATGGAGTGAAGGAATATGTGACATTTCGGGTTGAGACCCTTGGGGCGAAGGAATAGGTGACGTCTATGGAGCATCTATGGAGTGAAGGAATAGGTGATGTTTTGGGTCGAGACCGTTTGGGACTCGACCCGAAACGTCACCCATTCCTTCGCTCCATAGATGCTGCCTCACCCGCTGAGTTTCTGCAGCATTTGTGTCTACCATAAACAGGGCTGACACATTCAGCTTTCTCTGCCTGTTCTAGCATCCATTAATACGACATGCCTTCCGTTTCATGCCAAACATCTTCTTCCATTTCACTTACAAATTAGGATGATCAAAATTCTTAGATATAAAATCAATAATGAAGCCAACATCAATTAAGCGTGGGAAAGGGTTGCAGGTTCCGTCATAGTGGGTAAAGGATCTACTTGCTCACTGAAAGTGGCTCCAAGGGTCGACAGGGTGATGCAGAGGGCATTTGCCTTGCCTTTGTAGTCAGGGTATTCGGTATAGGAGTGTGGAAACTAGGAACTGCAGGTGCTGGTCTACAAAAAAAAGACACAGAGTGCTGGAGTAACTCAGCGGGTCAGGCGGCATCTGTGGAGAAGATGGATAGGTGATGGTTTGGGTCGGGACCCTTCAGACTGATTGTAGTGAGGGGGAGAAAGCTGGAGGAGAGGTGGGGGGGGGGGACACACACACAAAACTAGACAAATGATAAGTGAATACAGGCGAGAGAGGGTTTTAATTGGCAGGGGGTGGACGAGGGCCAGAGATGGGAAAGAGAGATCAAGCTGTGAGATAGCTCAGACCCTTTGGTCTTCTTGGCATCTCTGGTCTATGTCCATCCATCTACCAATCAAACCCCCCTTCACCTGACCACTGAGTTACTCCAGCACTTTGTGTCTTTAATGGAATACAGGAGTGTCATAGACACACCACCAGTTAATGGTTTGATGAAGGGTTCCAACCTGAAACGTTACTGATTTATTTTCTCCAGTGATGCTGCCTGACCCGCTGAGTTACTTCAGCATTTTGTCTCTATCACCAGTTAAAGACTTGGATATCCTTAGGGGAGTGACTCACCTCGTGACAACCTATCTGCACGTTAGTGAAGGGAAGCTAGAGACAAAATGCTGGAGTAACTCAGCGGGACAGGCAGCATCTCCGGAGAGAAGGAATGGGTGACGTTTCAGGTCAAGACTATTTTTTCAGACGAAGGGATTATTCTCCACCAGCCTGGAGGACAAGCAAGGAGCCATCAACATCTGGGTCATAGCAAGACACGCCATCACTCACCCTGACCGTTCAGTCCCCGTGCCACCAACAGACCACCCGTCACCCCCCGAGCTCATAGTCTGCACCACAAGACAACGGAAGAACATGGTGATAGATCCTCATGAATCACCAGCTGCAGTGACCTCATCATGAAGGACATCCTTCCCACTGTGGACATTCCATTCCTTCTTCATCTCTGAATCCTGGAGCTGTCTCTCTCTCTCTCTCTCTGCCCACCAACTCTGCATGGCGACGTTCACCAGAGTGACGGTAGCAATTCAGATGCCGCCTCATCGCCCCCTCGTGCACAAAGTGTGCGTTAAAAACACCTCAGTTTACCTGCTTTGTATCGGACGGCCCTGCAAATCCCCAACCAGCTGCCACACACAGACTCCAATTGCCACCTGTGCCCCCTGTGCCCGCAACCCATTCTGCAGAATCTCATCAGACCACTTCTGGAAGTTCAACATCCATAGAGATGAGCCCATCTGACAGGCTGATGCAGCACAAGCCTTTGCTGAAAGACTTTGATGAGATCATAATTATCCAAGCATACACATGGAGCCTTCTAGTAATTACCCTATTATTAATGTCAAACTAACCGGTCCCAGGAGCACCAAGGTAACCCCCCCCCCCCCCCCCTCCCTCTCCTGCCATTGGACTCAAGTACAGTACACTCCAGCAACTCAAACAGCCTCCAACATCAGCAGTAACTCTTTCAGCAAATCATTTACACTGGCACACCAGATGGGCGGCACAGTGGGTAGCCGCTGCCTCACAGCGCCAGAGACCCAGGTTTGATCTTGCGCTCCGTTACTGTCTGTCAGTGGAGTTTGCGCATTCTCCCTATGACCGCGTGGGTTTCATCCGGGTGCTCCGGTTTCCGCCCACATACAAAGAATTTAGGGTTAGGAGGGAGAGATAGATCAGCCATGATTGAATGGCAGAGTAGAATTGATGGGCCAAATGGCCTAATTCTACTGCTATTCCTTATGACCTCATGTTTGAACCCGGGTCTGTGGCGCTGTGCAGGAGCAACTACCCGCTGCGCACCGTGCCCGCCACAGTCTGACACGCAAACACCAAACTCTGACATGGATGCCTGATATGCCAAGATATGTACTCATATTCTAACATCCTGAGTAGGCCGTAAATGCTGGAGAAACTCAGAGGGTGTCGCAGGATCCATGGAGAGAAGGTATAGGCGAGGTTTCGGGTCGAGGCATCCTCATTTTGAAGTTTTGTACCGTCACTAACGCATTACGAGAGAAGCATTAATCTGCTCAACCTTTCTCAAGCCTCATGCCCCCCGAATGCCCACTAATCCCGTATAGAATGGCAGAAGTTGTTCATTCGATGTGCAGTCTGTTCAGAGCTAATGAGCCAGAGATATTTGGTTTGAAAAGATAATGAAAGGAATGGCCATGCACAAGGAGAAACAGAGGTGTCAGGGTTATAAATGTTGCCATCAAGCTGGAAATAACTCTGAGCTGTGAATTACAGCATGAAATGATTGGTTATGCACCCAGCTATTCAACCTTATGTTCATTTGTGTGAACATTATGCTCTCCCCACACATATCAACATGCTCCATCGAGCTTTCATCAAAAATTAAACATGATTTAGTATGGAACCAAAATCCCACTGGTCTGGAAACAATGGGACCCTGTTGTCAGCCATTACTTGGGTCGAGCTGGATTGGGGGCAGCACGCTGGCGCAGCAGTAGAACTAGGTTCGATCCCGACTACGGGTGCTGTCTGTACGGAGTTGGTACGTTCTCCACGTGACCTGCGTGGGTTTTCTCCACGATTTCCGGTTTGCTCCTACTCCAAAGACATACAGGTTTGCAGATTAATTGGCTTGGAATAAATGTAAATTGTATGCCGAGATGAGGAAAACATTCTTTACACAGAGAGTGGTGAGTCTCGGGAATTCCCTGCCACAGAAGGTAGTTGAGGCCAGTTCATTGGCTATATTTAAGAGGGCGTTAGATGTGGCACTTGTGGCTAAAGGGATCAGGGGGTATGGGGAGAAGGCAGGTACGGGATACTGAGTTGGATGATCAGCCATGATCCCATTGAATGGTGGTGGAGGCTCGAAGGGCCGAATGGCCTACTTCTGCACCTATTTTTCTATGTTTCTATGTCCCTAGAGTGTGTAGGATGGTGCTAGTGTGTGGGGATCGCTGGTCGGCGTGGAGTCGGTGGGCCAAAGGGCCTGTTTCCGCACTGTTTCTCTAAACTACTGGGTGGCCCCTTGTCTGTAGCGGCCCTGTAACAGCATGGAGAACACGAGCTGTTTGACCACAGCACCAGGAGGGTGAACAAAACCTGCCCTCGTCTGATTCCACTGTCTTCAGCTCTACAAGTTTAGTCTACTTTAGTTTATAATTATTGTCACGTGTACTGAGGTACAGTGCAAAGCTTATTTGTTGCGTGCTATCCAGTCAGTGGAAAGACTATACATGGTTACAATCGAGCCGGCCACAGAGTACAGATACAGGATAAAGGGAATAACGTTTAGTGCAAGGTAAAGTCCGACTAGAGATAGTTTGAAGATTTCCAAAGAGGTAGATGGGAGGTCAGGGCCGCTCTCTGGTTGGTGAGAGGACGGTTCAGTTGCCTGATAACAGCTGGGAAGAAGCTGTCACAGAAAGAGGATGTAAAAGGCCAAACACAAAATGCTGGAAGATCTCAGTGGGTCGTGCAGCAAAATGCACAGATGACGTTTTGGATCGGAAGCTTTCTTCAGAAGATGTCAAAGGGCTGGATCAATGCAGAAAAGGCAGTACGGTTTGGTTTAGTTTAGCTCGAGATACAGCGTGCAAACAGGCCTGTCCCACCTAGTCCGCACTAACTCGATGTTGCCCCACTGTCACATATTTCACTGCACACTCCAGCCATTTGCAGAGGCCAATTAACCTGCAAACCTGCGCGCCTTTTGATGTGGGAGGAGACCAGAGCACCACGCAGTCACAGGGAGAACGTGCAAACTCCACACAGACAGCACCCGAGGACAGGATCAAACCTGCTATCAGAGTTTTGACTATCAGAGACACACGGAGACAATAGTCCAGGAAGAAATAACCTGAGAGGCGACTTCACACACGTAAGATCTCAGCACTGAAGAATACAACTTTAATTTGTAATGTAGACACAGGGGTGAAACTGCAGGTGCATTTTCTTAAACTTGCAATCGTGGGTTTGAGAAACTCAGACTTCACTTGGGTTTCCAGATCGAGTGGAGAAGCCAAAATCCCTGGAGGTAATTGTGAAATAATGAACCACAGAGGTGACAGGATCCCTGGATCAAATGATTTTCTGCCATCTCTGAATAACATCAGCTAATTATTTTAACAGTGAGTACGTTAGATTACACGCGATGTAATGCTCTGACACTGAGCCAAACGTAGCGAAAAGCCAAGTACAGTGAAAGGCTTGGATAGAGTGGCTGTGGAGAGCATGTTTCCACTAGTGGGAGAGTCGAGGACTAGAGGTCATAGCCGCAGAATTAAAGGACGTTCTTTGAGGAAGGAGATGAGGAGACATTTTTTTAGTCAGAGGGTGGTAAATCTGTAGAATTCTTTGCCACAAAAGGCTGTGGAGCCAAGTCGGAAGATATGTTGAGGGCAGAGATAGATAGATTCTTGATTAGTGCGGGTGTCAGGGGTTATGGGGAGAAGGCCGGAGAATGGGGTTAAGGGGGAGAGATAGATCAACTATAATTGAATGGCGGAGTAGACTTGATGGGCCGAATGGCCTAATTCTACCCCTATCACATGATCATGACCTTATTACTGGCCAGAGCTGGAAGCTTTGCTTGGGAAGTCTTATTGAGTGGTACTACATTCAGGTATTATATCAACATCCAAAAGACATGGATAGAACATTGAAGAGTACTGCACAAGAACAGGTCCTGTGCATGATCCATATTCCTCCATTCCCTGCATATCCATGTGCCAATCCAAAAGCCTCATAAATGCCACTAACACATCGGGTATAGAGATACTCATTTAAGAAAGAACTGCAGATGTTGGAAAAATCGAAGGGGGACAAAAATGCTGGAGAAACTCAGCAAGTGAGGCAGCATCTATGGAGTGAAGGAATAAGTGATGTTTCGAAACGTCACCTTTTCCTTCGCTCCATAAATGCTGCCTCACCCACTGAATTTCTCCAGCATTTTTGTCTACCATAAACAATGCTGTCTCATTTAGCGGGTCGAGCCTCTTCTTCAGGTTGACGTTTCGGGTCGAGACCCTTCTTCAGACTGAGAGTCAGGGGAGAGGGAAACGAGATATATGGAAGGATAAGGTGTGAAAACGAGAGATCAAGGGGGTTGAAGCTCAAGAAACATGTAGAATAGATCATTGTTAGCTCAGGGAAGGTGACAGTGTGGCATAAAATGTACAATTTAATCAGGGGGACAGTCTGACTGGTCGAGAACTAGGATGGGGAGGGATGGGGAGAGGGGGAAAGCAAGTGTTCCTTGAAGTAAGAAAAGTCAACATTCATACTGCTGGGTTGTAAGCAAAATATGAGGTTAGTAAAAAACTAGACTAAGTGGGACCCGTTGGGTCCAATTGTCACACGGGAGGCCTGGTTCCCCAACGCAATATTCCACCACTCACACATAGCCCCCAACTGGGCAGGCGCGGCTGACCGGTTCCCGTTGTGGTTTTTTACGATTTTCAAACCTTAATAACTTTTGTAATATTCCACTGATCGGAACAAAACTTGTTGCATGTGTAGCACGGGAGGATGGCCAGTAAGGTGGCGAACAATCGTAGCGCTATCAGCTACCATTTTTGCGCAAAATGTAAAAACAATGCAAAGATGAGAGATTTAGTTATGTATAGATGTTCTGTCTCAGCTGGGTTGTATATAAGGGCGGACTGGCCTTCACTGTTGTATGTTTCAGTCTACCTCAACCCTGGGCATTTGCCAGCCAGTATCCATAGCAGTGGGCAGTGGGCAGGTGCTATAGACCTGCACGGGAAGGTAGACGCTCCCACCCCCACGATTTTCGGGCAGATGGGGCTCATCAGCCTGGGAAGGCAGTACATCTAGGAGAGGGAAAACTCCGATTTAAAACCTCCACTGCCTTGTGGCCATATTCAGTCATGGAAAAGGCTCCAGGAGTAAACCTCAAGAAAGTCCGGAGTCGGAGCCCCGAAGGGAGTTCGTCGTTGTCTACAGCCTCGCTCTGGCAGCTCCTGCGATGGCGCTGGTGCCAAACTGTAACGGCCCTGCTGTTCCTTTGGATCGATCAGCGACGTGGAGAGGGGGGCGTGCTGCATGGGCAACAGCCTGTCCTCCATGTGACATCGATCGCCCAGGCTTGCATCCGACCACACATCACCTGCAAACTAGGATGCATCGCCCATGGTCAGTCATGACCGAAGGGGGGGGCTACTATGCCTACTACCCACCAGCAGTGAGAAAGATAGACGCAAAACACTGGAGTAACTCAGTGGGTCAGGCAGCATCTCTGGAGAGAAGAAATGGGTGACGTTTCGGGTCGAGTCCCTTCTTCAGTGAGAAAGCCCAGATCTGCACCGTTCACTGGGCAATTACTAACTCACTGGTAAAACAAGACACAGAGCGCTGGAGTAACTCGGCGGGTCGGGCAGCATCTCCGGAGAACATGGATCAGACTGAAGAGAAGCCTCACCTATTTACTGCCGATGTCAGCATGTTCAAGCGCAGTTGGACAATAAATTGTGGCTTTGACACTTGCATTCCTGAAAATTAATTAACAAACATGAAAGAGCTGCAGGTGCAGAAGGTGCAGACGGCACGCTAACTCTGGCCAGCGGGAAGTTTATGTATTTTAAGAAAGATTAATTACTGGGAGGAATTAAATAATTGGCCATGAAGATAAATTGGCAAAGCCTTTATTGTTTTCTGACTGATCTCCACTCCAGTATTGAGTGTGCTTTGGTTGACTTGGAACGGGCAGACTGATGATTTGGCTGCATGTTTATACATGGGCCAGATTCCAGATTCAGAATCCGCAACTCCCTGGTCAACTTGTCCCTTCCCACCCAAACCACCCCCTCCCCAGGTACATCCCCCTGCAACCACAGGAGATGCAACACCTGTCCCTTTACCTCCCCGCTCAACTCCGTCCAAGGACCCAAACAGTCTTTCCAGGTGAGGCAGAGGTGCCCCTCCTCCAACCTCATCTACTGTATCCGCTGTTCCAGGTGTCAACTTCTCAACATTGGCGAGACCAAGCGCAGGCTCGGCGATCGTTTCGCTGAACACCTCCGCTCAGTCCGTCTTAACCTACCTGATCTCCCAGTTGCTCAGCACTTTAACTCCCCGTCCCATTCCCAATCTGACCTTTCTGTCCTGGGCCTCCTCCATTGTCAGAGTGAGTCCTAGCGCAAATTGGAGGAACAGCACCTCATATTTTGCTTGGGCAGCTTACACCCCAGCGGTATGAACACTGATTGCTCTAACTTCAAGTGGCCCTTGCTTTCCCTCTCTCTCTCTCCATCCCCTTCCCGGTTCTTCCACCAGTCTGACTGTCTCCGACTACATTCTATCTCTGTTTGCGTTGTTGTTACCTTTTCCCAACCAACGATGATCTATTCCACATTTTACTTGATCTCCATTTCCTTTGTCTTATTTTCACACCCTACACTTCCTTATCTATGTATCTCCCTCTCCCCTGACATCAGTCTGAAGAAGGGTCTCGACCCGAAACGTCACCCATTCCTTCTCTCCAGAGATGCTGCCTGTCCCGCTGAGTTACTCCAGTATTTCGTGTCTATGCTCTATTGTCCCTCTAGATTTCAACAGGCAATGTGCTTCAGAGGTCAGTCCAGTAGACTAAACTGATGTTACAGGTGTCTGGTCAACAGTGTGCCTTTAACTCAGACAGGAAGCCGCAGAGTTGTGATGTTCAGAGGGGGCCAGTCAGAATCAAACGGCCAGCTTGGTGTTCAAAGCCAGAGCGAGAGCCAGCATCATTAGCTCCGCAAATCAGCACCATAAATCACACTTTGGGAAAGGCTGAATGTGCTGCCCACACACATTTATTATTGCCAAGGTTTATATTTCTAAATAATTTGGGAATAAAGTGTGTTTTGCATATATAAATGGGTGGAGTTGGAACCAAACACGATACCAGATCCTTTAAAGCTGGAGTAACTCAACGGGACAGGGAGCATCTCTGGAGAGAAGGAATGAGTGACGTTTCGGGTATAGACCCATCTTCATACTCGACCCGATGTGTCACCCATTGCTTCTCTCCAGAGATGCTGCCTGACCTGCTGAGTTACTGCAGCATTTTGTGTTTATCTCTGGTTCGGCCACATTTGCAGTTTCAGCTGCAGTTCTGGTGGCCCCCATTACGGGAAGGATATGAATTAGACCATTCGTCCCATCGAACTGACTCCGGCATTCAATCATGGCCGATCTATCCCCATTCTCCTGCCTTCGCCCCATCACCCCTGACACCCGTACTGACCACGAATCTATTTATCTCTGCCTTGAATAAAGAGTTGGAAAGTGTGCAGAGGAGGTTTACCAGAACGCTGCCTGCATCGGGGGGGATTGGCTGCAAGGAGAGGTTGGTCAAATTGGGATTGTTTCTCCGGAACACCAGAGATGGAGAGGACGCCTGATGGAAGTGTACACAATTGTGAGAGGCTTAGATGGAGTAGACAGTCAGAACCTTTTTCCCCAGGGTGGAATGTGAAAGACAAAAGGGTGTCAGTTTAAGGTCAGAGGGACAAAGGTGTGCCTGCTGTTGACATGTTGCAGCAGAAGGTAGATTGTAGTGGAGCCAGGTGCAAGCTTGTAACCTGCAAGAACATAGAACAGGGACTGGCTTTCCAGCACCCAATATCCATGCTGAATATGATACCAAGTTAAAGTCATCCCCTCTGCCTGCAGGTCCACATCCCTCCATTCCCTACAAATCCAAAAGCCTGTTAAATGCTGCTATAACATCTGCCTCTCCCACAACCCCGCATAGTAAATCCCCGGCACCAAACACCCTCTGTGTAAAACAGTGCAACGTACATCTCCATTAAACTGTGGCCCTCTCACTTTGTCTCGTTACGCCCTCCAGTCTTTGACACGTCCATTCTACAGGGGGAAAAGGTTAATTCCCGGGATGGCGGGACTGCCATATGCTGAGAGAATGGAGTGGCTGGGCTTATACACTCTGGAGTTTAGAAGGATGAGTGGGCATCTTATTGAAACATATAAGATTGTTAAGGGTTTGGACACGCTAGAGGCAGGAAACAGGTTCCCGATGTTGGGGGGAGTCCAGAACCAGGGGCCACAGTTTAAGAATAAGGGGTAAGCCATTTAGAACGGAGACAAGGAAACACATTTTCACACAGAGAGTTGTGAGCCTGTGGAGTTCTCTGCCTCAGAGGGCGGTGGAGGCCGGTTCTCTGGATACTTTCAAGAGAGAGCTAGATAGGGCTCTTAAAGATGGCGGAGTCAGGGGATATGGGGAGAAGGCAGGAACGGGGTACTGATTGTGGATGATCAGCCATGATCACATTGAATGGCGGTGCTGGCTCGAAGGGCTGAATGGCCTACTCCTGCACCTATTGTCCATTGTCTATTGTCTAAAAAGGTTCTGACTGTCTCCCCTATCAATGCTGCTCACAGACATGAGTATGTTGCTGACCACTTCTGGCTTTAGTCTGTTAGTTGACTTGAAAATTGCACTCCGGTCTTTAGACAGACCTGATCCAAAGACCTGAGGGGGGGGGGTGGTACAGTCACAGATGCCGATCCTGCTATGAATGGTGTAGACGACCACAGTTCACCAGCGGTGAATCAGCGGAGGTCTAGACACAGGCAAGGCCTCAGATCTGGCTATGATCATTGAACTCTTCTTGCCACCTTCACAAGTTATAGGAGTAGAATTAGGCCATTTGGCCCATCGAGTCCACTCTGCCATTCAATCATGGCTGATCTCTGCCTCTTAATCCCATTTTCCTGCCTTCTCCCATAATCCTTGACACCCGTTCTAATCAAGAATCTGTCTATCTCTGCCTTAAAAAATATCCACTGACTTGGCCTCCACAGCCCTCTGTGGCAATGAGTTCCACAGATTAACTACCCCCTGTCTAATGAAGGTCCTCCTCACCTCCTTTCTAAAAGAGCATCCTTTAATTCTGAGGCTGTGACCTCCGGTCCTGGACTCTCTCACTAGTGGGAACATCCTCTCCACATCATACCTTTCTCCTTGCACGTCGGCCGACCTTCAGTCAAAAATAAACCCAATCCCTGGGGGTGAGTGAGTGGACAGAGAGATACAACTTGCCCCTCGCCTGGGGTGAAGTGAGATTTGTGTCATTCTAATTATTTTTCGTCACCGTGGCTATGTGTCCATGGATGCCCCAATTCCAGTTGGAATTTTTTTTCCTCAGTCAATGCATTATATTTTATTGATGTAGGTCAGAGCATGATGTAAAAATATAACTGTTTGGGGAACAGAATGACTAAATCTGTACAGTTATGTTTTAAAGGCTTCACTATTGAAATGGTGAATTCAGTGTAGTTTAGTTTAGAGTTACAGCGTGGAAATTGGCCCTTTGGCCGGATGAGTCCACGCCGCCCAGCGATCACCCTGTACGCTAGCACCATCCTACACACTACAGACAATGTACAAAAGCCAATTTACCAATAAACCCGCACATCCTTGGAATGTGGGAGGAAACCGAAGCACCCGGAGAAAAGCAAGGTACTGCCTGACTTCACACCTCACACTTCCTTATCTCTGGATCTCCCTCTCCCCCGAGTCAGTCTGAAGAAGGGTCTCGACCTGAACCGTCGCCCATTCCATCCCTCCAGAGATGCTGCCTGTCCTGCTGAGTTACTCCAGCATTTTGCATCTATCTTCTGTATAAACCAGCATCCGTGTTCCTTCCTACATTTATAATTGATGCAGATTCCATATCTCACATTTTTCGTTGTAATATTTGTTACACGTTGGAATATTTTGTTCTTTGTTCTTTAAGACAAAGGCAGTAATCATTGGTTCTGTCCCTTGCCGAGTGATGAATTCCCTGCTGCTGAGGTGCGTCTCCCTTGTTCTCAACAGAATGAGATGCAGGTTGGATCTACGATGGCAATGCACCAGCCCAGCTAACGCCAGAATGAATGTGCCAGCCCCACAAGTGAGAAAACCATCACTACTCAAAGATAGACACAAAATGCTGGAGTAACTCAGCGGGACAGGCAGCATCTCTGGAGAGAAGTAATGGGTGACATTTCAGGTCGAGACCCTTCTTCAGAAACGCCACCCATTCCTTCCTCCAGAGATGCTGCCTGTCCCGCTGAGTTACTCCAGCTTTTTGTGTCTACCCTCGGTTAAAACCAGCATCTGCAGTTCCTTCCCACACATCACTCCTTAAAGTGCCATTCACCGTCTCCACCCATTGCAATGGTGTTTCAAGTCAATAAACATGATCGAGGTTGTACGTTTTCTTAAATTCCATTAATTGTCCCACAAGATACTGTACCAGCAACAGCTTGGTTTATCCAAAATACCACAACACCTGTGACACGTTGGCAATTTAACAATTACACGTAAAAATGTCATTGTTCTGTTCCAGTGCACATGACCCTAAAATACTATGGACTCTGTTCACTTCACCCGACCACGGGGTGAACAAGGAGGAAGCTGACAGAACGTTACTGCCTTCCATCACAGTGAGGAATGTTGATTCCACTGTGGTGGATGTTTATGTTAATTTTATTTATGTGTGCGTTGTGTTCGTTTCAATGAGTACGGCTGTACGGTAACTCAAATTTCACTGAACCTTAGTTGGTTAAGTGACAATAAACACAAACTCGAACTTGGACTTGGATCTCCCCCAGAGTTTGGACATAAATACCGGGATGAGTTCAAGTTAGTTACAAAAGGGTTTGAAGTCATTTTTAAAGCCAACATTGGCCCTTCTGTGCAGCGGACTGCAAGTAATGAAACAGAGTGCAGACGTACAAACTGTGGCCATGCCTCCGTGCCGGCCACTACCTACCCCGTTTGCTTTGCTGAGAGCCTGGAAGTAGATGCTGTAGCTTTTCACGGAGGAGAGGGGTGGGTTCCAGTAGCCGTTGTAGGTCTTGTTGTCGCCGATGGTGAAGGGCTGAGACATGGGAAGGTTCCCGGGCTTCAGCTCAGCAGCCGTGTAATGCAACGAGTCAAGAAGCGAGGCGTTCTTGTAGCCGATGGGCGCAGGGAAGCACTCGGCCATATCCGCAGCTCTCCTGGCCTTCTGCAAACGTTCCTCTTTAACAACCAGTTGATAGGCACTGTGAGGAAATAAAAGAAACAGAACGTTTAAAACACTTGCAGGAGAGCAGAATTCCCATGTGGAAGTGGCGATGGCATTTTGTTTGAACCATCCTTGGCAATCTCTGGACAATGATTGTAGATGCTGAGCATTAATATCACCAATGGTCTGTCATGGACCAACAGCCAAGAAAGCACACAATAGGAGCTGTCTGTGTGGGGTTTGCACGTGGTCCCTGTGGCCGCGTGGGTTTACTCCGGGTGCTCCGGTTTCCACCCACATCCCAAAGTCGTGCGGGTTTGTAGGTTAATCTGACCCTCTGTAAATTGCCCCCTAGTATGTAGGGAGTGGATGGGAAAGTGGGATAACACAGAACTAGTGTGAATGGGTGGTCGATGGCCGGCGTGGACTCGGTGGGCCGAAGGGCCTGTTTCAGGGCCGCATCTTGAAAGACAGATGCAGCCATGGTGCTGCACGGAGCTTCAGACTGGTGAACAATGAAGCAACAGCAGCAGGTTGCAGCCTAGGTGGGGACATGAAAGCCACGGAACATCAATCGCATTGCCTGACCAGCCAGTGCTCACATAATGCCCGGTTAATACCAACATCTGCCTCATCTCATTAAACACCCCATTTTAAAGTAATTGAATATAATATTGGATAACTTCAAAGTTAATTTTACTTCACGGAATCAATTCAATCTGAAAATCTCAGCAACAAATCAGGCTTTACTTAATGAAACAAAGAACTGCAGATGCTGGTTAATACACAAAAGGACAGAGTGCTGGAGTAACTCAGCGGGTTAGGCAGCATCTGTGGAGAACATGGATAGGTGACGTTTCACAGAGTGCTGGAGTAACTCAGTGGGTCAGGCAGCATCTGTGGAGAACATGAGAAACATTTAAGCAGGTACACAGATAGGACAGGTTTGGAGGGATTATGGACCAAATGCAGGCAGGTGGGACTAGTGTAGATGTGGCATGTTGGCAAGTGTGGGCAAGTGTGGCTGAAGGGCCTGTTTCCATGCTGTATCAATCTATCAACATGCGTCTGTGATGTTTCAGGTTGGGACCCTTCAAGTGTGAAGAAGAGTCACGACCCATATCCATGTTCTCCACAGATGCTGCCCGACCCGCTGAGTTACTCCAGCACTCTGTGAAACGTCACCTATCCATGTTCTCCACAGATGCTGCCTGACCCGCTGAGTTACTCCAGCACTCTGTGAAACGTCACCTATCCATGTTCTCCACAGATGCTGCCTGACCCGCTGAGTTACTCCAGCACTCTGTGAAACGTCACCTATCCATGTTCTCCACAGATGCTGCCTGACCCGCTGAGTTACTCAGCACTGTGTGAAACGTCACCTATCCATGTTCTCCACAGATGCTGCCTGACCCGCTGAGTTACTCCAGCAATCTGAAACCTTTTTTTTGTTCAATGCAAAGATGATATAAAAGGAGCAAAATACATTTTTGTTTGCAAAAACAAAAGTCGGGTATATATCGTGGGAGGAGGAGATGCTGAGCAAGCAATGACCTAGTTATTCAAATTCTCTGAAGTGATAAAATACAAATTGAGATGATTTGATTTGAAATTGAATTTAAATCTAAATTGTGAATGGGACATTAGTCTAAACATAATCAGTAAGATTCAGCTTATTCGGAATAGAAATATGACACATTGCAGACTTTGTTAAACACTAGCTTAGATTTGCACGGGCAAATTCAGTTACGCGGTGCTGGTATCGTTCAGCCACACAATCAACATTTTATTACTGCTCCTACAGAGAAGGCTAAAGTATCCCATGCCCTGAGTTGCCAGCTTCATGCTCACCCTGTTGAATAAATGTTTAAGAAGGAACTGCAGATGCTGGAAAAATCGCAGGTAGACAAAAATGCTGGAGAAACTCAGCGGGTGCGGCAACATCTATGGATGCTGAATCAATCAAAGGAATATCTGATCAATCGAAGGAATAGGTGACATTTCGGGATGAGACCCAAGGGTCTTGACCAGAAACGTCACCTATTCCTTTGCTCCATAGATGCTGCCACACCCGCTGAGTTTGTCCAGCTTTTTTGTCTACTCTGTTGAATAAATAGTTAGCTCAGAAAACATCCAAGTTGTCTTGAGAGGATTAAGTCGCGAGTAAACTGGATTAGACAGAGAAGCAAATGTGCGGCATATTAATGCAGGAAGATAGAAATTCAATAAAAAAAATTAAGTATTCCAACCGGCACTGCAATACATTAATAGATGTTCAACTATAGCTCTTACCCGATGCTCTACATTGGCACTGAGATGCAGCAAGGAAGCTGAAAATATAAACGCTGGTGAGAAACGTATCCAGTAACAGCATCCTCATTGAGAGCTGCAGAAACTCACGTTGGCAGGCAGCATCTGTGGAATAGGAATTTTACCCCACCCAAAATAAACTTTAATCAGAATAAAATATATATTCTGTACAAAACAAAAATGGTGCTTAAGCTCTTCATCCGTTCCATGCCCGAAACACAGTGTTGTACTGAGTAGTGCTTGTGTATACTGTATCTTTAGGCAAAACACTCCCGTGGCCCGTGGGGTGATATCTCTTCCCTTGTTTGAGGGGCGTCTCCACCACACCCTGTCCCCCCATCTTGTCCTGATCACCTGCGACCAATAGTAAAGCAACAACACTCCCTGCAGACCTCAAAAATAACTGCGTACAGATCCACTCAGGTGCCAGCTGTTCCGTGCCTGCTGTAATATCGCCAAGCTGACTGAGCAGCCAAGTGTCTTCCCATCAGAACAAGCCAGGAAGCAAAGTACACTGGTTTAATTGTTTAAAAGCACTGTACAGAGTGCTAAATAAAGATCGGAACATATTTGCATGATTGATGTGGAAGCTAAATGGTTATACAAGTTTTAAACACAGCTAAATTCCCGCATATTTGGAATAATTATGATGGATTTACAATGTACATGCACGCGATTAATTTTAAGAGCCATACAGTTTTTCTCAGCAATGAGTGCTGAGTAATTATACATAATTAAAACCTTACCTAGATTACATGCAATAAGGCAGAAGATTGCATGGCATTTTACTGTTAGAATAAATTCATATCAAGTCAACAAATATTGAATTCTCCAATTTTAAGTGACTTTAAAACTCATCCCCGGCTCCTCTCCTCCCACCGACATTCCTTCTTCTGGCTTCACAATCTGCACCTCTTCTGCCCTCTTATATCTGATGTCATACCTGCTGTCTGTTCATCTCTGGCCTTTGTCCATCCATCTACCTGTCAAACCCCAACCCCCTCCTCCACGCCCCACCCCAGCCTCCCCCCTCCTCCACGCCCCCCCCTCACCTCTCACCTCCCCCCCTCACCTGTATCCACCTACCACTCGCCAGATTCTGGAAATCAGTGAAAAGAACAAAAGATTGTGCAAAAATTAACTAGGACAACAAAAGTCCCTGGAAATGCAAGAAGTGGTCGTTGTCTTCTGTTGTTGAGGGAGGGTTAGGATTGTGTGGGTCGGTTGAAGTATCTAAGGCAGTGGCGGCACGGTGGCGCAGCGGTAGAGTTGCTGCCTCACGGCGCCAGAGACCCAGGTTTGATCCCGACTGTGGGTGCTGTCTGTACGGAGTTTGTACGTTCTCCCCGTGACCTGCGTGGGTTTTCTCCGGGTGCTCCGGTTTCCTCCCACACTCCAAAGACGTGCGGGTCTGTAGGTTAATTGGCTTGGTATAAGTGCAAATTGTCCCCAGTGTGTGTAGGGTAGAGTAAGTGCGCGGGATGCTGCTCGTTATGGACTCAGTGGGCCGAAGGGCCTGTTTCCGCGCTGTATCTCCAAACTTAACTAAACTAATACAATGGTAATCCTGACATCTCCAAGGGGAGAATCCATTTGCCACCTCTCTCGTCACTGAGCCAGTCTATCAATGCCCTCCAGCCAATCTCAAATTCCCTTACTCTCAATCTCAATTCCACTTTGAGAATTTCCTTCCCAATTAGGCTGCAGCAATATAATTCAAGTTGCAGACTGCTCTTTAGAATTCCACAAGGGCCTGCCCCACTTACGCGGCGACTTCCTCGCACCCGTCATAGTCGCAGCGACGTGTCGACACGACGCCTGTATGGTCGTGAGAAGTCGCCCAAAGAGTCGTACCTTTTTCTGGTCGCCGCTGGATTTTCAACGTTTAAAATTTTCGGCAACCTGCTGTGACTATGAAGGGTGCCGACAAGTCTCCGAAAAAGTTGCGTAAGTGGGACAAGCCCTGTAGTTTCCACTGTCCAGGTGAGTCTACCCGACACCACCTATATAAGCAGTGCCTTCTTCCATTGTCATACAAGTGCTGCCTTGATTCTTAATACTCTATTTATCACTAATAGAATAATTAGTGCTGAGTTTTAAAACCTATAACCCTCTAGCCAGTCTTTCCCGCTAATTGGCCACGCTGGCCCTTCAGCGCACACATCAGAATTTATTGCCCGCGACTAAATTAATTTTCCGAGTTCCATTGAAATAGACTATTACATTTCACAATGAAGATAAATGCCACAAACTGGATTGTGAATATATTGGTGTTCGACTTCCTCAGTGAATGTTGATTTCCAGGGCTTGCTCTCTTGAGGTGAGCGGGACAAAGTTTAAAGGAGATGTGTAGGAAGGAGAAGACACTGGAGAAGAGGGGTCTCGACCCAAAACGTCACCCATTCCTTCTCTGCAGAGACGCTGCCTGACCCACTGAGTAACTCCAGCATTTTGTGTCTATCTTCGAAGTTTAAAAAAGATGTGCGGGGCATGATATAATACACAGAGGGTCTGTGTGCCTGGGACATGCTACTGGGAGGCAGCTACGATACGGGCATTTAGGTGATTTTGCATAGGCATGTGGATATGCAGGGAGTGAAGGGACATGGTTTGCAGTGTATTCAGACCCCTTCACTATTTCCACATTTTGTTACGTTACAGCCTTTTCGTAAAATGGATTAAATTCATTTTTGTTATCATCAATCTACACACAATACCCCATAATGACAAAGCAAAAACAGGTGTTTAGAAATGTTTGCAAAGTAATTAAAAAGAAATAAATGAAATATCATATTTACATAAGTATTCAGACCCTTTACTCAGTACTTTGTTGAGGCACCTTTGGCAGCGATTACAGCCTCAAGTCTTCTTGGGTATGACGCTACAAGCTTGGCACACCTGTATTTGGGAAGTTTCTCCCATTCTTCTCTGCAGATCCTCTCAAGCTCTGTCAGGTTGGATGGGGAGCGTCGATGCACAGCTATTTTCAGGTCCTTCCAGAGTTGTTCGATCGCGTTCAAGTCCGGGCTCTGGCTGGGCCACTCAAGGACATTCACAGACTTAGAAACATAGAAACATAGAAAATAGGTGCAGGAGTAGGCCATTCGGCCCTTCGAGCCTGCACCGCCATTCAATGTGATCATGGCTGATCATCCAACTCAGTATCCCGTACCTGCCTTCTCTCCATACCCCCTGATCCCTTTAGCCACAAGTGCCACATCTAACGCCCTCTTAAATATAGCCAATGAACTGGCCTCAACTACCTTCTGTGGCAGAGAATTCCAGAGACTCACCACTCTCTGTGTAAAGAATGTTTTCCTCATTTCGGTCCTAAAGGAATTCCCCCTTATCCTTAGACTTGTCACTAAGCCACTCCTGCGTTGTCTTGGCTGTGTGCTTAGGGTCGTTGTCCTGTTGGAAGGCGAACCTCCGCCCCAGTCTGAGGTCCAGAACGCTCTGGAGCAGGTTTTCATCAAGGATTTATCTGCACTTTGCTCCATTCATCTTTCCCTCGATCCTGACTAGTCTCCCAGATCCTGCCACTGAAAAACATCCCCACAGCATGATGCTGCCACCACCATGCTTCACCATAGGTATGGTATTGGCCAGGTGATGAGCGGTGCCTGGTTTCCTCCAGACGTTACGCTTTGTATTCAGGCCAAAGAGTTCAATCTTGCTTTCATCAGACCAGAGAATCTTGTTTCTCATGGTTTGAGAATCCTTTGGGTGCCTTTTGGCAAACTCCAAGCAGGCTGTCATGTGCCTTTTACTGAGGAGTGGCTTCCATCTGGCCACTCTACCATAAAGGCCTGATTGGTGGAGTGTTGCAGATATAGTTGCTCTTCTGGAAGGTTCTCCCAGCTCCACAGAGGAACTCTGGAGCTCTGTCAGAGTGACCATCGGGTTGTTGGTCACCTCCCTGACCAAGGCCCTTCTCCCCCGATTACTCAGTTTGGCCGGGTGGCCAGCTCTATGAAGAGTCCTGGTGGGTCCAAAGTTCTTCCATTTAAGAATGATGGAGGCCACTGTGCTCTTCGGGACCTGCAATGCTGCAGAAATTGTTTTAGACCCTTCCCCAGATCCGTGTCTCGACACAATCCTGACTCGGAGGTCCACAGACAATATCTTCATGGCTTGGTTTTTGCTCTGACATGCACTGTCAACTGTGGGACCTTATATGGACAGGTGTGTGCCTTTCCAAATCATGTCCAATCAATTTAATTTACCACTGGTGGAGTCCAATCAAGTTGTAGAAACATCTCAAGGATAATCAATGGAAACAGGATGAAACGAAGCTCAATGTTGAGTGTCCTAGCAAAGGGTCTGAATGCTTATGTAAATGTGATCTTTCCGTTATTTATTTTTAATTACTTTGCAACATTTTCTAAACACCTGTTTTCACTTTTTTATTATGGGGTATTGTGTGTAGATTGATGATAAAAAAATGAATTTAATCCATTTTAAAATAAGGGTGTAATGTAACAAAATGTGGAGAAAGTTAAGGGGTCTGAATACTTTCTGAATGCACTGTAGGTGTCTTGGCAGCATTCGGTACACAAATTGTGGGCTGAAGGGCCTATTCCTGTGTTGTACTGTTCTGAGTACCATGTTCTAGAATAGCACCCAGTCAAATCAATCCACCGTCTGTTTTAAAGGGGGGAAAGAAAATAAATGACACCGAAACATAAAGATAACGGAGCTACACTCATGTCGAAAAACCAATACACACGATGGCAGACCACAAACAATGTCACAAGCAGGAGAATTCAGTGCACTGATCATGAGGAAAACACTGTAGTTTTCTACTAAACGTTAGAGCTGCTGCCTCACAAAACCAGAAACCCTGGTTCAATCCTGACGACGGGTGCTGTCTTTGTGGAGTTTGCACGTTCTCCCTCTGACTGATTCTTCGGGGTCCTCCAGTGTCCTCCCACATCCCAAAGACGCCTGGGTTTGTAGGTTCATTGGCTCTCTGTAAATTGCCCACAAGTGTGCCGGGAGTGGGTGAACTAGTGGGATAACATAGAACTGATCGATGGTCAGCGTGGAATCGGTGGGCCGAAGGGCCTGTTTCTGTGCTGATGTGGTGGGAAGAAACTGCAGATGATGCTGGTTTAAACCGAAGGTAGACACAAAATGCTGGAGTAACTCAGTGGGACAGGCAGCATCTCTGGAGAGAAGGAATGGGTGACGTTTCGGGTCGAGACCATTCGATGTTGTTTTAGTAAGTGAAGAGAGAATATTATGTGCTTATTCTTTTGTCCAACTTGACTGCAGGATGAATATGAGAGGCACTGTGTGGTAATTGCTGTGCCTCTTTGCCGACCTAATAAACCCCACGATGACTATAATGTCAATGTGCATGGGCGGATGTCAACATTTCGACTCGACAAGGCTGTGCGGTCAAATCTATCCGCTGTCAGCCGCGTATTCCACCCAAACAGCTTCACTTACCGCACCATTATTTCCGTCCGTCACAGGATTGAAATCAGTCCGTGCAATATAAATATCACTCACACTTACATGCCTTCATGAAATGCCTCTGCCTACTATTTCACCAAAGGTCAAACCAGAGTTAAGACACTTGCAGAAACAAAATATATATATTATTATTCCTCAATGCATTTGTAATAAATTCATACGGCACAGTTTCATCCTGAGCATTAGTGGGCATGATGTTATTGTACTTATCCAGTTTTGCCAAGCTAAAATTAACATTTATATGATTTATTTTTCATTTTAATTCATAGGTTATAGTCACACAAACTGACTGCACATTGGAATTTAATTTTGTTTTGCATTCTTTGTGAAATAAAGAAGATTCATTTTAACTTCATGCCCCTTAAATTTAGATTTGGCATTCATGAGATCTTTTTTAATACCTGCCAAAAACTGAATGGGCATGGTTCCATCTACAAGCTGTCTTGCAAGTCAAGATTGTGAGGTCACTGTAGTGTAGTGGACAGAGTGTCAGAGGCTACTTTGGATATATACAGTGAATGCAGAGTCTTTTCCCCAGAGTCGGGGAATCAAGAACCACAGGACACAGGTTGAAGGGGAGGGGGGTAAGATTTAAACGGTACCTGAGGGGTAACACTTTCACACAGAGGGTGGTGGGTGTATGGAATGAGCTGCCAGAGGCGGTAGACGGGGCTGGGACTATCACAACATTCAAAAAACACTTGGACAGGAACATGGACATGTACACTGGAATTTAGAAGGATGAGAGGGGATCTTATAGAAACATATAATTTGGATTGTGCAGTGTGGGATGAGCAGATTCAGCTGATAGAAGTTGCTACATTCTCAAAGCAATAAGTTGAAAATCCAATGATGAAAGCCAGTCAATAGTAAACCAGTTATTTGGCAAAAAATATTTTGAACCAGTTGTACTATGGTCTGAAGAAGGGTCTCGACCTTTTTCTCACACAGAGTTGTGAGTCTGTGGAATTCTCTGCCTCAGAGGGAGGTGGAGGCCGGTTCTTTGGATAATTTCAAGAGAGAGCTAGATAGGGCTCTTGAAGATAGCAGCGTCAGGGGATATGGGGAGAAGGCAGGAACGGGGTACTGATTGGGGATGATCAGCCATGATCACAGTGAATGGCGGTGCTGGCTCGCAGGGCCGAATGGCCTACTCCTGCACATTGCCTATTGACCTGAAACGTCACCCATTCCTTCTCTCCAGAGATGCTGCCTGTCCTGCTGAGTTAACCCAGCTTTTTGTGTCTATCTTTGGTTTAAACCAGCATCTGCATTCCCTGCATGTGCCATGAAGCCGGCAGGGTAGGACTGCTGTAAAATAAGATCACTGCCACTTGGCCAAGTCCACAAACATGGAGTGAAGATGAACAAATGGGAAGGTGTTGAGATTCCAAGCACATCCCACGCTCTGGTCACATGAGCAACATCTGTGGCCGTGACTGAATCTTTACACAGTTGATATTCAGTGGACAAACATTTTCTGTCTTCATTAATGGCACCAGATCGCACACAGTCCTATTAAGTTTGAGTAAAGAAATGGTAATGAACCTCCTTGCTGGTTCCTCCAGATGCCTCGCTGTTAGTGACGCCCCGCGGTGAGTGAAAACAAGCCGTCTGTTCCCCGCAACCCAGACCTCCCACAACGACCTTCTCCATCAGCCTTTGCCTCTTCGGAAACTCAATTACACAGATGCATTCCATACACATTACATTTGCAAAAGTACACATTTTCAAGACAATAACATCAAATGGATATGAAAAGATCTGTTTAGGAATTACAATGCATCAAGTGAAGTTGACAGCATCATGGGCGTGCCCTATCTACAGTTTAATTCAGGTTATGTTACGGGGTTCTTCTCCGTGGATTGTCACCTTGTCGTGGTGGAGAAGCTTGTGTGGACCTGAGACCCTGAGAGCGATGCCGTCTGGAGCGATGCTCCTAGTAGGGCCATCCATGGCGGTAAGGTCGAGGGGGAGGTCTCTGACAAAGAGCAATCCAACCAAGACCTCAACGGTGGAACAGGCGGAGGACGATGGCTGACCTTAGTGGAGCGTCACAACGGCTGGGAAGGCGGATGAAGGCTGCAGCAGAAAAGGGTCTCCGGTCGTCTTGTACTCCATGCCACTGGATCCTGACCCAGATCTGTCAAGGACCGTGGGGTGGCTGTCTGTGCACCAGTCTCCCCATGTTAAACAAAGTCACGCACAGGCGTCCTCCAACCCTGGAGACACCCATGGTTGGCCATGACCGAAGGGGGCCTAAGAAGAAGATGTTTCGAGATACAGCATGAAAACCAGGCCCTTCTGCAATCAAAGAACCTGCAAAATCAAGAGAGGAATAGAGCGGGTAGACGCACAATCTGTACAATCAAAACTTGATATCTTGCTGAAGAAGACTATGCCTGCTAAACAATCACCGTGCCGATGCCCCAGTGCCTTCTCCCACTGTTCTCCTGCCTTATCAGAAGAGAGAGAATGTTTGGTATGTTAGGTGTATTCAATTCATTTTCGACACGATATTTTCGATTTGCGATGGGTTTATTGGAACATAACCCCATCATAAGTTGAGTAGTAGCTGAATCCCAAACAGCAGCCTACAGCCTACAGCCCACCAGTGGGGCCAAGGGACAGTGTAGAATTGTCTTGCAACCCAAGTTAAAGAAGCTGAAGTTCTCCCAGTTTAACTTCCCGCACGCTGAGAAATAAATATATGCACTTACATATCAATTATGCATTTTATAAAAAAGTGCATTTATCCTGCACTTGCCGCCTGTCACACTGTACTGCCATCACAGTTAATCATCAGTGAAATCCTGAGCAAATGATGTTCTTTATCACAATTGCAGCAGATTGGGCCAATGCAAATATCGTTAATTCCACACACACAGCGGGGTACATTACAAATGTCAGCATCAGCCCTCATGAATATATTTCAGGCTTTTATCATTTTACAATGATTATAATATTTTCATGAGCTAATCTTCCTCCATGGATAAGCATTCATTAGATCATTCTCAGCGTACGTTTCCATATATCACTCCTTCATCTCACCCAGGGGCCTGCAGAAAACCACAAAGAGATTCCTGACAATAGACACTGGAGAGAAGGAATGGGTGACGTTTCGGGTCGTGACCCTTCTTCAGACCCGAAACGTTGCCCATTCCTTCACTCCAGAGATGCTGCCTGTCCCGCTGAGTTACTCCAGCATTTTGTGTCTATCTTCTTCGGTTTAAACCAGCATCTGCAGTTCCTTCCTACACAAGAGATTCCTGACAGCTGCCTTGCAACCTCCGTCTCCGACATTGCTGAGCCCATGGACAGCATGTGTAGGGAGGAACCGCAGATGCTGGATGCCTCTCGTTTCCCTTTCCCGTGACTTTCAGTCTGAAAAAGGAACGTCACCCATTCCTTCTCTCCAGAGATGCTGTCTGTCCCGCTGAGTTACTCCAGCACTTTGTGTCTATCCACAGACAATATGACTGGCTTTCCTTTTCCAAGGTAATCCTAAAATGATGATGATGAAATCTGGTGATGAAAAGTTAATTTGCATTTGCTACACGTTGAACCACAAGTAGCAGAAAGTCATTTATGGAAGTGATGCTCTACAATGTGGATAACTAGATCCTGCACTCTGTCCCTGTGGGTGGAATGGACAGATCTCAAGATGACAGCATCTCCAGTTCCGTGTCTCTCCAGAAAGTCATTCAATATGTGGAAAGTCATGCAGTGTGGAAACAGGCCCTTCGGCCCAACTTGCCCATACCGGCCAACATGTCCCAGCCACACTAGTCCTATCTGTCTGCATTTGGTCTATATCTCTACAAACCTGTCCTATCCATGCACCTGTCTAACTGTTTCTTAAATGTTGGGATAGAACCAGCCTCAACGACCTCGTCCGGCAGCTTGTTCCATACGCCCACCACCCTCTGTGTGAGTATATGGAACGCACTGCCATGCGTGGTGGTTGAGGCTGATACCAGAGTGACATTTAATACGTGCGGGCAGGTAAGAGTTGGCCTCGGCATCATGTTCGGCACAGACATCGTGAGCCTGTTCTTGTGCTGAGCTGTTCTGAAATTAAACGGATACATTCTAAGACTAGCTATTAGTGGCTCATATCATTGACCTTTAAGTCTTAATCGTACCTTCTGCAAATATTTAATTGTAATTTTATGTAAATTCCATTCTCGATGTGATGTATGCTAATAACTTTCTGTTTTATTTAGGAGGTATTTTTTATTCCATTTATGCAGATAAATAGTTTGCTTTTTTTATGTAAAACCCTTATAGAATATGTTATGAATCTGACTGACAAAGAGCATTAGATCCTGAGGTTGGTTTTCCAAATTCAAACTCACATTTAAATCCAAACCCACACAGCTCACACCGGGGGGGATTTATAACCAGGGGTCGACTCAAATCCAAGTTGTTCCACAATGTATTTTAGTTGGTTGTTGAGGGAACCAACACCGTTTTTAACTTAAGTGTAAGCCTCGATCTCTCCCGAGAGTAGTTATATAAACTTCCATTATTCCTTTATGTCCATGGCTTAAGAAGAGGCAATATCGCTTTTCGAAATTGCCGTACAAAATTATATAAATGATTAAAATAACACTTGGCAGCATTTCAATTTATTCAGGACAATACTTGCAATTCACTCGAATTCAAGGATCTGTTGCAAAGAAAACAGCGCTGAGTGCTGCTTTACGGCATCAGAAATGTGAAATCATTTGGGACTCCCACTCCAATATTGCTTTTGATATTACTATTTTCTGTCTAACATTAAATCTGAAAATGTAACCTGTTTCTTAACCTCACATCTGCTGCAGTCAGGCACTGTGTTCCATCTGAACAATATTGGACCCTCACTAGCAGTATTGACTGGTTTTAACGTAATAACATTTCTACACAGCCTGAGCAAGGGGAAGGTAGAAGATATCAGTGCAAGCGTTTATTTTGCTGATTGGAAGGCTGGATTTTATTTTTATGGAATAAATTTTGAGTTTGCGGTTCGCAAACTCAAAATTTATTCCATAAAAACAGAAAAACCAAGTCAAGTACAAGGAGTGTTTGGAGTTGTCGGCGATTCATTGAGGCAGGCGGAGAGCTCACAAATGGCTCGTAGCCCTGTCCCACGGTGCGAGTTCATTCCAAGAGCCCTCCTGAGTAAAAAAATAATCAAACTCATAAGCACGGAGAATGAACGTAGCTGGTACGTCAGAGCTCAGGGACGTCTCTTAGCGCTAACGGCAGGTACTCGGGAAGACTCGCTAGTGGCAGGTAAGCACGGGAAGACTCGTGAAGATTTTTCAACATGATGAAAAATGTCCACGAGAACCCCGAGTACCGACTCCCGAGTACGGCCATTACCGTAAATCTCCGAGTTCGAATCAGGGCAAACTCGGGAGAACTCTTGGAATGACCTCGCACAGTGGGACAGGGGTTTTACACTCGACACAAGTTTATGAAGCAGAGTGGTGAGGATATCTATACCCGCACGATGCTTGTCTGCTGGGGAACCTGAGATCATGAGAGGTCTTGTACATGTGGCTGCACTTGGAGTATAGGATCACCCTGCTCATGGAAAGGTGCCACTAAGGTGGAACGGTTCCAGGGAAGATTTACAAGGATGTTGCCAGGACTCAGAGCCTTGAGCTATAGGGGTTAGGTTCGGCAGGATAGGGCTTTATTCCTTGGAGTGCAGGAAGCTGAGTGGTGATCTTATAGAGACGTATAATGTCACAAGGGGCATTGGAAAGGGTAAATGTACAGGGTAGAGGAATCAAGAACTACAGGGCTTAGAGTTAAGGTGAGACGGGGAAGATTTAATGGGAACCTGAGAGGCACCGTTTTCGCACAGAGGGTGGTGGGTGTACGGAATGTACAGCAGAAGGAAGGAGATGCAACCAAGGCCAGCAGCAGGCAGTGAGTGGGTAGAGCAGCTGGACCTCTCATCAGTCTGAAGAAGGGTCTCGACCCGAAACCTCACCCATTCCTTCTCTCCAGAAAAGCTGCCTGTTCCGCTGAGTTACTCCAGCTTTCTGCATCTACCCACTGGATCTCCCAGCCGTTCCTAAGCTGTATTTCTGTCCGAGGTCCTTCTTCCAACTGCTTCATTGTACAGCCACCTGATCATGGGACTGCAGGCTGCGGCACCTTCTCGAGAGCAACTAGGATCAGGCACAGTGCTGCTCTGGCCAATAACCAGATGTGCAATCACCAGCCAATCTAAATCAGTGCACAGCGGATTACAAGATGATTGAGCCAAGCCTTCTTAAGCAGCGTATTAACAAGACCTTAATCTCTGAAGGGTAAAGTCATTACCTAGACTTATCAAATCCACATGTACTTTGCTTCAGAACAAATTAAAGCATTGGGCAGAATGAAATACTCAAGGCCACTTTCAATTGGTAAATAGAAATATAGATAGAAACATAGAAAATAGGTGCAGGAGGAGGCCATTCGGCCCTTCGAGCCAGCACCACCATTCATTGTGATCATGGCTGATCGTCCCCTATCAATAACCCGTGCCTGCCTTCTCCCATTATCCCTTGACTCCACTAGCCCCCAGAGCTCTATCTAACTCTCTCTTAAATCTATCCAGTGACTTGGCCTCCACTGTCCTCTGTGGCAGGGAATTCCATAAATTCACAACTCTCTGGGTGAAAACGTTTTTTCTCACCTCAGTCTGAAATGACTTCCCCTTTATTCTAAGAGTGTGGCCCCTGGTTCTGGACTCGCCCAACATTGGGAACATTTTTCCTGCATCTAGCTTGTCCAGTCCTTTTATAATTTTATATGTTTCTATAAGATCCCCCCTCATCCTTTTAAACTCCAGTGAATACAGTAAATGGCCTTTGACAGGGTCATGGAGCTGGTTCCCGACATGCAGCGCTGCGTATCGTTGGTATGAAACATTGAATTCACACTGGAGATGCTGGAACCTCGAGCGGAGAACAAAGTGCGGGGGGGACTCAGTGAGTCAGGCAGCATCTGTGGAGGGAATGGACAGATGGCTTTGGATTCTATCTTCAGACTGATGGTAGCCAGTCTGGGCCAGAACACGGTCAAAGAGCAGGAGATATCTCTTCCAACTCCCCCCGCCCCCACCCCCCTCCCCCACAGACTGATGAAGGGTCCCGACTTGAAATATCGCCTGTCTCTTCCCTTCACAGATGCTGCCTGTCCCACCGAGTAGCCCCAGCGTTTGTACTTTCCATTAGATTCATCCTTCCTTCTCCCCAGATGATCGCTATTGAATTATATAATACCAGAGGAAAATAAAATATCTTCCATTATATGAGACCCAACTCATTAAGTTACTAAACTGTCAGAGTTACTGCTGATTATCTCAAAGTTTGTACAGGAACCTTTAAGGATGGGGATTAGCGTTGCCGGTGCCATTATATTTTATTATAGTCTTGAAGCGAGACCCGGCAGGTTGAGTGGAATAGTTTTTATTCACAGAAAACAAAACCCCCAAAACTGGTGAAAACCGCGTGCCTGGCCGAGCTGCTGTAGCTGGGAGCAGTGCTGATAACTGGCTAAACGCCCGCCAACCAACCCCCGCGCTCCCATGACAGTGCCGACCAATGACGAGGGTTCTGACTTCCCAGCCCCACCACTAGTTGCCGCTACACTCTACGCACTGTTGGCTGTAGAGTCACATTGTGCATTCTAAGGGGGAAAGTTTATGACAATCTGAAAGTTATGAAATGTGCATCTTTCTGTGAAACATAAGTACCAACATTCCACGGAACTGAGTAAAATATTCCAACATTGCAATTGAAAGGACAAGAGATTCCTTCAACTGTCTTGGATCGGAACGAGGCGCTGCTTTGTAATGCTATGTTTATATTATAGATGCTAATATCATAACAGGTCAGATTAAGCTTTGCTAATATAAAGAATTTTCAAATGCCCTCCGAGCATATCTGCAAATCAAATATATAGAGTACATTGGAATGGATTTAGTTGCTGGCATTATGCCGACCACATCACAATTCCTGGGAGCCTCAGGCATTATGACTTTACATATCTAGTGAAATGCAAGACAACTGGCAGCCTAGATGACCTTCACATCTTAAAGTTTTCTCTCGAATTGTTCTCCTGATACTTTTACTCAAGAAACAGCAGCATACTCCACACCACTGCAGGTTAAGCTTAGAGATACAGCAGGGAACCAGGCCCCTCAGCCCAACGTGTCCACGCCGGCCATCGATCAGCCGTTCACACTAGTTCTATGTTATTCCACTTTCTCATCCACTCCCGACACACTAGGGGCAATTTACAGAGGGCCCAATAACTCCCAAACCCGCACGTCTTTAGCATGTGGGAGGAAAACGGGGCACCCGGGAAAAACCCACATGGTCGCTAGGAGAACGTGCAAACTCCACACAGACAGCTCCAGAAGTCAGGATGGAACATGGATAGGTGACGTTTTGGGTTGGGACCCTTCAGTGTTTGTGTCTGTTTTTGTAAACCAGCATCTGCAGTTCTTTATATCCACACTGAGTTGGCCCTTTACTAATCAAGAATCTGTCAATCTTGCTTCAAAAATACTGAATGACCTGACCTCCGCAGACAATGACATACAGGTTTGGAGGTTAATTGGCTTGGTAAAAATTGTTAATTGTCCCTAGTGTGTGTAGGATAGTGTTAGTGTGCGGGGATCGCTGGTCGGCGCGGACTCGCTGGTCGGCGCGGACTCGCTGGTCGGCGCGGACTCGCTGGTCGGCACGGACTCGCTGGTCGGCACGGACTCGCTGGGCTGAACAGTCTTTTTCCGTGCTGTATTTCTAAACTAAACTAAAGTAAACAATGGGTATTATTTATATTTAACTCTGGTGTGCTTTACCTCACAAACAAACCACTCCCAGCACCAGTACGGCCCACCTAACCCCAGCTTATCTGCTTTCCTACTTTGCACTAGGTTTCAGCTGTGACAGTGAGTCGCAAATTATGCTACTTAAATGCTAATTGCCATTTATCTGATTATTGTAGAAATCCCTGGACTAAATAAATTAAAAGCATTGGACAGGCTAGATACAGCAAAAATGTTCCCCATGTTGGGGGAGTCCAGAACCAGGCGTCACAGTTTAAGAATAAGGGGTAGGCCATTTCGGACTGAGATTAGGAAAAACTTTTTCACCCAGAGAGTTGTGAATATGTGGAATTATCTGCCACAGAAGGCAGTGGAGGCCAATTCACTGGATGTTTTCAAGAGAGAGTTAGATTTAGCTCTGAGGGCTAATGGAATCAATGGGTATGGGGAGAAAGCAGGAATGGGGAACTGATTGTGGATGATCAGCCATGATCACATTGAATGGCAGTGCTGGCTCAAAGGGCTGAATGGCCTCCTCCTGCACCTATTGTCTGTGTTTCTATCTTTCTATCTTTCTATTCCACAGATACACAGTTAACAGAAATAGTTCTCGGCTGCTTGTTGTGAGGCCGACCCTCTGATTCATTTTCAGGGGCTGATCTGAAATATGCCAAAGCTTTTCCTCAGAAATGTGTACTGGATATCCCGGAATGAACCAGAAACTTGCACGGCAGAGTAAATACATTTGTGATTGGGATCTTTGTTTGCGGAGTGGACTGTTTAATTACCCGAGGTAATATTACTGGAGATAAATAGATCAATCGATAGCAAACAACCTCTCTTCTGACCGTAGAAAATTAATTGATGAACTGGCTTAAGATAATTGATCAATGAGCCTGGCTCTGAGGAAACTCCGACAGTGATGTTCTGGAGATGAATACACTGGGTGTAATTCCAGCCAGAGTTATCCCTCTAATCTCTATTGACTTCAGTTCCATTAGTATTCTCCAGTGTCCAATGTAGCTCGATGACAAGGGATATCACTCTCACGTCTTATGTGCGTGTCAACAGAGCCTGGGATTGAACCAGGGATGATTGGAGCAAGCTATCTTGTCACAATCCAATGTTTAAGAAAGAACTGCAGATGCTGGGAAAAATCAAAGGTCGACAAAAATGCTGGAGAAACTCAGCAGGTGAGGCAGCATCTATGGAGCGAAGGAATAGGTGACGTTTCGGGTCGAGACCCTTCTTCAGACGCAATAGGTGACATTTAGGGTCGAAACGTTTCTTCAGGCAGATAAAGGGTCTCGACCCAAAACATCACCTATTCCTACGCTCCATAGATGCTGCCTCACCTGCTGAGTTTCTCCAGCATTTTTGTCAGAACCTAAACTCAGCATTGACAAATCCCACAAAAAAAATCATTATGAACCCTCTCCATCAGTCACAGAGTCCATGTTCTCCAGAGATGGAGAACCCGTGGAGTTACTCCAGCACTTTGGGTTTTTATTTTGTAAACCAGCACCTGCAGTTCTTTGTGTCTAAATCAAACTGGGTGTTTCCTCAACAATGACACGTTTATGAATACAGTGATCATGCTGCATCAAAGCTTCATATCTAATCCAGCTTACAATACTGATTCAACATTCATAAGATAGCAAAGCAGGAGAACATTATAAACAATGAATATCAATTTACATGTTGCACCAAAGTTCCAAAGTTCGATGAATTTCTACGCTCAGAGTTTGCCTCTCTGTGGAGTGAGCATCCTACCTGACGGGGGCTCCTCTAGACTGCGCCGGTTTCAGCAGGACCGTGATTGTGGTGTCCGTCTCATTCAGCGGGGCGTCTGTGTCATACAGTGCCATCGACGGGGCTACCGGGAGAAATCAGAGGGTGCGTAAATAGACAGAGAAAGGAAGCAAAGAGGATTGCACAAACTCACAACGTCAATCATTCGCCCAGTAATATTAATCTGAAGAAGAATCCCGACCCAAAGAGTCACCTATCCATGTCGTCTACAGATGCTGCCTGACCCGCTGAGTTACTCCAGCACTCTGTGAAACGTCACCTATCCATGTTCTCCACAGATGCTGCCTGACCCGCTGAGTTACTCCAGCACTCTGTGAAACGTCACCTATCCATGTTCTCCACAGATGCTGCCTGACCCGCTGAGTTACTCCAGCACTCTGTGAAACGTCACCTGTCCATGTTCTCCACAGATGCTGCCTGACCCGCTGAGTTACTCCAGCACTCTGTGAAACGTCACCTATCCATGTTCTCCAAAGATGCTGCCTGACCCGCTGAGTTACTCCAGCACTTTGTGTTTGGATTCCAGCACCTGCAGTTCCTTGTGTCTCCGATCATTTCTTTGTCTCCTCACACTTACGTTGCACTCAGGATGCCATGTGGGTGACCCGCAGTGTCATTTGTCTGTCGCTCACTGTGATTGTGACCAGTGACCTTTTGCACAGCCCCACAGCTGTTGCTCCATGCTGGCTGGTGCTGAAGTGTGTTCATTATACTGACAAACCGCAGAGCTGAGAAATTCACTCGCTCAGCTAGGCTGAGTTCCTGAGCCCCGGCCACAGGGGGTAAATTCATCCCGCCCATCGGCCGCAGAAACATTAAAACATAGACAATAGGTGCAGGAATAGGCCATTCAGCCCTTTGAGCTAGCACCGCCATTCAACATGATCCTGAATCAGTAGCTCGTTCCTGCTTCCTCTCCATATCCCCTGATTCCGTTAGCCCTAAGAGCTAAATCTAACTCTCTCTTGAAAACATCAAGTGAATTGGCCTCCACTGCCTTCTGTGACAGAGAATTCCACAGATTCACAACTCTCTGGGTGAAAACATTTTTCCTCATCTCAGTCCTAAATGGCCGACCCCTTATTGTTAAACTGTGACCCCTGCTTCTGGACTCCCCCAACACGGGAAATATTATTCCTGCGTCTAGCCTGTCCAATCCCATAAGAATTGTATATGTTGCTATATGATCCCCTCTCATCCTTCTAAATTCCAGTGAATAGTCCCGATGAGGTTGAGATCGGCCGCCTTACCCGGCCTAGGCACAACATTTTCAGGAGAGTTTCTGGGGATGGGGAGGTGGGGGGGGGGGGTGAAAGGGGGAAGATTTCAAGCGCACTCTAATAATTCTGTCTGGAGTAAAGGAGGTGCCGGTCCATCAGATGTTGTAAAATTGAAGGTGGAGCCGTACCTGCAAATGAAGGTGGAATCAGGCAATATAGTTCATTCTTCACATAACAACTTCCCCATGGCACATCATCAATTTTCTCCAAGTGCGTGAGTCCACAGAAGAAAAATCACTATTTATTGCTTTGAGAATGTAGCAACTTCTATCAGCTGAATCTGCTCATCCCACACTGCACAATCCCAATGCTGAGAGAATGGAGCGGCTGGGCTTGTACACTCTGGTGTTTAGAAGGATGAGAGGGGATCTTATTGAAACATATAAGATTATTAAGGGTTTGGACATGCTAGAGGCAGGAAACATGTTCCCAATGTTGGGGGAGTTCAGAACCAGGGGCCACAGTTTAAGAATAAGGGGTAAGCCATTTAGAACGGATACGAGGAAACACGTTTTCACACAGAGAGTTGCGAGTCTGTGGAATTCTCTTCCTCAGAAGGCGGTGGAGGCTGGTTCTCTGGATACTTTCAAGAGAGAGCTAGATAGGGCTCTTAAAGATAGTGGAGTCAGGGGATATGGGGAGAAGGCAGGAACAGGGTACTGATTGGGGATGATCAGCCGTGATCACTTTGAATGGCGGTGCTAGCTGGAAGGGCCGAATGGCCCTTCTCCTACTCCTACTCCTACACCTATTGTCTATTGAAAGCAAGATAATGATTGTAACTACAGTGGCTTGCAAAAGTATTCATACCCCTTGACCTTTTCCACATTTTGTCACGTTACAACCACAAATGTAAATGTATTTTATTGGGATTTTATGTGATAGACCAACACAAAGTGGTGCATAATTATGACGTGGAAGGAAAATGATACATGGTTTCCAAATTTTATTACAAATAAAAAACTGAAAAGTGTGGCGTGCAAAAGTATTCAGCCCCCCTGAGTCAATACTTTGTAGAACCACCTTTCGCTGCAATTACAGCTGAATACTACCAGCTTTGCACATCTAGAGACTGACATTTTTGCACATTCTTCTTTGCAAAATAGCTCAAGCTCAGTCAGATTGGATGGAGAGCGTCTGTGAACAGCAATTTTCAAGTCTTGCCAGAGATTCTCAATTGGATTTAGGTCTGGACTTTAACTGGGCCATTCTAACACATGAATATGCTTTGATCTAAACCATTCCATTGTAGCTCTGGCTGTATGTTTAGGGTCGTTGTCCTGCTGGAAGGTGAACCTCCGCCCCAATCTCAAGTCTTTTGCAGACTCTAACAGATTTTTTTCCAAGATTGCCCTGTATTTGGCTCCATCCATCTTCCCATCAACTCTGACCAGCTTCCCTGTCCCTGCTGAAAAAAAGCATCCCCACAGCATGATGCTGCCACCACCATGTTTCACAGTGAGGGTGGGGTGTTCAGGGTGATGTGCAGTGTTAGTTTTCCGCCACACATAGCGTTTTGCATTTAGGCCAAAAACTTCAATTTTGGTCTCATCAGACCAGAGTACCTTCCTCCACATGTTTGCTGTGTCCCCCACATGCCTTGTGGCAAACTGCAAACAGGACTTCTTATGGCTTTGTTTCAACAATGGCTTTCTTCTTGCCACTCTTCCATAAAGGCCCAATTTGTGGAGTGCACGACTAATAGTTGTCCTGTGGACAGATTCTCCCAACTGAGCTGTGGATCTCTGCAACTCCTCCAGAGTTACCATGGGTCTCTTGGCTGCTTCACTGATCAATGCTCTCCTTTCCCGGCCTGTCAGTTTAGGTGGACGGCCATGTCTTGGTAGCTTTGCAGTTGTGCCATACTCTTTCCATTTTAGGATGATGGATTGAACAATGTTCCATGAGATGTTCAAAGCTTGGGATATTTTTTTATAACCTAACCCTGCTTTAAACTTCTCCACAACTTTATCCCTGACCTGTCTGGTGTGTTCCTTGGGCTTCATGGTGCTGTTTGTTCACTAATGTTCTCATACAAACCTCTGAGGCCTTCACAGAACAGCTGTATTTATACTGAGATTAGATTACACACAAGTGGACTCTATTTACTAATTAGGTGACTTCTGAAGGCAATTGGTTGCACTAGATTCTATTTAGGGGTATCAGAGTAAAGGGGGCTGAATACTTTTGCACGCCACACTTTTCAGTTTTTTATTTGTAAAAAAATTTGGAAACCATGTATCACTTTCCTTCCACTTCACAATTATGCACCACTTTGTGTTGGTCTATCACATAAAATCCCAATAAAATACATTTACGTTTGTGGTTGTAACGTGACAAAATGTGGAAAAGTTCAAGGGGTATGAATACTTTTGCAAGCCACTGTATATCACCATCTTCTACACAGGATCACCGTTTTAGAATTGTCATTAAATATTAGAGGGCATAGCTGTGATCAGGCTGTAGAGAGTAGTGGACACTGCCCGGTCCATCACGGGTACTGACCTCCCCCCCATCAAAGGGATCTACAGGAGGCGCTGCCACAAAAAGGCAGGCAATATCATCGAGGACCAACACCACCCTGACCACACTCTCATCTCACTGCTACCATCAGGAAGGTAAGAGAAAGAAAAGGAATTCCAGAAATTAGCTCCGGAATAATGGAAAATTCCACGTCTGCCATCGGGGAGAAGTTACAGGAGCTTGCAAAACGTGGCCTCCAGGTTCAAGAACAGCAACCATCAGACTCTTGAACACCGCACAACACTAACCTCAGCAACTGTGATCTTCCATGGACTGTGTCTTTGTTTGTATGACTGACTTTGGTTTTAGACAATAGACAATAGGTGCAGGAGTAGGTCATTTGGCCCTTCGAGCCAGCCTACTGGTCTGGCTACTGAGTATTGTATATTTATTTGTATGTTTAGCGATAACAGGCAGCACGGTGGCGCAGCGGTAGAGTTGCTGTGTCACAGCGTCAGAGACCCGGGTTCAATCCCGACTACGGGTGCTGTCTGTATGGAGTTTGTACGTTCTCCATGTGACCTGTGTGGGATTTCTCTGGGTTCTCCAGTTCCCTCCCACACTCCAAAGACGTACAGGTTTTTTGGCTAATCGGCTTGGTGTAAAAGTAAATTGTCTCTAGTGTGTGTAGGATAGTGTTAGTGTGCGGGGATCGTTGGTCGGCACGGACCCAGTGGGCCGAAGGGCCTCTTTCTGCGCTGCATCTCTAAACTAAGCAGATGTGTAAAGCTGCAGGAAGTGCCATTGTCCTGTTGGTGGTACATGTGACAATTAGAACCTCTGGCCTCTGGGTAGCGTGGTGGTTATTAGAATTATTCAGGTGCAGGTTAAGGATGTCTTTGACAAGGTCACCCTAATATGTGCTGAGTATTAAACCACTTTGACAACGTTCATGTCTGCCTGTCAGTGCCAGGATAATTCTGGAGTTTATTCATGATTATTGGCATTAATTAGCTGTATCCAATACTTGGAAATTACTGTTTGCAAAATAGATATAATATAAGATTCTTTTGACAAAATTACAATGGTTCCCAGGCAATTAATCTCAGCCGGAATGCAAACCTTGATAATCGTTTTTGACAAATTGCTTCTTATTACCTAATTTTCCTTGCTATTAAACATGCAAATATTAAAATCCCACATCAATTAGCAATCTAAGTATTGCTGAGAAGAATTATTTTGTTTTTGATGCAGCAGGAAACATTAAAAAGAATGTGATATGCAAGGAGACATTCACTGGAGAGTCTCATAAATAATAAGTGAATACCTTTCACTTGTACGTACTGAAGTAACTCCCAGCAAGGCCTTTCATTTCTATGTGAATGGTGGTAATGTAACGGTTTAGTTTAGTTTAGAGATACATCGTGGTACCAGGCCCTACGGCCACTAGGTCCGTGTCGACCAGCGACCGCCCCGTACACTAGTTCGATCCCACACACTCGGGACAATTTACAGACGCCCAGCAACCTACAAACCTGCACGTCTTTGGAATATGAGAGGAAACCGGAGCACCTGGAGAAGACCCACCCGGTCCCGGGGAGAACGTACAAACTCCGTACAGACAGCACCCGTGGTCAGGATGGAATCCGGGTCTCTGGCGCTGTGTGGCAGCAACTCTACCGCTGCACCACCGTGCCATATGATCACTGGCCACGGCACCTCGGCCCTGGTCGGAAGCTGTTTGCGGAGTTGCGCGTCACGTTGATATCTGGAAACTCATTGCTTGTTGATGAAATGCTTGCTCCTGTACACTGTCAGCCTCTGCAACCCGTTTCCTTGGCTTCAATTGATGGAAGTTGAGAGGCATCTATCAAGTTGATGCAATAATATAACATGTCGCTGCAACCTAAGGCAATGAGTTTCTTGGCAACGTTATTTCTTGCAAGAAACCAGCTTGGAGATCTGCTCCCTGAACCCTGTAAACATATCCAGCCTCTAACTAATAGACCCTAGCTCACTTATCCTCTCCCACCAAACTGCCCCTGCGTAATTCAGCACCTCTAGCCCGAATACTTTGGTGAGAATCGAATACTGCCTTTCCCTCTAGCTGCAGGAAGGATGCAATAGACAATAGGTGCAGGAGTAGGCCATTCGGCCCTTCGAGCCAGCATCGCCATTCAATGTGATCATGGCTGATCATCCACAATCAGTACCCCGTTCCCGCCTTCTCCCCATATCCCTTGACTCCGCTATCTTCAAGAGCCCTATCTAGTTCTCTCTTGAGAATTCCTGCATTCCAATACTCCCTCATTCTTGCTATTGAGGGAGTGCAGCGTAGGTTCACCAGGCTAATTCCCGGGATGGCGGGACTGACATATGGTGAAAGAGTGGATCGACTGGGCTTGTTTCACTGGAATTCAGAAGGATGAGAGGGGATCTTATAGAAACATATAAAATTCTTAAGGGATTGGACAGGCTGGATGCAGGAAAAATGTTCCCCATGTTGGGGGAGTCCAGAACCAGGGGCCACAGTTTTAGAATAATGAGTAGGCCATTTAGGATTGAGATGAGGAAAAACATTTTCACCCAGAGAGTTGTGACTTTGTGGAATTCTCTGCCACAGACGGTAATGGAGGCTAAATCACTGGAAGTTTTCAAGAGAGAGTTAAATTCAGCTCTTAGGGCTAACGGAGTCAAGGGATATGGGGAGAAAGCAGGAACGGGGTACTGATTCTGGATGATCAGCCGTGATCATATTGAATGGCCGTGCTGGCTCGAAGGGCCGAATGGCGTACCCCTGCGCCTATTGTCTATGTTTCTATCTGGGCTTCCATCACAGCAAGAGGTTGCAGAGGCTGGAGCTTTTTCCTTTGGAACATCGGAAGCTGAGGGGTGTGAGCATGAGGAACATGAATAAAGTGCAGACTCACAGTCTTTGTCCCAGGGTAGGGGATTTCCCGGTGACCTGATACATCAGTCAATGATGCCGGCAGTCGCCGAAACAATCGGCAAGTGGGACAGGCCCTTTAGTTTATGGCAAAGACGAAGCTGAAGTCCAGTGAGTGTAACAATTTTGGTTGGTGTTCTGCCTTGCACCTTCTCCTGATGTGACTGAGTGTCAGACAGCCTCTATGTCTGGCATCCCCTGTGCACTCACACACAGCTGGTTCATTCTAATTGCCAAGCAATCACAACAGTTGCAGAATTGAAGGGATTTGACATCGTTGCCTCATGCTGTCTTGTGCAGCAATTGCACAGCTATGGCACAGTCGCAGCGCAACGGGTGGAGCTGCTGCCTCGCTGCACCAGAGAACAGGGTTCAATTCTGACCTCGGCTTCTGTCTGCATGGAGTTTGCAAGTTCTCCTTGTGACCCGTGGGTTTTCTCCGGTTTCCCCCCACATCGCAAAGACGTGCGGTATTGCAGGTATTGGGGGTAGAGTGCTGACATGGATAGAAAATTAGTTGGCAGACAGGAAACAAAGAGTAGGGATTAACAGTTCCCTTTCAGAATGGCAGGCAGTGACTAGTGGGGTGCCGCAAGGCTCGGTGCTGGGACCGCAGCTATTTACAATATACATCAATGATTTAGATGAAGGGATTAAAACATTAGCAAATTTGCAGATGACACAAAGCTGGGTGGCAGTGTGAACTGTGAGGAGGATTCTATGTGGATGCAGGGTGACTTGGATAGGTTGGGGGAGTGGGCAGATGCATGGCAGATGCAGTTTAATGTGGATAAATGTGAGGTTATCCACTTAGGTGGTAAGAACAAGAAGGCAGGTTATTATCTAAATGGTGTCAGGTTAGGAAAAGGGGAAGTACAACGAGACCTGGGTGTCCTTGTACATCAGTCACTGAAAGTAAGCATGCAGATGCAGCAGGCAGTGAAGCAAGCTAATGGCATGTTGGCCTTCATAACGACAGGAGTTGAGTATTGGAGCAAAGAGCTCCTTCTGCAGTTGTACCGGGCCCTGGTGAGATCGCATCTGGAGTACTGTGTGCAGTTTTGGTCCCCTAATTTGAGGAAGGACATTCTTGCTATTGAGGGAGTGCAGCGTAAGTTCACAAGGTTAATTCCTGGGATGGCGGGACTGCCATATGATGAAAGAATGGAGCAGCTGGGCTTGTATACTCTGGAGTTTAGAAGGGGATCTTATAGAAACGTATAAAATTCTTAGGGGATTCTTAAGGGACACGGTAGATGCAGGAAACATGTTCCCGATGTTAGGGGAGTCCAGAACCAGGAACAACAGTTTAAGAATAAGGGGTAGGCCATCTAGAACTGAGATGAGGAAAAACATTTTCACGCAGAGAGTTGTGAACTTGTGGAATTCCCTGCCTCAGACGGCAGTGGAGGCCGATTCACTGGATGCATTCAAAAGAGAGTTAGATAGAGCTCTTCGGGCTAGCGGAATCAAGGGTTATGGGAGAAGGCAGGAATGAGGTACTGATTGTGGATGATCAGCCATGATCACATTGAATGGTGGTGGTGCTGGCTCGAAGGGCCGAGTGGCCTACTCCTGCACCTATTGTGTATGTTTCTGTGCATCTGTTTGTGTGCACGTCACCAGAGAGGAACACCAAAAATGTGGAGGCTTGTCAGCTCTGTGAATTGTCCCAGGAGTGTAGAATAACAAGGACTCTAAGACGCTTGCCTTCCATCACAGTGAGGAGGTGCCTGGTAGACTCACTGTGGTGGATGTTAAACTGTGTTGCTCGTGTGTTTTGTTATTTTATTCTACGTTATGACTGCGAGGTTCACAATTTTGTTCAGACTGAAAAGTCTGAATGACAATAAAGGATACTTTGACTTTGAATAGACGTAGAGTGAATGAGCGATGGGTGGTCGACAGGGACTCAGTAGGGTCAAGAGCCCGTCTCCACTCAGTATCTCTGAACTGAACTAAAGTAAATGCGTTCCACTAAAGTGTTTACAGTTGTTTAAGAAGGAACTGCAGATGTTGGAAAATCAACGGTAGTCAAAAATGCTGGAGAAACTCAGCGGATGAGGCAGCATCTATAGAGAGAAGGGATAGGTGACATTTCTGGTCGAGACCCTTCTTCAGACTGATGTGGGGGTGGGGGGAGGGCGGAAGAAGAAAGGAAGAGGCGGAGACAGTGGGCTGTGGGAGAGCTGGGAAAGGGGAGAAAGCAAGGACTACCTGAAATTGGAGGTCAATGTTCATACCACTGGGGTGTAAACTACCCAAGCAAAATATAAGGAGCTGCTCCTCCAATTTACGGTGGGACTCACATGGAGGAGGCCCAGGACAGAAAGGTCAGCGTGGCCAGAGTGGTCCCATCTCTCCGCGTAGAGCGTACCTGAGATTTTTGTGGTGATGTGGTTGGTGACGGGCAGCCCGAAGCCTTTCACGGTGCTGGCTCTGATGGTGAATGAGTACGTGGTGCCCGGGTAGAGCCCAACAAACAAGTGGTGCGTCTCGTTTCGCTGCTTGAACACTCGTCCTCTCTGGCTCGAGAGCTCCACATTCGGGTCAAAGGATCCAGCAGCCTTGTAAGTGATCTGAAGAGATTAAAAAAAAGCCGCCATTATCAACTGCAGACCGTTCGAATAAAAGCCCGGGAATGATCAATTTGTTGTGTGGCGGTAGTCAAAAATGCTGGAGAAACTCAGCAGGTGAGGCAGCATTTATGGAGCGAAGGAATAGGCGACGTTTCGGAACGAGACCCGCTGAGTTTCTCCAGCAATTTTGTCTACCTCCGATTTTTCTAGCATCTGCAGTTCTTTCTTAAGCAATTTGTTGACGAGGCATTCCAAAGCAATGGCAGCAGTTGTGTTATTTTATTCAACGGCTCCACGATTCACACAGAGAAATTTGATAGTAAGATTAAACAAAAACTTACCAGTTTGAAGTTTGATCTTTATTTTATGAGGAGTTGCAATGAGGGATTTCGTGAAGACCCCGCCAGCACGCATGCGCGACATTCTTCAAAGCAGTGGTGTGGAATCACAGATTAAACAACGATGACTAAATATAGTAAGATTGAAGAGACTCTATTTACCAGTTGACCTTATAGAGAGGGTTGGGAGCGGAGAGCACGTAATCCCTCATCGTAACTCCTCATAAAATAAAGATCAAGCTTCAAACTGGTAAGTTCTCGTTTAATCTTACTATTTCATTTCAGAGTCACGTGAGTGACTTTGTAAAGATTCCAAAGCTCTGTGATTACATGCCCTGGATCATGTCCATGCTCACACACTGCCGCAATTCTGATGGAAGGAGTATGTTAACGTATTTCAGACTTGACAAGCTGAAAAAATAATATAGTATTTATTAATACAAATCAAAAACCCCTCACTCGGGGATAAATGTTTCTTGGGGACCAGTACTTAACACTGTCTCCGCACACGTAGCGGGAGCGGCCACAGGTTTATTATAAAACCACTGGAATGTAGCTTTGCTGGCCCAACCCGCTGTTGCGAGGATATGTTCCATGGGAACCTCCATGGTTCTTGCCGCTGATGTGGATGCAGCCCTGGTAGAATAGGATTTAAAGATGTTAGTATCAATACCTGCTGCATCCAATACCACCCTGAGCCACCTGGAGATCGTCTGCACCGTCACCCTGTGATGGGGTTTCTTATGGCTGATCAGTAGACCTTTCTCCATTTTCCTCATGGTATGCGTTACTTTAATATACTGACGTATGTAGGTGGCTATGCAGAGCCTCACATCAACGGGGTATGCTGGAAATATTAATTGCAGCCCTGTAGACCCAGGTCTCCATCACAGAGAAAACCGTTGGGGAACCTCCGGTTGGTGGTAGATTGCAATTGTTTTATGATGAATGGTGCTGTATAACATCTGATCGGTTTATATTAGATACTGTGTCAGGTTCTATAATAGAATTTATGAAAGGAGTTGATCCACCTGTACAGAATAAACCTAATCGGGTTTTGGTGTTTTCTGCACCTGAAAATTCTCAGATAAAAGAAGTAAAAAATTTATTTGAAAAAGGAGTAATTAAAAGTACGGGGAATCATCCGCAACAATTTGTGTCAAATATGTTCCCCGGGCCAAAGAAAGATGGGGGTTGTAGAGTCATTCTGGATCTCACAAAATTGAATTCATATGTCCAGTATAGGCATTTCAAAATGGACATCTTCAACACTGCAAAGCAGTTGTTGTCCATAGACTGTTACATGGCTACTATAGACTTAAAAGATGCGTATTATTCTGTGCCAATTCATCTACATTATCGCAGGTACTTGAAGTTTAATTGGATGGGTCAGCTGTGGCAATATAAAGCATTACCTAATGGGTTAAGTTCAGCTCCCAGGCTGTTCACAAAATTATTGAAACCAGCACTTGCATTATTAAGGGCTCAAAATCACATTGTAGGTATGTTAATAAATAATCTAGCGTAGTTTAAAAATACCTTTATGAATGAAATATCGGAGCGATTTCTCTTTAGCGCCGAAATCGCCCGACATGGATCGACTTGGACTGCCTAGAAAAAAATCGGCATTTTAAACCCGCCCCCCCTCCTCTGAAAGGCGCCAAAGTCGCGCACACGGGAAGCGGCAGAACTGCAGCGTGCAGGTCATTTTGATAGACCCATGCAGTTGCCAATGGAAGCTTTAGCTGAATTACAGTCGTGGATTGGAAATGTTGCACAAGCTGCTAAAAATGTTGTTCAGCAACTTTCAGTGGTATTGCAAACTGATGTTAGTGCTCTCGGATGGGGGGCTACGGACAATGACACCAGTTGTGGTGGTAGATGGACTGTCCAAGAGGATTTAATTCTCCAAACATATGGTATCAATTATTTTGAGTTATTGGGGGTATTTTTTGGATTGAAAGCTTATTGTTCTACAATGAAGGACTTGCATGTTCAATTACAAGGAGACAATACCACAGCTGTAGCATATATCAATCACATGGGTGGAGTAAGATCAGTATCATGTGATTATCTGGTCAACCTGATGTGGCATTGGTGTGTATCTAGGAATATCTGGCTTTAAGCTATCTATCTCCCAGGGAAAGACAATGTTGTGGCAGACAACAGATCACGAAAGTTCAAAGACAATACAGAATGGATGTTAAATCCACAAGTTTTCAAAAAGATTGTCAGTCGGTATGGGTTACCGGACATTTCTCTGTTTGTGTCCAGATTAAATCACCAGTTGCCTAAATACGTCTCATGGGAGCCTGACCCAGGAGCAGTAGCGGTGGATGCATTCTCGCTACATTGGGGAAATATGTTCTTCTATGCTGTTCCCCCATTCTGCCTGATTAGGCAATGTCTCACCAAAATAGAGCAAGACTCCGCCACAGGCGTTTTGGTGGATCCAAACTGGCCTACACAGCCATGGTTCCCATTGATGCTTAGAATGATAATTTGTTGGTACAACCAGTGACAGAAGAAGTTCATCCCCATTGCATGATCATATTAATTTGTTCATCTGCAGGTTCTGACCAGACCATTACGAGGGCTTGGACTGTCGGATAGGACAATGGATGTCATAACTGCAGCTTGGAGAGATAGCACTAAGAAACAATATATGTCTCATATAAAGAAATGGGAAGCTTTTTGTATTCAGTCTGATATATCTTATCATACTGCAAACATATCGGATGTATTGAAGTTCCTTGCTATGTTGCATTTTGATCAGCACCTTAGTTATAGTGCCATTAATAGTGCTCGTAGTGCTTTATCTTCCTATTTACGACAATTTTCAGATCATCAATCTATCGGGTCTCATCCATTAATATCCCGATTCATGAGAGGGATTTTTAATAAAAATCCTCCCAAACCCAGATATACACAAATTTGGGATGTCAGTATAGTTCTTACATTGCTTTGGCAATGGGCTCCAATTACGTCACTGTCTTTTCAGAAGTTAACATTTAAAGTGGTAATGATCATGGTACTAGTGTCAGCACAAAGTGTACAAACATTGCAAATGTTACGTTTGGATTGTATACATTTGTCTACAGATAACATTACTTTTTACGTTTATGATCTAATCAAACAAAGCAGACCGGGGAAGTCTGGAACCAAGGTAATCTTTAGAGCATATCCTGTCGACCACACTTTGTGTGTGGTTAAGCATCTGACTCAATATATTGAAGTAACCAAGAGTCTCCGGGGTTGTGAGACAGCAATGCTTATTACCCATAAAATAACATATAAAAAAGTGTCAGTACAAACTATTTCTAGATGGTTGAAACAGGTTTTGGATTTAGCTGGAGTAGACTCTGATGTGTTTAAATCTCACTCCACCAGGGCAGCATCCACATCCGCGGCGAAGGCACAGGACGTGCCGCTCGACCAAATTTTAGAGGCCGCAGGATGGTGTAAAGAATAAACTTTTTCCAAGTTTTACAATAAACCTGTTGTCACGGTGCCAGGGTTTGGACACGCAGTGTTGGGTTCTGTTTAATTGTTTGCTTTCTTTTATGTAATGGTTTTATATCTTTTGTTGTAATCTCCCCCTGGGATAGAGGGATTATTACTTATCTTTTCTTTTTTATTATTATTTTTAAAATACTTATTGCATAATTCAAGCAATGTTCAATATATATTATTTACTCACTACTGTGTCAACTGAAGCAGTGTGTCGTATGGAATGAATCCACGGTATGAAAATCACAGAGCTTCAAAATCTTCACGTAGTCACTCACGTGACTCCGAAATAGTAAGATTAAACGAGATCTTACCTGTTTGAAGTTTGATCTTACGAGGAGTTACGGTGAGGGATTACGTGCCCTCCGCTCCCGATCCTCATAATCTAAACGATCATCTGGTAGTTCTAGTCTTGTGTGAGCCTTACTATCTTAGTTCGGCTATTGGTTCTGTGTTTTTCACGCCGTTGCTTTGAAGTATGCCGAGCATGCGCCTGGCGGGGCTCACCATAACTCCTCATAAAATAAAGATCAAACTTCGAACAGGTAAGTACTCGTTTAATCTCACTATTATATGTTGCTTGGAACCTGGAATTACTGTTAAAAAAATGTTCGGTACATCCTATATCCTGTGAAGCTGGAGGAATGATGATATTCTACTGATAATGCATGCAGGAAACCATTGAAAGATGCACAAATATCATTAGGATTCATATTATCAAAAATCCTAGTGCTACAGTAGCAGTAAGAGTAGCGTGTGTGTGTGTACGTGAAATATATTTACTGCTTCTGCTGCAGTTGAATTTCAAGTCTCATGAGCTGAATATTTATGTCTATGTGACAGGATATCACGGCATTATTTCTGACCTGCAGCACACGCAAAAGGGACTGTTGTATTAAGAGATAACGTGACGTTCCAGAGAATGGATGGAAAATCTCAGATCCTGCAACAAATGCTTTCATTTGTCCATCAATATTTATGAAATAAGCATGAAGGCACTATCATGAAAGTATAAATTATAATGTGACTGTATGTCGGTAATGTGGAAACGTTTTTGTGAAAAGGGAATTCACCGCTGATCCATCAGTGGGCGAACATAAATGTCACCCTCACTCATGGCGCTACTTGAAGAGAAATGCCAAACCGCCTATAAATGATGGGGTCTCTTACAAGGAGTACATGTATGAAATATTATTGTGCAAAGAATATTATTAGTTCTTCTGAAGACAAAGTCAAGTTCAATATTTTTTGGTTCTGTCAATTATTCGCTTTGTTTCCTTCCAAATGTTTTCTCATTTTTCATAAAACAGTATATTATTCAAAATGATCTACGAGACAATGAAACATATTGTTAATAGTCTTATTTAGAGTATTATTCCAATCCACATTCCTGTCTACAAAGGTCAAGGTCTGAACTTTTCTCTCGAAGTTGAAACGGCATCAACGTGTTTTGGCCGTCGAGGCCTGTGGTGAAATGGCTGTTCTGAGTTGTGTGTCAATGTCTAGAAGATGAGCAATACCGACAATATATTATGAGGAAATCAGGATCTAAGGACATGGAATGGAGGTCGGGAGATTACTTTTTCATAAGATCCAAAGAATCATAGTTAAACAGCACAGAAAAAGGCTGTTCGGCCCATCACATCCATGCCTACCAAGATGCCTACCTGAGCTTGACCCATTTGCCTGCGTTTGGCCCGTCTCCCTCTTAAACCTTTCCCGTCAAAATATCCGGTAAGTACATTTTGGGCTCAATGAACTCTCTTTGTGCTTCATAATTCGATATTTCTGGAGTTTCCAGTAATTTTGGCTCTTGTATTTTGTTTAGAGCAGAATAGAAAGAGCATTCTTCCTCAACATCCTTATCTTAATATGATAGCAAACCCAGCGGAGAATTAAGGGCCTGTCCCACTTGGGCGTCATTTACGTAACATCATTTACGCGTCATGACACGTGCGACGTGATGCGCTTGTGATGCGAGCATGGTGCGCATTACGCGCGCATCGTGCGTGGTGACGTAGGCAGTGGCGCGCGGCGCTCCAGGATTTTGGGATGTACAAAATCTTCACGCGCCATCTATGTGACGCGTAAGTGATGCCCAAGTGGGACAGGCCCTTAAGCAAGGGAAGAGAAGAGAAATTTCCCTGACTGTTACAACACACAGGCAACACTAAACCACAATGGAATACGATTTTCGTGAACTCTAAACAAAGCCTTTATCTCGGACACCTTTTGTCCCACAGTTACCGGTAAGTTTATATATTTATAATAACTCATGAAATCAAACCCCATATATTTCTCCTGAAGAAGAAAATCACAAATTTCTGGTTGTACTAATAATATAACTGCCGTGTGTATTTTAGAAAGTACATTCGAAATGTCATTGCACATCCGAGTTTCAACAGCGTCAGAACCTTTAGTTACTTGGGGACTGAAGATGATTAAAGGAATTAACTTTAGGTTTATTCAGAACTAATCTCAAGGGCATCTTTCATGATGGGGAGTAAGTCGATGATCCGCATGAATCATTTCCACATATAAATATCTTACTTAACTACTCATCGGGGCACGGCGTGTGCTTAACAATAATCCCGATTTAATTAGTTTCATCATCTTGGATAATGCCAGGGACCCAGCTCTGAGAGTGATAGATGCCATCAATTAGCAGTCAGCGTTCAAAGTTTTCAATGTTCCTCCAACTGCAATTATAAGGTTTCAAATGGGGTGTGAGATTGCAACCTTCACGTGGTCCACCCTGTTTTGACGAATGCAATCAACCCGACGTGCACGATCAAATAAGATCAAATAGAACGAGTTGTCCTACAACTTTAGGCTGCGAATGCAGAGCAGAACAACAGACAGCCAACCATGTCATCTCTGGGTGCCCGCTCTACCACCCACCAAATGGAGCTCTGTCAGGGCCTGGCAGACATTGACGCCAACAGAGACACCAACCTGGCTGCTCAACACCCGGTGCGAGATCTAACTATTCCTTTGGTTTATGTTTCATTCGCAAGAAGAAGAAGGTTTCAAAGAAGCACAAGAGGGAGATTGATCGATGGTCATTTGTTGATTTACCTCATAGAGAGTGATGATCCCATTGGTTTCGTTTGGTGGCTTCCATTGGAGATAGATCTTCTCTTCAAATGGACCTCCTTGAATCGATTCCATGGGCACCAGACCTGGTACTGTTGGGCAGAATACAACAATAACGTTAGCTTAGCTTAGAAACAAGAGACTGCAGATGCTGGGTAACTCATGAAAAGGGCCAGAGTGCTGGAGTAACTCAGCGAGTCAAGCAGCATCTGTGTATGTATGTCAGTGAATGTGTGTGTGAGTGCGTGTGTGTGTGAGTGTGTGTGTGTGTGTGTGTGTGTGTGTGTGTGTGTGTGTGTGTGTGTGTGTGTGTGTGTATGTGTGTGTGTGTGTGTGTGTGTGTGTGTGTGTGTGTGTGTGTGAGTGTGTGTGTGTGTGTGTGTGTGTGTGTGTGTGTGTGTGAGTGTGTGAGTGTGTGAGTGTGTGTGTGTGTGTGTGTGTGTGTAAGTGTGTGTATGTCGGTAACTGTGTGTGAGTGTGTGTGTGTGAGTGTGTGTGTGTATTTGTGAGTGTGAGTGTGTGTATTTGTGAGTGTGAGTGTGTGTGTGTGAGAGTGTGTGTGTGTGTGTATGTGTGCGTGTGTGTATATGTGTGTGTGTGTGTGTGTATTTGTGAGTGTGAGTGTGAGTGTGTGTGTGTGTATTTGTCAGTGTGTGTGTGTGTGTATTTGTGTGTGTGTGTGTGTGTATTTGTGAGTGTGTGTGTGTGTGTATTTGTGTGTGTGTGTGTGTGTGTGTGTGTATTTGTGAGTGTGTGTGTGTGTGTGTGTGTGTGTATTTGTGAGTGTGTGTGTGTGTGTGTATTTGTGTGTGTGTGTGTGTGTGGGGTGATGGGGTGGGTTTGCTGACATGGGTAAGAGGACAGATTTAGTTTACTATCAGGTAACCACTGTGTAGATTGCCTTGCAGTTTAGGACCCAGCGTTGATCGACAGTAAGTGGATAGTAACTAGTTGCAGCCAGCGTCTGCTTGTCCGCTGCTGAAATGGCTGAATACTTTGATACGATGTCAGTCCAATGGTGACAAGTGGACGGGAGGCTGAGATTTGTCTTTAATTTATTCAAACGCTTGCTAATTAAATTGACATTACACCAAATAGTGTTAAATTATTCACGGCATTTATACTGTTTGGGAAAAAAAACTATAATTAAAAGGCTGACAACTAATAAATAAACCAAATGACAACTTGGAAATAAAAACTGACCTATGGCTGGGCGGAAAGTCAGAAAGACTTACTGGCCGTGCCACGCTGTTGACAAATAGAGAGCGTTAGATTGCTCGGTGATGTGGAGTTGGAGCCACCTGTCACAGTTGCACCAGGCAAGCATTTAATTGACTATTTCATTGCGTTTCCATCTTGCATGCTTCATCTGCAGAGCTGACATAAGGATGACGTACTGGGGCTGAGGAGGACTGATTAAGGGCCTGTCCCACGCACGTGATTTTTTTGGAGACTTGCCGGCACCCGTCATAGTTGCAGCAGGTGGCCAGAAATTTTCAACATGTTGAAAATCCAGCGGCGGCCAGAACAAGGTACGACCATACAGGCGTCACGTGTCGACATGTCGCAGGGTGACGCCTGTATGGTGGTGAGTAGTCGCCCAAAGAGTTGTATCTTTTCCTGGTCGCCGTTGAAGTTCCCGGTGACCTGCTGCGACTAATGACGGGTGCCGGCAGTCGTAGAAAAATTTGTGTAAGTGGGACAGGCCCTTACACATTCATCTCCCCCTGGAACCTGGGTGGTTGACTTGCACAGAGTCATAGAGTGATACAGCGTAGAAACAGGCCACTCCGCCCAACTTGCCCACACCGGCCAACAATGTCCCAGCTACACTAGTCCCACTTGCTTGCGTTTGGTCCATAACCCTCCATACCTGTCGTATCCATGTACCTGTCTAACTGTTAAATGTTGGGATAGTCCCAGCCTCAACTACCTCCTCCGCAGCTCGTTCCATACACCCACCACCCTCTGTGTTAAAAAGTTACTCCTTGGGATCCTATTAAATCCATTCCCCCCCTCACCTTGAACCTATGTCCTCTGGTCCTCGGTTCACCTACTCTGGGCAAGAGAGTCTGTGCATCTACCCGATCTATTCCTTTCATGATTTTATACACCTCTATAAGATCACCCCTCATCCTCCTGCGCTCCATGGAATAGAGACCCAGCCTACTCAACCTCTCCCTGTAGCTTACACCCTCTAGTCCTGGCAACATCCTCGTTAATCTTCGCTGTAGCCTTTCCAGCTTGACAACCTCTTTCCTATAACTTGGTGTCAAGAAATGAACACAAATGCGGTCTCACCAATGTCTCATATAACTGCAAAACTACCTCCCAAGATAGACACAAAGTGCTGGAGTAACTCAGCGGGACAGGCAGCATCTCTGGAGAGAAGAAATGGGTGACGTTTTGGGTTGAGACCATTCGTCAGACTCCCCACATCTACAATACTCTGATAGATGAATGCCAATGTGGCAATGTGATTTCAGTCCATGGATCCTGCAGATTTGGTCAGTAATAATACAACAGGCAAAGTGCTGGAGACCGCCACGGTGGCGCAGCGGTAGAGTTGCTGCCTTACAGCGCTTGCAGCGCCAGAGACACGGGTTCGATCCCGACTATGGGTGCTGTCTGTACGGAGTTTGTACGTTCTCCCCGTGACCTGCGTGGGTTTTCTCTGAGATCCTCGGGTTCCTCCCACACTCCAAAGACGTTCAGGTTTGTAGGTTAATTGGCTTGGTGTAAATGTGTAAATCGTCCCCAGTGTGTGTAGGATAGTGTTTGTGTGTCTGTTGAAAGACCTGTTTCCGCACTGTATCACTAAACTAAACTACACTAAACTCAGCGGGTCAGGCGGCATCTGTGGAAGGAATGGGCAGACAGCGATTTGGGTCGGGACCCTTCCTCAGACTGATGTTGGGGAGAGAGCTCCTACAATCGCCCCCATCACATCCGCCCATCTTCAGTTAATTCAATGCACTCAGTGTGGGAGTGCAGGTTCTACAAAGTCTACGGGACCAGACGACAGCCTAACTGTGGCACTGGAGACGTGCTCGCCAGAACCAGCTGTGTCGACCCAAACTGTTCCAGTGTTTACACTGAAAATGTAAAGCATTTTCTCAGACTATCTTTAACCAGACTCTACCTTGCACTAAACGTCATTCTCTTCATCCTGTATCTGTACACAGTGGACGGCTCGACTGTAATCATGTGTTGTCTTTCCACTGGCTGGTTAGCACGCAACACAAGCTTTTCACTGTTCACAAGTGACAATAAACTCAATACAACTAAATTAAGCTCATAGTATGATTCTAATCTGATTTATAACCATTCTCTCAATTTAGTTCCGTTAGTTTACATATAGTCACGTGTACAGAGAAACAGTGAGCCAGTGAGAAGCTCGTTCTGCGCGCTGTCCAGTCACATCCCATCGTTCATGTGGACAACAGATCTCTTGGAACAAAGGGCAGAGTCGCCACCTTGCAGCAACTTCCGTCTCTGAAGAGTCCGACCTTGGCCCAAGGAGATGTGCGGTTTCTTATTTCCTCCCGTTAAGGCCGGGTGTGGTGGCGACACATGGTGGGTGATGTAGGGGTGGGCCTGTCCTCACGCCATGCCCGACATCAGCCCCTTCCACCGCCGCCCCGTGCAGCTGTCGCAGGCTGCAATCCATCCGCTCGCTCACCGATCCAGTGCCTCCGGGACACCGGGCATTAAAGCGGGAAATATGAAATGGCATCGCTCCCCTGCACCAAGATGGGACTTTTCAGAGTCTTGGGAGTTGCATGATGGTGTCCGCCTGTTGTTATTATATTCCTGCAGCAACGCAGCAACCCAGCAATGCAGCAACACACCAACCCGGCAATGCAGCAATCCAGCAATGCAGCAACGCAGCAAACCAGCAATACAGCAACCCAGCAATGCAGCAACCCTCAATGCAGCAACCCAGCAACCCAGCAACCCGGCAATGCAGCAACCCCGCAACGCAGCAACCCAGCAATGCAACAACCCAACAACGCAGCAACCCATCAATGCATCAACCCCGCAATGCAGCAACGCAGCAACCCAGCAACCCTCAATGCAGCAACCCAGCAATGCAGCAACCCAGCAATGCAGCAACCCAACAATGCAGCAACACAGCAACCCGGCAATGCAGCAACGCAGCAATGCAACAACCCAGCGATGCAGCAACACAACCGGACATCACAGCAATGCAGCAACCCAGCAATGCAGCAACCCAGCAATGCAGCAACGCAGCAAGGCAACCCGGCAACACAGCAAACCAGCAACGCAGCAACCTAGCATATACTGCAATCAATAAGATAATTATCTGGTCCAAAATAGGCAATAGGATGATGTGACATGGCAGCATAGTGACACTTTGGTAGAGTTGCTGCCTCACAGCGCCAGAGACCCGGGTTCCATCCCGACCAAGGGTGCAGTCTGTATGGAGTTTGTACGTTCATGTGACCTGCGTGGGTTTTCTCCAGGTGCTCCGATTTCCTCCCACACTCCAAAGATGTACAATTTAGTAGGGTAATTGGCTCAGTATAATTGTAAATTGTTCCTAGTGCGTGTAGGATAGCGTTAGTGTGCGGGGATCGGCGCGGACTCGGTGGGCCGAAGGGCCTGTTTCCGCGCTGTATCTCTACACTAAACCAAAGACTGGATGGCGGACAGAGCAAGCCTCTCAGTGGCCACCCCTGCACTTCCATGTGCCAAGGTCCACGGGTCCTTCTTCCCAAACTCACCACGGAGGTTCAGGGTGTGTGTGACCTATGGCTGACCTATGGCTGGGCGGAAAGTCAGAAAGACTTACTGGCCGTGCCACGCTGTTGACAAATAGAGAGCGTTAGATTGCTCGGTGATGTGGAGTTGGAGCCACCTGTCACAGTTGCACCAGGCAAGCATTTAATTGACTATTTCATTGCGTTTCCATCTTGCATGCTTCATCTGCAGAGCTGACATAAGGATGACGTACTGGGGCTGAGGAGGACTGATTAAGGGCCTGTCCCACGCACGTGATTTTTTTGGAGACTTGCCGGCACCCGTCATAGTTGCAGCAGGTGGCCAGAAATTTTCAACATGTTGAAAATCCAGCGGCGGCCAGAACAAGGTACGACCATACAGGCGTCACGTGTCGACATGTCGCAGGGTGACGCCTGTATGGTGGTGAGTAGTCGCCCAAAGAGTTGTATCTTTTCCTGGTCGCCGTTGAAGTTCCCGGTGACCTGCTGCGACTAATGACGGGTGCCGGCAGTCGTAGAAAAATTTGTGTAAGTGGGACAGGCCCTTACACATTCATCTCCCCCTGGAACCTGGGTGGTTGACTTGCACAGAGTCATAGAGTGATACAGCGTAGAAACAGGCCACTCCGCCCAACTTGCCCACACCGGCCAACAATGTCCCAGCTACACTAGTCCCACTTGCTTGCGTTTGGTCCATAACCCTCCATACCTGTCGTATCCATGTACCTGTCTAACTGTTAAATGTTGGGATAGTCCCAGCCTCAACTACCTCCTCCGCAGCTCGTTCCATACACCCACCACCCTCTGTGTTAAAAAGTTACTCCTTGGGATCCTATTAAATCCATTCCCCCCCTCACCTTGAACCTATGTCCTCTGGTCCTCGGTTCACCTACTCTGGGCAAGAGAGTCTGTGCATCTACCCGATCTATTCCTTTCATGATTTTATACACCTCTATAAGATCACCCCTCATCCTCCTGCGCTCCATGGAATAGAGACCCAGCCTACTCAACCTCTCCCTGTAGCTTACACCCTCTAGTCCTGGCAACATCCTCGTTAATCTTCGCTGTAGCCTTTCCAGCTTGACAACCTCTTTCCTATAACTTGGTGTCAAGAAATGAACACAAATGCGGTCTCACCAATGTCTCATATAACTGCAAAACTACCTCCCAAGATAGACACAAAGTGCTGGAGTAACTCAGCGGGACAGGCAGCATCTCTGGAGAGAAGAAATGGGTGACGTTTTGGGTTGAGACCATTCGTCAGACTCCCCACATCTACAATACTCTGATAGATGAATGCCAATGTGGCAATGTGATTTCAGTCCATGGATCCTGCAGATTTGGTCAGTAATAATACAACAGGCAAAGTGCTGGAGACCGCCACGGTGGCGCAGCGGTAGAGTTGCTGCCTTACAGCGCTTGCAGCGCCAGAGACACGGGTTCGATCCCGACTATGGGTGCTGTCTGTACGGAGTTTGTACGTTCTCCCCGTGACCTGCGTGGGTTTTCTCTGAGATCCTCGGGTTCCTCCCACACTCCAAAGACGTTCAGGTTTGTAGGTTAATTGGCTTGGTGTAAATGTGTAAATCGTCCCCAGTGTGTGTAGGATAGTGTTTGTGTGTCTGTTGAAAGACCTGTTTCCGCACTGTATCACTAAACTAAACTACACTAAACTCAGCGGGTCAGGCGGCATCTGTGGAAGGAATGGGCAGACAGCGATTTGGGTCGGGACCCTTCCTCAGACTGATGTTGGGGAGAGAGCTCCTACAATCGCCCCCATCACATCCGCCCATCTTCAGTTAATTCAATGCACTCAGTGTGGGAGTGCAGGTTCTACAAAGTCTACGGGACCAGACGACAGCCTAACTGTGGCACTGGAGACGTGCTCGCCAGAACCAGCTGTGTCGACCCAAACTGTTCCAGTGTTTACACTGAAAATGTAAAGCATTTTCTCAGACTATCTTTAACCAGACTCTACCTTGCACTAAACGTCATTCTCTTCATCCTGTATCTGTACACAGTGGACGGCTCGACTGTAATCATGTGTTGTCTTTCCACTGGCTGGTTAGCACGCAACACAAGCTTTTCACTGTTCACAAGTGACAATAAACTCAATACAACTAAATTAAGCTCATAGTATGATTCTAATCTGATTTATAACCATTCTCTCAATTTAGTTCCGTTAGTTTACATATAGTCACGTGTACAGAGAAACAGTGAGCCAGTGAGAAGCTCGTTCTGCGCGCTGTCCAGTCACATCCCATCGTTCATGTGGACAACAGATCTCTTGGAACAAAGGGCAGAGTCGCCACCTTGCAGCAACTTCCGTCTCTGAAGAGTCCGACCTTGGCCCAAGGAGATGTGCGGTTTCTTATTTCCTCCCGTTAAGGCCGGGTGTGGTGGCGACACATGGTGGGTGATGTAGGGGTGGGCCTGTCCTCACGCCATGCCCGACATCAGCCCCTTCCACCGCCGCCCCGTGCAGCTGTCGCAGGCTGCAATCTATCCGCTCGCTCACCGATCCAGTGCCTCCGGGACACCGGGCATTAAAGCGGGAAATATGAAATGGCATCGCTCCCCTGCACCAAGATGGGACTTTTCAGAGTCTTGGGAGTTGCATGATGGTGTCCGCCTGTTGTTATTATATTCCTGCAGCAACGCAGCAACCCAGCAATGCAGCAACACACCAACCCGGCAATGCAGCAATCCAGCAATGCAGCAACGCAGCAAACCAGCAATACAGCAACCCAGCAATGCAGCAACCCTCAATGCAGCAACCCGGCAACCCGGCAACCCGGCAATGCAGCAACCCCGCAACGCAGCAACCCAGCAATGCAACAACCCAACAACGCAGCAACCCATCAATGCATCAACCCCGCAATGCAGCAACGCAGCAACCCAGCAACCCTCAATGCAGCAACCCAGCAATGCAGCAACCCAGCAATGCAGCAACCCAACAATGCAGCAACACAGCAACCCGGCAATGCAGCAACGCAGCAATGCAACAACCCAGCGATGCAGCAACACAACCGGACATCACAGCAATGCAGCAACCCAGCAATGCAGCAACCCAGCAATGCAGCAACGCAGCAAGGCAACCCGGCAACACAGCAAACCAGCAACGCAGCAACCTAGCATATACTGCAATCAATAAGATAATTATCTGGTCCAAAATAGGCAATAGGATGATGTGACATGGCAGCATAGTGACACTTTGGTAGAGTTGCTGCCTCACAGCGCCAGAGACCCGGGTTCCATCCCGACCAAGGGTGCAGTCTGTATGGAGTTTGTACGTTCATGTGACCTGCGTGGGTTTTCTCCAGGTGCTCCGATTTCCTCCCACACTCCAAAGATGTACAATTTAGTAGGGTAATTGGCTCAGTATAATTGTAAATTGTTCCTAGTGCGTGTAGGATAGCGTTAGTGTGCGGGGATCGGCGCGGACTCGGTGGGCCGAAGGGCCTGTTTCCGCGCTGTATCTCTACACTAAACCAAAGACTGGATGGCGGACAGAGCAAGCCTCTCAGTGGCCACCCCTGCACTTCCATGTGCCAAGGTCCACGGGTCCTTCTTCCCAAACTCACCACGGAGGTTCAGGGTGCGATGTGAGGGGGCAGTGTGTGTCTCATCGCTCTCTGATGCGACCCACCATGCTGGGAGTCAGCGGAAGGGATGACTATTGACTGGAGTTGTTGATCTACAGCCCTGCAGCCCAGAGTTTATTTAAACAGGCAAATTGCCTCCGCCTCATGCGGCAAATGATGAATCAAGGAATCATTATGTTTTGGAATTACTAATGCGTGAGCAATTTCATCTGCACAAAATGCACCATTTAAATAATTTACATGAAATATTTATAATATAAATAAAGCACACAGAGAGCTGGAGTAACTCAGCGGGTCAGGCAGCATCTGTGGAGAACATGGATAGGTGACATTTCTGGTTGGGTCTCTTCTTCAGACTGATTGGGGGAAGGGTGGGGGGAGGGAGAAAGTTGGCAGAGAGGGGGGGGCGGGACATTGCCAGGACATCGCCTGCTTTCACCCCCCCCCCCCCCCCACTGTCCCTAAAAAACAGTCTGACGAAGGGTCTCAACCCAAATCGTCTCCTATCCCATTTGTTCTCCAGAGATACTGCCTGACCTGCCGAGGTACTCCAGCACTTTGTGTTTTTTTTTTAAACCGGCATCTGCAGTTCCTAGTTTTGAACAAAAGCACCCTTATAGTATGTGTACCACATCAGTACAGTCACGGCTGTCTAAGTGTTTAATAACTGCATAAATAGGACAACGTGAATCTCTGATTTATAGTCTCTGGCGATGCACGGAATACAGAGTAGGTTGATTTAGCTCAAGAAGATACGATGCTTCAAGCCAGTTAATATTTCTGTTTTAAATTAAAGTTATTTATCAGGATTTTGACTGTCACTTTCTCTTGGAGTCATATTAAATAAAAGTTGAAGATCTATAATCAGACGGCTGGTAACCAGAAAACACCACTGTTCATTTTTATTTATGTGTGAGAGCAAGCGATTTATCACTGATACGTGAGTGAGTGGACGGAAGATACAGTTGTATGTTTATGAATCATGCCAACTTAATTGAAAAGACAAAACTCAGGAAATGTGCAAATCAATGATCACGAAAAATATCTCATCATCTGTTGCCTCTGAGGAAAAAAAAAGAAATTCTGTAATGAAAATTAATGTTTAGAGACACAAGGAACTGTTGATGGAAAAGACACAAAGTGCTGGAGTAACTTAGCGGGCCAGGCTGCGTCTATGGAGCAAAGGAATAGGTGACGTTTCGGGTCGAGACCCTTCTTCAGACTGGGGGTGGGGGGGGGCGGGAAGAAGAAAGGAGGAGGCGGAGACTGTGGGAGAGCTGGGAAGGGGAGGGGAAGGAGGGAGAAAGCAAGGACTACCTGAAATTGGAGAAGTCAATGTTCATACCGCTGGGGTGTTAACTGCCCAAGCAATATATGAAGTGCCGTGCTGCTCCTCCAATTTATGGTGGGACTCACTGTGGCCATGGAGGAGGCCCAGGACGGAAAGGTCGGATTTGGAATGGGAGGGGGAGTTGAAGTGCTGAGCCACCGGGAGATCAGGTTGGTTGTTGGGGACTGAGCGGAGGTGTTGGGTGAACATGGTGGAATAGTTTATCATTTGTTGAGTATTATGACGGTGAGTCCGGTTTTGTTCTTTACTATACTGTATATATTATTTTAATATTTCAATAACCTGGCCCTAAATGTTAAAGATCTATTTTGTTCCTTCCCCCTCTGCTACTTAAAGGAAACATTACGTGGCCAATGTGATCGACAGGTCGCTAATGAATCACAGAGGCCTGGTGTTGAATGTTATCGGAAATGAGTGGACGTTGTGCGGAAAGTCCTCGTCTCCTCGTGCGGGGAGAAATGTAATCGGACCTCACACCTGGCAGAGAACAACAAATGGGCAAATTTGGAACGATATCACTCTCACAACTACAAAAGCCCAAGGAAAGGGGAAAAATGGCGGGAAATCAAAAGAAGGCAGCATTTTAAAACATCAGCAGCAAATTGATCATGAAATTATTGATCTCCACAAACACTGCATAGCCGTGCTGGGTGGCACGGTGATGCAGCTAGTAGAGCTGCTGCCTCATAGCACCAGGGTCCTGGGTTCGATCCTGACCTTGGCTGCTTTCTGCGTGGAGTTTGCACAACTCCCTGTGACCGTGTGTGGGTTTCCTCCGGGTGCTCCGGTTTCCTCCCACATCCCAAAGACGTGCAGCTTTGTAGGCTAAAAAAATGGCCCTCTCTAAATTGTCCCCAGGGAAAGTGGGATAACATAGAACTAGGGTGAACAGGTGATCGCTGGTCGGCGCGGACTAGGTGGGCCGAAGGGCCTGTTGTATCTCTATAACAAAACTAAACCTAAAACTTAACACTATAATGAAAGAGATAAAAGATAATCACACATCTTGTGTGTTGAGTTATGGAGCTGATATGCCCTCAATGTTTGCAATCACAGCCATTAATTACTGCAATGTGTGTATTTACCATTATGATCAACACTGCCTGCCCCATGCCATTAATTTGCAGACTTGCATTATCCAGTACTGTCTTTGCAGCCTCAGTAACCGCACGGTAAACCTCCATTGCTACATCTCTACACAATAAGATTTGTCCAGTATAAAAATCTAATTTCAGGGTGAAAGCACAAGCTCTTACCCAGAGTTGGAGAATTCGGAAGACATCGGTTTAAGGCGAGGGGGGGATAGATTGAATAGAAAGTTGAGGGGCAACATTTTCAATCAGAGGGTGGTGGCTGTATGGAATGAGCTGCCAAATGGAGACTACATCTAAAAGACACTTGGACAGGTACCTGCATCGGAAAGATTTCGAGGGCCAAACACAAAGAAATGCGACTAGTTTAGTTGGGGCATCTTGGACTAGCATGGACGAGTCGGGCTGAAGGGCCACGTTTCTGTGCTGAACGACTCAACCACCAAATCACAATCGCATTCTTTGCCAGTTCACAACCCAGAACGTGAACTCCACTCTGTAATCTGCCAAATATAGAAACAAGGAACTGCTGATGCTGCTTTACAAAAAAAGATACACAAGTCCTGGAGGAACTCAGCGGATCAAGCGGCTTCTGTGGAGAGAATCAACTAATTAAGCTTTAGGTCGGTAGCCTTCCTCAAAGTGGCAAGGGTCTTGACCTGAAACACTGTCTGTCCATTCCCTCCACAGATGCTGCCTGACACATATCTGAGGAAGGATGTGCTGGCTCTGGAGAGGGTCCAGAGGAGATTTACAAGAATGATCCCAGGAATGAGTGGGTTAGCATATGATGTGCGTTTGACGGCACTGGGCCTGTACTCGCTCGAGTTTAGAAGAATGAGGGGGGAGCTCATTCAAACATACGGAATAGTGAAAGGCTTGGATAGAGTGGATGTGGAGAGGATGTTTCCACTAGCAGCAAAGTCTACGACTAGCGGTCACAGCCTCAGAATTAAAGGATGTTCTTTAATTTTAAGCAGATGAGGAGGAATTTCTAGTCAGAGGGTGGTGAATCTGTAGAATTCTTTGCAACAGAAGGCTGTGGAGGCCAATGGGTACATTTAAGGCAGAGATAGATACATTCTTGATTAGTACGGGGGTCAGAAGTTATGGGAAGAAGCCAGGAGAATGGGGTTAGGAAGGAGAGATAGATCAGCCATGATTGAAAGGTGGAGTAGACTTGATGGGCCGAATGGCCTAATTCTACTCCTATCACTTATGTTCTTATGACCCGCTGAGTTCCCCCAGCACCTTGAGATTTCACTCATTCTGCCGACTTGGTAAGTTACTTTCACATGTCACATGTACTGAGGTACAGCGAAATACATTTATGTACAGAGTTCAGTACAAGTATCACTATGCAGTCAAAAGTGCTGGAGAAACTCAGCGGGTGCGGCAGCATCTATGAAGTGAAGGAAATAGGCAACGTTTCGGTCCGCAACCCTACATCAGTCTGAAGAAAGGTTTCGGCCCAAAACGTTGCCTATTTCCTTCACTCCATAGATGCTGCTGCACCCGCTGAGTTTCTCCAGCACTTTTGGCTACCTTAGATTTTCCAGCATCTGCAGTTCCATCTTGCTTTTCCATATCACTATGCAGTGACCAGAGTGATGTCGGAAGGCTCGGTGCTGGGACCCCAGTTATTTACAATATACATGAACGATGTAGATGAGGGAATTAAATGTGTCATCTCCAAATTTGCAGATGACACAAAGCTGGGTGGCAGTGTGAGCTGCGATGAGGATGCTATGAGGCTGCAGGGTGACTTGGACAGGTTGGGTGAGTGGGTAGATGCATGGCAGATGCAGTATAGCGTGGATAAATGTGAGGTTATCCACTTTAGTGGCAAGAACAGGAAAACAGATTATTATCTGAATGGTGTCAGATTAGGAAAAGGGGAGGTGCAACGAGACCTGGGTGTGCTTGTACATCAGTCACTGAAAGTAGGCATGCAGGTACAGCAGGCAGTGAAGAAAGCTAATGGCAACTGGGCCTTCATTGCGAGAGGATTTGAGTTTAGGAGCAAGGAGGTCCCACTGCAGGTGTACAGGGCCCTGGTGAGACCGCACCTGGAGTATTGTGTGCAATTTTGGTCTCCTAATTTGAAGAAGCTATTGAGGGAGTGCAGCGTAGGTTCATCAGGTTAATTCCCAGGATGGCGGGACTGTCATATGATGAAAGAATGGATCGACTGGCCTTATATTCACTGGAATTTATAAGGATGAGAGGGGGTCTTATAGAAACATGTAAAATTCTTAAGGGATTGGATAGATTAGATGCAGGACAAATGTTCCCGGTGTTGGGGGAGTCCAGAACCAAGGGTCACAGTTTAAGAATAAGGAGTCGGCATTTAGGACTGAGATGAGGAAAAACATTTTCACCCAGAGAGTTGTAAATCTGTGGAATTATCTGCTGCAGAAGGCAGTGGAGGCCAATTCACTGGATGTTTTCAACAGAGAGTTGGGTTTAGCTCTTCGGGCTAACGAATTCAAGGGATATGGGCAGAAAGCAGGAACGGGGTACTGATTGTGGATGATCAGCCATGATGATACTGGATGGCGGTGCTGGCTCGAAGGGCTGAATGGCCTACTCCTGCACCTATTGTCTATGTTTCTATGGTCTATACATTAGCGCTTAGTTACATCTTAGATACAGTACACATGCATCGCAGTCGTGCACTGAGACAGTGTACAGAAACTTAGTGAAACTATATCCACTGAACAAATATCTGCAAATATTTGCTTGAACCTTTCAGCTTGACAGTGAAATATTACAATTTGGAAAATGTTAGACTAACATGATTAGAATATTTGAATGCAATATTGTGAGTTGATTCGCTAGGACATTTGAAATGATTTTCTTCAGCTCATCTGACATAATGTGATTGGTGCACCTCATAGTAAACAGGTGACTGTGTACCAATGTATTCATCAGCTCGCTCTCTCTCTCTCTCTTCACCATCTGCATATCTGGAGCTTTTGGCATCTGCTAAATGTATTATCAAGAGTCAAGCGTGTTATATCGTTGCACGGCCCTAAACGGAACAATGACATTCTTTCTTGCGACAGGCCAGCGGGTCTGTAAACAAAGTCCTCATTAGATAACAGATTGGTGTACAAAATATTAAGACTGGAAACAGATAGAGGAAGAAGATGGGGAGCTCAGCTACACAGTGCCAGGACATCAAGAATGGAGCGGCTGCACTTGTATACTCTGGGGTTTAGAAGGATGAGAGGGCATCTTATTGAAAAATAAAAGATTATTAAGGGTTCGGACACACTAGAGGCAGGAAACATGTTCCCGATGTTGGGGGAGTCCAGAACCAGGGGCCACAGTTTAAGAATAAGGGATAAGTAATTTAGAACGGAGATGAGGAAACACTTTTTCTCACAGAGAGTTGTGAGTCTGTGGAATTCTCTGGCTCAGAGGGCGATGGAGGCCGGTTCTCTGGATACTTTCAAGAGAGAGCTAGATAGGGCTCTTAAAGATAGCGGAGCCAGGGGATATGGGGAGAAGGCAGGAACAGGAGTACTGATTGGGGATGATCAGCCATGGTCATAATGAATGGCGGTGCTGACTCGAAGGGCCAAATGGCCTACTCCTGCACTTATTGTCTATTGTGACGTGTCCACCACAGTCGACATCAATGGTCCCTGAGTGGAGATGTTTGGGAGCTTCCAGCTTCTGGGCATCAATATCACCAATTTGTCGTGACCAACAACGTTGAAGGTACGGTCAAGAGGGCACATCGACTTCCTCAGAAGGTTATGAAAAGTCAGCATGATCCCAGTGACTCTCACCAACGTCTACAGATGCACCGTAGAATGCATCACAGCTCGGTTTAGCAACAGCTCTGCCCACGACTGCGAGGATTTGCAGAGAGTTAAGGACGTAGCCAGGTCCATCACACGGACCAGACTCCCCACCATCGACTTCATCTACACTTCATTCTGCTTTGGGAAAGCAGCCGACATAATCATGGAACATTTTCACCCCGGTCATTCCCTCTTCTCCCCTCTCCCATCAGGCAGAAGACATCAAAACCAGAAAGCATCTTCCACGGTTTACGGAACATCATCTTCCCCGCTGTGATCAGACTATGAAATGGTCCTCCTGTAAGCTCGGGTACAGTTCAAATCTTCCAACCTACCTCCTTGCAGACATTGCAGTTATTTAATCTGCATTTTCCCAAAGTAAAGATGGAAAACGGCTTTCCTACCTGTGTACCTGTGCACAGGTAGGAAATGTTGTAGTACTTGCTTCAACTATGGTATTTCCTTTGGCAGCTCATTTCCTACACCCATCTTTAAGTGAAAAAGTTATATTCTAGTTCCAATTAAATCTTTCTTCTCTCATCTATGCCCTCTAGTTCTGGATTCCCCTGCACTGGTTAAAAAGGCACTGTGTATTCACCCTATCTAATCCCATCACCTTCATAAAATCACCCCTTAACCTCCTGCCCTCCAAGGAATAAATTCCCAGCCTGCCGACCTCTCCTGATAGCTCAGGCCCCTTGAATCCTGGCAACATCCTTGTGGCTTCTACAATTTCAAAAAGAGGACGCATAAATATCATTTCCCAATCAGGTTCTTTGTTTAGATTAGCTTTCCTCTCTGTTTGTTTGGGTTGTACAATTGGGACAGGGCATCAATAAATAAAAAGCATCAATAATACCGGTGCCCAAGAAGAGCAAGGTGACGTGCCTCAACGACTATCGACCAGTGGCACTAACGCCTGTGGCGATGAAGTGCTTCGAGAGGTTGATCATGGCGCAAATCAACTCCTACCTCGACAAAAACCTGGACCCACTGCAGTTCGCTTACCGCCACAACAGATCAACGGTGGATGCGATCTCGCTGGCCCTCCACTCCGCTCTGGACCACTTGGACAACAAAAACTTATATGTCAGGCTGTTATTCATCGATTACAGCTCGGCATTTAATACAATCATCCCCGCCAAGCTGGTTACCAAACTCGCAGAACTGGGCCTCTGTGCATGCCTCTGCAATTGGATCCTCGACTTCCTCATTCACAGACCACAGTCTGTTCGAATTGGTGGAAATGTGTCAGCCTCGATAACAATCAGCACGGGAGCACCTCAAGGCTGCGTGCTCAGCCCCCTGCTGTACTCACTCTGTACTCATGACTGTGTAGCCAGTCATAGTGCAAACTCCATCATCACGTTCGCTGACGACACCACTGTTGTGGGACGCATCACTGATGGGGACGAGTCAGAGTATATCGACCGATTGACCAAATGGTGCCAACACAATAACCTGGCTCTCAACACCAGCAAAACTAAGGAACTGATGGTGGACTTTGGAAGGAGTAGGATGGGGACCCACAATCCCGTTTATATCAATGGGTCAATGGTGGAAAGGGTCAGACATCTCTGCAGAGCTCTCCTGGTCCCAGAACACGGATGCAATCATAAAGAAAGCACATCAGCACCTCTACTTCCTGAGAAGATTACGGAGAGTCGGTTTGTCAAGGAGGACTCTCTCTAACTTCTACAGGTGCACAGTAGAGAGCTTGCTGACCGGTTGCATCGTGGCTTGGTTCGGCAACTTGAGCGTCCAGGAGTGGAAAAGACTACAAAAAGTTGTAAACACTGCCCAGTCGATCATTGGCTCTGATTTCCCTACCATCGAGGGGATCTATCGCAGTCGCTGCCTCAAAAAGGTTGGCAGCATCATCAAGGGCCCACACCATCCTGGCCACACACTCATCTCTCCACTGCCTTCAGGTAGAAGGTACAGGAGCCTGATGACTGCAACGACCAGGTTCAGAAATAGCTACTTCCCCACAGCCATCGGGCTATTAAACTCAACTCAAACAAAACTCTGAACATTGATAGCCCATTATCTGTTTATTTGCACTATCTGTTTTATTTATTCATGTGTGTATATATTTATACAATGGTATATGGACACTCTGATCTGTTCTGTATTCATGCCGTCTATATTCTGTTGTGCTGAAGCAAAGCAAGAATTTCATTGTCCTATCTGGAACATTTGACAATAAATTCTCTTGAATCTTGAACCTATCTGGGGATAGATGGTGACTTGGAAACTTGTGTGGAGAATGTTTGTTGCTGAAGGAATGATGGATATAATGGGAAGCTAATGGGAGGTAAAATAAAGCTGGGTTCCAATGGTGCGAGAGGCCTCATGTAGAACACAGCCATCATTAAATCGCAGGCATGCTAAGCTAATGTGAGCTGACCATTAGGCAGCTAACTTGCTGTGTTTGAATTATACAGCATCAGTAAAACGCTCAAGACTTGACTCAAGCATACAGGAATATCTTTATTAATATTACATTGACCCCGCACCGATGGCCGCTAGCAGAGAAGGCAAACTCCGTTAGGTGCCCCTGCCAGTCACTTAGGATGCAGTTCTTTTTATCTGTCAATTTTTCTATCTTTGCAGTTCATGTGAAAACCTTTCTCCCACCAGATGTAAAATACTGGCCTTAGGCTCCTCGATTCTGAATGGTTTCCACCTACTCCACTGTCCGAGAGTTAGGTTTAGCTCTTAGGGCTAACGGAATCAAGGGATATGGGGCAGAAGCAGGAACGGGGTACTGATTTTGGTTGATCAGCCATGTTTAGATGCTGCCTCACCTGCTGAGTTCCTCCAGCATTTTTGTCTACCTTTGATATTTCCAGCACCTGCAGTTCCTTCTTGAACTGAAGATGGAGCACCTTGGTCAGCATGCTGAAGTATTCCTGGTGCTATGTGGCACTATCACTCTAATCTTGACACTTAGTTATAATATTTGCTAATGTGATTTTAAACATCCCAACAAAGATCACAGCTAACATCTCTACACAAACGGCGTTATGTCATCACGCTGAAGAAGGGTTACATGCTTGGAACATGCATAGGAAAGGCTTCGAGGGATTTGGGCCAAATGTGGGCAATTGGGGCTAGCCGAGATGGAGCATCTAAGTCAGTATGAACAAGTTGGGCCGAAGGGCCTGTTTCTGTGCTGTGTGACTGTGCGACCCTTATGGGCCTGTCCCACTTACGCAATATTTTTCGGCGACTTGCCGGCACCCGTCATGGTCGCAGCAGGTCTTTGAAAACTTTCCACATGTTGAAAATCCAGCGGCGACCAGAAAAAGGTACGACTCTTTGGGCGACTACACACGACCATACAGGCTTCACCCCGCGACATGTCGCCTGTATGGTCGTGAGTAGTTGCCCAAAGAGTCGTAGCATCTTTCTGGTCACCGTTGGATTTTCAACATGTTGAAAATTTTCGGCAATCTATGACGGGTGCCAGCAGTTGCCGAAAAAGGTCACGTAAGTGGGACAGGCCCTTTAGTAAGAGTTGAACTGTTCCGTTTCAGACATATGGTACAATGACACACCTTTGTGTCTTGAGCATCTGATCAAGGTCCATGCTGTGTAGGTGTGGTGTCGGTTCAATAATTCAGGCACTCACCATCCTCCTCTGTCTGTATCACGATCTCATCGCTGACTTTCCTTCCCTCCGGGTTGGTGAGGGCCAGGCGCAGTTTGACGGTGGTGTAGGGGTGCAACCCGCGCAGCGTGTAGTGAGACGAGGTCTGCATCAGCTCCTCCGCTGTGTACTCGCGCAGGCCCAGCACATACTGGTACTGCACCGTCAGGTTGTAGCTGTGGCAGCGGGTGACCACGTAACCAAAGGTTTCCCAGTGGATGGTCAGCTGGCGAGAGCGGACGTCGACAACCTCCACCGCCTGAGGCCCATGGACGGGATCTGGGGAGAGGAACGGTCATCATGTAGGGAGCAAGAAGCATCGATGCAACATAGAACGGTGCAGCGCGGGAACGATGTCTGGGCCCGACGCCAACTCTTGTCTTTGCTGAAGATAGACACAAAATACAAAAGTTCCTCAGCACGTCAGGCAGCATCTCTGGAGAGATGGATGGGTGACATTTCTGTTCGGGACCATAACCTATCCACGTTCTCCACAGATGCTGCCTGACCCGCTGAGTTACTCCAGCACTTCGTGTCTATCTTTGGCATAACCCAGCATTTGCAGTTTTGTTTAGCTTAGAGATACAGCGTGGAAACAGGCCCTTCGGCCCATTGTGTCCGCACCGACCAGTAATCCCGCACATTAACACTATCCTCCTCACACTCGGGACAATTTACACATACACCAAGCCAATTAACCTACAAACACTTGACTCACGACCATACAGTAGGTATGTTACAAAACTTACCTTGAGCAGCGCTGCAGTTGTGCCGCTCCCCGTGTGCGTGACTTTGGCGCCTTTCAGAGGGGGGGCGGGCTTAAAGTGCCGTTTTTCCACAGGCAGGGAAAATCGATCAATGTCGGGCGATTTCGTTGCGGAAGAAAAATCGCTCCGACATTTCATCAATGAAGGTATTTTTAAATTACGCTAAATTATTTATTAACTAGGGTAATTTAAAAATCACCTTCAAAAGCCGTGAGCGCCGACAACCGGAAGGATTTTGCGTAGGGGAGAAAAAAAGGTAAATAGTTTAATTTTATATTAAAAGTTGGTTTTTCGGGAGGCTTTAATCACATTTTCATGTTGCGAAATGGGGTCCAAAAAAATGTATGAACAAACAGTATTTTTCCTCCCGACTTCACCGCTAACCGCAACGTTCCAATCCACCGCATTCCACTAAAACCCACTCACTAGTTGATTTAAATGGTCATTAATTTACAGGAATCAAACACTAAATTCCTTCCATTTGGCCCAGAAATTCATGAAAATGAGATTTAAAAATTATGTTATATTGTGGATTATTGTGTGAATGTTATCTGGACACTTAGGCAATTTAAAAAAAGTTTATCTTTTCTTAAGAAATGGATAGACGTTTAGATCTACTCATTGAATTTTGTAATTAGCTACAATTAGATAACTAACTAATTATATGCTTTAATTTCAGGTCATCCAAGTAAGATTGTTTCATATTTGTTTCAGAATGCTTCAATCTATAATAACTGAAAATTTCTTGAGTTCTCTTAATTTTTAAGAAAGTTATGGGCTTTTAACTGTTCCAGATCACAGCTTTTGAGTTAAGTCAATTGAAAGGCAATGGGGAACAAGATGCGAATTTCCGAGTATGAAAATGGCCATAACTTTCTTAATACTGAAGATATGAAAGTGAATTGGGTGTCAAATTAAACTTCTATTTATGCTTTATCTGATGGGATAACTTGATTTTTAAAATCTCAAAATTTTGTAACATTGCTACATACAGGAGTCACCCTGCGACATGTCGCACACACAGCCTGTATGGTCGTGAGTAGTCGCCCAAAGAGTCGTACCTTGTTCTGGTCGCCGCTGGGTTTTCAACATGTTGATGGGTGTCGGCAAGTCACAAAAAAAATTGCGTGTGCGGGACAGGCCTTAATACCACCGCTACTGTTAGGTAACCGTGTCTCTGGGTACAGCCCACTGCTTTGAGTAGATTCCACCCACAGATTTATTCTATGCTACACAAGAAACCTGAGTGGAGCACACTGCGTACAAGAGTCATGTGGCGGGCAGCATTAGGGTGAGTCCAGGTCTCTGACGTTACTCAGCCCACACCATCCATTCTTTAATTGGAGGCCCAATCGAATCCCCAGGTGCCTTGGATCCAACGGCCACTATCTCGCGGGTCCCTGAGACTGTCAGCAATGCATTAATAAATGCAGCCATTTGGGCCAGCTCCGCAGTGTAGGGCTGCAGCAACATTCAACTCAGATCAAATACTCCTCATTTATAATCTCTACGATGCTTGTGTACAGCGTGGAAGCAGGCCCTTCGGCCCACATTGACCGTGCAAACTAATTTGGCATATTGACTTGCCCCATTTGCCTGCATTTGGCCCACAGCTCTCCAAACCGTTCCTATCAGTCTGAAGAAGGGTCTCGACCCGAAACATCACCTATTCCTTCGCTCCATAAATGCTGCATCACCCGCTGAGTTTCTCCAGAATTTTTGTCTAACTTCCTATCCATATGTTCGTTTTGTGAATAAAAATGTGCTGGTTCACATGTCAAGTAAAAAATAATGTTTAAGAAAGAACTGCAGATGCTGGAAAAATCGAAGGTAGACAAAAATGCTGGAGAAACTCAGCGGATGAGGAGAGAAGGAATAGGTGACGTTTTGGCTCGAGACCCTTCTTCAGACTAATGTCGAGGAGGGGGGACGCAAAGAAGAAAGGAAGAGGCGGAGACAGTGGGCTGTGGGAGAGCTGGGAAGGGGAGGGGAAGGCGGGAGAAAGCAAGGACTACCTGAAATTGGAGAAGTCAATGTTCATACCGCTGGGGTGTAAACTACCCAAGCGAAATATGAGGTGCTGCTCCTCCAATTTGTGGTGGGCCTCACTCTGGCCATGGAGGAGGCCCAGGACACTATTAAAAATTAATAATGTTTTTCAACAAATTTTTACCAAAAAATATATTCCCCCCCTCTCCTGTTTCGACCAATCAACTTCTAATTTAATAAACTAATAATGAAAAAGTTTTAAATGAACCTAATCTGGAGACACCTAAATCAACACCTAATCTTCTTTAACCATAACCCTTCTTTAACACCTAATCTGGTTTTTAACCTTTTAGAGGCGGTCCTGCAGACCATCACAAATGAAGTCTGTATTTGGAATCATCTTAAATGAATCAACTCAATTACATGGCCCTGACACACAAATCTACGGAAATCTAATGGAGATTAGAATGGAGAGTTATCCAACATGGAGACCAGCCCTTCGGCCCAACATGTCCATACTGACCTGAATGCCCCAACTAAGCTCGTCCCATTTGCCGGTAGATAAAACTGCTGGAGAAACTCAGCGGGTGAGGCAGCATCTATGGAGAGAAGGAATAGGCGACGTTTCGGGTCGAGGCCCTTCTTCAGCTTTATTTTTTGTATTCAAAAAATAATTTATTTAATTTCAACACGATACAAAAACCCCCAAAAAAACCAAAACCGTGGTGACATCCCCACCACCATTACTAAATCATCAAACAAGGATTTTACAAATATTCTAATAACTACAACCCCAGTAAAGGGTCAAGCATCCGGCTTGGGCAGAGCCCTCTTCAGCCTGGCGCTGTGACTTGCCGATGGCCAGCTTGCCCACCCTGCTTCAGCCTGGATAGCTTACGCTCCAGCGGTATCAACACGGACTTCTTTCATTTCAGATAGTCCTTGGTTTCTCCCTCCTTCCCCTCCCCCCTTTCCAGCTCTCCCACAAGCCTACTGCCTCCGCCTCTTCCTTTCTTCCCCCCCCCCCCCCCCCGACATCAGTCTGAAGTAGGGTCTCGACTCGAAACGTCACCTCTACGACCTTGTCCCATTTGCCTGTGTATTCGGCACATATTCCTCTCGTAGGATGCATCACCCATGACTGACCATGGGTGATGCATCCTAGTAGTTGGCTGCTTGCTCCAAGCCTCAGCTAGAGCAGCGTCATTGTGGCTGAGGAGACCGATGCGGGAGTGACAGTCTTTGTGGCAAAGGTCACGTTTGTGTGTGTGGCCTCTGGTCTGTCGAAGTTGCTGCGCTCCTTTCTGCCGGCCCGCTTGTCTGCCGCTGCCTTTAGAGGGTTTATCCCTCAAAACCATCCCTATCCAGGTACCTGTCCAGGTGTCTTGTAAAAGTTGTTATTGTACCTGCCTCAACTACCTGGTTCCATATTCCCACCACTCTGTCAACCAGGCTGTGATGCAACCAGTCAGTACTGTACACCTGAGGAAAGTGACACACGGACCTCCTCAATCTTCTAAGATGAGTTAATTTGTTCCACATAGTCAAAGTTATATTAAACCATTAAGTGAATCACATGAAGAACTATAACTTGATTTAAGATGCACATTAACCAAAACGTTTATGAAGCCTATTGCAATATAGTTCAGTTCAGATTTATTATATCATAACCTGATGTAGGCTCAGTGAAGTGTAGCACATTAAGAGCGTTCAGCTTTGGGAGATATTCTCCATCCCAGTTAAAGTTGATATTTCTCAATCTGATGTTTGGGAAAGGATAATGGTTGAGTTGTAACTGTTTGTGTGTCTGTACTGATCGATGTTGATTTTAAACGCATAGCCACCATGATCTGAGACCACTCGATCTACTGCACCAATGTTTAAGAAGGAACTGCACATGCTGGAACAATTGAAGGTAGACAGAAATGCTGGAGAAACTCAATGGGTAAGGCAGCATCTATGGAGCGAAGGAATGGGTGACGTTTCGTACTTGCACTCGATGCAAACAAAGAATCTCCCTGTACCAAGTACACGAGACAACAAAGTTTAAACGCTGCAAACTCCCGCCACTTGCAATGATAAGTAGAGCCTTTCTGGGCAATGAATGTTGGCATGTAACGTGCCTGGCATGTTGCATACAGGCACGGAATTAATCTTACTTCAATTCAGTCTTCAGTTGAAAGGTCTGTCTCTGTTCTCTTCACATCCTACCACAACCAGAGAGCAGTGCTGAACTACTATCTACCTCATAGGTGACCCTCGGATTACCCTTGATAGACAAAAATGCCGGAGAAACTCGGCAGGTGAGGCAGCATCTATGGAGCGAAGGAATAGGCAACGTTTCGGGTTGAGACCCTTGGTCTCCACAGATGCAGCCTCACCCGCTGAGTTTCTCCAGCATTTTTATCTACCTTCGATTTTTCCAGCACCTGCAGTTCTTTCAAAAACACTCGGAATACCCTGGATCAGACTTTGCTGGCCTTACCTTACGCTAAACGTTATTCCCTTATCATATATCTGTGCACTGTAAATGGATCGATTGTAATCATGTATTGTCTTTCTGCTGACTGGATAGCACGCAACAGAAAAGCTTTTCACTGTACCTCGGTACACGTGACAATAAACTACACTGAACTGAAAGTATCAATGAAAACCTGCCCAGTTATTGATTGCCAGGTTAGATGTTGTTGACACAGACTTGTACATCATCTCCCCTATGACCATGGAGTTCAGATACATCCATCCAGTAAAGACCTTCAACTCTGCGGAAGATTCAAGTCTTCTGTTCTTCTTGCGTTTGCGGCAGCAGAAGCCTGCAGAGATGTCAATAATACTTCAAATGTTATGAATCCCTCCAGCATTTTGTGTTTTGCACAAGGTCCCAGCATCAGTAGGTTTTTGGAGAGTCCATTTTACGTTAGATCTCGGTCTGTGTCATCCATCAACATACCCGTCTCTTGTGCTGCCTGGTCATGAACTCTTCACATGACATTAGCAAGGTTAACAACCATTCCTCTGGTCCCTGTGTGTAAATTTACTGTTATTATCAGAGAGGATTCTACACGTTCTTGCTAATTAGAGGGCGCAAGGTGACAGTGACACCCGCTCTCACGCCTGAAGCCCGTTTGCCTTTAATGAAGCAAAACGATGATAAGGCAATTAGCAGGGTTTTACTAATCTGCATACGTCGTGGGAATCTGCTCGAGTTCAGTCGAGTCAATTGCTCCCTTCAGCAGTCTGATTGCCCAGACTTTCACACACATTCACTCCCATTCCCCATTCCTGTCATTCCTGCACCAAAAGCCAACATCATAAGATCATGTGATAGGAGTAGAATTAGGCCATTCGGCCCATCGAGCCTACACCATTCAATCATGGCTGATCTATCTCTCCCTCCTAACCCCATTCTCCTGCCTTCTCCCCATGACCCCTGGCACCCGGGTACTCTCAACAAACTCATTGCCTTGATTAGATCTCCGCCTGGTAAATCTCTGGAGCTGTCATCATCGCTCTAAGGACAGACAGACGGTGGTGGTGACCAGTTGAGGTGACTCTACAACTGATTTGAAAGCTGCCTTACTCCCCAGAGTTGAAGCTTACAGGAGGGCTGCTTGGTGCAACGGCAGGGGATTCTATCGTCACAACAATGACAACACGTATACTCCAACACACTTGGGTTGTCTTAATATGACACAGAAAGACAGATTCACTCTGCCGGCAATCTGATCAACCACGAGGGTGAGATGGATCAAGTGTTGTGAATCTGTGGGACTCTTTGCCACAGAAGGCAGTGGAGGCCAATTCACTGGGTGTATTCAACATAGTTATGGGCCTGTCCCACTTAGGCCATTTTTTAGGTGACTACAGGCAACAGTGGCGACAATATGGGCTGTCGTAGGTTGTCGCCAGGTGATGCAGGCTGTCACCAGGTGATGCAGACTGTCACCAGGTGATGCAGACTGTCGCCAGGTGATGCAGACTGTCGCCAGGTGATGCAGGCTGTCGCCAGGTGATGCAGGCTGTTGCCAGGTGATGCAGGCTGTTGCCAGGTGATGCAGGCTGTCGCCAGGTGATGCAGGTTGTTGCCAGGTGATGCAGGCTGTCACCAGGTGATGCAGGCTGTCATCAGGTGATGCAGACTGTCGCCAGGTGATGCAGACTGTCACCAGGTGATGCAAGCTGTCACCAGATGATGCAGACTGTCGCCAGGTGATGCAGACTGTCACCAGGTGATGCAGGTTGTTGCCAGGTGATGCAGACTGTCACCAGGTGATGCAGACTGTCACCAGGTGATGCAGACTGTCGCCAGGTGATGCAGGCTGTCGCCAGGTGATGCAGGTTGTTGCCAGGTGATGCAGGCTGTCACCAGGTGATGCAGGTTGTCACCAGGTGATGCAGACTGTCGCCAGGTGATGCAGGTTGTTGCCAGGTGATGCAGGCTGTCGCCAGGTGATGCAGACTGTCACCAGGTGATGCAGACTGTCGCCAGGTAATGCAGACTGTTGCCAGGTGATGCAGGCTGTCGCCAGGTGATGCAGACTGTCGCCAGGTGATGCAGGCTGTCGCCAGGTGATGCAGGCTGTCACCAGGTGATGCAGACTGTCGCCAGGTGATGCAGGCTGATGCCAGGTGATGCAGACTGTCGCCAGGTGATGCAGGTTGTTGCCAGGTGATGCAGGCTGTCACCAGGTGATGCGGACTGTCACCAGGTGATGCAGACTGTTGCCAGGTGATGCAGACTGTCACCAGGTGATGCAGGTTGTCACCAGGTGATGCAGGTTGTTGCCAGGTGATGCAGGTTGTCACCAGGTCATGCAGACTGTTGCCAGGTGATGCAGACTGTCACCAGGTGATGCAGGCTGTCACCAGGTGATGCAGGCTGTCACCAGGTGATGCAGGCTGTCGCCAGGTGCAGGCTGTCGCCAGGTGCTGACCGGCAAATTCCATTGTCCTAGTCGTTGGCTGTCGCCATTAAATATAACTCTTAGGGCTATCGGAATCAAGGAATATGGGGAGAAAGCAGGAACGGGGCACTGATTTTGGATGATCAGCCATGATCATATTGTATGGCGGTGCAGGCTGAAAGGGCCAAATGGCCAACTCCTGCACCCATTGTCTATGTTTCTATGTTTCTATGAGTGGTGAAGTTTCCTCAAGACGTTGCCAGGAATGGAAAGTTGCAACGAGGGGGAGAAGTTGGAGAGGGCAGGTCACTCTGCAATGGAACAGAGGAACGAAGGGAAGAATTAGATTGCATGGTATGTTATTGTCACATGTGACGCATGTGACACAGCCTTCCTACGACCTACCTACGACCTCCTACCACCTCGTGACAACCATGCTGCGAGTATGAGTCAAGGGCAAACTCAGCAGAGGTCATGAATTAGGTGGTGAAAGTGGGACAGGCCCCTTATTCTTAAACTGTGACCCCTGGTTCTGGACTCCCCAACATGGGGGAACATTTTAATGTAGATAGCTGTATCCTGCAGTCTTTGCTGTTTCCACCATGGGAAAAAGGTTCTGATCGCCTACACTATTGATGCCTCTCATAATGTTATATACTTCCAGAGGACCCAAACACCACATTGAGCTCTGGTGCATCATAACGATGCTATCTTTACCCTAGAAATACGCTGGTTCCAGCCCCACTATTTCATGTTGCCACTTCAAGAGCCATCGACAACCTTGGATTGACAAGATCCACTCCCGTTCACTCTGGTTGTACAAATGTTTGTCGACTCAACAATATCGATCTGTAACAAACTTCACCCAGCAACTGAAGAAGCGTTTGTGCGCACTGTGAGTATGAATCATTGATGTTTGACACGTTAGTTCACGTCGACAACACCGAGCCATCACCCGTTTAAACAAGAGCTTACATTTATACAGCGTCTTTTACAACTTGACAAGGCTGCCACCGATTACTTCCTTGAATCGTAGTCACTGCTGTAACAAGGTAAACCGAGCAGCCCAATGTGTTCACAGGCCACAAGCAGATTAATGGGCAATGAAATGATTTGGTAACTGGCAGAGCTGCTGCTGCTGCCTGGTTAAGGAATGTGTCGACACACATCCGCTGTCATGATCTTTATGATTTTGTAATGTCTGCAGTGCAAACATCAATTTTACTTCACGCTGGTGCCTTTTGCTAATCTGTAAGTCTGTCCACAAGAGACCATTCTGTGAAATCACACCTTACTTTAGATGTGCAAGCTTGTACCCCAAACCTAATTTGTGGGTGGCACGATGGCGCAGCGGTAGAGTTGCTGCCTTAAGCCCCTGTCCCACGATGCGAGTTCACCCAAGAGCTCACCCGAGTTTTTAATAAAATCACCCTCGTGATATGTACGTAGCGGGTACGTAGGAGCTCGTGGATGTCCCGTAGCGGCTCGTAATGCTAATGGCAGGTACTCGGGAAACGCGGTAACTCGTGAAGTTACGAGTTTCCCGAGTACCTGCCGTTAGTTACCGCGTTTCACGAGTACCTGCTGTTCCCATTACGAGCCGCTACGGGACATCACACACGTACATTCTACGTACTTACCACGAGTTTGATTTTTTTTTTAAGTCGGGAGAGTTCTTGGGTGAACTTGCATCGTGGGACAGGGGCTTCACAGCGCCAGAGATCAGGATTTGATCCTGACTATGGGCGCTGTCTGTATGGAGTCTGTACGTTCTCCTGTGACCGTGTAGATTTTTCCGGGTGCTCCGGTTTCCTCCAACACTCCAAAGACCTGCAGGCTTGCGGGTTAATTGGCTTCTGTAAATTGACTCTGGTGTGTAGAATAGAAGCAGCATCTGGGTGCTTGCTGGTCAGTGTGGACTCGCTGGGCTGAAGAGCCAACCCAGGAAACCTTTTAGTTTAGTTTAGAGATAGAGCGCGGAAACAGGCCCTTCGGCCCACCGGGTCCGCGCTGACCAGCGATTTGGTTTGATTTTATTACTTGTCATTCAAACCTCAGAGAGGCTCGGACGAAACTCCGTTTCTACAAGCCATACAACAGAACAATTCATTAAAAAATACACAGACAATTCAATTCACACAAACATCCATCACAGTGAATCTCCTCCTCACTGTGATGGAAGGCAAAGTCTTCTCTCTCCCCCGCACCATTTCTCTCCCGAGGTCGAAGCCCCAGGCGGGCGGTGTTAAGTCCCACGGCCATTGAAGCCGCGCCGACGCTGACTGACCAGCGATCCCCGCACATTAACACTATCCTACACCCACTAGGGACAATTTGTACATTCACCAAGCCAATTAACCTACACACCTGTATGTCTTTGGAATGTGGGAGGAAACCAAAGATCTTGGAGAAAACCCACGCAGGTCACGGGGAGAACGTACAAACTCTGTACAGACAGCACCCGGTGTCGGGATCGATCCCGGGTCTCCGGCGCTGCATTCGCTCTAAGGCAGCAACTGCGCCACCATGACTGCCCAAACTAACCCAAGTTAATGAGAATTTATCCAGATTTTCATGGTTTTGTGTTTCTGCCTCCACCCACCACCCCTGGCAGCGCGTTCCAGGCACCCACCTGTAAAACTGTGTAAAAAAATGTAGATCCCAGACTCAAAATGTCACCTATCCATGTTCTCCACAGATGCTGCCTGACCCGCTGAGTTACTCCAGTACCTTGTGTTCCTTTGTCTTTAAAGCTATTATTATTCATATAAAGCAATCATCCCACCGCCCTTGCATTCACTTTATAAAACGCAATCACATTATGTTTGAAGAACGTTCCAAATAAGTTGATACTGCAGCTGATATCTGCCTCACTTGTCCCAGTACAGTAATAATGGCAACTCTTCCCTAGGCCAGACAAGTGCTTCAGAACATACTCCTGAAATCACTTAAGAACTGTCAAGCCTAACACTGTAAATCTAGAAGCCTCCGGTGACTAGTTATTTTCTGCATTCTTCTCCAAAGAGCGTTAATACTATTCTGGGCTCTGCAGGGACACTGAAGACCATTAGAAGTAGCTTGATACGTGCAGCCCCACGATACCAGCTTTTAAACCCGGGCACAGCCTAACGTGGCTGATGGATGAGTATGGGACGCGCTCGTTAATTCACCGCAGCAGAGTCGAGGCGCAGAAGGGGGGGGGGGGGGGAGAAGGAAGAAATCAATCTAGCTCCAAGTCTCACTCTCTCAGCCAAGATCTGTACACCTGGCCTCATTTATCACAGATGTTGTCGTCGGCAAGTGCGCATGGGGAACAACGGCAGCACCGGCTGCAGCCGGCACACGGCATCCAGGCAAGGTCACCAGGGACGCAAGGCTAGGTCTTCCAAAAGGCGTTTGACTCGACAGTAATCGGCAAAAGCTGAAGCAGATGTTGCGATGTAACAGAGTCAAGGTAGAATTCATTCGTTCAGAAAGGATCAGATTCTAAAAAGTTGCAAAGATGCAAGGAACTGCAGATGCTGGAGTCTTGAGCAAAACTCCGAGTGCTGGAGTAACTCAGCATTTCTGGAGAAAAAGGATGGGTGACGTTTTGGGTCGGGACCCTTCTTCAGATGGGAAGTGGGGGGTGGGGGAAGGTGAAGAGCTGGATGGTGAGAAAAGACCAGGACCGGCCACAAGTGTCCTTATGGTGCCTGGTAGGTTCTTTGTTGGCCAGTGAAGGTGTGATCTCAAGAGAAACAACGTGGTGAGCTGTGGGACTGGTAAAATGACTAGGGTAAAGGATGGGGCAATGAGGGACGGGAGTGGAGGATGAAGTTACTTAAAGTTAGAGAAGTCAATGTTCATACCGCTGGGTTGCAAGCTACGCAAGCAAAATATGAGGAGCTGCTCCTCCAATTTGTGCTGGGCCTCACTCTGGCAATGGAGGAGACCCAGGACAGAAAGGTCAGTGTGGGAATGGGAGGGGGAGTTGAAATGGTTGGCATCCGGGAGATCAGGAGATCAGATGGACCAAGCGCAAGTGTTCACCAAAACGGTGGCCGAGTCTCGCCGATGTACAGGAGACTACATCGGGAACACCAGAGGCAGGAGATGAAGTTAGAGGAGGTACATGTGAACCTCCACCCGACCAGAACCTCACCCATTCTGTTGCTCCACAGATGCTGCCTGACCTGCCGAGTTACTCCAGCACTCTGTGAAACATCACCTATCCATGTTCTCCACAGATGCTGCCTGACCTGCTGAGTTACTCCAGGACTCTGTGAAACGTCACCTATCCATGTTCTCCACAGATGCTGCCTGACCCACTGAGTTACTCCAGCACTTTGTGTCTTTCATTGCTATAAACCAGCATCTGCAGTTGTATATTTCTACAGATTCAGGATCCGACATTCCAGTGATTTTCTTACGTGGGCGAGACTAATCTCGCAAGTGGGAATGTTGTGCTTGCTATTTTTAACTTTTTCTTTACGTTAAAGTCCTGCAATCTTCTTCCAAATCCATTTGCTTACCTCGACAGCTGGGTGAGGAATGGGCTATGAATGTGACGGGCTGTGTTGGTCAGCACAGCCTTCTCCCTGACACCAAGTGACCACTGTCGAGGGCAGCGGATGCGCTGAAGCAATTGAAGAGTCCCACCAGGGCTTGGGAAGATTTATGGGCTGTTGCCACCGGTGTTAGAGCGATTTTCCATGCTAGCATGGGGGACAATCTCTCCCATTGTAATGTGCAAGAGTTCAATTGCTTTTCCAATGCAATGCAGCCACTCGGACTGGACATCTAATATCCTTGCATCAGGCAATCCTGCCCATTCAACGTTAAGCTCTTTTCACAAAACTGATTACAGAAAATGGGAAATAGGAGTATTTCCTAACCCACAAACTGTCAGGCAACTGTGTAATCATGTGTAGCCGTGTATCCATTGCATTAATAAAAGCGGGGAAGGCAGACTATTTGAATTGCCGAGGATCATTTCTTTCTGGCGTCGATTCGCAGTTTAACTTTTGTCTCATTTTATTTTTCCGTCTCTATTTTATCCTGTTTGGTTGTTTTCAATTTAGCTCAAATTCGCCCGTTTTTCCCTCCTCTCGCTGCCACAAGATGCATATCTGATCAATATTAAATCTTGCTGTTGGAGGGGACAGATTACATTCCTGCTCACTCTAAATCTTCATCTCAACAAACTGCTGATCCCACATTCCTAGGCGCTTCCAATCACTTTAATTTTCTTGCTTTTCAAATATTCATTTGATTCTTTTGCCTCGACAACCAATTTTTCTGAAGCGATCCATTTTCCAATGTCGTTTCTTGTGGATGCAACTCATTCCATTTCCCCTTTACCTGCCCACAGAATTTCGGAATAAATTAACTGGCCGTTTGTAAAACGCAAAGAACCTTATACACATTGTTTTAGAGAAGAAGTCTGAAGAAGGGTTTCGGCCCGAAATGTTGTCTATCTCCATTGCTCCATAGATGCTGCTGCACCCGATGAGTTTTTCCAGCATTTTGTGTACCATATACACATTTCCATTCGTTCTGAAAGAAAGACTGGACTTGTATTCGCTGGAATTTAGAAGGATGAGAGGGGATTTTATAGAAACATATACAATTCTTTAGGGAATGGACAGGCTAGATGCAGGAAAGATATTCCCCATGTTGAGGGAGTCCAGAACAGGGGTCACAGTTTAAGAATAAGGGGTCGGCCATTTAGGACTGAGATGAGGAAAACTTTTTCACCCAGAGAGTTGTGAATCTGTGGAATTCTCTGCCACAGAAGGCAGTGGAGGCCAATTCACTGGATGTTTTCAAGAGAGTTAGACTTAGCTCTTAGGGCTAATGGAATCAAGGGATATGGGGGAAAATAGGAACGGGGCACTTATTTTGGATGATCAGCCATGATCATATTCCCATAATCATCATCATACTTTATTAGCCAAGTATGTTTTGCAACAGACGAGGAATTTGATTTGCCACAGTCACACTAATAACAAACAGCAAGACACACAAAATACATTTTAACATAAACATCCACCACAGTGACTCCTCCACAAAGGATAGGCTCCGATGGTAAGTCCATGCCCCTGCATCGGAGTCAGTCGTGACCGAGGCCTCCAGCTCCATGATGTTGGGCCGCAGAGCGACCGGAGATACGACCCGGAATGCAACTGCAGCTCGGGCAAGGTAAGATTGAATGGTGGTGCTGGCTCGAACGGACAAATGGCCAACTCCTACTCCTGCACCTACTTTTATTTCTCTCTGTGTTTCTAATGAATGTCTCTCTTGCTCTAATGATCCCGCTAATGCCACCCTCAATGTTAAATAAACCAAGGCAATGTTTGCTGAGAGTAGATGGAGAGAGACCCTTCTAGGTTATCTCTATATTTAACTATTTCCAATCCCAATGGGGCAAACTGTCCTGTCCAATCTGACAGTGATATGTTAATCTAGTCATTTCCAATCTATATAAATCGTGGTGTAACACGACCTGAACGACAGGATATTTACCACTTGACCTTCGCTATACACACGTCACAAACTATTCAGCCGGGTCTGGCCACTGCTCTGCTCTTGACCGCCTGAACCTGCACAGAGTGGTGACCACAGCCCCGTCCATCACAGGCTCGGCACTTCCTCCCATCCAGTCCATCTCCACGGTGCGATGCATCAGGAAGGCTGGAGGTATCGTCAAGGATGCTCCCACCCTGGACATTCCCTTTTCTCCATTCTACCCTCTGGGAGAAGATGCAGGAGCTTGGACGCCCGGATGTCCAGGTTTAAGACCAGCTTCATCCCCACTGCCACCCGACTCCTGAACCAATCAAATCTTTCACACCACGGTGGTGAAAGTGCAGACACACGCGCTCACTCTTCACTTCTTCAACTTCAGTGCTTTGTTTTTCCCAACTCCATGTTTCACGACAATCTTTGCACTTTCCACTCATCCTTACATTTATCAGTTTTAGTTTAGTTTAGAAATACAGCGTGGAAACAGGCCCTTCAGCCCAACAAGTCCGCACCGCCCAGCGATCCCCGCACATTAACACTATCCTACACTATCAAGTCAATTGACCTACAAACCTGCACATCTTTGGAGTTTGGGAGGATCTCAGAGGGTGGCACGGAGGCGCAGAGGTAGAGTTGCTGCCTTACAGCGCTTGCAGCACCTGAGACCTGGGTTCGATCCCGACTACGGGCGCTGTCTGTACGCGTGTGTACGTTCTCAGCGTGACCTGCGGGAGGTTTCTCCGAGATCTCCGGTTTCCTTCTACATTCCTCCAGGTAGGCCTTCTCATCGTTATCGGAGATCAGGCCCACCACCACAGTGTCATCAGCAAACGTGAGTTTAGTTTATTGTCACGTGTACTGAACAGTGAGTAGCTATTGTTGCGTGCTATCCAGTCAGCGGAGAGACAATACATGATTACAACCGATCCATTTACAGTGTACAGATGCATGATAAGGGAATAATGTTTAGAGCAAGGTAAAGCCAGTCAAGTCTGATCAAGGGTATTCCGAGGGTCAACTATGAGGTAGATAGTGGTTGAGCAGAGCTCTCTGTTGTGGTAGGATGTGGCCCATAAAGAGAGCAGAGGCAGACTTCTGCAACTGAAGAATTTGATTTTGATTCAAGTATGATTAATTCAGCACCGCCATTCAATGTGATCATGGCTGATCATCCCCAATCAGTACCCCATTCCTGCCTTCTCCCCATATCCCCTGACTCCGCTATTTTTAAGAGCCCTATCTAGCTCTCTGTTGAAAGCATCCAGAGAACCGGCCTCCACCGCCCTCTGAGGCAGAGAATTCCACAGACTCACCACTCTCTGTGAGAAAAAGTGTTTCCTCGTCTCCATTCTAAATGGCTAACTCCTTATTCTTAACATCCTACACACACAAGGGACAATTTACACTTATATCTACAAACCTGTACGTCTTTGGAATGTGGGAGGAAACCAAAGATCTCAGAGAAAACCAACGCAGACCACGAGGAGAACGTACAAACTCCGAACAGACAGCACCTGTAGTCGGGATCGAACCCCGGTCTTCGGGCTGCAAATGCTGTAAGGCAGCAACTCTACCGTTTCGCCACCGTGACCGTCCTTTCATTACAAGGGGCGGGAGATTGCAGAACGTGAACTGGCAGCGTGGGACTAATGGACGCACATCGCCAGGAGTCCGTTCTCTGAGATTGTGAAGACAGAACGGCAAGGCTGCCTTTCCCAAATATTTGAACTGCATGTTTCCTGTTCTCACATATTTGCATTCTATACTGTATATTTGAATAGAAAATACACGTGTAGATAGACTGTAAAGACCGTTATTAACTTGGAATCTAAATATATTCATATCAAATGCTCCAGTAATGAAAACAATCTTAAGCACCAGTTTATTGAAATGCTTTCAATTAGAATTATCATTAATATCTAAATAAATGATTAGTGGTGATCCCAGCTGGTGCCCTGCTCCCTCAGGGTTCAGCGCAGTGCGTGAGGCCTTGAAGTGTGGCCGCACTCCAGTGCCTCCGTGGATGAAGTGGGATGGAAAGCAATGAATCACATTATCAAAGCAAAGATCAGAGGGAGAGATCGGCTCCCATCTGTCACACAGCTAACGCCGTCTCTCCAGGCCACAGCTCATCACCAGTGGTTCAGAGCACGATCTGCGGTGGGGCAGCACGGTGGAGTAGCGTGGAGCTGCTGCCTCGCGGCGCCACAGACCCGGGTTCCAGCCCGACTACCGTACGGCGTTTACACGTTCTCCCCGTGACTGCGGGAGTTTTCTCCGGGATCTCGGATTTCCTCTCACACTCAAAAAACCTACCGGCTTGTATGTTAATTGGCTGGTTATAATTGTAAATTATACCGTACGGAGTTTACACGTTCTCCCCGTGACCTGCGTGGGTTTTCTCCGGGTGCTCCGGTTTCCTCCCGCACTCCAAAGACGTACAGGTTTGTAGGTTAATTGGTTTGGTGTAAATGTAAAAAATATTGTCCCTATGGCAGGACAGTGTTAATGTGTGGGGATCGCATCCTCACACATCCCAAGGTCATTGCCGATTAATTGGCCCTCTGTAAATTGCCCTCAGTGTGTAGGGAGTGGATGAGAAAGTGGGCTTGCACAGAGCTAGTGTGAATGGGTGATCTATGGTCAGCCTGGACTCAGAGGGCCGAAGGGCCTGTTTACATGCCATGTCTCCAAAACTAAAACCAGAAACTAAAACAATTCCAGTTGAAGATGTAGACAAAAATGCTGGAGAAACTCAGCGGGTAAGGCAGCATCTATGGAGCGAAGGGAATAGACGTCTCGACCCAAAACGTCACCTATTCCTTCGCTCCATAGATGCTGCCTCACCCGCTGAGTTTCTCCAGCATTGTTGTCCACCTTTGATTTTTCCAGCATCTGCAGTTCTTTCTTAAACAACAAGTTGAAGATGCAGTATTTGTGCCAATGATTGTGGACATGTGATTATTTCTTCATAGTATGACAGTCCACAGGCCAACAGTTAAAGAATTAATACATCACCTTCAACACTATAGATCCTTTTAAGGCACAAAAAAACCAACGGGAAACAGGTCCATCTGCGGCTAATGAGAAGATAAAGACAGCAATAGATCAAAGGCAAGGACATACTGCAGCCAAGAAGAGTAATGTCAGCGTTGAGGAAAAAGTTCCCATGCAGTAACGGGAGCGGCAAACTGATAAAGAAAAGACACCAGAAAATAATGACATGTCATAAGGAAAAGATTTGCAAAGTCTCACGGGGGTCCTGCATAAAACAGCACAGGAACAGGCCCTTCGGCCCACAATGTCCGTGCCGAACATGATACGAAGCTGAACCAATCTCTTCTGTCCGTACACCATCCACGTTCTCCGTGATTTTCTACACCTCCACAGGATCACCGCACAGCCTCCTGTGTTCCCGGCAATGAAATCCTCGCCTGCCCAACCTCGCAAGAAACATGTTCCCGATGTTGGGGGAGTCCAGAACCAGGGGCCACGGTTTCAGAATAAGGGGTAAGCCATTTAGAACGGAGACAAGGAAACACTTTTTCTCGCAGTGAGTTGTGAGTCTGTGGAATTCTCTGCCTCAGAGGGCGGTGGAGGCCGGTTCTCTGGATACTTTCGAGAGAGAGCTAGATAGGGATCTTGAAGATAGCGGAGTCAGGGGATATGGGGAGACGGCAGGAACGGAGTACTGATTGGGGATGATCAGCCATGACCACATTGAATGGCTGTGCTGGCTTGAAGGGCCGAATGGCCTCTACTCCTGCACCTATTGTCTATTGCCATCATTCAATCACAACGTTTAAGAAACATTCAGGCAGGTTGTTGGATCGGACAGGTTTAGATGGATATGGTCCTAAAGCCGGCAGGTGGGACTAGTGTAGATGGGGCATGTTGGCCGGTGTGGGCCACAGGCCCTGTGTCCATGCTGCAAGACTCCATCACTCGACGAATCTGCCCAAACTCTCCCTTTGGCTCAGGACCTCGAGTCCTGGTAACATTCTGGTAAATCTTCATTCCAGCTTAATGGCATTCTTCCAGCATCACGTTGACCACAATACTCCAACTGCGGTCTTGCCAATGTCCTGTACAACTGTAACATAACATTACAATATCTATACCCAATAATTGAGGCACAGATTCACCTGCATCTCCTCCAACCTCATCTATTGCATCCGCTGCTCTAGGTGTCAGCTGTTCTACATCGACCCGAAATATCGCCTATTCCTTCGCTCCATAGATGCTGCCTCTCCCGCTGAGTTTCTCCAGCTTTTTTGTCTACCTAGTTCCAATATCTATACTCATTTCAAGGCCAGCGTGCCAAGCGTTTTCTTCACCACCTGCGACAACACTTTCTTTTCCATAATTTCTACCAAGAATTAATTATTAGTGATTACTTTGACCGGCAGGACCTGTTTGCTCAGACCCTCCACCAAAGACCACCGATCTGCTGGTGATATCTACTGGCGCAGGTGAAAGGTCAAGTCAACAGAGTTTATTGTCATGTGTCCCAGATAGGACAATGACATTCTTGCTTGCTGCAGCACAACACAATATTGTAGGCATAATACAGAACAGTTCAGGTGGCCTCGCAAATGAAAGCAGAATGTGCCTCATACAAGGCATTTAGCAAACCCAAGACAATGGTAGTTGTTACATCTTGCCGGTGTAAACAGCAGGTTTTTCACCTCACTGCAGCCTGACATTTATAAACAAAGGGGAAATCAAAATTCCATGATAATGTTTTCACAAATCCCCACACGGCTCCAGGTAATGAGAGAAAAGTTGACCTTGGAAAATCATTAATCTTCTCACTTGACTTTCTAAAATGGGCTTTTGTTTTGTGAATTCTACAGCAGGGGCACTAATTTGCAAAATGTACAGCCAGGCATCAATATATTGTGCATTTGCCTGTTGCATAATCAAATGTGCTTTCATATTCATTAAATGTTGTTGTTTCATAAACTTCTATCAGTATCATACATCGCTCATTCTGTTCATTAGTTGATACGAGACCCAGCAGACATCGGGTAAGATCATTTCTAACCCCTCTCACCCTGGCCACAAATCTTTGAATCACTTCCTTCTGGAAGGCGACTCCGGACTGTCAAAGCTGCCACAGACAGACTTAAAAACAGCTGATTTTCACGAGTAGTAGCTCTACTCAATAACCAAAAATCTGTAGCCTCCTTTTGCTCTGGTATTTTATTTAATGCACATGTTTAATCAATAATGTTTTATTATTAATGTTTTATGTGTCATTCCTAACTGTCATTGTATGTCGCTGTCACTTGTGGGCGCAGCACCACGGCAAATTCCTTGTATGTGAATACTTGGCCAATAAACGTATTCATTCATTCATTCACATCGTTTTGGTGTTGGATGAGCAGTTCACTGGTTAGCTGGTGCTTATCGAGTGGATTTAAGTGAGGAATGAAGAGCGAGGATAGGAACAAGAAGACACAAGGAATGGCAGGAGTTTCATTTATGGTTGTCACGGGTACCGAGGTACAGTGAAAAGCTTTTTTGTTGCGTGCTATCCAGTCAGAGAGAAGACTTTACATGATTACAATTGAGCCGTCCACACTGTACAGATACAGGATAAAGGGAATCACGTTTAGTGCAAGATAAAGTCCAGTAAAGTCTGATTAAAGATAGTATAAAGGGCCTGCCCCACTTGCCGATTTGTTGGCCACTTATCAGTGTCGCCAAAAGATTTTGAACATTTCAAAATCCAGCGGCAACAAAAAAAATGTTGCGACACTTGAAAAAACACCGCGCGTCAATACATCATCATGCCGCAAACCTCTCGGTGACCTGATACGTCAGTCAATGATGCCGGCAGTCACCGAAAAAATCGCCAAGTGGGACAGGCCCTATAGGGTCTCCAATGAGGTAGATGGGAGGTCAGGACTGCTCTTGCTGATAAGACGGTTCAGTTGCTTGATAATAGCCGGGAGGAAACTGTCCATGAATCTGGAGGTTCTGAATCTGAATCTGAATCTGAAGTGTGCGTTCGTTTTCACACTTCTGTACCTCATGCCTGGTGGGAGAAGGGAGAAGAGGGAGTCACCAGGGTTAGACAGGTCCAGAAACACAGTCTTTGGAATTATCTTCCTCAAAGGTTCAGTTCAGTTTATTGTTACGTGTACCGAGGTACAGTGAAAAGCTTTTGTTGCGTGCTAACCAGTCAGCGGAAAGACTATACATGGTTACAATCGAGCCGTTTACTGTGTACAGATACATGATAAAGGGAATAACGTTTAGTGCAAGGTAATGTCCAGTAAAGTCCCAAAGCCAAGGTCCAGAGGTTTAGGGATGAATTTATTCAGTATCATGGTGCTGACGGGTGAACTGTGGACAATGAATAGAAGCGTTCTTATTGTCAGGTGATCCAGGGCTGAATATAGTGCAAGAGAGATGGTGTGTGTAGGTAGGAACTGCAGATGCTGCTTTAAACCGAAGACAGACACAAAAACCTGGAGTAACTCAGCGGGTCGGACGTCACCTATTCCCTTTCTCCAGAGATGCTGCCTGACCCGCTGAGTTACTCCAGCACTCTGTCCTTTTCTGCAAGGAGTCTATTCCATCTGGAAGACTGCCCATCAGCATTCTTTCAAAGCACTTGATCGCAATCAATGTAAAACCAATAGGGTGGTGGCCACTGATGAAGGCCACTTTACTTGTCATGGGGCTGGAATGCTGAAGATTTCCTTGAAGCAGATGGGGGTCAGAAGACGGAGAATGAAGATGTGGGTGAAGATTGTGGCCAGTTGTTTGGCACAAGGTCATCGGAAGAATTTTCAAGCTTGGCCACAAATGATCTAAGCCCATCTCACTCCTGATGCTGCGATCGAGCGGCACTTTAGGGAAAGATTTAATAGCACCTGCAAAGTCAACCAGTTGTGTGATGGAGAATATTATAAATTGAACCAGTCCTGCACTGTAGAATAACTAAATGTATTTTACATAATTATCCAATAAAGTTGTGGCTGGCAGTGCTGCCGACCGCTGTGCCTTTCCCAGCTTCAGTACGTAGCCCAGCCAATTACAGGCCAATGGCTTCAATGGAAACAATATACAACATATCAACGTCTAATCACTGGAAGCAGAGACAGAACGGTGGTAAATTGCTCCCTGATTTATACACGTTGTTATTTGTGTTATATTTCTCGGTTTTCCAATTCCTATTCCACGTTGTCAGATCTGAATCTCACTGACAATATCTGTCATCGTCCTGAAATGACCTTTCTCTGACTGTGAGCTCGGCGCGTTAGCCTTCAATCAGTTGCCGATACTGGAGCCTGAATTCCCTCGTCAGGTTTGGTGAGTCCATGTTTGCACATCTAACTCAAGCCGAAATATTCTCAGGGTTGATGGGATCAAGAACCAGAGGTATAAAGGGACTATCCCTCTGTACGAGCTAATTCAAGAGCTCTCCTGAGTCTAAAAATAAAATCAAACTTGTGGTAAGCACGTAGAATGTAAGTAGCGGGTACGTCGGAGCTCGGGGACGTCTCTTAGCGGCTCGTAACGCTAATGGCAGGTACTCCGGAAACACGGTAAGCTCGAGAAGACTCGTGAAGATTTTTCAACATGTTGATCAATGCCCACGAGAGCCCCGAGTACCTACGAGCGGCTATTACCGTAATTCTCCAAATTCGAACCAGGGGAAACTCGGGGGAACTCTTGAGTTAGCTCGTATAGTGGGACAGCCCCTTAAGGTGAGAGGGGAAAGATTTAATAGCAACCTGAAGGGCAACTTTCTCACACGGAGGGTGCAGGGGGTTTGGAACAAGCTGCCAGAGGAGGTAGTTGAGGCAGGTACCATCACAACAGGTACATGGATAGGAATCACCTTCGGAAAAGATCATGATTCTTGCATGTCGCGGTTGCTTTAAGTTCTTTCAGACAGCCTGGGTACTTTCCAAGGACATTGCTTGTGGGGACTGAGGGATTAAAAAATAACAAAGTTAAATGAATAAAATTATTTATCAAATTCTTAAGGGAAAGGGCAGACTCGATGTAGGAAAAATGGTCCCCATGTTGGCGGAGTCCAGAACCAGGAACCAATAGACAATAGACAATAGGTGCAGCAGTAGGCCATTCGGCCCTTCGAACCAGCACCGCCATTCAATGTGATCATGGCTGATCATCCCCAATCAGTACCCCGTTCTTGCCTTCTCCCCATATCCCCTGACTCCGCTATTTTTAAGAGCCCTATCTAGCTCTCTCTTGAAAGCATCGAGAGAACCTGCCTCCACCGCCGAGGCAGAGAATTCCACAGACTCGCCACTCTCTGTGAGAAAAAGTGTTTCCTCGTCTCCGTTCTAAATGGCTTGCCCCTTATTCTTAAACTGTGGCCCCTGGTTCTGGACTCCCCCAACATCGGGAACAGTTTAAGAATAAGGGGTCGGCGATTTAGGACTGAGATGAGGAAAAACTTTTTCACCCAGAGAGTTGTGAATCTGTGGAATTCTCTGCCATATCAGGCAATGGAGGCCAATTCACTGGATGTTTTCAAGAGAGACTTAGATATAGCTCTTTGGGGTAACGGAATCAAGGGGAGAAAGCAGGAGCGGGGTACTGATTTTGGATGATCAGTCATGATCATATTCAAGTGCCGGCTTGAAGGGCTGAATGGCCTATTCCTGCACCATTTTCTAAATATGCAGTCCCCAGACGCTAAAAATGGCAAGAAACTGTTGAACAGTGGCCAACAGTCAACATGTGAAAAGATGACCTCAAAGCAAGGACAGGCAATAATGGATTGTTGTTTCCACAGCCCAGTGATGGGAAAAGGCCAGGGAAGGAATTACCATCCACAACTCCCACAGCTCATCAACTGAGCATTGTGAATTATGGGATGGATTCAATGTGCAATAATATCAACAAGATTTGATTTAGAATTATTCCAAGGTGATTGCCAGCCACGGCATCTTCAAGAGTTAAGCATAAATACATTTCTGTGAAAGGTTTCTAGACTTCACTGGGCTCAGCCTGAGTCAATATATAGCGAGTTGTGTTCCACGCAAGTACCTCGTGCCCTGCGCTCTCTATCAAACACTGGACTCCCAACTGATGCCCGCATCTTTTACATGTTATTCATGATCCCCCTGAAGGATTTATGCAGCACAATCAAATGTAATACCTAGATCGACAATTACGTTGGATAAGCTGAGGAGGAAATTGTCAAGGGTCTTCAGGTGAAAGAATGGCGCGCGGCAGGTCGGGAATGAAAGTATTGATACTGCCTCGAAGGACTCTGTTGTTATTTTACCAGAAGCTACGCAGTCCGTGCTCTGGTTCACAAAACAGTGGCTGCACAAAGGATGCTGCACTTTAATGAGACCCGGGCCAGCCAAGAGACTGGCGTGGTTGTCAGAGCTGTTTGCACAGATGCATCAGAGCTTAGTCCCACACCATGGCAATGTTTACACCCCAGAGCCTTGGTGAGCACTGACATTGAGAAGCCATTGATCCAGACGACAGAAAGAGTTGTCCGTAAAGCCATCAAATGCAGTCAAGAGTCAACAGTGTTTAAACTGCGCAGGAAGGAACTGCAGATGCCGGTAAAAACCAAGATGGACAAAAACAGGATGAGAGGGGATCTTATTGAAACATATAAGATTATTAAAGGTTTGGACACGCTAGAAGCAGGAAACATGTTCCCGATGTTGGGGGAGTCCAGAACCAGGGGCCACAGTTTAAGGATAAGGGGTAAGCCATTTAAAACGGAGATGAGGAACCACTGTTTCACACGGAGAGTTGGGAGTCTGTGGAATTCTCTGCCTCAGAGGGCAGTGGAGAACGGTTCTCTGGATACTTTCAAGAGAGAGCTAGATAGGGCTCTTAAAGATAGCGGAGTCAGGGGATATGGAGGGAAGGCAGAGAATTCCATACACTCACAACTCATTGTGAAAAAAAGTGTTTCCTCGTCTCCGTTCTAAATGGCTCACCCTTTATTCTTAAACTGTGGCCCCTAGTTCTGGACTCACCCAACATCGGGAACATGTTGTTAAAGAAGGAACTGCAGATGCTGGAGAATCGAGGGTTACACAAAAAGCTGGAGAAACTCAGCGGGTGCAGCAGCATCTAAGGAGCGAAGGAGATAGGCGACGTTTCGGGTCGAGACCCTTCTTCAGACTGAAGAAGGGTCTCGACCCGAAACGTCGCCTATCTCCTTCGCTCCTTAGATGCTGCTGCACCCGCTGAGTTTCTCCAGCTTTTTGTGTAACCATCGGGAACATGTTTCCTGCTTCTACCGTGTCCAAACCTTTAATAATCTTATATGTTTCAATAACCTAACCCTCTCATCCTTCTAAACACCAGAGTGTACAAGCCTAGCCGCTCCATTCTCTCAGCATCTCCCAGCAGGAGAATGGGGGGAGGAGGGAGAGATAGACCAGCCACGACTGAATGGCGGAGTAGACTTGATGGGCCGAATGGCCTAATTCTACTCCGATATCTCATGACCTTATGACAATTGTATACGCATCTTCCACGCCAACTATCCATCTGCAATTACCACAGCGATTCCTTCCTCAAAGAGCCCCAAGCCTGAAAACACAAATTATACTCCACACATGTAAAATCCAGACACACAGACATGTATAACAGGTAGCGCAAAGAGAAAACATACCAGTGCAGAGTATAGTGTTACAGCATTCTAACATGAGACTTACAGAGGAAAAGTGCAAGGTAGGTTGGAAGATTGGAAATGCACTCCAGCTTAAAGGAGCACTGTTGAGTAGACTGATGTGTGGACTAGTGTCGTGCAGTGCTACATAGAAACATAGACAATAGGTGCAGGAGTAGGCCATTCGGCTCCTTGAGCCAGCACCGCCATTCAATATGATCATGGCTGATCATCCACAATCAGTACCCCGTTCCAGCTTTTTCCCCATATCCCTTGATTCCCTTAGCCCCATGAGTTTGACTTTGTTGTATTTATATATAACATTGTCTGCTCTGTTTGGACAGCATGCAAAACACAGCTTTCCACTGTACCTCAGTACACGAGACAATAAACCTAAACTTAAATATAAAGATATACTCCTTCCTTGTTGCAAGTCAGTGTGAAATAATAACATTTTTTTCAGCACTTTAATTTGAAGGTGAAGTTCTGTTGCAGAAAGAAATTAGTTTATATAATACCAATCAATGCCAGTGAAAATATATCTCAAAGTGCAATCTAATGACATTTCTTTAACAGGCTTCAAGTGCTGTGAAAAGTGACAAAAGATTGCCTTTTTCAGGATAGTTTAGTTTACATTTTAGAGTTTTGAGATACAGCATAGAAACAGGCCCTTCGGCCCACCGAGTCCATGCCGACCACTGATCAACCATTCACACTAGTTCTATGTTATCTCATTTACTCATTCACTCCCTAAACACTCAGGGGCAATTTACAGAGGGCCAATTAACCTACAAACACGCACGTCTTTGGGATGTGGGAGGAGTGACGATCGCTGGTCAGTGTAGACTCGGTGGGCTGAAGGGCCTGTTTCAGCGCTGTATCTCCAAACTAAACTAAATCAATGAGGGTGCGTAGGATGGTTTGGGCGCTGCTTTTTTGCAGCCGCATGTACAACAAACATGTTCCCGATGTTGGGGGAGTCCAGAACCAGGACTCCCCCAACATCCCAGTTTAAGAATAAGGGGTAAGCCATTTAGAACGGAGACGAGGAAACACTTTTTCTCACAGAGAAAGGGAGGAGGGAGAGATAGACCAGCCACGACTGAATGGCGGAGTAGACTTGATGGGCCGAATGGCCTAATTCTACTCCGATATCTCATGACCTTATGACAATTGTATACGCATCTTCCACGCCAACTATCCATCTGCAATTACCACAGCGATTCCTTCCTCAAAGAGCCCCAAGCCTGAAAACACAAATTATACTCCACACATGTAAAATCCAGACACACAGACATGTATAACAGGTAGCGCAAAGAGAAAACATACCAGAGTGCAGAGTATGTGAGTCTGTGGAATTTCATTTCGGAGTCACGTGAGTGACTTCGTGAAGAGCCCGCCGGCGCGCATGCTCGACATATCGTCGTAACGCGTTGCTGCGACGGCTGGCGGTGGAGCGCGCTCCTCGCCAGCCCTTCATAAGGGGCCACGGAGGTGAGTATTCCACCTTTAGTTGGTGGTCCTTGTTGTTCGTTATGTCTTGCAGCAAGGACATGGATGGGAGTTCGAAGGGCCGGAGGACGTCAGGACGAGTTCGCCGGTCAACAGTTCCGGGGCCTTTACCATCGGCAGTACCTGCAACGCAGGCCGGGACTCAGGCGGAGATGTGGGTAAGCCCTGTGATTACAGGTCCAGATCCGCCAGCACACCACAGCTCGGAGGAGTTCGACGAGGAGGAGTGTGGTGTGCCGCCAGAGCAGGGGGACCCTGCCATGGCAGTCAGGTCGTCAGCGGGCTCGCTGGCGACCTCGAGCAGGGGGCGTGCGGCTGCACGGCCCGTTCCACTCAGCCCCCCGAGAAGGGGCAGGGCAGGAGCCCAGAAGCCTAACCCTGCCAGGGCTAAGGCATTGCCTGACACGGAGGAGCGGTCAGGTTCCAGGGCGAGACCCGGGGCGGCTGTGAAGTCCAGCCGGCACACCCCGACTCTCGACGCCGGGACGGGTCGGTTGAGTCGGGTCTCGTCACGGTCGCCGAGCCCCCCATGGATGGGTGGGCGAGACCATGCGTCGGCAAGGTCCACGATGTGGGCAGCCGGCAAGCCTGCGCGGGCTTCAGGTAGCCATGCTTCGGCTGGTGCCGACACCACGCTGCAAGTGCCCTTAGTGGCAGCGGCGTCAGCTCCCGCTAAACGGAGGCGGTTGAACACGCCCGCGCGGGAATCGCGCAGTTTCGCCTCGGCGGCTGTTAGCGACAACTACCGGCACCGGCAGGGCCTCGATGAGGTGCGGGCCGATGATAGGAGCCCAGTTTTCTTTTCAGAGCCGGAGGACTCCGACCACCTGAGTGTTCAGGGTGAAGGGCGTATTGACCGTATGGAGCGGCTGCTGGAGCTCCTGCTTCAAAGCCAACAACAGCAGGGCAGCCACAGGCACAGGGCGTCGTCACCAGCCTCTACCATCAGCCTGGAGCAGCAGGAGGAGGAGGTTTTAGTGGATTCCATACCACCTCCGGTGGAGGTACCAGCGGAGGATCTTCTGGATGTGGCGACCAAATTTGCGGCCCCACATTCATCTGGACTTCCTTTAAACACGAAGCTGGCAGCCACTGTGGACTTTCTTAACAACCAGCAACTACAGGAAGAAGTCCTCATTCAGGCAATGAGCCGTCACAAGCCTCCATCCAATTGCAACTCCCTCAACGTGCCTGTGGTCAATACGCCGATATGGGGCAACATCAGTGCGGCTATCCGTCAACAGGAGGTAAAACTGCAGCGGATCCTGAAGCTCCTCACGGCCGGTATTACCGCCTTTGTGCGGTCGGTGGACGGGGACGAATTGAATTTGGACCAGGAAGATGCCCTGGCCCTCTTGTGCGCGACCCAGCACGAAATTAACGGGTTTCGCAAAACCAGCATCCGCCCAGCGCTCAATCCAAAGTTTGCAGGATTGTGCAAACCACCGCCGCCGCCCCCGCCCCGTCAGCTCTTTGGGGAGGACCTCTCGAAGAGAGTCAAAGAGCTTGACGAGCAAGCCAAAACAGTGGGGATCATGCGCCCTCAGAGTGCCCCCACACCGTCAGGCTCAAAGTCTCTATACATTCGATCACGAGGGTCTGCTAGTACCTCGACGAGGACCCACCCTCAAGCTCCACAACGACAGCAACATCAGACCCAGCACCAGGGGTCTTTTTTAGGACAGGGTCGGCAGAGACCCTGGTGGAAAACGAAGACGCCGCGCCCTCAAGCCAACCCAGCACCTCCACGTCCGCACACGCATGTCAAGGACCGCCGGTAACCACGGAGGTGAGGGGGTCTGGTTCTCTCTTTTCTCTCTGTTTAACTTCACATGTTGGTGGTCGCCTTCGGTGGCTTTTGGGTGCATAGGGTAATTTTACTGGTGACGAGTATGTGTTGCAGAATATTCAGGGGCATAAAATTGAGTTTATTAATGGCGACATTCCTCCATCCCAGCACATGCCCGCTCGAACGTTTAAATTATCTGCTGCAGAACAGGCAGCCGGCTATAAGGAACTGTTAAGTCTTGAGCACAAAGGAGTGATTGAGAGAGTGGTGCATGAGCCAGTTGAATTTGTTTCGAACATATTCACCAGACCTAAGAAGGATGGAGGTTGTCGTGTCATTATTGATCTAACCCGTTTGAATACTTTTGTAACATATACTCATTTTAAAATGGATACGTTTGAAACAGCCAAATCATTGATTTCTCATGGTTGCTTTATGGCATGCATCGATTTAAAAGACGCATATTATTCCGTATCCGTCCAGAAATGTGACAGAAGGTTTTTGAAATCCATCTGGATGGGGCAACTCTGGCAGTACAAGGCTTTGCCTAATGGGCTCACCACAGCCCCTAGATTGTTCACTAAATTAGTGAAGCCAATTATGGCTTATTTGAGACAACGACACCATATAGTTATGGCCTATTTAGATGATATCTTAATTGTGGGCCACACCCTGGAATTGGCTGAACAGGGTGTTGCAGCTGCTGTCAATATATTTCAACAATTGGGGTTTATTGTCCATCCAGAGAAATCAAAGTTCTACCCTGCCCAGGTGATTAATTACCTAGGGTTCACGGTGAACTCTATAAGCATGAGGGTTACCATTCCAATTAACAAGATTGAGGAGGTTACCCAGGTGTGTCAAGATTTAATCCGCACCAATATACCATCGATTCGGCACTTAGCTACAATAATTGGGAAGCTGGTAGCTTTGTTTCCAGCAGCGCGATATGGACCTTTGCATTATCAGAATTTGCAAAGAGCTAAAATTGCTGCGTTAAAACAGAACGCTGGTCATTATGATCGGTCCATGCAGCTGCCGCCCGAAGCGATAAATGAGTTGCAATGGTGGGTGTGTCACATTAGCAGCTCATTCAAGCCTATTAGGGAGGCTAATCCGGTGGTATATTTGCAAACTGATGCAAGCTCCAATGGTTGGGGAGCCACGAATAATTGCTCGAGTTGTGGTGGCAGATGGGACACCCTTGAATCAACGATGTTGTTAACTCAAGGGATTAACTATTTGGAGTTGCTGGCAGCATTCCACGGACTTCGTGCGTATTGTTCCAAGCTTGTTGGAGCACATGTCCATCTCCAAATAGACAACACCACAGCAGTAGCATATTTAAACCATATGGGTGGTACCAGGTCAGTTTCGTGTGACAAATTGGCAAACTCAATTTGGCTCTGGTGTGTTCAAAGAGACATTTGGATTTCAGCTACCTATTTGCCAGGTGAGCTTAATACTGTGGCGGACACCAGGTCACGCAAATTTAATGACAATATTGAATGGATGTTGCATCCTGAGATCTTTTCTAAAGTCACAGCCAAATTTGGTAAACCGGACATTGACCTCTTTGCGTCACGGTTGAACCATCAGGTACCAACCTACGTTTCATGGGAACCAGATCCTGGGGCAATAGCGCTAGATGCATTCTCGCTGGACTGGGGGAAGTGGTTTTTCTATGCCTTCCCCCCGTTTTGCCTCATCAGTCGGGTATTGCAAAAGATTCAGGCAGATGCTGCCAAGGGCATCCTTATTATACCCGACTGGCCCACACAGCCTTGGTATCCGGTGGTCTTTGACATGCTCAACGAACCTTGGGTCCTTTTGAAGGGTTGCCCACAATTGGTTACTCACCCTGTCTCAGGGGAGCCGCATCCCTGCCATGGCTATTTAAATTTGTTGGCTTGCAGGTTCTGAACAGGCCGTTAGTCCAATACGGCCTCTCGGCTCGGACCATGGATACCATCGGGGCGTCGTGTCGAGAGTCTACAAGGCGAAGATACCGCTCGCATATTAAGAAGTGGGAAGCCTACTGCAGCCGCTCTCGCATCACGTACGATGACGTGACAATAACCGACGTCCTGGAATTCCTCGCGGGGTTGCACCATGATGAACACTTAAGTTACAGTGCCATCAACAGCGCCAGAAGTGCGCTATCATTCTACCTCCGTTTGGAGGTAGGATCCAACAGGCTAGTGTCCAGACTCATGCGGGGTATATTCAATATGAATCCGCCTACACCACGCTATAATATCACCTGGGATGTCAGGGGCATATTAACCCTGCTCAGGACGTGGTCACCCATGGAAGGGCTCCAACTGGACCAACTCACCATGAAGCTGGTGATGTTACTAGCGCTGACTTCAGCTCAGAGGGTACAGACACTACACAAACTTTGTGTCGACAGAATGACGTCTACCCCCACAGAAGTAGTCTTTTTCATTGACGAGCTACTAAAGCAGCATAGACCTGGGTGCACAGGGCTGCAGCTGAAGTTCCCGGCATACCCCGCAGATGCTAGGCTATGTTTAGCCTCACATATCCGCCACTATGTCAAGGTGACGGCACGCATCAGAGGAATGGAGAGATACCTGCTTGTCACTCATAAGAGACCTCATCATCGAGTGACAGTCCAGACGATATCCAGGTGGCTTCGAGTCGTCTTGGGTAAGTCAGGTATCGACACTAATGTGTTCAAGTCTCATTCCACCAGGGCTGCATCGACGTCAGCGGCGAGGGTCATGGAGGTGCCCATGGACCAAATTCTCGCCACCGCAGGATGGGCTAATGAAGCTGTGTTCCAGCGTTTTTATAACAAGCCTGTTGCTGCTCCTCTACAGTTCGCAGAAGCCGTGCTGAATGCAGGTCAAGAACGTGGAGATGTCCCCGTATGAGGGGTTTTGATTTGTTATTAATAAATATGCTCTTGTTTTGCAGTATAGACTGTTGAGCAAGTTTGTTCCTCCCATCCATCCCTGGTAGTGGTGTGTCAGCATGGACGTGGTCCAGGGCGTGTAATCACAGAAGCTTTGAAGTCTTCACAAAGTCACTCACGTGACTCCGAAATGAAATAGTAAGATTGAACGAGAACTTACCAGTTCGAAGGTTGATCTTTATTTTATGAGGAGTCGAAGTGAGGGATTTCGTGCCCTCCTCGCCCAACCCTCAATCACCTTCATCTGGTAATCTTAGTCACTTCAATCATACTATGCGAAGTCATTTCTATTGTTGGTTCTGTGATTCCACGCCGCTACTTTGAAGTATGTCGAGCATGCGCGCCGGCGGGCTCTTCACGAAATCCCTCACTTCGACTCCTCATAAAATAAAGATCAACCTTCGAACTGGTAAGTTCTCGTTCAATCTTACTATTCTCTGCCTCAGAGGGTGGTGGAGGCTGGTTCTCTGGATAGTTTCAAGAGAGATCTAGATAGGGCTCTTAAAGACAGCGGAGTCAGGGGATATGGGGAGAAGGCAGGAACGGTGTACTGATTGGGGATGATCAGCCACGATCACATTGAATGGTGGTGCTGGCTCAAAGGGCCGAATAGCCTACTCCTGCACCTATTGTCCATAGTCTAACAAGCTGTGTGGCAGATCAGGGATGCACAGCTGACAGTCAGATTGTTAAAGAGCAAAATAAAACACATCCGTTGTAACGGCTGCACGACAGTGACCAACTAAGTGTGAACGCAGAGCGTGGGTTTGTTAAATAACTTATGAACACCTTTACAGAAGAAAAGTTCAACCTCATCTTTAATTGGTACTCAACGCAGGCAATATTCCATGTGTCACGAGGCAATATTATTGAAAACTCTCGACACTTGCCTCGCTGCACGCTGATACCATTTACTTTCTAACATTGCTGCTCTGCGGGAGACTGTATTGCATAAGGCCACTCGCTGTGAACGAGGCTCTGTACAAACTGTTCCATCTCCACATACACAAACCCGGCACAGACTGTGTCTGAACTACACCAGGAGGCACAAGATAGCTGCTCCATCCTTTTCATTCCATGCATTATTTTGCTGAAATAACATTAAAACTATGTAATTTAAATTCAATGTCATCAACAGCGCACTGATGATTGAGAAAGAATTCAAATGGATCAGAGAGAGTCTATTATTCCCTTCATAAAAATAATTAGATATTAACGATTATCTTGTGGGAAATAGCTTGGTTCCGTTCCTCCAAATACTGTATACCCATTAGCTTATTTTAATCCAACCAATTTGGCACATTGTTCGCAATAAATGTCGCATTAAAAGTCGGCACAGAGGCTCAGCGGGTAGTGCTGCTGCCTCACAGTGCCAGAGACCCAGGTTGGATCCTGACCGCGGGTGCTGTCTGTGTGGAGTTTGCACTTTCTCCTTGTGACCATGGGGGTTTCCTCTGGGTGCTCAGGTTTCCCAAAGGCACGCAGGTTTGTAGGTTAATGGGCCCTCTGTAAATTGCCCCCTAGTGTGTAGGGAGTGGATGAGAAAGTGGGATAACATAGAACTCATGCGAACGGGTGATCGATGGTTGGCATGGACTTGGTGGGCCGAAGGGCCTGTTTCCATGCTGTGTCTCTAAACTAAATTAAGACAACACAAAGAAATATAAAGGTCCAGAGACGGTTTTTTCAAAGGCCTATCCAATTCCCAAATACTTTTACTGCCCCTTTGTTTAAGAAAGAACTGCAGATGCTGGAAAAATCGAAGGTGGACAAAAATGCTGGAGAAACTCAGCGGGTGAGGCAGCATCTATTGAGCGAAGGAATAGGTGATGTTTCGGGTCGAGACCCTTCTTCAGACTTCCGACCCTTTGGTCACCATCCTTGAATTCCAAGTTACAGAAACTCTCTGCATGAAAAATAAATCCTTCCCTCTCATTCCTCCCAGATCCATCACCTGTAACTTCAGCCTCTCGAACCATCTTCAAGTGGGATATGCTTCTCTCTACCGCTCTTTCTAAACCCATCTTGAAAGATCTATGGATAGCATTACATTTATATGAGGGTAGACAGAAATGCTTGAGAAACTCAGTGGGTGAGGCAGCATCCGCTCCATAGATGCTGCCTCACCCGCTGAGTTTCTCCAGCATTTTTCCAGCATCTGCAGTTCCTTCTTAAACATTTTTACATTTATATGAGATTTATTTATGAAACGGACGACCTCACTGCATTTAAGGCATTTATTACCTTTAATATTGTGCTGAAGTTTTCGTGTTTGTTCTTTGTGAAATTTGCCAGGACATTTCTTGGTATGTTTAAAAACCTTCACGTGGCCCGCCCTGTTTCGACTAATGCAATCAACCCGACGTGCACAGACAAGATCAAATGGAACAAGTTGTCCTACTTTGGGCTGTGCACACCACACGCATGAAGAAGGAGCATCCACTTTGTGCTTTGGGTGGGTCTGCTCACTGATTCATGGATAAGAAGGGTCTGGACCTGAAACGTCACCCATTCCTTCTCTCCAGAGATGCTGCCTGTCTCGCTGAATTACTCCAGCACTTTGTGTCTACCTTCTATTGAAACCAGCATCTGCAGTTCTTTCCCTCATCAATTAATATACGTCAGGTACTGTCCAATCATGAATCTCAACAATGTTAGCTGCAACAAGTCAATGTTTGGACATCACAGTGGCGCAGCGGGTAGAGCTGCTGCCTCACAGCGCCAGGGACCCGGGTTCGATCCTGATTACGAGTGCTGTCTGTGTGGAGTTTGCACGTTCTCCCCGTTACCCGCGTGGGTTTTCTCCGGGTGCTCCGGTTTCCTCTCGCACTCCAAAGACGCAGATTTGCAGGTGAATTAACCTCTGTAAATTGTCCTGAGTGTGTCAGGAGTGGATGAGAAAGTGGGATAAGACAGAACTAGTGTGAACGGGGATGGCTGGTCGCCGTGGACTCGGTGAGTCTAGTTCCACACTCCAGCTCTATAAACTGAGCTAAATTCAAACGTTTGATTTATCAACTGCTTGATCAAAAACAATCTATTTGTTGCTCGTAAAGAGACAAGAATAGAATATAATTAGTTTGTTTCCCTCCTCCAAACATACACTGATTGAATGAATGAGCTAAACCATTGTGAACAGAAGTTTAATTTATCTCACAGCTCACTTCTGGCAGTTTTAATCCAAACCATGTGATAGGTTTTTACTCCAGCATGGAATCATATTATTTATTGTAATTGTAAATTTCTCATCAATATTTCCACAATCCTTCCTTTTCCTCTCTCTCCAGCTTCCTCTGGCTGGACCAACCTCTGCGATATATCTCTCGCCGCCCCCATTTAATCTCTGTGCTGTCGGCATCTTGGTCGGCATGGATGAGTTGGGCCGAAGGGCCTGTTTCCATGCTCTACCACCCGAAGCTCAGAAATGTCCTCCACTCCCCAACATCTCTTTGCTCCTAAAAACCTTTCACCAATCATCTGATCCAATGAGGAGGAATTCCTTCAGCCAGAGGGTGGTGAATCTGTGGAATTCATTGTCACACACGTCTGTGGAGCCCAAGTCATTGTTAGTACTTGATTATCATATGGTCTTAAGGTCATATTAGTCAAGGTTACAGAGGGACAAAGAGAGGTCGTAAGGTCATAAGTGATAGGAGTAGAATTAGGCCATTCGGCCCATCAGGTCTACTCCGCCATTCAATCATGGCTGATCTATCTCTCCCTCCTAACCCCATTCTCCTGCCTTCTCCCCATAACTCCTGACACCCGTACTAATCAAGAATCTATCTATCTGTGCCTTAAAAATATCCACTGACTTGGCCTCCACAGCCTTCTGTGGCAAACAATTCCACAGATTCACCACCCTCTGACTAAATACATTTCTCCTCATCTCCTTCTTCAAAGAACGTCCTTTAATTCTGAGGCTGTGCCCTCTGGTCCTCGACTCTCCCACCAGTGGAAACATCCTCTCCACATCCACTCTATCCAAGCCTTTCACTATTCGGTAAGTTTCAATGAGGTTCCCCCTTATTCTTCTAAACTCCAGCGAGTACAGGCCCAGTGCCGACAGACGCTCATCATAGGTTAAGGGGAGAAGGCAGGAGAATGGGGTTGAGAGGAAAAAAATAGATCAGCCATGATCGAATGGCCTAACTCTATTCCAAAGTCTTATGATCTTATTTGGGCGTCTGTCCAATTATCTCCTTGCATGGTGTGACATAGATTTCTTTCTATGCTTAGATTGCTGTGAAGAGACTTTGGATGTTGGTGCTACCTCAGTGGGAAGGTGGCATTGTGCATTTAAAATTGTGTGAAATGAACTGCTGGGAGGTATAATTACACTGAGTAAAGTTTTCAAAAGGCCACCAATAACTTCACCTCAATCACCTAAAGTTTCACCTCAATAACACAGACGTTATCTCATGAAAAGCACCTTGAAAACATGGGAAGGATTTTGCGTTAATTTTGTGCCGAGGACATCGGGAAATGCATCAGTTTGGTTTAGTTTATTGTCTTGTGAACCGAGGATTCTTCTGCGAGAATTGTCCCCAGTGCGTAGGGATTGTCACCTTGTCGTGGTGGAGAAGCTTGTGTGGACCTGAGATCCTGAGAGCGATGCCGTCTGGAGCGATGCTCCTGGTAGGGCCACCCATGGCGGCAAGGTCGAGGGGGAGGTCTCTGACAAAGAGCGATCCAACCAAGACCTCAACGGTGGAACAGGCGGAGGATGATGGCTGACCTTAGTGGAGCGTGACAACGGCTGGGAAGGCGGATGAAGGCTGCAGCAGAAAACGGTCTCCGGTCGTCTTGGACTCCATGCCACTGGATCCTGACCCAGATCTGTCAAGGACCGTGGGGTGGCTGTCTGTGCACCAGTCTCCCCACGTTAAACAAAGTCACGCACAGGCGTCCTCCAACCCTGGAGACACCCATGGTTGGCCATGACCGAAGGGGGCCTAAGAAGATGGAACCGAGGTACAGTGGAAACCACGGGGGGAGGTTGAACAGGGGAGGACTTTATCCCTTGGTGTGCAGGAGGATGAGGGGCGATCTTATAGGGGTCAGGTGAGTGCACAGTCTTTTCCTAGTGTAGAGGAATCCAGAACTAGAGAACACAGGTTTACAGAGAGAGGAAAAAGAGAGGGGCAACGTTTTCACCCAGAGGGTGGTGGGCGTATGGAATGAGCAGCCAGCGGAAGTAGTTGAGGCAGGAACAATAGCAACATCTAAAAGACTCTTGCGTGGGTGCATGGATAGGAAAGGTTTAAAGAGATATGGGCAAAATGTGGGCAAATGAGACTAGCTGATGGGCCTTGTTGTATGCCGGTATGACTAGAAGGAATTGCAGATGCTATCTTTAACCGTAGACACAAAAAACTGGAGTAACTCAGCAGGACAGGCAGCATCTCTGGAGAGAAGGAATGGGTGACATTTTGGGTCAAGGCCCTTCTTCAGACCTCGACCCGAAACACCACCCATTCCGTCTCAGTAGAGATGCTGCCTGTCCAGCTGAGTTACTCCAGCTATTTATGACTATATTTATATCTGAGCGATTTATTAAACCCATTTTGCTATTACTCAGGGGACAGTTTGGGCATTTTTGGTAGGCAGGACAAATGTAGAAATACTAACAGGGTATAAAAATTGAAGTTAGTAAAGAACCACTCATATGGCCGTTCCAGATGTCACAAGTTATCTAGATGATGTTGAGGTATACGCAGCGGTTGTAAATGTCTGTGGTAGTGATCATGGTGGCATTTACAGTCATATCATGCAGACAAGAGCATCTTCTATCGGGCAGCTTCAGACAGTTATCAACATCAGTAAGTGTACATTTGTCAGAGTGTATGAACTGTTGCCGTATCTGGTGCATTGCTTCCAAGGGGATTGACTTCAGGTAACACTCTTTCATTCAAAGTCCCATCCTCCCATGCCCGTTCTTATAAAAGTTGGTACAAAATGAGCCGCTGCCACGTTGAAGTCCTGGCCCGCTGAGATAAGGAAGATTCAATCCAGCTTGTTTCATGAAAAATAAATCACAATATACAGTTTCCTCAATCATGCAACAATCCTACTTATCCTCTGAATGTCGCCGCATCATTGCCATGAAATGCCCATTTTATGTAAAAAACTCATATCTCTTGACTCACCCCACCAAATATAGCTCCGATAACATCCTTACTCCACCGAGGTTAGCAAGTCAATGCTACAAGCAATCAAAGCACAGAGCGAATATGGAAATGTAAGTGGTAGAATGTGTCAGTAATGTCCTTTTATATTGCCGTAAATAAGTGAAACCTTTAACGTGTGCAGCGTATCCACGAGGAACACAGTTTCATCTCTGATTTGTTGTGTGTTAGTATTTACTGTGAATGAAATGGTTTCATGTAACACCAACTACCCAGTACCTTCTCCCAACGTGACCTGCGTGGGTTTTCTCTGAGATCTTCAGTTCTTCCCACACTCCAAAGACGTACACGTTTGAAGGTTTTGGCTTGGTGTAAATGTAAATTGTCCTTAGTGTGTGTAGGATAGTGTCAAGGGCTGTCCCACATGGCGATTTTTTCAGCGAGTGCCAGCATCATTGACTGACATATCAGGGTCGCCGAAAGATTTTGAACATTTCAAAATCTAGCGGCGACAAAAAAAATGTTGCGACACTCGAGGAAACACCGCGCGTCAATACGCCGTCACATCGTGTCACCACCGCATCACACCACGTCACTCCGCAACTTTATCGGTGACCTGACACGTCAGTCAATCATGCTGGCAGTTGTTGAACAAAATCGCCAAGTGGGACAGGCCATTTAGTGTGCGGGGATCGCTGGTCGGCGTGGACTCGGTGGGCCGAAGGGCCTGTTTCCACACTATCTCTAAACTAAACTACACGAAACAAAGGAAGCTGTGTTCCTCTGCAGTCGACACTTGTATAAACGCCGGCAGCAGCATTACCTGTGATTGGATGTGGGGCAAAACATTAGCTTCTTTCACTTTGAAGAATGAGCAATCAAGACTGTGTGATTTGTCTATTTTATCTCAGTTTGAGTCACACACGGAGCGGGTCAGAGGGCAGCTTCCCTTACAACGGAGGGAAAGTTTTAAGTGATTAAATCTAAATACTTTACATCATAGATGCAATTAAAATTAAAATGTACTGATCAAACGTTACTGAAATATCAGAGCAAGGTTTCATTCAGTTGATTGTGAAGCAGAACACCCTGTAATTTTATTTGACTCAGACCCTAATCAAGAGAAAAAAGATGACAAAATGATTTTTGTAGCGATTGCCATTTCTGGGTTTAGCAATTGTAAATTATGATTGCATATTTGACGGGGTGTCCCACTTGGCCGTCATTTACGCGACAGGCCGGTAGTGACTGACGCGCGATAGTCATCATTTGAGCGCGTGACATCATTTGAAGATAGACACAAAATGCAGGAGTAACTCAGCGGGACCGGCAGCGTCTCTGGAGAGACGGAATGAGTTAGGGTTAAGGATAACCCTAATGACTAACACCTTGGAAACAACTTCTTCCCAGCAACTATCAGACCCTTGAACACTGTACAAACCTCACCTCAGCTACGATCTTCCTGTGTCTTTGGTTGCACTATGCTTGTCACAGAAGGCTGTTGAGGCCAAGTCTATGGATATTTTTAAGGCAAAGATAGATTTCATTTCGGAGTCACGTGAGTGACTTCGTGAAGAGCCCGCCGGCACGCATGCGCAACATATCGTCGCAACGCATTGCTGCCAACAGCTGGCGGTGGGGTGCGCTCCCCGCCAGCCCTTCATAAGGGACCGCTTAGGTAAGTGACACTAACCTTAAGTTGGTTGGCCCTTGCTGTCTGTTTGTCTTTCAGTAAGGGCGTGGATTGGAGTTTCGATGTCTGGTCGAAGTCGTCGACCGACCGGCCCGGCGCCCTCATCATCGTTTACACCTGGGGCCGGGAGAAAGGCGGGGAGACCGATGCCTCCTGCTTCCGCAGGTCGGGACCCGCTGACTCGCCACAGCTCCGAGGAGGAGTTCGTGGAGGACGACAACGGGGTGCCACCCGAACAGGTGGACCCTGCCACATTCAGGTCGCCAGCGGCGACCACGGGGAAGGGGTCTCGTGCGGCTGCACGGCCCCCCTCCGCTAGCCCTTCGAAGAAGGGCAGGGGAGGAGCCCGTAAGCCTAACCCGGTACGGGCTAAGGCTTCACCTGCCGCCGAGTTGCGGTCTGGTGCAACGGCGGGACCTGGGTCTGTGAGGTCTGCTACCCAACTCCCAAACCCCGCCGCCGGGACGGGGGGCTTGGGTACGGTCCCGCCTCGGTCGCCGAGTCCCCCATGGATGGGAGGACGAGACCATGCGTCAGCATCGTCCACGATGTGGACAGCCGGCAAGCCCGCGCGGGCGTCGGGTCTCCATGCTTCTGCTGGAGCCGACCCCCAGCCGTCAGGGCCCTTTGTGGCAACGGCTTCCGCTCCTGCCAAACGGAGGCGGTTGAACACCTCTCCCGCGCGGGGATCGCGCGGTTTCGCTTCGGCGGCCGGCAGCGACAACTACCGGCACCGAGATCACCTCAACGAGGTGCGGGCCGATGACAGGAGCCCCGGCAATTTTTCTGAGCCGGAGGACTCCGACCACTCGAGTGTTCAGGGTGGTGGGCGTATTGACCGTATGGAGCGGCTGCTGGAGCTTCTGCTGCATAATCAACAGCAGCAAGCGTCCACCAACATCGACAGGCACAGGGCTGTCTCACCAGCCTCCATCGTCAGCGAACTACCAGAGGAAGAAGGATTTGTTGACCCTACACCACCTCTATCGGAGCCACCGACAGAAGATCTACTGGATGTAGCGGCAAAATTCGCTGCCCCGGTCACAACTGGGCTTCCGCTTCACCCCAAGCTGGCGGCCACGGTGGACTTTCTTACGAACCACCAGCTCCAGGAGGAAGTCCTCTCGCAGGCTATTCATCGCCACAAACCTCCCTCCAACTGCAATGCCCTTAATGTGCCTGTGGTCAATACGCCCATATGGGGCAACATCGGCGTGGCAATCCGCCATCAGGAGCTGAAGCTCCAGCGGATTTTAAAACTCCTCACGGCCGGTATTACCGCCTTTGCGCGGTCGGTCGATGGTGGTGATCTCTCGTTGGACCAGGAGGATGCTTTGGCACTTTTGTGTGCCACTCAACACGAAATCAATGCCTTCCGGAAAAACAGCATCCGTCCATCCATCAACCCTAAGTTCGCCGGGTTGTGTAAACCACCACCGCCACCGCCGCCCCGACAACTCTTCGGAGAGGACCTTCCGAAGAGAGTCAAAGAGCTTGACGAGGTAGCCAAGACGGTGGGACTCATGCGGTCTCAGATCGCCCCCAGACCGTCGGTGCCAAAAGCTCCACCTGCTCGACCGCGAGACTCGGCCACTTCAGCAGCCAGACCATATGCTGCGACACCACACCGATATCAACAGGGCCAGCAGCAGCGGTCTTTTTTGGGGTCAGGTCCACAACGACCCCAGTGGAAAATGAAGCCACCCCACCATCAACCCAACCCAGCACCTCCGCGGCCAACCAAACATGTCAAGGACCGCCGGTGACCATGGAGGTAAGGCGGTCTGGTTTTCTTTCTCCTGTTCCTTTAACATCACATGTTGGAGGGCGACTCCGGTTCTTTTCTGAGGCATGGGAGACTGTTACTTCAGATGAGTTTATTTTGCAGAATATTCGGGGTCATACTATTGAATTTATTCACGGGGACATTCCTCCATCCCAGCATATGCCTAAACGGAAGTTTACGCTGTCTGCCGTTGAACAGGCAGCAGGCTCAGCTGAAATTTTTCGTTTGGAACAAAAAGGCGTGATAGAGAAAACTATGCACGAACCTATTGAATTTGTCTCCAATATCTTCACTAGACCAAAAAAGGATGGAGGTTGTCGAGTGATTATTGATCTGACCCAGCTGAATACTTTTGTAACATACACCCATTTTAAAATGGACACTTTTGAGACAGCCAAATCACTGATTTCGCATGGTTGCTTTATGGCATGTATTGATTTAAAAGATGCATACTATTCAGTATCCATTCGGAAACATCACCGGAAGTTTCTGAAATTTGTTTGGATGGATCAGCTCTGGCAATACAGGGCTTTGCCAAATGGGCTTACAACCGCCCCTAGGCTGTTTACTAAATTGCTCAAGCCTATTATGGCCCAATTAAGAAAACAACAACATATTGTAATGGCCTATTTGGATGATATCCTGATTATTGGCAAAACCTTGGAGGCAGCTGAGAGGGCAGTTTCGGCCACTGTCATGATATTTCAGCGGCTGGGGTTTATTGTCCATCCAGACAAGTCCAAGTTCTACCCGTCCCAGGTTATGGATTATCTGGGCTTCACGGTGGATTCCAATCGGATGAGGGCCACCATACCAACTAACAAGGTTGAGGATGTCACCCAAGCATGTCAGGATCTTGCATTCGCCAGTATACCATCTATCCGACAAACAGCTAAGGTGATTGGCAAAATCGTAGCGTTGTTTCTGGCAGCCCAATTCGGGCCTTTGCATTATCAAAATTTGCAACGAGCCAAGATTGCCGCGTTAAAAAAGAACGCTTGTCATTTCGACAGACCAATGCGGCTGCCTCCTAATGCTGAGATTGAGCTACAATGGTGGGTGTCCAATATTGGCAGGTCCTTCAAACCCATTATTGTGCCCAATCCGGTGGTATATTTGCAAACTGACGCAAGCTCCCAAGGCTGGGGAGCTACGGACAGCTGTTCTAGTTGTGGGGGTAGGTGGGACACCCTTGAAGCTAGCATGTTGCTATCGCAAGGGATAAACTATTTGGAGCTGCTTGCAGCATTTCACGGACTTCGGGCTTATTGTTCCAATCTCGGTGGAGCTCATGTCCGTATCCAAATAGACAACACCACGGCGGTGGCATATTTAAACCATATGGGCGGTACCAGGTCAGTCTCATGTGACAAATTGGCTAATACCATTTGGCTCTGGTGTATTGATCGGGATATTTGGATTTCAGCCACCTATTTGCCAGGTAGGCTTAATACTGTGGCAGACACCAGGTCACGCAAATTTAACGATAATATTGAGTGGATGTTGCATCCTCAAATATTTGCCAAAATTACAGCCAAATTTGGTCAACCGGATATTGACCTCTTTGCGTCACGGTTGAACCATCAGGTACCAACATACGTTTCATGGGAACCAGATCCTGGGGCATTAGCGATGGATGCATTCTCTTAGACTGGGGGAGTTGGTTTTTCTACGCATTCCCCCCGTTTTGCCTCATCAGTCGGGTATTACAAAAAATCAAGATGGATGCCGCTCGGGGCATTCTTATCATACCCGACTGGCCCACACAGCCTTGGTATCCGGTGGTCTTTGACATGATTAGTCAACCCTGGGTCCCTTTAGAGGGTTGCCCGCAATTGGTTTCTCACCCTGTCTCAGGGGAGTCACACCCCTGCCATGCCTATTTAAAATTACTGGCTTGCAGGTTCTGACCAGGCCATGGTTGCAGTATGGCCTCTCCACCCGAACCATGAACACCATTGGGGCATCATGTCGAGAGTCAACCAGGCGAAGATACCTCTCCCACATCGCCAAGTGGGAAGCCTACTGCAGCGCTCTCGCATCGCCTATGATGATGTCTCCATAGCCGACGTCCTGGAATTCCTCGCGGGGTTGCACCACGATGAACACTTAAGTTACAGTGCCATCAACAGCGCCAGGAGTGCGCTGTCATTCTACCTCAACATCGAGGTAGGATCAAACGGGCTAGTGTCCAGACTAATGCGGGGAATATTCAATTTGAATCCGCCTACACCACGCTATCACATCACCTGGGATGTCAGGGATGTACTTACCCTGCTCAGGACGTGGTCACCCATGGAAGGGTTACAACTGGACAAACTCACCATGAAACTGGTGATGTTACTAGCGCTGACTTCAGCACAGCGGGTTCAGACGCTCCACAAACTCCGTATTGATAGGATGACGTCTACCCCTGGAGAAGTAGTCTTTTTCATTGATGAGCTACTAAAGCAGCATAGACCTGGGTGCACAGGGCTGCAGCTGAAGTTCCCGGCATACCCCGCAGATGCTCGGCTATGTTTAGCCACTCATATCCGTTACTACGTCAAGGTGACGAGGAGCATCAGAGGAATGGAGCAATACCTGTTTGTCACTCATAAAAGACCTCACCATCGAGTGACAGTCCAGATGATATCCAGGTGGCTCCGGATCGTCTTGGGTAAGTCAGGTATTGACACTAATGTGTTCAAGTCTCACTCCACCAGGGCTGCATCGACGTCGGCGGCGAGGGTCTTGGAGGTGCCCATGGACCATATTCTCGCCACAGCAGGATGGGCGAACGAAGCTGTGTTCCAGCGGTTCTATAATAAGCCTGTTGCTGCTCCCCTACAGTTCGCGGAGGCCGTGCTGAACGCCGGGCAAGAACGTGGGGATGTCCCCAAATAAGGGGATTTTGCTGTGTTATTAATAAATATTCTTTGTGTTTCAGTATAACCTGGTTTCATCAACTTGTTTACTCCCATCCATCCTTGCTAGTGGTGTGTCAGCATGGACGTGGTCCAGGGCGTGTAATCACAGAAGCTTTGAAGTCTTCACGAAGTCACTCACGTGACTCCGAAATGAAATAGTAAGATTGAACGAGAACTTACCAGTTCGAAGGTTGATCTTTATTTCATGAGGAGTTGCGGTGAGGGATTTCGTGCCCTCCGCTCCCAACCCTCGATCATACTCAACTGGTAATTAGAGTCTCTTTAATCTTACTATGCCAAATCATTTCTGTTGTTGTTTCTGTGATTCCACACCGCTACTTTGAAGAATGTCGCGCATGCGTGCCGGCGGGCTCTTCACGAAATCCCTCACCGCAACCTCATGAAATAAAGATCAACCTTCGAACTGGTAAGTTCTCGTTCAATCTTACTATTGTTGATTAGTACGGGTGTCAGGGGATACGGGCAGAAGGCAGGAGAATGGGGTTAGGAGGGAGAGATAGATCAGCCATGATTGAATGAGCCGAATGGCCTAATTCTGCTCCTAAAACCTATGAATTTATTCCAATAACTTATGAAGTTATGAGCTACTCACTTCAGTTTTACACTATTATGGTTTACCTCATATTAATTTGTTCCATTATTGATTCCGCTCACTCCACCCACCTGGCAACCTCCCATCTCACCTCCATCCATGGGGTGGGAGATTGCAACCTTCACGTGGTCCGCCCTGTTTCAACGAATGCAATCAACCCGGCTTGCACAATCAAATAAGATCAAGTAGAACGAGTTGTCCCACAACGTGAGGCTGTGCACGCCACACACACGAAAAATACCTCCATCCGTCTATTACTTGCCAGTTTTATCCACCCCAACTATTCTTTACAGCTTTCTCGTCCCACCCCCCCCCCCCCCCCCATCCCACACCCACCCCCATCAGTCTGTAGAAGGGTCCAGACCCAAAACATGGTTTGCCCATTCCCTCCACAGATGCTGCCTGATCTGCTGAGTTACCTTGTATTTTTGCTCAGGATTGCAGCATCTGCAGTTTCTTGTTCCATCCCTCGATTTTATTTCCTTTATTTCATGTGAAACACAAGAGCCAAATCATTCTTCTAGTCCCATAACTGGTTCATTTCCTCTATGAACAGATATAGCCTGTGGGGTGGGTCATATTTGTTCTCAGACACCCGACAGGCCAGTGCTGTTTCCTTCTGTAGGTTGACAGAACAATGATACGCTATTCGATATTAGTCTCATTTATATAAAATCCTCCACGATGCAAACATCATCAAGAGCTTCACAGAGGGGAACCCTAAACCGAGAGGATCTCTGCCTCACGGTACCAGAGACCCGGGTTCGATACTGATCTCCGATTCTGTTTGTGTGGAGTTTCCATGTTCTCCCTGTGACTGCATGGATTTCTCTCCGGGTTCTCCGGTTTCCTCCCACATCCCAAAGAAGTGCGGGTTTGTAAAGGGCCTGTCCCACTTACGCAACTTTTTCTGCGACTTCCGGCGCCCGTCATGGTCGTTGCAGGTCGCCGAAAATGTTCAACATGTTGAAAATCCAGCGGCGACTAGAACAAGGTACGACTCTTTGGGCGACTACTCATGACCATACAGGCTTCACCCCGCGACATGTCGACACGTGACGCCTGGATGGTCGTGAGGCGTCTCCTCAGTCGCCCAAAGAGTCGTAGCGTCTTTCTGGTTGCCGCTGGATTTTCAACATGTTGAACATTTTCGGCGACATGCAGCGACCTATGACGGGTGGCGGCAGTCGCCAAATATGTCGCCTAAGTGGGAGTTAATTGCCCCTCTGTAAATTGTCCCCAGTGTGTAAGGTGCGGATGAGAAACTGATCGACGGTCGGTGTGGACTCGGTGGGACCAAGGACCTGTTTCCATGCTGTATCTTTTAATTTAAATATGATTAATGAAAGCTTTTAAAAACAGGTGGAAAATAGCAAAAGATTCAAGAGGGAATAACTGCGGAGTAATTACATTTTCCAATTACGTTCAACATTAATTCTCTGCCTCATTTTAACCCCATTTGCAGCACGCTCCGCACAAGGAAACTCGTTCAACTTCCAGGATGATGTCGCTTCATAAGAACGGCCAGGAATTAGAGGCGTCATGGTTTAGTTTAAGAAAGAACTGTGGATGCTGGAAAAATCAAAGGTAGACAAAAATGCTGGAGAAACTCAGCGGGTGAGGCAGCAGCTATGGAGAGATGGAATAGACCCGAAACGTCGCCTATTCCTTCGCTCCATAGATGCTGCCTCACCCGCTGAGTTTCTCCAGCATCTTTGTCTAACTATGGTTTAGTTTAGTTTAGCTTAGAAATACAGCGCAGAAGCAGGCCCTTCGGCCCAGCGATCCCCGCACATTAACACTATCCTACACACACTAGGGACCATTTTTATATTTACCAGGCCAATTAACCTACAAACCTGTACGTCTTTGGAGTACAGGTTGGGCGGAAACTGAAGATCTCAGAGAAAACCCAGGCAGGACACGGGGAGAACGTACAAACTCCGTACAGACGGCACCCTTGGTCAGGGTTGAACACGGGTCTCCGGCGCTGCATTCGCTGTGAAGCGGCAACTCTACCGGTGTTTAAGACAGTGGAGAACCAGCGACAGTGTCAGCATGGTGGTAAACGTGCATGTGGTGGTGAAACAAAACCTGCCTTCCATTAACTCCATCTACACTTCATGCTGCCTGGGCAAGGCCAGCAGCACAATCAAGGCCCATGGCAGCCTAGCACAAGTGTTCAGTGCAACGGTCACAGAGTCTACGCTTGGTCTCGGCGACGTACAGCAGCGCACATCGGCAACAGCGGATGCAGGAGATGAGATCGGAGGAGATGGACGTGAACCTCTGTCTCACCTGGAAGGACTGTCGGGGTTCTTGGATGTAGGCGCAGGAGGAGGTAAAGGGACAGATGTTGCATCTCCTGCGGTTGCAGGGAAAAGTACCGGGGGAAGGGGTGGGAAGGGTGGGAAGGGACGAGTTGAGCAGGGAGTTGCAGAGGGAACGGTCTATGCGGAAGGTGTGACGGGGGGGGGGGGGGGGTGGAGATGGGAAGATGTGACTGGTGGTGGGATCCCGTTGGAGGCGATGGAAATGTCGGAGGATGGAGTGTTGGATTCGGAGGCTGGTGGGGTGAAAGGTGAGGACCAGGGGAACGTTGTCCTTGTTGGGTCTGGGGGGGAGGGGGTGTGAGAGCAGTGCTACGGGACACAGAGGAGGCACGTGTCCATGACAGAAGCGGGGAAACCAGACTCACTATAGTGACCTATATTACAGTTTATTTTGATTACATTTACGTGCATGCTATTTATATATCACTAACAAACATAGACATAGAAACATAGACAATAGGTGCAGGAGTAGGCCATTCGGCCCTTCGGGCCAGCACTGCCATTCAATGTGATCATGGCTGATCATCCAGAATCAGTACCCCATTCCTGCCTTCTCCCCATATCCCTAGATTCCGTTAGCCCCAAGAGCTAAATCTAAAGGGCCTGTCCCACTTGGACGTCATTTGCGCGTCATTTACGTGACATCATTTACTCGCCGTGCTGCTCACGTGCCGCGCGCATGGTGCGTGGTGGCGTAGGCAGTGACGCACGGTGGCGCGCGGCACCCCAGGATTTTGGGATGTACAAAATCTTCCCGCGCAATCTGCGTGACGTGCAAATGTCACCCAAGTGGGACAGGCCCTTCACTCTGTCTCTGTGACGGGACCTCCGCTGGAACTCCAGCCACAGAGTCGACCTTCCCCCACATCCCTCCCTCTTCCAGAGGTCGGGAGTCTGTGGGATATCTCAAACATCTCCCACTGTGGCCAGAAGGTTCCTGACACGTGGACATCCATCACTGTAGTCACCAGCGCAGCGGGAATGCCGATCTCACTGTGATCAGAGGCTGCAGCAGATGGTGCTGTTCAGTGGGAGCTCCAACATTATTCCATTATATTCCCGACTGAAGTTTCAACTGGGAAAAGTGCTCCCTGAATTCTCCCTGGATATGATCAAGGCTGACCGGCCAAACTCCGATTGTTACCGTGACTCTTACCTCCAGCTGTCTTTCAGGTTCATAGTTTCACCTGATGATGAATAGGCCAATAATCCCCCATCAGACCACAGCAGCCAAAGTGAATTCTCTAACTGCCAGCGTGGCTCCAGCATTTCCTCGTCCCAACCTACTGATCCTTTGCAAGATATTGTCGGGAGATGCAGGGAGTGTATGGGTGACACGAACAGTGCCTGGCGTGCCGAGAATAGCGCTCACAGGCAGTTTGAATGTTCGCTGTTAAAATAAACCTTTAAAGTATAATTAAAGCCAGAAATAGCAACTGAATAGCGGGTAGATCTGCTGCCTCACAGCGCCAGAGACCCTGGTTCAATCCTGACTGCGGGCACTGACTGTACGGAGTATGTACGTTCTCCCCACGTGACCTGCGTGGGTTTTCTCCAGGTGTTCCGGTTTACACCCACACAGCAAAGAAGTGTAGGCTTGTTGGTTAAATGGCTTCTATAAATTGTCTACAGTGTGAGTGGGATAGTGCGAGTGTGCGGATCAACGCTGGTCGGCATGGACTCGGTGGGCCGAAGGGCCTGTGTCTCTAGTGTCTGAACCCTAAAGCTGTACGTGATGGACTGCTCTGACTTTACACAGAGTCGCAGTCCGCAAACTCCCTCCCATCACAGCTCAGTGTCACCGAGATGTCAATTCCGTTTGTTCTGCCGATCGCACAAGCTGTTTGTCTGCCAGTTTTGCAGAGCAAGTAAACACAAAAAATGCTGGAGTAACTCAGCAGGACAGGTAGCATCTCTGGAGAGAGGGAATGGGCCGCGGTTCAGGTGGAGACCCCTCTCGACCCATTCCTTCTCTGCAGCGGTGCTGCCTGTCCCGCTGAGTTACTCCAGCATTTTGTGTCCACCTTCGATGTCAACCAGCATCCGCAGTTCTCTCCTACACAGGTTTTGCAGAGAAGCTGCCTGACGGGGAGACCATTAACATGAAGTTCCTCGTCTCCCACACCCGTCCCGACACAGCAGTGCAGGGAAACAGTACGAGCATCAAAATGGGTCGTCGACACTCAGATGCATCACGTTTTGTGTCGGCCAACTCAGGTGAATCATATTTTCCAATCAGATTCATAACAACGATTTAAGAATGCCTAAAATACTATCCCTGCATTATGCACAACATGAATATGATCTATTAAGGAACATTTGACACAATTATGAGGAAGTCATTGATTCACCCACTGGAAGACTCCGGCTGCTGTCAGACGGCTGCAGAGTGATGAGGACCTGCAAGGGATCATAACTCAGTCATTTCATTGAGGAATTGAAACAATGTCACACTCCTGTGAGAGTGTGGCTTGTGAGGATTTATAACCAGTGGGTCTGTCAACCCATCGATGAGATTACAACACTGTAATTGCTCCCACATTTCAGTTATTTAGGGATATAAAGCTAAGCTCAGAGGCCAAAACGATTCTCTCTCCACTTTGAGTAAATTGGTTTGTCCCGCCACCGGGTCCCACGCAGGGCAAGTGCCAGTGAATGGCATGGAGCCAGCTCACAATAGCCACTGAAATATTCCTGCTTCACTGCCCAATAAACTAATAGAACAGTCTGTACAGCACAGGACAGGCCCTTCGGCCCACTAAGTCTGTGTTGAACAAGATGCCAAAATAAACTGAACTCATCTGCCTGCAGGTGATGTGCGGGAAAGAACTGCAGATGCTGGTTTAAACTGCAGGTAGAAACAAAACACCGGAGTAACTCAGCGCGACAGGCAGCATCTCTGGAGAGAGGGAACGGGTGACGTTTCGGGGCAAAACCCTTCTTCAGAAACATCACCCACTCCAGCATTTTGTGTCTATCGTGCCTGCACAAGGTCCATATCCCTCCATTCCCGGCATGTACATGTGCCTATCCTAAAGCCACTTCTCCATGGACTGTCACCTTGTCGTGGTGGAGAAGCTTGTGTGGACCTGAGATCCTGAGAGCGATGCCGTCTGGAGCGATGCTCCTGGTAGGGCCACCCATGGCGGTAAGGTCGAGGGGGAGGTCTCTGACAAAGAGCAATCCAACCAAGACCTCGACGGTGGAACAGGCGGAGGACGATGGCTGACCTTAGTGGAGCGTCACAACGGCTGGGAAGGCGGATGAAGGCTGCAGCAGAAAAGGGTCTCCGGTCGTCTTGGACTCCTTGCCACTGGATCCTGACCCAGATCTGTCTAGGACCGTGGGGTGGCTGTCTGTGCACCAGTCTTCCCACGTTAAACAAAGTCACGCACAGGCGTCCTCCAACCCTGGAGACACCCATGGTTGGCCTTGACCGAAGGGGGCCTAACAATAGAGAAACCCAGGAGGAATCGAACAATTCTTTTCCTTTCAAACCCAATCTAATTGTTCTTTTGCTAACAAGAGGGTAGTAAAAATAAATCCCAGCAATAATGATAAAACTAAATGTTTATTCACATTTAGCATATCTGCAAGCAGACTAGTTACCGCAAAACAGAATTACAAAGATTAGATTAAAGCTGTTGTACACTCCCGAGGCAGTGCAATACTGCCTGGTATTGCACTGAGTGAACAAGAGGCTTTTAAGGGCCTGTCCCACTTGCGTGATCTTTTCGGTGACTTGCCGGCACACGTCATAGTCGCAGCAGGTGGCCGAAAAATCTCAACATGTTGAAAATCCAATGGTGACCAGAATAAGTTACGACTCTTTGGGCGACTACTCACGACCATACAGGCTTCGCCCCGCGTCACTGTTCAGCCTGAAGCCGCGGTCTGTGGAGCATCTGGAGCCTGGGATACCTGGTTGGGGATCCCTGGAGAAGAAGAGCTCCGACCCACTACCTACAACATCCTGAAGCTGCAGACCGCGGAGCTTGTAGCCGGGGGCGCGGTGTGGACCACGGGGGAACAATGGAGGGGGACTGACTGCACTTTGTTGCCTTCCACCACAGTGAAGGATGCTGTGGAGGATGTTTGTGTTAAATTTTATTGTGTGTTGTGTGTTCTGTTTGATTGTACCGCTGCTGGCAAATTCATTTCACTGCACTTTATTGCGTATGTGACGAATAAATCTGATTGATTGATTCATGTGGGTTAATTGGCTTGGTGTAAGTGTAAAGGGCCTGTCCCACCAGCATGCAACTCCATGCGATGATCGCGACCTAACGTGGTCGCTTGAGCCGTCCGGCGTCGCGGGGCCGGTCCCACTTTGATCGCCGGAGCTGTGCGGAATTGTGCGGAGTTCGTCCCGACATCGCGCGGGGCTCCGAAAAACTGACTATGTTCGAAAATTCCGCGCGGCAACGGGTTGTCGGCTCGCAGTCGCCTCGACGCATTACACACCGTCTCGACGTCGTGCCTCCGTGAACCTATCTGTAGGTGCCTCTGTGACCCTCTATGTGTGTGGCTCCGTGGCCCTCTGTGTGTGTGCCTCTGTGCCCCTCTCTGTGTGCCCCTCTCTGTCCTGGCGAACTTACCTGAAGACTTTGCTCCAAGTTCGCCTCACTTCGCGCCGCGTTGCGCCACTCACCCGACCTCCGCGCGGCCCTCGCTGCCGGTTTGGTCGCGCTTGCCGCATGCAGGCGCATGCTGGTGGGAATGGCCCTGTACAGGTGATCACCCGACCTCCGCGCGGCCCCCGCTTCTAGTTTGATTGCGCTCATCACATGGAGTCGGATGCTGGTAGGACAGGCCCTTAAATTGTCCCTAGTGTGTGTAGGATAGTGTTAGTGTGCGGGGATCGCTCGTCGGCGCGGACTCGGTGGGCCGAAGGGCCTGTGTCCGTGCTGTATCTCTAAACTAAACTAAACTGAGCTATTGTATAATACTGAGGTGTAACACTGGCTGAACCTGTTGGACAACACTGAGCTGCCAGATTGTATTCCTGGTAAATTGAATGGTAAGCTGCCTTGGGAAATAGCCTGGGCAGGACAACAAGTAGATTCACATCCAGCTCACTGATTGTGGGCCAGATATGAAAACACATCTCCCTTCGCACTTTGAAGTTATGTCTCGAATTATCTGGCCTAAATGGTTTCAACAATGAAAACTGTTACACACTCCAGTCATTGGATATGGCAGATGAAGATTTGATAATATCAGAGGGATTTTATATTTGCCAGTTTACCACAAAGCAGCAAAATTAATGTTAACATCTTCCCAATACTTTTAAATTCAATGCCTTTAAAAAAATGTTTGATAAATAATAATTTGATTATTTAAAATATTAGGAAAATAAACTTGAAGGTGCTCGCTTTTGACCAGAGATATAGCAAACAAAGTCTATATGTTTTTTTCCTGATAAACTACTGGTTTGAGATAATATTCATCAGGAACTGAAAAATCACAAAACCTCAGCAATCAGTAATTTAGAAACGGTGTAAGGTATGTTGAGTATGTATCTTGCGGAGTTTAATGATGAACTGCCACATTTTCTTATGACGGTTATGGAATTGATTGCCATTTCAGCGGTCTTCCCACAATTCTGTCACGATGGTGCAGCGGTAGAGTTGCCCCCATACAGTGCCAGAGACCTGGGTTCGATCCCAACTACGGGTGCTGTCTGTATGGAGTTTGTATGTTCACCCTGTGACCTACGTGGGTTTTCTCCGAGATCTTAGGTTTCCTCCCACACTCCAAAGATGTACAGGTTTGTAGGTTAAGTGGCTTGGTGTAAATGTGTAAATTGTCCCTAGTGTGTGTAGGATGGTGTTAATATGCGTGGATCGCCTGTGTCCGTGCTGTATATCTAAACTGAACTAACTAGAGAGCATTTGCCACAAAGACAGCTCAGACAAACTTGCAATCTTTTCTCCAGAATGCCAGAGGTTGAGGAGAAACCTGATCAAAGATATAAAATGATGAGAGGCACAGATAGGGTAGACAGTCCGAACTTTTTTCCCAGGATGGAAATGCCAAAAGACTAGAGGACAGAACTTTCAGGTGAAAGGGGCATCTTTAAAGTGTAAAGGAGATGTGCGGGGCAAGTGTTGTCCTCACAGAGGGTGGTGGGTGCCTGGAACGCGTTGCCGGGGGCGGTGTGGAGGCAGATACCATAGTGGTGTTTATGAGGCTCTTAGACAGGTACATGGATTATGCAGCAATATTCATCACGTGCAGGCAGAGGTTATCTTGGCATCATGTTTGACAAGGACATTGTGGGCCGAAGGGCCTGTGCTTGTGCTGTACTATTCGATGTCCTGAACAGTTTCCCATACGATGCTACCGATGAACATCATTCCACGACATTTACATGTATTGGTATGTATTAGCTTAAATATGAAAATCTCAAGCTGTCCCCTTAATAGCAGCAAATGCGTGATAGTGGCCGTTGTACTCCAGATTGTAACACACATGCACGGTGAATTATGCGAGTCTGGAGCGATGCTAAACCCATATTTTGCGAATGAGGTTGAAAACGACAATCACGCGAGGTGTGGCATCGTCTGCATTCATTCCTGGATTATGAGGATAACTAACAGTAGACAGAGACAGACAGACAGTGAGATCCAGAACTGCCCTGGGCTTTGTCTCAAAGCTCATCTCATGCTTTGGTCAGGAGCCAGAAGGAAGGTGCAGGAAGGAACTGCAGATACTGGTTTACACCGAAGATAGACACAAAATGCTGGAGTAACTGTGCCTGAAGAAGGGTCTCTACCCGAAACGTCACCCATTCCTTCTCTCCAGAGATGCTGCTTGTCCCGCTGAGTTACTCCAGCACTCTGTGCCCATCTTCATCCAGAACGATGCACTAGGAACGATACCAAAATGGGTTTTTTTTCCGACACCACGTCTATATTGCTGAAACAGTTTCCCAAAGATTTCTAGAAATTGGCCAACAAATGATGTTTCAGGAAATAAGAGCATCTAGGGGAAACAAATGTAGATTCATGAAGCAGGCTGCCTTTGAACTGGTGATAATGGTTGAAGTGTCACTGAAACTAGTAGCAATGAGATCCCCTAATGTAGAATATCTGTGAACAACATTCCACCATCCAATATAGTTCCCACTTCGGAAATATTGAGTGGAAACCAGGTACCGGAGAATAATCCTCATGACATCAGTAAATGAAGGAAGAATTTAGAGAATCCACTTCTCCAGCCTTGGCAGCTCGTTCCAAAGCTTCTCAAAGGAACACATGTCAGGCTGAGGAAACTGTCTACCTTTAAACATAGAAAATAGGTGCAGGAGTAGGCCATTCAGCCCTTCGAGCCTGCACTGCCATTCATTATGATCATGGCTGATCATCCGCAATCAGTAAACCGTGCCTGCCTTCTGACCATATCCCTTGATTCCGCTAGCCCTTAGAGTTCTTTCTAACTCTCTTTTAAATGCATCCAGTGAATTGGCCTCTACTACCTTCTGTGGCAGAGAATTCCACAAATTCACAACTCTGGGTGAAAAAGTTTTGTCTCATCTCTGGTTTAAATGGCCTCCCCTATATTCTTAGACTGTGGCCCCTGGTTCTGGACTCCCACAACATGGGGAACATTTTTCCTGCATCTAGCTTGTCCAGTCCTTTTATAATTTTATACGTTTCTATAAGATCCCCCCTCATGCTTCTAAATTCCAGTGAGTACAAGCCCAGTCTTTCCAATCTTTCCACATATAACAGTCCTGCCATCCGCCGTGTCAGATTAACCTGTTGACCGTACAGTAAAAGCATAGCTTGCAATTTTAAAAAAGTATTAACTTTAAAGTCAATTATGAATCACCGATGGACTTAGAGACCAGAGAGGAAATGGATGAGGGGGTGAAGAAGGTGAGGTTGACAAAGGCATAAAACATGTGCAGGTCTTGGGGACATAATCACGTGGGCAATGTCAAGGAAGGCTGGTTCTGCGGGGATTGTTGATGCATCGTACACCTTGTAGACTAATGAAGGTGGTGAATGAAAGCAGGATGAGAGGAGCTGCCGTTAGAGGCGACCCAAGCTCGTTATGAGATTTGCTGGTGATTATACTCTTCAGTACGCGTTGCTCCCACCCACTCATCACAAAAGCAATCTCCAAACACTGACCGCCGTGTCAGATTGAATCTGTGCTGACACCACGCCTCCAGCAGCTGAGGATCTTGACGAGTCAACACCAAACTTAATAAAAGTCAAATGTTTGTTTGAGGGCCGCTGAGGCAATATGTGCCGATGTCACCACTACTTTAATCCCAGCCGTGCCAACGTTTCAATAATGAAGCAGATCCAACACACGCAGTGTAGGCACAATATGCTCGTTATTAATGTCATCTTGTTTTAATTGCACCGAGACGAGAAACTACTCTCTGGAACGTGGCGCACCGGATTTAAGTTCACTGGCGATGAAGAAATCAAGATAACTAGAAGGGGTCAGCAGGGGTCCCGACCCAAAAGGTCACGTCCCCGTATTAACCTTGCAATGGTTTCCCTCAGGTAGCCAAAAAATGCTGGAGAAACTTGACGGGTGAGGCAGCATCTATGGAGCGAAGGAATAGGTGACGTTTCGGGTTGAGATCTTCCAACCCACCTCATTGTGGCTCTTTCACCTTTTCTTTTTTTAATCTGCATTTTCTCTGTAACGCTGTAAATCTATAGTTTGCACTCTGGTATTTTCCTCTTTGCACCACATGCTGTTCTTGCGTACAGCTTGGTTGCACTCATCTATAGTATGATTTGATTTGACAGGGTAGCACACAAATAAAAGCGTTTCACTGTATCTGGGTCCATGTTACAATAAGAAGCCAATACCAATTTACTAATTCACTTTGGAATACGATTATTGAATTTACTAAACTGCTATTTCAGCCAATTCTTTATCTGGTTGAACGTTCACTTTATCCATACCCCTCACCTTCGTGTGTAGGAAGGAACTGCAGATGCTGGTTTAAACCAAAGATAGACACAAAGTGCTGGAGTAACTCAGGCAGCATTTCTGGAGACAAGGAATGGGTGGCGTTTCGGGTCAAGACCCTTCTTTAGATTGTTCTTGCACACCTCAATAAGGTAACCCCTCCGTCTCCTACACTCCATAGAACAATAGAAACTTAGAAGCATAGACAATAGGTACAGGAGGAGGCCATTCGGCCCTTTGAGCCAGCACCGCCATTCAATGTGATCATAGCTGATCATCCAAAATCAGTACCCCGTTCCCGCATTCTCCCCATATCCATTGATTCTGTTAGCCCTAAGAGCTCTATCTAACTCTCTCTTGAAAACATCCAGTGAATTGGCCTCCACTGGCTTCTGTGGCACAGAATTCCACAAATTCATAACTCTCTAGATGAAGAAGTTTTTCTTCATCTCAGTCCTAAATGGCTGACCCCCTTATTCTTAACCTGTGACCCCTGGTTCTGGACTCCCCCAACATCGGGAACATTTTTCCAGCATCGAGCCTGTCCAGTCCCTTAAGAATTTATTAAGAGTTTTTTATAAGGGTTTCTACAAATGTCCCAGGTGAATTCCCGGGATGTCGGGACTGTCATATGTTGATAGAATAGCGCGGCTAACCCTAACCCTAACCCTAACCCATTTAGAATGGAGATGAGGAAAAACGTTTTCACCCAGAGAGTCGTGAGACGGTGGAATTCTCTGCCTCAGAAGGCAGTGGAGGCCAATTCTTTGGATGCTCTCAAGAGAGAGTTAGATAGAGCTCTTAAAGATAGCAGGGGATATGGGGAGAAGGCAGGAACGGGGTACTGATTGGGGATGATCAGCCATGATCACATTGAATGGTGGTGCTGGCTCGAAGGGCCGAATGGCCTACTCCTGCACCTATTGTCTATTGTCTACCCAACCTCTCCCTGTAACTCAAGCCCACAAGTGTATCTAACATCCTGTTGAATCTCGGCACCTTTTCCAACTTAATGACTTGTCTCAACATCTCAAATCTTATCAAGATTTTCGACATTTTTTTCCCTCCCTAGTAAAAAGTAAGTAAAAGAAAATGCCTTTCATGCTCAGTTTTGCAAATAAATTGGCTTTAAGATCTGGTCGTTTGGTCGGGTTCATCTGGAGTGTCGTGCAGCAAATTCATTTCGAGGCTTCATCCAACTATCACTCATGCTGCTATAATGGATCAATTTTATTAAAGTAATAATCTATCGTGCTTCAGCACTTTTATGATTACTAACGTATGAGATAATGAAAGTTTCCTCATTAAGATGTCCCTGACTTTCTCTCTCTCTTTCTCTGTCAGCAATTATAACAGGTCGTGGCGTGGGACATTGTCTCGTTAGATGTCAGATCATTGTCTTTTCCCCTCAGTGACTGGATTGCTGATGCAAGCGGAATGAACAGTTATGTTTTGGAAATGCAGCATGAAAACCGGCCCTTCAGCCCACCAAATCCACGTCGATCGCCCGTTCACACTAGATCTATGTTATCCCACTTTTCATCCACTCCCAACACACTAGGAGCAAATATTACAATTAACTTACAAGCCTGCACGTCTTTGGGAAGTGGGAGGAAACCGGAGCACCCGGAGGAAACCCACACGGTCATGGGGAGAATGTGCAAACTCCACACAGACAGCACCCGAGGTCAGGATGGAATCCAAGTGTCTGGCGCTGTGAGGCAGCAGCTCTAGAGGCTGCACCACTATATTACAATCCCCGGGATGGCGGGTCTGTCATATGCTGAAAGAATGCAGCGGCTGGGCTTGTATACTCTGGAGTTTAGAAGGATGAGAGAGGATCTTATTGAAACATATAAGGTTATGAACGGCTTGGACACGGTAGAGGCAGGAAACATGTTCCCGATGTTGCGGGAGTCCAGAACCAGGGGCCACAGTTTAACAATAAGGGGTAAGCCATTTAGAATGTAAACAAGGAAACACTTTTTCTCACAGACAGTTGTGAGTCTGTGGAATTCTCTGCCTCAGAGGGCGGTGGAGGCCGGTTCTCTGGATGCTTTCAAGCGAGAGCTAGATAGGGCTCTTAAAAATAGCGGAGTCAGGGGATATGGGGAGAAGGCAGGAACGGGGTACTGATTGGGGATGATCAGCCGTGATCACATTGAATGGCGGTGCTGGCGCGAAATGCCGAATGGCCTACTCCTGCACCTATTGTCTATTGTCTATTAATATATCGAGCACTGTTCTCGCCTCTGATATTCCACTGAAATAATGTCAGATAAAAAATAAACACAAAGACAAAGAGTTCTTTGGTGAGAATTCAAAAACCAGAATGAAAAAAGTGACTTTTATTTGTTGAATTTCAAAAAAGGGCCAGTTAGAGATGGCAAATAATCTCCAGATAGACACAAAGTGCTGGAGTAACTCAGCGGGACAGGCAGCATCTCTGGAGAGAAGGAATGGGTGACGTCTCAGGTCGAGACCCTTCTTAGCCAGAAGAGGTGTCTCGACCCAAAAATGTCACCCATTCCTTCTCTCCAGGGATGCTGCCTGTCCCGCTGAGTTACTCCAGTATTTTGTGTCTGTCTTCGATTTAAACCAGCATCTGCAGTTCCTTCCTACCCGATCTCCAGAGCGAGTTCAGCATGAGCAAACTTCAAGACAAAAGATGTAGAACTGAGAAGGTGGCAGCGGGTAGGACAGATGACGTGCTTTTAAAAAGGTGTTACACCTGAATGAAACTAACTCCAGTACATTGTAATTACAATGCTATCGTGCAGATGTCAAATTACAAGATGTTTGCTGCTTCATTGAGATGAGCTTATGCGGTTACTTAGCAACAAAGGTGGTCTTTTACTGCTTCAGCCTAAAACCCAATCACATGTGTAAAGCTCGAAATACCAGTCAGCAAGATGAACAAACTTAACATGGTCATCCAACAGTCCCTGGCACTTACTTTAATATAGAGCAGATAACATTGTTAAACTAGCTCACTGAAGAATGTTGCAAAGATATTCAGTGTGTTTATCGTGATGAGTGCAGTAGTCTGTAACAGTTTAATAGCTCGCTCTCTAAACACTTGTGTTTTATCTCCTGAAACATGCAGTGACAATTAAGAACAAGGGGAGAGGTTGGACAGGATGGGACAATGTCCTTTGGAGCGTAGATGGCTGAGGGGTGACCTTATTGAGGGGTACAAGATCACGGGGAACATGGATAAAGAGATTATACACAGGTGCGGCACGGTGGCACAGCGGTAGAGTTGCTGCCTCACAGCGCCAGAGACCCGGGTTCAATCCTGTCCGTACAGAGTTGGTACATTCTCCCAAGACCGCGTGGGTTTTCTCCGGGTGCTCCGGTTTCCTCCCACACTCCAAGGACGTGCAGGTTTGTAGGTCAATTGGCTTTGGTAAAAATTGTAAATTGTCCCGAGTGCGTGTGGGATAGTGTAAGTGTGCGGGAATCGCTAGTCGGTGCGGACTCGGTGGGCCGAAGGGCTCGTTTCTGTGCTGCATCTCTAAACTAACCTAAACGAGGCTCCCCCCCCCACCCTCCCCCCAAGGTAGAGGATTTTAGAATGAAAGGGCACGGGCTTCAGGAGAGAAGGGAGAGATTTATGAGAGGCCTCAGGGGCAATGTTTTCACTCAGAGGGTAGTCCGTATCTGGAATGAGCTGCCACAGAGGCCGATACAATTAAGACTTTTAAAAGATGGATGTGGATAGGACGAGCTTACAGGGATATGGGCCACATGCTCAGCTCACTGCTACCATTGGGAAGAAGCTGCAATCTTTCAATCTATCAATTATTCTTTACTGCACCCAATTTATATTTTTGAACAATATCGTTTGAATGCATCCACTTACATTCTCTGCCCAGGAACGAGAGACAACGACTAATGCTACAAGAACAGGTCATGTGAAAGTTCAGTTCAATAGTTTAAGGCCCTGTCCCACTTAGGCGATTTTTTCGGCGACTTGCCGGCACCCGTCATAGTCGCAGCATGTTGAAAATCCAGCGGCGACCAGAACAAGGTACGACTCTCTGAGCGACTACTCACGACCATACAGGCTTCACCCCGCGACATGTCGACACGTGACGCCTGTATGTACCTGTATGAGTCGTACCTTTTTCTGGTCGCCGCTGGATTTTCAACACGTTGGAAATTTTTGCAGCCTGCTGCGACTATGACGGGTGCCGGCAAGTCGCCGAAAAAAATCAGGTAAGTGGGACAGGCCCTTGACACCATCTCCAGTTAAAGTCAAACAGTTTGTCTTTCGTGTTCTGATGCTTTCAGTGTGGTTGTAAAGTTTCAATAAGGCAGTGTACAATCCGTCTGCTCGAGGAACAAGCAAGTGGTGACAAAAAACATTCAGACAAATCGTTCACTTTTATTTGGCACCTGGAGACAAATTTAGCAGTTATTTAGATATTGAATTCAACCGAGCTAGTTTGCAATAGACTATGTCATTGTCAGGAGCGTGGGTATGGAGGACTAATGCTGCAATCACTTACAGTATTATTATACAGACACCCATTCTTCATTCCACAAAGGCTTTGTTGCTTCCCATTGATGCTTCACAGGCCATTCGGCCCTACTTGTCCATGCCGACAAAATGCCCCATCAAAGCTACTCCCATTTGCCTGTGTTTGACCCTTAACCTTTCCTATCCATGTACCTGTCCAAATGCCTGTTAAATGCTGTTATTGCAGTCAGCCTCCGCTACCTCCCCTGGCAGCTCGATCCATACACCCACCACTCTCTGTGTGACAACGTTGCCCCTCAGTTTCGTATTAAATGTTTCCCCCTCTCACCTTAAACCTCTGGTTCATGATAATAGACAATAGACAATAGGTGCAGGAGGAGGCCATTCGGCCCATCGAGCCAGCCTGCCATTCACTGTGATCATGTTTGATCATCCACAATCCGTACCCCGTTCCTGCCTTCGCCCCATATTCCCTGACTCCGCTATCTTTAAGAGCCCTATCTAGCTCTCTCTTGAGAGCATCCAGAGAATCTGCCTCCACCGTCCTCTGAGGCAGAGAATTCCACAGACTCACAACTCTCTGTGAAAAAGTGTTTCTTCGTCTCCATTCTAAATTGCTTACCCCTCATTCTTAAACTGTGGCCCCTGGTTCTGGACTCCCCCAACATCGGGAACATGTTTCCTGCCTCTAGCGTGTCCAAACCCTTAATAATCTTCTATGTTTCAATAAGATCCCCTCTCATCCTTCTAAACCCCAGAGTGTACAAGCCTGATCCCCACAACCCTGGGAATACTTAGGTTTTTTGGTCAGATGAGCAAACATGGACTCACAGTCAGTGAAAGGTCATTTCAGGACGATGACAGATATTGTCAGTGAGATTCAGATCTGACAACGTGGAATAGGAATTGGAAAACCAAGAAATATAACACAAATAACAACGTGTATAAATCAGGGAGCAATTTACCACCGTTCTGTCTCTGCTTCCAGTGATTAGACGTTGATATGTTGTATATTGTTTCCATTGAAGCCATTGGCCTGTAATTGGCTGGGCTACGTACTGAAGCTGGGAAAGGCACAGCGGTCGGCAGCACTGCCAGCCACAACTTTATTGGATAATTATGTAAAATACATTTAGTTATTCTACAGTGCAGGACTGGTTCAATTTATAATATTCTCCATCACACAACCATTACAGCTGGTTGACTTTGCAGGTGCTATCGATCCATACAACGCATCCGTACAAAATCAATGTCAATTGAATGCCATTGATTAGTTGCACCCATCCACCCATCTGGGCACAAGTTTGGTGACTGGGGAACTGGTCCCCAGTTGATATAAGCTGCAATTTGTGTCATTTCTTAAGATTAATTTTGAGCAGATGCCAAAATAAAATTGGCTCGTTCTAAGTAGATAAAAAGTGAAGTGCTTTGCAAAGATCCCAAGCAATGATTCGTAGACTGGAATGGTACAGAGGTTCAGAGACAACAGACAATAGACAATAGGTGCAGGAGGAGGCCATTCAGTCCATCGAGCTAGCACCACCATTCAATATGATCATGGCTGATCATCCAAAATCAATATCCCGTTCCTGCTTCCTCCCCATATCCCTCGATTCCTTTCGACAAAGAGTTAAATCTACCTCTCTCCTGAAAACATCCAGTGAATTGGCCTCCACTGCCTTCTGTGGCAGAGAATTCCACAGATTCACAACTCTCCGGGTGAAAACGTTTTTCCTCATCTCAGTCCTAAATGGCCTACTCCATATTCTTAAAACCGAGAATTCATAAAATCACATCCAGGAACACAAGCTCTGTGAAAAGATGTAACCTTTACATATTGCACAATGAATGAGATCAGAATGACAGTGAATAATGTTCTCTGGGATGTGGGTGTTGTATTGATGATGGGGACAGATGCTGCCGAGTGCTTTCATTATCAGCAGAATTAGCTTTCAGTTCATTAGCTGGAGATCGGGAGACAGAGACACACAATGAGAGGAATAGATCGGGTAGACGCGCAGAGTCTCTTGCCCAGAGTAGGTGAACCGAGGACCACAAGACATAGGTTTAAGGTGACGGGGGAAAGAGGTAACTTTTCACACAGAGGGTGGTGGGGGCATGGAACGAGCTGCCGGAGCAGGTAGTTGAGGCAGGGACTATCTCAACATTTAAGGAACTTTTAGACAGGTACATGGATAGGACAGGTTTATGTTTTGAGGTATTAGCTATAAGGAGAGGTTGAGTAGACTGAATCCACCTTCTGTCAGGCGTGGGAAACTGAGGGGAGACTTGGTCAAGTGGGTCAAATGATGAGAAGCACAAATGGGGAAACAGTGAGAACCTTTTACCCAAAGTGGAAATATGAAAGACCGGAGGTCATAGGATTAGGTTGTTTATTATTGTCATATGCACCGAGGGACAGTAACAAACCTTCTAAAAGCCTCTTAAACGCCACTATCATATCATGTGATTAGATGCCACATTGTATTTGTTAACAACTTGTCACATTTGACCCCATTTTACACAAGGATCATTGGTTAATGTTAACACATTCTATATTTTGCAACATATTTTTACATGAATTAAATAAGCTTGTTTGTGGCAGTGGCTGCTTTAGTTACTGATCTGTTCCTTCTGTTTGTTGCTGCCATTCCTCAAAACTTGTTCTAAAACCAGTTTCTCTGGAGAAGGGAACATGCTCAGAAGCCAACCCAAACACCAAGTTAGATCAACTGGCAGCCATTGACCTGGGCATTCAGTCAACAGGCTGAGCACAAAGTCAACCTCAACCTGTACTGTGATGGAGAACATTAGAGTCATACAGTGTTGAAACAGGCCCGTCGGCCCAACCTGCCCACACTGACCAACATGTCCCAGCTACACTAGTCCCACCTGCCTGCGTTTGGCCCATGTCCCTCCAAACCTGGCCTATCCATGCACCTGTCTAAATGATTCTTAGTGGAACAGAACTTGTTCAGAAAACTCCGTAATGTTGTGGCAGTGAAGTTGGTGAGAAATTGGATACGTAGCCATGGAGACACAAGGAATAGCAGATGCTGGAACCTTGAACAGAATATAGTGCTGGACCCAGCGGGTCAGGCAGCATCTGTGGAGGACATAGACATGGACTTTCACAAGTTCACATGTTACAGGAGTAGAATTAGGCCATTCGGCCCATCGAGTCAGCTCTGCTATTCAATCATGGCTGATCTCTGCCTCCTAATCCCATTTTCCTGCCTTCTCCCTATAACCTCTGACACTCGTTCTAATCAAGAATTTGTCTATCTCTGCTTTGAAAATATCCACTGACTTGGCCTCCACAGCCCTCTGTGACAATGAGTTCCACAGATTAACTACCCTCTGACTAAAGAAGTTCCTCCTCACCTCCTTTCTAAAAGTGTGCCCTTTAATTCTGAGGCTGTGAGAAAACACTTCTTCTCACAAAGAGTGGTGAGTCTGTGGAATTCTCTGCCTCAGAGGGCGGTGGAGGCCGGTTCTCTGGATACTTTCAAGAGAGAGCTAGATAGGGCTCTTAAAGATAGTGGAGTCAGTGGATATGGGGAGAAGGCAGGAACGGGGTACTGATTGTGGATGATCAGCCATGATTACATTGAATGGTGGTGCTGGCTCGAAGGGCCGAATGGCCTACTCCTGCACCTATTGTCTATTGTTAATTGTCTCTCTCTAGAATCCCCTTTTCTATCAGTCACTTTGTTGAAGGAACCAAAAGATCTAATGAGAATAATTTTCTTGCATTATGTTAAAATGCTGACATTTGCTGATCATATTGACCAGGTTTGTTCCCAAATGCATCTGAATCACAATATATTCAAGATTCTTTTCTGTTTACATATTTTATTCACCAACGCACACACTCGAAGCTCGCTGGAGAGTGCCCTATTGATCAAAGTTACATTTTGAGATTCCTTCAAAGTAATTCAGGAATATTGAAGCAAATTAATCATAACTTGCATGAAATTTTAAACCAGAATTGTTTCTGTAATATTAATCTGACTGCCATACACTTCTTGCCTCTATGGATGAATTAAATTCAATTGGTTTCCAGTGCCATAGATGAGTTTCCTTCAGCTCTAATTTGCACATATCAATGGACAACCCATCAGCATTGCCTGTTGCTGTTCATCTTCCGTACACAGTTCCACCTCCCACTCCCTCCCCCTCCCTCCCTCTCCCTCCCCGCTAACCTCCATAGCAGATGGAAATGAGCAAGTACACTTTGCATACGTGGGTCTCTGTGCAGCATCTGTAGGCTTGAATCGTGGATATTACATTCACAACATCAATATTAACATTCCTGCAGTACAAAGTTATTTTCATGGCCAAGACTGTAGCGCGGTGGCGCAGCGGTAAACAGCGCTTCCAGCGCCGGAGACCCGAGTTCGATCCTGACTACGGGTGCTGTCTGTACGGAGTTTGTACATTCTCCCTGCGAACGTGCGGGTTTTCTCTGAGATCTTCGGTTTCCTCCCACACATCAAAAGTTGTGCAGGTATGTAAGTTAATTGGCTTGGTCCCTAGTGTGTGTGTAGGATAGTGTTAACGTGCGGGGATCGCTGGTTGGCACAGATTCGATGGGCCAAACGGCCTGTTCCCGCGCTGTCTCCCTAAACTAAACTGGGCTTTGCCCAGAAGCAGCTGCCTGACAAACTGGACGGTGGGAGTTTGTACTCTAGACATATTGTTGTTCATTAGAACTGCACTAAGATTTAGAGAGAAACAAGAAATGTCACAAACTTGTGACATTTCAGGCGGCGACCCTCCTTTAGCACTGATCCGTGTTCTCCACAGATGCTGCCTGACCCGCTGAGTTACTCCAGCACTCTGTGAAACGTCACCTATCCATGTTCTCCACAGATGCTGCCTGACCCGCTGAGTTACTCCAGCACTCTGTGAAACGTCACCTATCCATGTTCTCCACAGATGCTGCCTGACCCGCTGAGTTACTCCAGCACTCTGTGAAACGTCACCTATCCATGTTCTCCACAGATGCTGCCTGACCCGCTGAGTTACTCCAGCACTCTGTGAAACGTCACCTATCCATGTTCTCCACAGATGCTGCCTGACCCGCTGAGTTACTCCAGCACTCTGTGAAACGTCACCTATCCATGTTCTCCACAGATGCTGCCTGACCCGCTGAGTTACTCCAGCACTCTGTGAAACGTCACCTATCCATGTTCTCCACAGATGCTGCCTGACCCGCTGAGTTACTCCAGCACTCTGTGAAACGTCACCTATCCATGTTCTCCACAGATGCTGCCTGACCCGCTGAGTTACTCCAGCACTCTGTGAAACGTCTAAGAATGTCATAAATTCACCACCCTCTGACTAAATGAATTACTCCTCATCTCCGTCCTAAAAGAACGTTCTTTAATTGTAAGGCTATGACCTCTGGTCCTAGACTCTCCCACTAGAGGAAACATCTTCTCCACATCCACTCTATCCAAGCCTTTCACTCATTCCATATGTTTCAATGAGGCCCCCCCTCATTCTTCTAAACTCCAGCGAGTACAGGCCCAGTGCCGACAAACGCTCATCGTAGGTTAACCCACTCATTCCTGGGATCATTCTGGTAACTGCGATGTGCGTTCTGTGAAGGACTTGGTATCGCAGCAAAGACCATCGCTGGACTGCTGGTGGATGGACGGGACATTGGCAGATGTTCCCTTAATCCCAGCAGAAGTGGGCCCCTGGAAAGCTTCCAAGAGCAAATGTTCACACATCCCTGCTGGCTCCAGCCGCCATGGGCAAAGGCAGATCGGCCAAGGCACGGCCGGCAGCAGCTACGGACCATCACTGCTGACTGTCAGCGGCAGCTGCAGAGGCTGGGATCAGAGGGACCCTCTCTACCCACCCACTAGTGGGAGAGTCTAGGACTAGAGGTGACAGCCTCAGAATTAAAGGACGTTCTTTTAGGAAGGAGATGAGGGGGAGTATCTTTAGTCACATGGCGGTGAATCTGTGGAATTCCTTGTCACAGACGGCTGTGGAGGCCAAGTCAGTGGATATTTTTAAGGCAGAGATAGATAGATTCTTGATTAGTGCGGGTGTCAGAGGTTATGGGGAGAAGACAGGAGAATGGGGTTAGGAGGGAGAGATAGATCAGCCATGATTGAATGGCGGAGTCGACTTGATGGGCCGAATGGCCTAATTCTGCTCCGATTCCTAATGACTTTATGAATGCCCCGTTGGCGCTGGTCTGGGATATTCTCAGCCGCAGCTGCCGCCAGGAATTCTCGGCCGGGTTCACCCAGAGAGGCGCTCGGTGAAGGCAGGAAACTCTCACCAGCTGTGGCGTTGGCATCCGCAGAGTACACAGCTTCCCAGCGGCTTGATGGGCAGATTGAACGGAGAGCCAGGAACCTCGAGGGAAGCCAGGAGCCAGCAAGCTGGCAAGAGGCGGCCTCTGCCCACGGCACCTCCGGCAACAAAAACATTAATTACACACTGTGGCTCGGCCAACACACGGCGGGATGTTGGGGCTCGGCTGTGTGTCTACGCCCCTGTGTAGATGACAACGATGCAGCCACAACACCAGTAGTTGCACACACACACACACACTCACGCACACACATGCACAAGCACACGCAAACGCACACACACACACATGCGCGCACACACACACTCGCACGCACAAACACACTCGCACGCACACACACACACTCGCACGCACACACAAACACACTCGCACGCACGCACACACACACACACGCACGCATGCACACACATGCACAAGCACACGCAAACGCACACACACATACACACACACACACACACACACGCGCGCGCACACACACTCGCACACACACACTCGCACGCACACACACAGAGTATTGCCATAATGCCGCACATCCCCAATTAGCAGGAGTACACAAACAGTCTACTGATCCCACGAGCAAGATGCTCCATGAACAGATGAACAGGTAGGAGATTGTCACGGTTTTGATTGAGGAGAGGCCATTTATTTGAGCCGGCCCTTTCTTCCACAGAACCATAACTCTATCATGGACTTTTACAACCTGCATGCCAAATCTTGCTACATTATTCCACATCTAAATACGATTTACTCCATATCTTCCCCTTTGCTCCACCTATTGTGCTTGATTTTGACTTCTTTATGTATAGTATTATCTGATCAGTTTGGATTGCGTAACTAAGCTCTTCACTGTACTTCAGTACTTAATAAAACTAAACTGTGGAGAAGCGTCTCGACCTGAAATGTCACCCATTCCTTCTCTCCAGAGATGCTGCCTGGCTCCGGCATTTTGAGTCTATCGTTGTTTTAAACCAGCATCTGCAGTTTCTTCCTAAACTATACCATTACCCTTGTGATCCATAATCAAAAGGGGAGCTATCGAAGAGGGACTTCACTCGGAGGGTAGTCTGTATCTAGAACGAGCTGCCAGTGGAAGCTGTAGGAACGATACTACTGAATTTTACAAGACATTTGGGCAGGTGTATGGATTGGAAGGGAGAGGTATACACATATTTACGTGTATATATGGTCTATGCTACATAGACACACAGATTTGTTCTTTATTTGTGCTGCAGCAAGCAAGAATGTCATTGTCCTATCTGGGACACATGACAATAAAGTCTGGGGTTACACAAAAAGCTGGAGAAACTCAGCGGGTGCAGCAGCATCCAAGGAGCGAAGGAGATAGGCGACGTTTCGGGTCGAGACCCAAGAAGGGTCTGTGGAGAACATGGATAGGTGACGTTTCACAGAGTGCTGGAGTAACTCAGCGGGTCAGGCAGCATCTGTGGAGAACATGGATAGGTGACGTTTCACAGAGTGCTGGAGTAACTCAGCGGGTCAGGCAGCATCTGTGGAGAACATGGATAGGTGACGTTTCACAGAGTGCTGGAGTAACTCAGCGGGTCAGGCTGCATCTGTGGAGAACATGGATTGACAATGTACTTCATGTTCTCCGGGTGCTCCGGTTTCCTCCCACAGCCCAAAGACATGCTGGTTTGTACGTTAATTGGCTTCTATAAACTGCCCTTTAGTGTGTAGAGAGTGGATGGGAAAGTGGGAGAACATCGAACTAGCATGAACGGGTGATGGATGGGCTGAAGGGCCTGTTTCCATGCTGTTTCTCTAAACTAAACTCACCAATGAATTCACCAAAGTTACATCTTTGGGCCAAATCTTTTAATGCTGACCAGCCAGTTCATTACTTGTTCATCCTTCACGTCCAGCTTGCAACTCTTTGCGATTACTCCAATTCTCGATGCTTCTGGGGAGGAACATTGGGGACATTCAGCTTTAGTAAACGTGCAGTGTCTCCCGCCTAGAATCCCTAAATGTAACTGTCTTGCTACACGCTCTTACATCCATGTTCAAAGCCTGCACATTTTTAACATGATCCTCTGCTTTGAGCTGCAAAGAATAGTTTCATCCTGCGAAGAACTTGCCCACTCGATGTTACCTCTGCCCCGCCTCTCTGGACGAGTAACCTGCAGTTTTCACCCATTTCAGATGACAATAGACAATAGGTGCAGGAGTAGGCCATTCAGTCCTTCGAGCCAGCACCGCCATTCAATGTGATCATTGCTGATCATCCCCAATCAGTACCCCATTCCTGTCGTCTCCCCATATCCCCTGACTTTGCTATCTTTAAGAGCCCTATCTAGCTCTCTCTTGAAAGCATCCAGAGAACCGGCCTCCAGTGCCCTCTGAGGCAGAGAATTCCCCACACTCACAACTCTGTGAGAAAAATGCTCAGATTAGTTGATGTAGGATGGAGCTGCAGGTGCTGGTTTAAATGAAAGACAGGCACAAAGAACTGGAGTAACTCAGCGTGACAGGCAGCATCTCTGGAGAGAAGGGAAGATGGCAGAGCCTCGCGGCAGCGGCCTCTGCAGTCCGTCTGTCTTTTTTTAATTTTTGTCCTGTTGAGTGTACAGTTTGGTTGTAGTTTATATATTGTTTTTAGCTGTGCATATGTGGGGGGGGGGGGACTTTTAAATCTCTCCCCTGTACGGGGGACCCGACCTTTTCCCTGTCGGGTCTCCGTTGTCGTTGGGGCCGAGCACTGTGGAGCAGCTTCCAACCGGAACGACCTGGGGGCTCCAGTCGCGGAGCCTGCGGACTCACCATCGTGGAGCTGGCCGGCTTCGGAGCGTAGAGAGCTATGGTGACGAACGGCTGTGACCCGGCTCCAGAGCTTCGGAGGCTCCATCCGCAGGCCCGGTGGACGGTGACATCGGGAGCTCGCGGGTCTCTGGTGGGAGACCGCTCTTCATAGCTCCCGCAACGTCAACTTCTCCCGCCCGAATTGCGGGGTTGAAAATGACTCGGAGCAGGGCCTTACATCACCCGGCACAGCCTTAATGGCCCCGAGACTTGCCATCGCCCGCCGGGGGCTTTAACATTGGGAGAAGAATGGAAAACAGGGCCTTCCATCGCAGTGAGGAGGAGATTCACTGTGATGGATGTTTGTGTAAATTGTGTCAGTGTGTGTCTTGGTTCTTTTCTTGTTGTATGACTGCAGAAACCAAATTTTATTTGAACTTCATTTGAGGTTGAAATGACAATAAACGGTATTGTATTGTATGAATGGGTGACGTTTTGGGTGGAGCCACTTTGTCAGATTAGTTGATTGTCGGACACATCAGGGTGCTACGAAGAGGTTCCCAGGGACTTCTCCTTTCGTGTCCATCTTCCATGTTTCAAATTTTGGCCTCGCTGTCATCGTCCGTCCTGAAAAGGCCGCAAGCTTCCGGCGACAAACAGTGGGAGCCATCACTTGTTGCAACAGATGATGGTGGAAGCAGAATTAGCTCAGGATACGTTCAGTTCCCAGCCCCGCGATGTGGACGCTTCTGCTACGGGGCCGGTTCACAGAGGAAACAGCGTACACACAGTGACGATACAATAAATACAACTGCGGCAACAGAATAGCAAAATGTCCAAGTGGAGCTAAACATGTGAAGGTAGAATAACGGAATAACCGAATGATGTCGAGGGAAGAGTAACGGTACATGGCCGATCTATCTCTCTCCCTCTCAACCCCATTCTCCTGCCTTCTCCCCATAGCCCCGACACCCGCACTGATCAAGAATCTGTCAATAAATATACCCAAAGATCCTGCCTCCACAGCCATCTGTGGCACAGATTCATCACCCTCGGGCTAAAGAACTTCCTCCTCATTTCCATTATGAAGATACGTCCTTTTATTCTGAGGCTGTGCACTCTAGTCCTAGACTCTCCCACCAGTGGAAACATCCTCTCCACATCCACTCTATACAGGCCTTGCATTATTCGGTGGGTTTCAGTGAGAACCCCCTCATCCTTCTAAACTCCAGTCAGTACATGTCCACAGCCGTCAAACCATCTCCGGGACACGAGCATGGTAGATTAGGAAGATCTGACCATTAGGACATTAACGAATCTTTGGGTATATTTAAAGTGGAGATTGACAGATTCTTGATTAGTGTGTGTGTCAGGGGTTGCTGGGAGAAGGCAGGAGAATGGGGTCGAGAGGGAAAGATAGAACTTACAGACATATGAACTTAGAGACGAATGGGTCTGCAGGTGAGAGGGAGACAGATCAGGGCTCCAACAGCAGATGAAGTGAGGAGATGTGCAAGTACCTGAGGGTTTAACGTACTCCACATAGTGCACTGCAGAGGCAGGGAAATAAGGAAAGAATCCAAATTTGTGATTAACAATTTCAAACGTAGACTTCTCCATGCTGGTTGCACCTGGTCAAACGTAGACCTCCCCATGCTGGCTGCACCTGGCCAAACGCAGACCTCCCCATGCTGGCCACACCTGGCCAACATAGACCATGCTGGCTGCACCTGGCCAAACATAGACCATGCTGGCCACACCTGGCCAAACATAGACCATGCTGGCCACACCTGGCCAACATAGACCATGCTGGCTGCACCTGGCCAAACATAGACCATGCTGGCCACACCTGGCCAACATAGACCATGCTGGCCACACCTGGCCAACATAGACCATGCTGGCCACACCTGGCCAAACATAGACCTCCCCATGCTGGCCACACCTGGCCAACATAGACCTCCCCATGCTGGCCACACCTGGCCAAACGTAGACCATGCTGGCCACACCTGGCCAACATAGACCATGCTGGCTGCACCTGGCCAAACGAAGACCATGCTGGCTGCACCTGGTCAAACGTAGACCTCTCCATGCTGGCCACACCTGGCCAACATAGACCATGCTGGCCACACCTGGCCAACATAGACCTCCCCATGCTGGCCACACCTGGCCAACATAGACCATGCTGGCCACACCTGGCCAAACATAGACCACGCTGGCTGCACCTGGCCAACATAGACCATGCTGGCTGCACCTGGCCAAACATAGACCTCTCCATGCTGGCTGCACCTGGCCAAACATAGACCATGCTGGCCACACCTGGCCAACATAGACCATGCTGGCCACACCTGGCCAAACATAGACCATGCTGGCTGCACCTGGCCAAACATAGACCATGCTGGCTGCACCTGGCCAACATACACCATGCTGGCTGCACCTGGCCAAACATAGACCATGCTGGCTGCACCTGGCCAACATAGACCATGCTGGCCACACCTGGCCAACATAGACCATGCTGGCTGCACCTGGCCAAACATAGACCATGCTGGCCACACCTGGCCAACATAGACCATGCTGGCCACACCTGGCCAACATAGACCATGCTGGCCACACCTGGCCAAACATAGACCTCCCCATGCTGGCCACACCTGGCCAACATAGACCTCCCCATGCTGGCCACACCTGGCCAAACGTAGACCATGCTGGCCACACCTGGCCAACATAGACCATGCTGGCTGCACCTGACCAAACGAAGACCATGCTAGCTGCACCTGGTCAAACGTAGACCTCTCCATGCTGGCCACACCTGGCCAACATAGACCATGCTGGCCACACCTGGCCAACATAGACCTCCCCATGCTGGCCACACCTGGCCAACATAGACCATGCTGGCCACACCTGGCCAAACATAGACCATGCTGGCTGCACCTGGCCAACATAGACCATGCTGGCTGCACCTGGCCAAACATAGACCTCTCCATGCTGGCTGCACCTGGCCAAACATAGACCATGCTGGCCACACCTGGCCAACATAGACCATGCTGGCCACACCTGGCCAAACATAGACCATGCTGGCCACACCTGGCCAAACATGGGCCTCTTTCCATCAGCTGCACCATATTACTCAAGCACCAAATCAGATGCAACTTGCTTCTGAATGCTCCAAAGTAATTGGAGTGTGGCACGGTGGCGCAGCGGTAGAGTTGCTGCCTCACAGCACCAGAGACCCGGGTTCCATCCTGTCTATGGGTGCCGTCTGCACAGAGTTTGTACGTTCTCCCCGTGACCTGCGTGGCCTTTCTCCGGTTTCCTCCCACGTTGCAAATGCAGGTTTGTAGGTTAATTGGCTTCGGTAAAAATTGTAAAACTGTCCCTAGTGTGTGTGGGATAGTGCTAGTGTGTGTGGGATAGTGCTAGTGTGTGTGGGATAGTGCTAGTGTGTGTGGGATAGTGCTAGTGTGTGTGGGATAGTGCTAGTGTGTGTGGGATAGTGCTAGTGTGTGTGGGATAGTGCTAGTGTGTGTGGGATAGTGCTAGTGTGTGTGGGATAGTGTCAGTGTGTGTGGGATAGTGCTAGTGTGTGTGGGATAGTGCTAGTGTGTGTGGGATAGTGCTAGTGTGTGTGGGATAGTGTCAGTGTGTGTGGGATAGTGCTAGTGTGTGTGGGATAGTGCTAGTGTGTGTGGGATAGTGCTAGTGTGTGTGGGATAGTGCTAGTGTGTGTGGGATAGTGTCAGTGTGTGTGGGATAGTGCTAGTGTGTGTGGGATAGTGCTAGTGTGTGTGGGATAGTGCTAGTGTGTGTGGGACAGTGCTAGTGTGTGTGGGATAGTGCTAGTGTGTGTGGGATAGTGCTAGTGTGTGTGGGATAGTGCTAGTGTGTGTGGGATAGTGCTAGTGTGTGTGGGATAGTGCTAGTGTGTGTGGGATAGTGCTAGTGTGTGTGGGATAGTGTCAGTGTGTGTGGGACAGTGCTAGTGTGTGTGGGATAGTGCTAGTGTGTGTGGGATAGTGCTAGTGTGTGTGGGATAGTGCTAGTGTGTGTGGGATAGTGCTAGTGTGTGTGGGATAGTGCTAGTGTGTGTGGGACAGTGCTAGTGTGTGTAGGATAGTGCTAGTGTGTGTGGGATAGTGCCAGTTTGTGTTGTATAGTGCCAGTGTGTGTAGGATAGTGCTAGTGTGTGTGGGATAGTACGAGTGTGTGTGGGACAGTGCTAGTGTGTGTGGGATAGTGCTAGTGTGTGTGGGATAGTGCTAGTGTGTGTGGGATAGTGCTAGTGTGTGTGGGATAGTGTCAGTGTGTGTGGGACAGTGCTAGTGTGTGTAGGATAGTGCTAGTGTGTGTGGGATAGTGCCAGTGTGTGTAGTATAGTGCCAGTGTGTGTAGGATAGTGCTAGTGTGTGTGGGATAGTACGAGTGTGTGTGGGACAGTGCTAGTGTGTGTGGGATAGTGCTAGTGTGTGTGGGATAGTGCTAGTGTGTGTGGGATAGTGCTAGTGTGTGGGATAGTGCTAGTGTGTGTGGGATAGTGCTAGTGTGTGGGATAGTGCTAGTGTGTGTGGGATAGTGCTAGTGTGTGTGGGATAGTGCTAGTGTGTGGGACAGTGCTAGTGTGTGTGGGATAGTGCTAGTGTGTGGGATAGTGCTAGTGTGTGGGACAGTGCTAGTGTGTGTGTGACAGTGCTAGTGTGTGTGGGATAGTGCTAGTGTGTGTGGGATAGTGCTAGTGTGTGGGATAGTGCTAGTGTGTGTGGGATAGTGCTAGTGTGTGGGATAGTGCTAGTGTGTGTGGGATAGTGCTAGTGTGTGGGATAGTGCTAGTGTGTGTGGGATAGTGCTAGTGTGTGTGGGATAGTGCTAGTGTGTGGGACAGTGCTAGTGTGTGTGGGATAGTGCTAGTGTGTGGGATAGTGCTAGTGTGTGTGGGATAGTGCTAGTGTGTGGGATAGTGCTAGTGTGTGGGACAGTGCTAGTGTGTGTGTGACAGTGCTAGTGTGTGTGGGATAGTGCTAGTGTGTGTGGGATAGTGCTAGTGTGTGGGATAGTGCTAGTGTGTGTGTGACAGTGCTAGTGTGTGTGGGATAGTGCTAGTGTGTGTGGGATAGTGCTAGTGTGTGTGGGACAGTGTCAGTGTGTGTGGGACAGTGTCAGTGTGTGTGGGACAGTGCTAGTGTGTGGGATAGTGCTAGTGTGTGGGACAGTGCTAGTGTGTGTGGGACAGTGCTAGTGTGTGGGACAGTGCTAGTGTGTGTGGGACAGTGCTAGTGTGTGGGACAGTGCTAGTGTGTGGGATAGTGCTAGTGTGTGTGGGATAGTGCTAGTGTGTGTGGGATAGTGCTAGTGTGTGTGGGATAGTGCTAATGTGTGTGGGATAGTGCTAGTGTGTGTGGGATAGTGCTAGTGTGTGGGATAGTGCTAGTGTGTGTGGGATAGTGCTAGTGTGTGTGGGACAGTGCTAGTGTGTGGGACAGTGCTAGTGTGTGTGGGATAGTGCTAATGTGTGTGGGATAGTGCTAGTGTGTGTGGGATAGTGCTAGTGTGTGTGGGATAGTGCTAGTGTGTGTGGGATAGTGCTAGTGTGTGTGGGATAGTGCTAGTGTGTGTGGGACAGTGCTAGTGTGTGTGGGATAGTGCTAGTGTGTGGGACAGTGCTAGTGTGTGGGACAGTGCTAGTGTGTGTGGGATAGTGCTAATGTGTGTGGGATAGTGCTAGTGTGTGTGGGATAGTGCTAGTGTGTGTGGGATAGTGCTAGTGTGTGTGGGATAGTGCTAGTGTGTGTGGGATAGTGCTAGTGTGTGTGGGATAGTGCTAGTGTGTGTGGGATAGTGCTAGTGTGTGTGGGATAGTGCTAGTGTGTGTGTGGGACAGTGCTAGTGTGTGTGGGATAGTGCTAGTGTGTGTGGGATAGTGCTAGTGTGTGTGGGACAGTGCTAGTGTGCGGGGTGATCGCTGGTCGGCGCGGGCTCGCTGTATCTCCAAAGTCTAAAGGCAAAGTGTAAATATGTTGAATAATTGAAGTGTGTCAATTCAAAGGATGAAACGATGACCCCAAAGCCGACTAAAAGAGTCGCAGCTGAAACAATGCTCTGCGATTTTCCAGCGATGGGGCACATTCCCCCAGGGAATATGAGCGACTGATAGCGCGCGGCAAATGCTCTGCGTTTGTCACTCTCATTGACAGCTTGTGAGCAGAGAATGCGGGGCTGAAGGAAAACGTCCCGCACCTGATGCAGCAGCTGCCGCTGATAATTGAGATCAAATAAAGTCTAATTGCTTTAGGAGAAAAATAAACATTCCTGCAATGTGTGTTAAGGCCAAGGACGATACAATATTGACTAAATAATGCAGAGAGCTGCCGTTCTATTTGGCATTTTAATCACTTTCAGGAATTTCTTTATCATGGAATCCTTCCAGAGTCTGTGAGCAGAGGGCAGAGCCTCAGAATAAAATGATGTACCTTTAGAAAGGTTTAAGAAGGAACTGCAGATGCTGGAAAAATCGAAGGGAGACAAAATGCTGGAGGAACTCAGCGGATGAGGCAGTATCTATGGAGAGAAGGCGACATTTCGGGTCGAGACCATTCTTCAGACTGATGTCGAGGTGGGGGGGGGGGGGGGAGAAAGGAAGAGGCTTTTAAGAGGGAACCAGATGCTGGAAAAATGAAATTTTAAGAAGCATCTGCAGTTCCTTCTTGAAGTATACACCCCAGTGGTATGAACAATGACTTGTGGGGGGGAATATATTTTTTGGTAAAATTTTGTTGAAAAACATTATTAATTTTTAATAGTGTCCTGGGCCTCCTCCATGGCCAGAGTGAGGCCCACCGCAAATTGGAGGAGCAGCACTTCATATTTCGCTTGGGTAGTTTACACCCCAGCGGTATGAACATTGACTTCTCCAATTTCAGGTAGTCCCTGCTTTCTCCCTCCTTCCCCTGCCCTTCCCAGCTCTCCCACAGCCCACTGTCTCCGCCACCTCCTTTCATCTTCCTGCCCCCCCACCCCAGCATCAGTCTGAAGAAGGGTCTCGACCTGAAACGTCACCTATTCCTTCTCTCCATAGATGCTGCCTCGCCCGCTGAGTTCCTCCAGCATTTTCTGTCTACCTTTAGAAAGGAGATGAGGAGGAATTTCTTCAGTTAGAGGGTGGTGAATCTGTGGGATTCATTGCCACAGACGGATGTGGAAGCCAAATCAACATATAATTGATTTATGTTGATTTGACTTAATTTGATTTGACTCGCTCCTCTAACTTAAATTTATGAACATATACTTTGGGTCTCAACACTTTGTTACCCCAAATGATATTCCTCTTCTTACACACCTCAGTAAGGTCACCACTCACAGCAGTCTCCCACCTCCGTATGTTTATGGTTCCTGCCAACTAGCTCAGCTTTCAAGATTCCATATTCGGAATGATTTCCTTGGACAGCAGGGAATGAGGTGAATCTAATTCAGGGCCATGCCATTCACTGAAAAATAGGGTCCCTACAAATCAGGCACGATGATCTCCAACTGTCCGTGGATTGTCACCTTGTCGTGGTGGAGAAGCTTGTGTGGACCTGAGATCCTGAGAGCAATAATAAACAGAGAATAAGGGATGGTGGGTTTCTAAAATGTGTATATTGTAATGCTAGGGGCATTGTAAGAAAGGTGGATGAACTTAGAGCCTGGATTGACACCTGGAAATATGATGTTGTGGCAATCAGTGAAACATGGTTGCGGGAGGGTTGTGATTGGAAACTAAATATTCCAGGATTTTGTTGCTTCAGGTGTGATAGAATTGGAGGGACCAGAGGCGGAGGGGTTGCATTGCTTGTCAGAGAAGATATTACAGCAGTGCTTTGGCAGGATGGATTAGAGGGCTCGTCTAGGGAGGCTATTTGGGTGGAACTGAGAAGTGGGAACAGTGTAGCAACACTTTTAGGGGTGTATTATAGACCGCCAAATGGGGAACGAGAATTGGAAGAGCTAATATGTAAGGAGATAGCAGATATTAGTAGTAAGCACAAGGTAGTGATTGTGGGAGATTTCAATTTTCAAAAAATAGACTGGGAAACACATTCTGTAAATGGGCTGGATGGTTTGGAGTTTGTTAAATGTGTGCAGCAATACATAGAGGTATCGACCAGAGACGGGGCAGTGCTGGACCTCCTGTTAGGAAATGAGGCAGGTCAGGTGATGGAGGTATGCGTTGGTGAGCACTTCGGGACCAGTGATCACAATACCATTAGTTTCAATATAATCATGGAGAGAATCAGAACTGGACCTGTGGTTGAGATTTTTGATTGGAGAAAGGCTAACTTTGAGGGAATGCGTAATGATTTAAAAGGAGTGAATTGGGACATTTTGTTTTATGGGAAGGATGTAGAAGAGAAATGGAGGACATTTAAAGAGGAAATTGTAAGAGTACAGAATCTTTATGTCCCTGTTCGGTTGAAAGGAAATAGTAAAAATCGGAAAGAGCCATGGTTTTCAAGGGAAATTGGACACTTGGTTCGAAAAAAGTTTACACAATAATTATAGGAGGCATGGAGTAAATGAGGTGCTAGGTGAGTATAAAGAATGTAAAAAGAATCTTAAGAAAGAAATAAGAAAAGCTAAAAGAAGATATGAGGTTGCTTTGGCAAGAAAGGTGAAAGTAAATCCACAGCTATATTAATAGCAAAAGGATAACGAGGGATAAAATTGGACCATTAGAGAGCCAGAATGGATAGCTATCTGCAGAGCCAAAAGAGATGGGGGAGATATTGAACAATTTATTTTCTTCGGTATTCACCAAGGAGAAGGATAATGAACTCTGTGAGGTCAGGGAAAAAAGTAGAGTAGCTATGGAAACTATGAGATTCAAAGAGGAGGAAGTACTGACACTTTTGAAAAATATAAAAGTGGATAAGTCTCCAGGTCCTGACAGGATATTCCCTAAGACATTGAGGGAAGTTAGTGTAGAAATAGCAGGGGCTATGACAGAAATATTTCAGATATCATTAGAAACGGGAATAGTGCCGGAGGATTGGCGTACTGCACATGTTGTTCCATTGCTAATGTCCTTTCCCGTGATTAAGTTGAAATTCTTTTAAGTTGAGAGCCATGTTTAAAGTTTGCAGCTTGCGTGGCAACTCCACTCCACAATGGATTTGGGCCATTTGGAAGAGTGGGCTGAAAAATGGCAGATGGAGTTTAATGCTGATAAGTGTGAGGTGCTACATCTTGGCAGGACAAATCAAAATAGGACGTACATGGTAAGTGGTAGGGAATTGAGGAATGCTGTGGAACAGAGGGATCTAGGAATATCTGTGCATAGTTCCCTGAAGGTGGAATTACATGTGGATAGGGTGGTAAAGAAAGGTTTTGGTGTGCTGGCCTTTATAAATCAGAGCATTGAATATAGGAGTAGGGAAGTAATGTTAAAATTGTACAAGACATTGGTAAGACCAATTCTGGAGTATGGTGTACAATTTTGGTCGCCTAATTACAGGAAGGATGCCAACAAAATAGAGAGAGTACAGAGGAGATTTACTAGAATGTTGCCTGGGTTCCAGCAACTAAGTTACAGAGAAAGGTTGAACAAGTTAGGTCTTTATTCTTTGGAGCGCAGAAGGTTAAGGGGGGACTTGATTGAGGTCTTTAAAATGATGAAAGGGATAGACAGAGTTGACGTGGATAAGCTTTTACCATTGAGGGTAGGAAAGATTCAAACAAGAGGGCATGACATGAGAATTAAGGGACAGAAGTTTAGGGGTAACATGAGGGGGAACTTCTTTACTCAGAGAGTGGTGGCTGTGTGGAATGATCTTCCTGCAGAAGTGGTGGAGGCAGGATCGATCTTAACATTTAAAAGTAAAGTGGATAGGTATATGGACGGGAAGGGAATGGAGGGGTATGGTCTGAGTGCAGGTAGATGGGACTAGGGGAAAATAAATGGTCAGCACAGACTGGGAGGGCCGAGAAGGCCTGTTTCCGTGCTGTAATTGTTATATGGTTATATGGTTATATGATGCCGTCTGGAGCTATGCTCCTGGTAGGGCCACCCATGGCGGTAAGGTCAAGGGGGAGGACTCTGACAAAGAGCAATCCAACCAAGACCTCAACGGTGGAACAGGCGGAGGACGATGGCTGACCTTAGTGGAGCGTCACAACGGCTGGGAAGGCGGATGAAGGCTGCAGCAGAAAAGGGTCTCCGGTCGTCTTGGACTCCATGCCACTGGATCCTGACCCAGATCTGTCAACGACCGTGGGGTGGCTGTTTGTGCACCAGTCTCCCCACGTTAAACAAAGTCACGCACAGGCGTCCTCCAACCCTGGAGACACCCATGGTTGGCCATGACCGAAGGGGGCCTCAGATCTCCAAACCCAATTCACTCTGATCTCTCAAATCAGGATCAGTGATATTGGTTTCCTTTATTTCGATCAAAAGTGAGTGATATTTCCGGCAGGGGATTGCTCCCTTGAAAGCAGCCCTTCTCAAAATGTGCCACAGTATCTTGAACGAGTTAAGATATCAGTGAATTAATTAAGCAATATCTCCCATCTGTCACAAGCTGGGAGCAAGAACGGCCACGGAGTTAATTAAATGGCAAGGTCAGCATCAGACATGTTTAATCACGGGCCAACAGCCTCTTATTGAAGACTTTTTCTGGCAAAGGACAGATATTCTTCTGAAATATATTAATAAGAGTCAGTCAAGTAAACTAATTATTTTTAATCAGGAGTAATTCTCATTGTGTACCCACATTTGGCATGACATTTTGTTCCCCGTCTTATATGAGACAACAAGGAAAACATCTGTATAGTAAATGTTTAAGAAGGAACTGCAGATGGTGGGAAAATCGAAAGAAGACTGAAAATGCTGGAGAAACTCAGCGGGTGAGGCAGCTTCTATGGGGAAAGGGAGTAGGCAACCTTTGGGTCTTGACCTGAAACATTGCCTACTCCTTTCTCCATAGATGCTGCCTCACCCGCTGAGTTTCTCCAGCATTTTTGTCCACTTTCTGTGTATTAAATGATTGTGTTTCGTGGAGTGAGGATTTTCTCCTCTGATTTTTGCTTCAGAATAATTCTGCCGGTGAATTGAAAAAAAATCCTGAGAAAAATCTATTATCTGCAAAGAATCTTCCCGACTGATGATTACTGATGTAATCACCTTCATCCAATGAATTTTAAACCAATATCAGCAAAATCAAACCAAAGCAAACCGTGAATTTTTAAGAACATTGATTTTCCGACAGTCTTATTGCTACTTCCATCCACTTCCCTGATCTAGTACATCGTTAAAGCTCAGAGAAACGGCCAATAACAGAAAGTCCCATGACAGGCAACACCAGTAATACCGAAGAAAGAAAGACACAAAGTGCTGGTGTAACTCATCCAGTCAGGCAGCAGCTCTGGAGAAGAGTAGGTGATGTTTCTGGACGGAACAATTCTTCAGACTCCATCCTATCCCCACCCCCCCCCTGTTATCCAATCCCTCCCCATCTATGTCCACGACACCTCACACACCTCACACACCCTTGGACTCTTCAATAACTATCGGTTTCCAGGCCTCCGCTCACTGGACGTTCACTCGCTCTACGCCTCAATCCCACCAGGAAGGCCGTACGGCCCTCTGCTTCTGCCTTGACCCAGACCCAGTAAAACACTCGCCGGAACTGGTCCTCACCCTTAACAACCCCTCCTCCCCCGACTCCGCCCAGAAAGACTCTGAAGAAAGGTTCCGACCCATAACGTCACCTATCCATGTTCTCCACCAATACTGCCTGACCCGCTGAGTTAAACCCCTGTCTCACGGTACGAGTTCATTCCAAGAGTTCTCCCGAGTTTGCCCTGATTCGAACTTGGAGATTTACGGTAATGGCCACTCGTCGGTACTCGGGGCTCTCGTGGACATTTTTCATCATGTTGAAAAATCTTCACGAGTCTTCCTGTGCTTACCTGTCGTTAGCGAGTCTTCCCGAGTGCCTGCCGTTAGCGCTAAGAGACGTCCCCGAGCTCCGACGTAACCGCTACGTTCATTCTCCGTGCTTACCACGAGTTTGATTTTTTTTTTAACTTGGGAGAGCTCTTGGAATGAACTCGTACCGTGGGACAGGGCTATCACTAAAGCACTCTGTGAAACGTCACCCGCTGAGTAACTCCAGCATCTGTGAAACGTCACCTATCCATGTTCTCCACAGATGCTGCCTGACCCGCTGAGTTACTCCAGCACTCTGTGAAACGTCACCTATCCATGTTCTCCACAGATGCTGCCTGACCCGCTGAGTTACTCCAGCACTCCAGCACAAGTTTAAGAAGGAACTGCAGATGCTGGAAAATTGAAGGTAGACAAAAATGTTGGAGTAACTCAGCAGATGAGGCAGCATCTATGGAGCGAAGGAAATAGGCAACGTTTTGGGTCGAGACCCTTCTTCGGACGGGTCTCGACACTTTGCACTTGGCACTTTGACACTTCAGCACTTTGTGTCTCTCTTTGGTTAAGCCAGCATCTGCAGTTCCATATTTTGCAAAAGCGTTTACAAGTTTAGCCAATGGATAAATCAGATCTGTGGAGTGGATGAGGAGAAGAGAGTATCTTCACTGATCCAAACAAAATATTTCCAACTGGAAATAACCAAATACTGAAGGTCGTGTTAAACAATTGTTCCAATGTACAATCTTTAAATTCCCAGAACTACAATCAATACCAATTTGATCAAAGCTGCTCATTTAGATTTTTGTTTTTAAAACTCAGGATAAAATGAATTGAATAAGACAGAGAGCAATAACAGTACAGATTGGACGTGGCCGGCCTCCTCAACCACGATCAATGATGAAGATGTGCCTGGAAACTAAAGCATCCCGGCTTGTCCTGAATTCTAGGAAGTTCTTTTATCTATTCTATGTCCAGCCCTGAGTGGTCATTGGTGCAAACAGCTGGAAATACTTTGCAAACAAAGTTAATTCCCGGGATGGCGGGACTGTCATACGTTGAGAGAATGGAGCGGCTGGGCCTGTATACTCTGGAGTTTAGAAGGATGAGAGGATATCTTATTGAAACATATAAGATTATTAAGGGTTTGGACATGCTAGAGGCAGGAAACGCGTTCCCCATATTGGGGGAGTCCAGAACCAGGGGCCACAGTTTAAGAATAAAGGGTAAGCCATTTAGAACGGAGACGAGGAAATATTTTTCTCACAGATAGTTGTGAGTCTGTGGAATTCTCTGCCTCAGAGGGTGGTGGAGGCCAGTTCCCTGGATACTTTCAAGAGAGAGCTAGATAGGGCTCTTGAAGATAGTGGAGTCAGGGGATGTGGGGAGAGGGCGGGAACGGGGTACTGATTGTGGATGATCAGCCATGATCACATTGAATGGCGGTGCTGGCTCGAAGGGCCGAATGGCCTAATCCTGCACCTATTGTCTATTGTTTATTGTCCAATGGGGTAGGGGTGAATGGGACAGAATCCCAGCTAATGGAAGGACCGTTCAGAAGTTCATGTCTGGTTGAGCAAGCTTCTGTACCTTCTGCCAGATGGAAGCAGGATGAAGGAGGAGTGGGGCGAGTCTTTGATTATGCTGGCTGGTGTTGTGAAGCAGCGTGAATTGTAGATGGAGTCAATGGTGGGGACCCTGGTCTGGGTGATGGACTGGCTACATTTGAGTGAGTTAACAAGAATGAGGGGGGACACTCATCAGGTCTACTCCGCCATTCAATCATGGCTGATCTATCTCTCCGTCCTATCCCCATTCTCCTGCCTTCTCACCATAATCTCTGACACCCGTACTAATCAAGAATCTATCTACCTCTGCCTTAAATATATCCACTGACTTGACCTCCACAGCCTTCTGTGGCAATGAATTCCACAGATTCACCACCCTCTGACTAAAGACATTTCTCCTCATCTCCTTAAAAAGACGTCCTTTAATTCTGAGGCTGTGACCTCTGGTCCTCGACTCTCCCACTAGTGGAAAGATCCTCTCCACATCCACTCTATCCAAGCCTTTCACTATTCTGTATGTTTCAATGAGGGCCCCCCTCGTTCTTCTAAACTCTAGCGAGTACAGGCGGTACATTAATGAGAAATGATTCAGAAGCCCAGAAATTCACAATATGGTTTTTGAACAATGTTCAAACTCCAATTAAAGTAGTAACTGAAATTAAATGACGTTGTGTTTAAACTAGGAGTGTTGTGCGTGAGAGCTGTAGTCAAACGGGCTAATTAATTTACAGTCAACTAACGTCTTGCTTGGCAGCTGGACATGTTTGTCTGGGCATCTCACGTCAGTAAATGGACGTGACGAGTCGCTGTCTGGTGGATCAAATGTTTGACATTTTCACTCTGGAATTAACAACTGAAATTGTGAAATGTAACATTTATTAATCTTTAAACTATCACAGATATTCAATTTCCCAACTCGTGCATCATGCGGAGGTTTATAATCGTTGGTGGAACATGGTGTGCTGCTGGATGAAGGGGTTTTTGGGAGTATTGTGGACTTTCATTAACGACCGCAAATGTTGTGGGAGTCACTGGCTCTGGTTTTGTTGTTCTCAGGTCACCGTGACTGTTCACCATTTGGAGAGACAAGAGATGCAGAAGCTTCAGCTAAATGGGCAAGAACCAACATTATGAACATTGAATTCCCTAGTCTTAAGTAAATCTCACACTATCCTACCACCCCTCCCCCCCCTCCCCCGCCACCTCCCCCCCCCCCCACCTCCACCCTCATTGTTTTTCCAGTTCCACAGTTGTCCACATTGTCCTCTGGGGATCACACCTTCTGGGACCGCCGAGAAGGGGGGGGGGGGAAGGACAATGGACAATAGGGGGCAGGGGCAAAGGATAATGGAGACCCAGCGTGGGGGGGAGACAGTGTGCTTTGTAACTTTGTCAGTGCCGTAGGTGGCTGCTATTTGTGTGCATTGTGTACGCAGCAAAGAATCTCACTGTGCCTAGTCACAGGTGACAATAAAGTATTCCTCTTCCTATTCCTTCCCCAACCAACAATGGACCTACCAGATCCCTGCCTGAGGTCATTTGCAACCGGCCTGGATTGGTCCTGGTCTTTTCTTTTGGGCAGAAGGTAGGAGAATGGGGTTAGGAGAGAGAGATAGATCAGCCATGATTGAATGGCAGAGTGGATCGATGGGCCGAATGGCCTAATTCTACTCCTATCGCTTATGACATAACATTATTCATTCTTTCTCAGTTTTCAACTTCCAATCTGCCTTCTAGCTGACATCATCTCTCCATTTCCCTGTTCCTCTGTCTACTTTCATTTTACCTCTGACTGTCATGTACGTGCTTCCCGCTGTTCACCTGTTCAGTTTACACTCATTGTCAGAGGACGAGAGCCATCACAAATTTGTGATTCAAACTTTTTCTCCATATATTTAAATAAAGGCACAAAAAACAGAACAAATGCAATAAATGATTAAAAACCAGATGGGCCTGGATGCAAGACTATTGTAGAACTGATAAGCTTGAGTGGAATTTGCTCTTATGGCTACCAGGTCAATATTCATATTGCGTAGGAAGGTTTTGAGAGATATGGAGGTACCCAAACTTGGGACTAACTTAGATGGGGCACATTGGTCGGCCTGGACCAGTTGGGCTGAAGGTCTGTTTCCTTGCGTCAAAAATTCAGCTACGCAATGTAAATCATGCCATAGCCAAAATGGCATAGGAGCCATTCAGCCCACCAAGTCTACTCCACCATTCAATCATGGCTGATCTATCTCTCCCTCCTAACCCCATTCTCCTGCCTTCTCCCCATAACCCCTAACACCCGCACTAATCAAGATTCTCCGCTTTAAAAATACCCAATGACTTGGCGTCCACAGCCGTCTGTGGCAATGAATTCCACAGATTCACCACCCATTGGCTCAAGATATTCCTCCTCATCTCAATTCTAAAGGTACATCGATTTATTCTCTAAATGCTTTGAGTAAATATACACTCTGATTATCTGGCCTGAGAAGCCAACGTTTTTTTTGTTGAAGGATTGAAAAGATTTACACAGAGAATCTCAGGAGTGCGCAGGTTTAACTGGAGGCTAGTGTGCTGAAATATGTGTGAGGTTAGATGAGAAGGAAGGGTCATTACTTTACGATATATCCTTTCAATTATTTAATTCCAGGTATTCCTCGGTAGAGAAGCTGACTGCTGCAGTTTTTATGACTGCGTATATCAGTTCATAACTAGGTGGGCATTGCTGGCATTTCAACCAATGACTAATGAACCCTGAGGAGATGTTTGTTACTGAGCAGAGCTCTGTACGCCGTCTGTCTTTCCCAGCCCTGGAAATGGAGTTGTCACGCAAGCTGCAAACTTTAAACATGGCTCTCAACTTAAAAGAATTTCAACTCAATCACGGGAAAGGACATTAGCAACATCTCGGTTTCAGTCCAGTTTAGTTTATTGTCACGTGTACCGAGGTACAGTGAAAAGCTGTTTTTGCGTGCTGTCCAGTCATCGGAAAGACAATACATGATTACAATCGAGCCATTCACAGTCTTTAGATCTATGACAATTGAATGACAAGGGAATTCGTGCAAGATAAAGTCTAGTAAATTGCGATCAAAGATAGTCCGAGGGTCACCAATGAGGTAGATAGTAGTTCAGCACTGCTCTCTGGTTGTGGTGGGATGGTTCAGTTGCCTGATAACAGCTGGGAAGAAACTGTTCCTGAATCTGGAGGTGTGCGTTTTCACATTCCTGTACCTTTTGCCCAGTGGGAGAGGGGAGAAGAGGGAGTGGCTGGGGTGCGACTGGTCCTTGAAGATGCTGCCGGCCTTGTCGAGCCAGCGCTCGCTGCACGTTCAAGTAAGGGCCATACAAATGACCAGACCCGCAGCTGGTTATGTGTCATCACCAGCCAATTATATTGGTTCATTTAGGTAGTGGAGAGTCATTGGAGGGGGGGGGGGGTGGGGGGAGATAGGGCCTCCGGTGGGTATGAAGCATCATGGCAGCACATGGTCCATGGAGACCGGGTCCCAACACCACCACGTGGTCGCGGGTACCAGCAATGCAATCCCCAATCCAACGGCCACAGAGAGCTTCACCTGGGGGCTGTGGGTGGCTCTGCCTGTCTGGGACTGGCCTCGTCAGTCGCAACAGGAGATACAACCGCAAGTGAAACGTCCCCCTCTCCAAACAGCACAATGACAACGTATGCAGTCATAGACGTTGCAGCAGTTAGCTTCTCTGCCAAGAAACCACCGCAAGTTCAATGGATCAATTACTTCAGTATGGATTTTGGATTTGCTGCAGCAATCTTTCAAATCAAATCAGGAACCCTACTTCATAATAGGATTGAATATATTCCCTGAGCTAGGGATCATAGTAACAGAGCCACACAGCACAGAACCAGGCCCTTTGGCCCAACTTGCCCACACCGGCCAACATGTCCCAGCTACACTAGTCCCACCTGCCTGCCTTTAGTCCATATCCCTCCAAACCTGTCCTATCCATGTACCTATTCCTTAAATATTGGGATAGTCCCAGTCTCAACTATCTCCTCTGGCAACTCGTTCCATACACCTACCACCTGTGTGAAAAAGGTACCCCTCAGATTCCTATTAATTTGGCTTACTGTATATCCCACTAAACCGTTCCTGTCCATGTACCTGTCCAAGGTGTTGGAGGAACTCAGTGGGTCAGGCGGCATCTGTGGAGGGAATGGAGAGGCAATGATTTGGGTTGGGACTGCCAATTCCCCCCCCCCCCCACCTGTATCCACCTATCACTTCCCAGGATTGACCCCACCCTCACCTCTCTCTTCCAGTTTCCGCACCTGCCCCCCCCCCCACCCCTTTCCATCAGTCTGAGGAAGGGTCCCGACCCGAAACGTTGCCTGTCCACTCCCTCCTCAGAAGCTGCCTGACCCGCTGATTTCCTCCAGCACTTTTGTTCTTGATGAAATCCTTCAGTGCCCTGAATATTCGCGACAAGATTCAGATTTATTTCTGTTTTTCCACTGTTCCTGTCACCAAAAATCTTTATCGGTGAATATTGTCGTCAACAACCTATTATTAAGTTGCAACTTCTAACGGACACATGACTCGATTATTTTTGCTGTCAATGTTCCAGGAACAAATGATAATAATTAAATATAAAGCAATTTATAACTAAATGCCAGCATTCACCTTGCTAAAAACTATGAAGCCACGCTTTGGCAAATGTATAATGTAGAATGTATATTTGTTAATAGTTTAACTAGCTGTGAAAATAACAATGTCATTACTTGCTGTATATTAATCCATTAGAAGAGGATTAATCCAACCTGTGGGCCAGACTGCATTTTAATGCTCGTTTCACGTTGCTAGTCAAGGTGCCAATCCCATCAGCCTCACTACTTGGAGAGATTGGAATTTGTACAAGTAGCCCTTGCTTTCCCTCTCTCTCCATACTTCCCCCTTCCCAGTTCTGCCACCAGTTTGACTGTCTCCAGATGACACAAAGCTGGGTGGCAGTGTGAACTGTGAGAAGGATGCTATGAGAATGCAGGGTGACTGGACAGGTTGGGGGAGTGGGCAGATGCATGGCAGATGAAGTTTTATGTGGATAAATGTGAGGTTATCCACTTTGGTAGCAAAAACAGGAAGGCAGATTACTATCTAAATGGCGTCAAGTTGGGAAAAGGGGAAGTACAACGGGATCTAGGTGTCCTTGTACATCAGTCTATGAAAGTAAGCATGCAGGTACAGCAGGCAGTGAAGAAAGCGAATGGCATGTTGGCCTTTATAACAAGAGGAGTCGAGTATAGGAGCAAAGAGCTCCTTCTGCAGTTGTACAGGGCCCTAGTGAGACCACACCTGGAGTATTGTGTGCAGTTTTGGTCCCCTAATTTGAGGAAGGATATTCTTACTATTGAGGGAGTGCAGTGTAGGTTTACAAGGTTAATTCCCGGGATGGCAGGACAGTCATATGCTGAGAAAATGGAACGGCTGGGCTTGTATACTCTGGAGTTTATGATGAGAGGGGATCTTATTGAAACATATAAGGTTGTTAAGGGTTTGGACACGCTAGAGGCAGGAAACATGTTCCCGATGCTGGGGGAGTCCAGAACCAGGGGCCACAGTTTCAGAATAAGGGGTAAGCCATTTCGAACGGAGATGAGGAAACACTTTTTCTCACAGAGAGTTGTGAATCTGTGGAATTCTCTGCCTCAGAGGGCGGTGGAGGCTGGTTCTCTGGATACTTTCAAGAGAGGTTAGATAGGGCTCTTAAAGATAGCAGAGTCAGGGGATATGGGGAGAAGGCACAAATGGGGTACTGATTGGGGATGATCAGCCATGATCACATTGAATGGCGGTGCTGGCTCGAAGGGCCGAATGGCCTACTCCTGCACCTATTGTCCATTGTCTCCGACTACATTCTATCTCTGATTTGTTGTTACTTTCTCCCAACTAACGATGATTGATGTGTTGGAAAGAACTGCAGATGATGGTTTAAATCAAAGGTAGACACAAAATGCTGGAGTAACTCAGCAGCACAGGCAGCATCTCTGGAGAGAAGGAATGGGTAACGTTACAGGTCTGAAGAAGGGTCTTGACCCGAAAGGTCACCTATTCCTTCTCTCCAGAGATGCTGCCTGTAACAATGTTTAAGAAGGGAACTGAAGATGCTGGAAAAATTGAAGGAAGACAAAAATGCTGGCGAAACTCAGCAGGTGAGGCAGCATCTATGGAGCGAAGGAATAGGTGACGTTTCGGGGTTGAGACCCTTCTTCAGTCTCGACCCCAAACGTCATTGTTTCCTTCGCTCCATAGATGCTGCCTCACCCGCTGAGTTTCTCCAGCATTTTTGTCTACCTGCCAGTGACAACGACCCACTCTACATTTCCCTTGATCTCTGTAGATTGATGTTGCATGTTAACCAATCACACACCAGCCAGATCCGATGACCCCAATGTTCTGCTGCGTAAATGTAGCCAGACCTGTGATCTGCCCTCAAATCACATTTTGGACAGGGCTAGGTTTTTCTCTCGCCGTCAACTCCCTGGTGAACGAGTAGACTCGTTTATCTCAGACTTGATGTATTTAGCCCAGCGCAGCCGATTCCAAAGTATGCCGGTCGATCAGCTGACTGATCAGTTAACAAGGGACATTTTAGTGAATGGCATTACTGACCTAAAGCTCAGATCAGAGCTTCTGAGACGGCCAGAAGCAGCACACGCATGCAGGACAGCAGAATTCATCGACCCTATAGACAGTTCGCACAAAACCAAAACCATCAATCTACAATCTGCATCCCCTTTGTCCTGTTTTTACACCTTACACTTCCTTATCTATGTACCTCCCACTCCCCTGACACCAGTCTAAAGAAGGGTCTCGACCCAAAACATCACCCATTCCTTCTCTCCAGAGATGCTGCCTGTCCTGCTGAGTTACTCCTGCTATTTGTGTCTATCTTCGGTTCAAACCAGCATCTGCAGTCCCTTCCTACAGAGATTGAAGAGAGAGAACAGATTCATTCTCCACGGAGCTCACGCCTCTTTCCTGAGTGAAGCCAATCAGCGGTCCTGGCAATATATTAGGTGGAGGCTCATTATAGTCACGTGTAACGAGGAACAGTGAAGAGCTTTGTGTTACACACAAAGTGTTGTCCATTCACATCTGATTATACTGTATGTAGTCCAACTCAGGAATAATAGGTGGTGAAGGGGAATAGGTGGCGTAGTGGATGCATTCAACAGTACCTTTATACAAAATGTGAGCAGAATTATAAATCGATACAATAGACAATAGACAATAGGTGCAGGAGTAGGCCATTCGGCCCTTCTAGCCAGCACCGCTATTCAATGTGATCATGGCTGATCATCCACAATCAGTACCCCGTTCTGGCTTTCTCCCTATATCCCTTGATTCCTAAGTGCGGTAAATGGATGGAATGTAATCATGTATTGTCTTTCCGCTGACTGGTTAGCACGCAACAAACGGTTTTCACTGTACATCGGTACACGTGACAATAAACTAACGTCAAGTGGAGATTTATAGGTTCTTGATTAGTAAAGTCGTCAAAGGTTACAGGGAGAGGGTGGGAGAGTGGGGTCGAGAGGGATTAATGGTCATAGTCATACAGTGTGGAAACAGGCCCTTCGGCCCAACTTGCCCACACCGACCAACATGCCCCATCTACACTAGACCATCCTGCTTTGGCCCACATCCCTCCTAAACATGTCCCTTCTATGTCCCTCATAAAGAATTGGAGCAGAATGAGGCCATCAAGTCTACTCCGCCATTCAATCATGGCTGATCTATCTCTCCCTCTCAACCCCATTTTCCTCTGATGAAATAAATTCCTCTTCCCTGTCTAAATGTTTCTGATTTGTTGTAATAGTTCCTGCCTCAACCACCTCCTCCACCACCTTTTGTGTAAGGAAAATTGCCCCTTAGGGTCCTATTAATTCTACCCCCCCCCCCCCCCCCCCCACCTTAAACCTATTCCCTCTGGTTCTTGATTCCCCCACTGGTTAAAAGACCAGCCATGATCGAATGGTGGCGCAGACCCGATGGGCTGAATGGCCTAAAACTGCTTCTACATCTCATGGTTGACTGTCCATGTCATTTTGAACAGACGGCAGATCGTCTGTGTTCTAGTTTTCAATTTACACGCGCGTGTCAACTTCTCAACTGACAGGCCAGTGACACCTCCTGTACTCCATCACTTCTCCAGAGCCAAGAGGGTGTACAATTAAAGAGAATGTGTGTGCACAGTCATGTTCCATTCACCAGCCAAATCAGCTCCATGACAAGCCAATCTATTATTTATATGATGAATATTGTATTTGTTATTAAGATTTGCCAGCCTTGGTAAAGAACGACGGCTTGCGTGAGTGTCGCTCTGCATTAGTGCAGCAGGCTGTGACACCATCGCTTCATTTGCAATGCGGCTCTCACTCAAAATTAATTGAGTTTCGGGGCGTGTGGGAGGTGGGGCAGGGCATCTTTTATCTGAAGATCAGACCAAGTGCCAGAGCTTTGCGTTGAGCTGCCTTCCTGCACTCATTTGTGGTCTGGTTTCCAGACAAAGGAAAGATGTGCATCCCTGAAGTCCCGGAAACATATAAAATTATAAAAGGGCTGGACAAGCTAGATGCAGGAAAAATGTTCCCAATGTTGGGCGAGTCCAGAACCAGGGGCCACAGTCTTAGAATAAAGGGGAGGCCATTTAAGACTGAGGTGAGAAAAAACCAGAGAGTTGTGAATGTGTGGAATTCCCTGCCACAGAGGGCAGAGGAGGCCAAGTCACTGGATGGATTTGAGAGAGAGTTGGATAGAGGTCTAGGGGCTGGTGGAGTCAAGGGATATGGGAAGAAGGCAGGCACGGGTTATTGATATGGGACAATCAGCCATGATCACAATGAATGGCGGTGCTGGCTTGAAGGGCCGAATGGCCTCCACCTGCACCTATTTTCTATGTTTCTATGTTAAGGGCCTGTCCCACCTGGCCGTCATTTGCGCGCCATTTACGCGACCTGGTAGCGTGTGGGTAGTGTGTGGGTAGCGTGGGACGGATGGAGTGGTGTGGAGGAGTGTGGAGTTGCGTGCAAAGTCGTGCTGCACAAAATCTTCACGCACCACCGGCCTGTCGCGTAAATGATGCCCAAGTGGGACAGGATAACGTTTCGGGTCGAGACCCTTCTTCAGACTGAAACATCATCCATTCCTTCTCTCCAGAGATGCTGCCGGTCCCGCTGAGTTACTCCTGCATTTTGTGTCTATCTTCAATTTAAACCAGCACCTGCAGTTCCTTCCTACAGATTAATTTGGTCTGCAGCTCACTACTTTTCATTCACCTCTTTTTTTGAATAGGGCCATCACATCTGCAGTTTTCCAATTGCTAGCACCACTCTGGAACTGGAACATTTTAGAAAATCACCATAAATATCATAAACTGGGTAAATATCATAAACTGGGTATTCAAATGACGTCACGCGCTCCAGACGGCTGTGCGGACGCATGCTGACGGGCGCGACAGTCGCTACTGGCGTGTCGAGTAAATGACAGCCAAGTGGGACGGGCCCTTTACCAATCCCCTCGACTACATCCCAACCCACTTTCTAGCAACAGTGTCATCACTGTTATAAATTAGGATGCATTTTTAGCCAAATATCTATTTGATATTGACTGTAAAAGATGCCTTTAGCCGCAGCACAGTAGCGCAGCGGGTAGAGCTGCTGCCTCGCAGCGCCAGAGACACGGGTCTGGTCCTAGTTGTGGTCCTGTCTGTGTGGAGTGTGCGAGAATGCCAGGAGATTTCCCGCGACTCCCTCAATCTGAAGAAGGGTCCGGTCCTGAAACGTCGCTTGCCTATATCCCTCCACAGATGCTGCCCGACCCGCTGAGTTCCTCCAGCAATCTGTGTTTTCCTCCCTAATTTAGTTTAGTTTAGTTTAGTTTCGAGGTACAGCACAGAAACAGGCCCTTCGGCCCACGGATTACGCGTCGACCAGCAATCCACACACTAACACTACCCTATACACACACACTAGGGACAATTTTACATTTATACCAAGTCAATTAACCTACAAACTTGTACGTCTTTGGAGTGTGGGAGAAAACAGGAGCACCTAGAGAAAACCCACGCAGGTCACGGGGAGAACGTACAAACTCCGTACAGACAGCACCCGTAATCGGGTTCGAACTCCGGCGCTGTGAGGCAGCGACTCCACCGCTGCGTGTAGTTCCGGTCACCCCATAACAGGAAGGATGTGGAGGCTTTGGAAAGGGTGCAAAAGGGGTTCACCAGGACCTTAACTGGATTGGAGAGTATTAGCTACAAGGAAAGATTGGAGAAACGTGGACAGTTTTTGGTGGAGTGTCAGTGACCTTGGGACAACTTGGCAGCAGCACATATATTGCCAGGACTCAATCTCTCCCTATAGCTCAGACCCTTGAGTATGCTGGGACTCTATTCCTTGGAGCGCAGGAGGATGAGGGGTGATCTTATAGAGGTCTATAAAATCAGGAGAGGAATAGATCGGGTAGACGCACAGAGTCTCTTGCCCAGAGTAGGTGAATCGAGGATCAGAGGACATAGGTTTATGGTGAAGGGGAAAAGATTTAATAGGAATCTAAGGGGTAATTTTTTCACACAAAGGGTGGCAGGTGTATGGAACGAGCTGACAGAGAAGGTAGTTGAAGCAGGGACTATTTAAGAAACTGTTATAGACAGGTACATAGACAGGACAGGTTTGGAGGGATATGGGCCAAATGTGGGCAGTGGGACTAGTGTAGCTGGGACATGTTGGCTGGTGTGGGCAAGTTGGGCTGTGTCACTCCCACACTGTATCACTCTATGAGTATTTACAACTGTGAAACGCAGGGGCACAGAGAGGCTAAATCGAGTCTTTTTCATCGGAATGTAAATGGTAAATACCTGAAAAACAACTACTCCAAAAGGCAAACATCGTACGTGTGATAAAGGAGTCGACTTAAATGAATCCCATTCCCATTAAAGCTGGGACTAAATGATGGTGATCCACCATCCAACCAATAGATGGGAATAAAAGTGATCATGGAGAATTGGTGCAGTGTAATATGTTAATGAACTGTCTGACGACTCCATGCTAACTACTTGCGCTGATGATGATAAAGAAGATATTCACACTGAATTCTTTCTCTTAGAAACTTAATTATGTGTCAGTCTTTGTCCTGAACTGTTGCAGCGAATCAAGTTTTAAAATTGGAATGAGCAATCAAAATGGTTCACAATTAGTCGCATCAAATTACTTTGCACCCAATCTTTTTCTTGATGTGTTGTTTCTCACCGGGGAAGAATAATGAGTTCCTTTCACAAAGTTGTCAGCATGATGATTCATAGGAAACAATCAGAGCGGTGTGTGTCACTGTTGAAATGATCAGACTAGTCCACAGGTGGACACAAATGCTGGAGAAACTTGGCAGGGGAGGCAGCATCTATGGAGCGAAGGAATATGTGACGTTTCGGGTCGAGACCCTTTCTCAGACTGATGTGGGGGGTGGTGGGAGCGGGAAGAAGAAAGGAAGAGGCGGAGACAGTGGGCTGTGGGAGAGCTGGGGAGGGGAGGGGAAGGAGGGAGAAAGCAAGGACTATCTGAAATTGGAGAAGTCAATGTTCATACCACTGGGGTGAAACTACCCAAGCGAGGTGCTGCTCCTCCAATTTGCAATGGGACTCACCCAGGACAGAAAGGTCGGATTCGGAATGGGAGGGGGCACACACTCACAAAGTATCCAAATGCAACAGGACCAGGCATCAAGAACTAGTCAAGAGCTGGGATTTCACACAGACCCGGGCACCAGAACGCCCGATTCATCACATTTACAATGCGATACGATAGAACTTTGAGAGGAATAGATAGGGTGAACAAAGTCTTGTTCCCAGGGGAGGGCAGCGTGTAGAACCGGAGTGTGGGGGTTTAAGGTGAGAGGGGAAAGACCTAAGGGGCACCACTTTCACACAGAGGGTGGTGGGGATATGGAATGAGCTGCTAGAGGAGGTAGTTGAGTACGATAACAACATTTAAATGCCATGTGTACAGGTGTGTGAAGGATTAGCATGTGCCTGCTAATTTTGCCCACCGCACATCATGAACTGTGGAAAGGAAGCGGTGGGAATAAGCAAACTTTGTACCTTCTCCCCGTGACTACGTGGGCTTCTCCGGTTTCCTCTCACGCTCCAAAGACGTGCGGGTCAGTAGGTTAATCGGCTTGGTATCAATGTAAATTGTCCCTAGTGTGTGTAGGGCAGTGTTAATGTGCGGCAATTGCTGGTCGGTACGGACTCAGTGGGCCGAAGGGCCTGTTTCTGTGCTGTATCTCTAAACTAGGCTAAACATCTGCTCCCACTTTGCACAACTGTGCAGGTATTCAGCCATCCCATAATCAGAAACATTGAGGTGTCTTTATCACACGTCCTGTTTCAGATGTACCGCATATAATCACCCGCAAAACTAGACCCGTCAAGCACTGACATTTGCAGCCACCTCATTGCAGACTCTCACTGGTTGAAAGATACATTCTTTCTCCACTTGTGCAAATTCTCTCATCTTCAAGTGACATTATCCTATTCCAATTGGAATGTTAGTCCTGGCACAGTCGGCACAGTGGAAACAAAGAGCGTACACTGCAGAGTTCTGTCAGAAAGGAGTCCTTGCTTTGTAATCATTTCTGAACCACTGCACTCTCTCCAGTCTTTGATCACAATAGACAAATAGAATTGCCGTTGCAACGTGGCAAAGCCCACAATTATATCTAGTGCTGTTACATAACGGATCAACCATCTAGGTTTTGCCTCATGGATTAGTCACAGAGTCACACAGCATGAAAAATGCCCTTCAGCCCAACTTGTTCATGCCAAGCATGAGTAGACTCAATGGGCCGAACGGTCTCATTCTGGTGCTACAACTTATGAACTGATATTTGGTATTCCATTTTAAAAAGTCATTAGGTAATAAGGGATAGGAGTAGAATTGGGCCATTCGGCCCATCAAGTCTACTCCGCCATTTGATCATGGCTAATCTATCTCTCCCTCCTAACCCCATTCTCCTACCTTCTCCCCATACCTCTGACACCTAGAATCATAGAAAATAGGTGCAGGAGTAGGCCATTCGGCCCTTCGAGCCTGCACCGCCATTCAATATGATCATGGCTGATCATCCAACTCAGTATCCTGTACCTGCCTTCTCTCCATACCCCCTGATCCCTTTAGCCACAAGGGCCACATCTAACTCCCTCTTAAATATAGCCAATGAACTGGCCTCAACTACCTTCTGTGGCAGAGAATTCCACAGACTCACCACTCTCTGTGTGAAAAAAGATCTTCTCATCTCAGTCCCAAAAGACTTCCCCCTTATCCTTAAACTGTGACCCCTTGTTCTGGAGATTCCCCAACATCGGGAACAATCTTCCTGCATCTAGCCTGTCCAACCCCTTAAGAATTTTGTAAGCCTCTATAAGATCCCGCCTCAATCTCCTAAATTCCAGCGAGTACAAGCCGAGTCTATCCAGTCTTTCTTCATATGGAAGTCCTGCCATTCCAGGAATCAGTCTGGTGAACCTTCTCTGTACTCCCTCTATAGCAAGAATGTTTTCCCTCAGATTAGGAGACCAAAATAGTACACAATACTCCAGGCGTGGCCTCACCAAGACCCTGTACAACTGCAGTCGAAACTCCCTGCTCTTGGACTCAAATCCTTTTGCTATGAATGCTAACATACCATTCGCTTTCTTCACAGCCTGCTGCACCTGCATGCCTACTTTCAATGACTGGTGTACCATGACACCCAGGACTCGTTGCATCTCCCCTTTTCCTAATCGGCCACCATTCAGATAATAATCTACCCTCCTGTTTTTGCTGCCAAAGTGGATACCTCACATTTATCCACATTATACTGCATCTGCCAAACATTTGCCCACTCACCCAGCCTATCCAAGTCACCTTGCAGCGTCCTAGCATCCTCCTCACAGCTAACTCTGCCCCCCAGCTTTGTGTCATCCGCAAACTTGGAGATGTTGCATTCAATTTCCTCATCCAGATCATTAATATATATTGTAAATAGCTGGGGTCCCAGCACTGAGCCTTGCGGTACCCCACTAGTCACTGCCTGCCATTCTGAAAATGACCCGATTACTCCTACTCTTTGCTTCCTGTCTGCCAGCCAGTTTTCTATCCACATCAATACTGAACTCCCAATACCGTGTACTTTAAGTTTGCATCCTAATCTCTTATGTGGGACCTGGTCGAAAGCCTTCTGAAAGTCCAGATATAACACAACCACAGGTTTTCCCGTTATCCACTCTACTAGTTACATCCTCAAAAAATTCTATAAGATTTGTCAGACATGATTTACCTTTCATAAATCCATGCTGACTTTGTCCAATGATTTCACCGCTTTCCAAATGTGCTGCTATCCCATCTTTAATAACTGACTCTAGCATTTTCCCCACTACCGATGTTAGACTAACTGGTCTATAATTCCCCGTTTTCTCTCTCCCTCCCTTTTTAAAAAGTGGGGTTACATTAGCTACCCTCCAATCCTCAGGTACTCCAGAATCTAAAGAGTTTTGAAAAATTATCACTAATGCATCCACTATTTCTGGCGCTACTTCCTTAAGTACTCTGGGATGCAGCCTATCAGGCCCTGGGGATTTATCGGCCTTTAATCCATTCAATTTACCTAACACCACTTTCCGGCTAACCTGGATTTCACTCAGTTCCTCCATCTCATTTGACCCCCGGTCAAATTTTTGCAGTCCGTTTTTATGGTCCCTGCCAGTTTTCTTTCATAATCTATTTTCCCTTTCCTAATTAAGCACTTTGTCCTCTCTCTGCTGGACTCTAACCTGGATTTCTCCCAGTCCTCTGGTAGGCTGCTTTTTCTGGCCAATTTGTATGCTTCATCTTTAGTTTTGATACTATCCCTGATTTCCATTGTTATCCATGGATGCACCACCTTCCCTGATTTATTCTTTTGCCAAACTGGGATGAACAATTGTTGCAGTTTATCCATGCAGTCTTAAAATGCCTTCCATTGCACATCCACTGTCAACCCTTTAAGAATCACTTGCCAGTCTATCTTGGTCAATTCACGTCTCATACCCTCAAAGTTACCTTTCTTTAAGTTCAGAACCCTTGTTTCTGAATTAACAATGTCACTCTCCATCCTAATGAAGAACTCAACCATATTATGGTCACTCTTGCCCAAGGGGCCATGCACAACAAGACTGCTAACTAACCCTTCCTCATTACTCAGTACCCAGTCTAGAATAGCCTGCTCTCTTGTTGGTTCCTCTACATGTTGGTTTAGAAAACTATCCCACATACATTCCAAGAAATCCTCTTCCTCAGCACCACTGCCAATTTGATTCACCCAATCTATATGTAGATTGAAGTCACCCATTATAACTGTTTTACCTTTGTTGCACTCATTTCTAATTTCATGTGTGATGTCATCCCCAACTCCACTATTACTGGTAGGTGGCCTGTACACAACTCCCACTAGCGTTTTCTGCCCCTTAGTTTTTCGCAGCTCTACCCATATCGATTCCACATCGTCCATGCTAATGTCCTTCCTTTCTATTGCGTTAATCTCCTCTCTAACCAGCTTTGCTACTCCACCTCCTTTTCCTTTCTGTCTATCCCTCCTGAATATTGAATATCCCTGAATGTTCAGCTCCCAGCCTTGGTCACCCTGGAGCCATGTCTCCGTGATCCCAACTATATCATATTCATTAATAACTATCTGCACGTTCAACTCATCCACCTTATTACGAATGCTCATTGCATTGAGACACAAAGCCTTAAGGCTTGTTTTTACAACACTCTTACCCCTTATACCATTATGTTGCAAAGTGGCCCTTTTTGATTTTTGCCCTGGATTTTTCTGCCTGCCACTTTTACTTTTCACCTTGCTACCTATTGTTTCTACCCTCATTTTACATCCCTCTGTCTCTCTGCTCATGCTCCCATCCCCCTGCCACATTAGTTTAAATCCTCCCTGACAGCACGAGCAAACTCTCCCCCAAGGACATTGGTTCCCTTCAAGCCCAGGTGCAGACCGTCCTGTTTGTACTGGTCCCACCTCCCCCAGAACTGGTTCCAATGCCTGAGAAATTTGAATCCTTCCCCCTTGCACCATTTTTCAAGCCACGTATTCATCTGCAATATCCTCCTATTTCTACTGTGACTAGCACGTGGCACTGGTAGGAGTCCAGAGATTGTTACCTCTGAGGTCCTCCTTTTAAGTTCATCTCCTAGCTCCCTAAATTTGCCTTGTAGGACCTCATCATGTTTTTTACCTATATCGTTGGTGCCAATGTGCACCACGACAGCTGGCTGTTCACCCTCCCCCTCCAGAATGCTCTGCAGCCGTTCAGTGACATCCCTGACCCTTGCACCAGGGAGGCAACATACCATCCTGGAGTCTCGTTTGCGGCCGCAGAAACGCCTATCTATTCCTCTTACAATTGAATCTCCTATTACAATAGCCCTTCCACTCTTCTTTCTCCCCTCCTGTGCCGCAGAGCCACCAATGGTGCCATGAACTTGGCTGCTGCTGCCTTCCCCTGATGAGCCATCTCCCCCAACAGTATCCAAAATGGTATACCTGTTTAGGAGGGAGATGACCGCAGGGGACTCCTGCACCACCTGCCTACTGCTACGCTGGCTAATGGCCACCCGCTCCCTTTCTGGCCGCTTAACCTGCCGTGTGACCAATTCACTGTACGTGCTATTCACGAGTTTCCCAGCATCGTGGATGCTCCAGTATGAATCCAACCGCAGCTCCAATCGTTCAATGCGGTCTGCCAGGAGCTGCAGCTGGACACACTTCCTGCAAATGTAGTCACCAGGGACACCGACAATATCCCTGATCTCCCACATATTGCAGGATGAGCAAACCATGGGGCCAATCTCAAATGACATGGCTTGTCCCCAAATTAAATCAACTCACACTATAGGACACTTGTGTGGAACGTTACAGGTTTAGGTTCCTCCTCTTGCTCCAACGTGTCCTGGGCCTCTGTTGGACACGACTCAGAATAGTCGCATCCTCGCCAGGAAGTGACTGGGAAACGGTTTCCACCTTACTCCTGTACTCCTTGCTGTATTGCCCAGGATGCTCCGCAGTTTGAGAAGCATCCACCACCCTCTGTGTGGAAAGAAATTGCCTGCCATGTTCACCTTTAATTTTGCCCCTCTAACCTTAAACCTTTGCCCTCTTGGTCTCAATTCCCTTCCTATACCATTGAGGCCACTATGGGGTGCCGCATGATGGCAGCCTCTGCCGACAGTCTGTATGTTTTTCTATATATATATATTTGTTTAGAGTATGTTTTCGAGGTTTCTTCGTTTTTCTATGTGGGTGAGGGGGGTAGGGTAAGGTGCAAACCGCCCCCCTCGTCATTTCCTGGCGAGGATGCGACTATTTTCCGAGTCGCGTCCTCGCCCCCCTCGCGCGACCAACCAACTGGATTGGCGCGGCCTTTCGTGCCGGAGACCGGAGACCGGAGACCGGACCAGAGCTACAGCGGCGGAGCCGCACTGAATTCACCGCGGGGCGGGCGATGCCTTACCTGGATCGGCGCTTGAAGCTCCGGAGTGTTGGGCTGCTGCTTCAACATCATGGAGCTGTGGTTTGCAGAGTTTCCAACGCGGGTGGCGCTGACCACCATTGCGGAGTCCTGGGACTTTTTGCCGAGGGCCACCAGTGTTGAATCTCCGCCCAGCTTGGCCTGTGGACTTCGGGAGCCGCGGTCTCCGGTGAGAAGTGGCCGATTTGGAGTCCAAGCCGCTGAGGATGTTCTCCCTTTACGACGTCGGAGTTCCATCATCCCGGTGAGCGGGCCTGAACAACGGGCCGCCCGTAGCGGCGACTATGGAGGGCTCGGCAGCCCCGACCACGGGTGAACAACAGAGGACAACAGAGGAGGAGGACTGGACTTTGGTGCCTTCCCTCACAGTGGGAAACTTTGATTCCACTGTGTGGGGATGTCTACGTTAAAGACTATCGTGTTCTGTGCTCTTTTTTATTCGTATGGCTGTATGGTGACCACAAATTTCACCGTACCAATTGGTACATGTGACAATAAATGTCTCTGGTCTCTTGTCTTGTCTCATGAATATCAGTAAACCTTTCTCAGTTCCAACATTTTCCCTTCATCACAACAGTCCCTCATTCCTGGTTATATCCAGTAAATTTAATCCATACCATGTAATAAAGGTGTCCTATGTTACATGGTTGGTATGGTTGTGGACTTTGGAAGGGGTAGGATGGGGACCCACAATCCCGTTTATATAAACGGGACGATGATGGAAAGGGTCAAGAACTTCAAATTCCTGGGCGTGCACATTTCCAAAGAGCTTTCCTGGTCCTAGCGCACTGATGCAATCATAAAGAAAGCTCATCAGCGCCTCTACTTCTTGAGAAGATTATGGAGAGTCAGTATGTCAAAGGGGACTCTCTCGAACTTCTACAAGTGCACAGTAGAGAGCTTGCTGACTGGTTGCATTGTGGCTTGGTTCGGCAACTTGAACGTCCAGAAGCGGAAAAGACTGCAGAGAGATGTGACCACTGCCCAGTCCATCACCGGCTCTGATCTCCCCACCGTCGAAGGGATCTATCGCAGCTGCTGCCTTAAAAAGGCTGCCAACATCATCAAGGACCCACACCATCCTGGCCACACACTCATCTCTCCGTTGCCATCGAGAAGAAGGCACAGGAGCCTGAAATCTGGTACAACCAGGTTCAGGAACAGCTTCTTACCCACAGTCATCAGGCTTCAAACAAACTCCGAACTATAACAGCCTATTGCACTTTATCTGTTTATTTATGTGTATATGTATGGTCTATGGTGTATAGACACACTGATCTGGTCTGTATTATGCCTACAATATTGTGTTGCGCTGCAGCAAGCAAGAATGTCATTGTGCTATCTGGGACACATGACAATAAACTCTCTTGACTTTTGACTTGACCAACAGCTTGTTCTTGCTCCTCTGCCTGGAGTGGAACCTGCCAGTGTTGTCTCTTTGCATAAGGTCATAAGAAGGTGAATGTAAGAGTCAAACAGTATGAAAGAGGCCCTTCAATCCAACTTGACCATGCTGACCAACCAAGATGTCCCATCTATACTACTTCCACCTGCCATATCCCTCTAAGCCTTCCCTTTCCATGTACCTGTGCAAAGGTATTTTAAATGGGCCAAATACGGGCAAGCAGGACTAGCTTTGTTGGGGCACCTTGATCTTTGATGGGATTTTACTGGCTTTCCCTTGCACGAAACGTTATTCCCTCGTCATGTATCTGTACACTGTGAACGGCTCAATTGTAATCATGCATTGTTTTTCCGCTGACTGGTTAGCACGCAACCTCGGCACACATGACAATAAACTAAACTGAACGGGATGGCATGGATGGGTTGGGCTTGTTTCCACACTGCAAGGCTCTACCCGATATGTAGATTTGCTCAAATCATGTCATAACTGCCTGGGATTATGATGTTCCTACTTGATAATCTCACGCACTGATCCGTGCCGGCAACTCACTAACCCTGTCAGTTACACTGGGGCTATTGGCTTGCGTTCAATCTCATGCTGCCTTCGTTACTTTGTCACAATCTATCCTTGTAATCTTTGAGATATATCACATGTTATTGGTCTTCATATGCCTCCGTTCTCATTTCTTACATTCAACTAAATACATAAGCTGCTTTGAATAAATTGCGAGATGTAAAAGATCACTAATTCTCAATTCCAATGCAATTTCAAATCAACATCTTTAAATCCATTCTTAACGCGTGCAATTGGGCCAAGTATTATTTGTCTCGGGAGAATGCATAAAGATTTATAAATATGTTTTTTTCGTCAGCCATGATCTGTAAAGCCTATTTTTAGATTTTACTGACATTACATTTTACAGGTAAAATTCTATTTTAAAAGGTCGGCTGCAATGTGTTTACATTGTCAAGTAGCAGGCTGTAGGTTGAAGGCACCAAAGCAGGAATGACTCACAGCCTGTATTTCTAACAGTGTGGCATACTTGTTAGTGATATCTCACGGAAACAAGCCTCTGCTAACAATATCCTTGAGGAAACAACCGGTAGATTCAGCTGCCTCTGTAGTTCGCTACCATTATTTCAGCTTGCCAGCATTGTCATCCACAAAGCTTTAGTTCCATTCAATTAAAAGGAAGTTGCTGTCAAACAGTTTAAACATGCAAATGGAACAATAATGAGGCAATGAAGCGTTGTGGCTGGGATTGTGAAAACAACATTTGTGCAGCAAAGTAAAGGATTCAGGTGACAGATTTCTTGCGAATCAACACGAGTGCTTTTCAAGTCAAAATTAAATGAGGTGTCTCTGTTGACATACCTGAACCTTTGCTGAACATCAATGAGAGAGACGTCAATGCAAGAAAATGTGAATCACTCGATGATCCAATGTAGTTAATCCCCATGGATATAATGGCATTTTTCCACATCCTAGCTGTGTGTTAATTAAATGCTTTGTAGTTTGATTATATAAGTAATTAACTTCAAAAAATAAAAGGTTTGTGAATCAGTATCAAATGGACATTACAAGCAAAGAGTGCGTGCATTGAGAATTGATATTATTTGGCAGTTCTTTGCTCAGCTACACAAGAGAACAATCCCATATTGGACGGACAGCCGATTGGAACGAGAGATGATTGAAGCGTATCTCTGGCAACAGCGTCTCAGACCTCACTCTATCACTCTATGACTAACATTGGATTAAAGAACATCCTTGAACACACTCCCCCTCCCCTTGACACAGGGAGCCTGCCGCCATGACACCAACGTCCACTGGTCCTCTTTCCCAACACCACGATGTGAGCAGACTCACCCCTCAGTCTGACTACACCCACAGAATTCAGCACCGATCTTTGTCATTCACCCAATCCTATATCCAAATCCAAATGAAAATAAACTCACGGGTCAAGCAGCTTAAAATGACTCCAAACCCCTGTCACAGTGACCACTGCCTATAACACAACTCCAGTAACGTTTAGTGCAAGGCTGCACAATGATGTAGATAGTAGTTCAGCACTGCTCTCTGGTTGTGGTAGGATGATTCAGTTGCCTGATAACAGCTGGGAAGAAACTGTCCCTGAATCTGGAGGTGTGCGTTTTCACACTTCTGTACGTTTTGCCTGATGGGAGAAGGGAGAAGAGGGAGTGGCCAGGGTGAGACTTGTCCTTGATGATGCTGCTGGCCTTGCCGAGGCAGATGGAGTTAATGGAAGGGAGGTTGGTTTGTGTGATGGTCTGGGCTGCATCCACAATTCACTGCAATTTCTTGCGGTCTGGGATGGAGCTGTTCCCAAACCAAGCTGTAATGCATCCTGATAAAATGCTTCCTGTGGTGCATCTATAGAAGTTGGTGAGAGTTGTAAGGGGCATGCCAAACTTCCTTCGTCTTCTAAGGAAGTAGAGGCGTTGGTAACGTGGAGAACATGCAAACTCAGTGCAGACAGCGCCCAAAGTCAGGATCGAAACAAGTGTCCAGCGCTGTGAGGCAGCAACTAGAGAGAGTACAGAGGAGATTTACTAGAATGTTGCCTGGGTTCCAGCAACTAAGTTACAGAGAAAGGTTGAACAAGTTAGGTCTTTATTCTTTGGAGCGCAGAAGGTTAAGGGGGGACTTGATTGAGGTCTTTAAAATGATGAAAGGGATAGACAGAGTTGACGTGGATAAGCTTTTTCCATTGAGGGTAGGGAAGATTCAAACAAGAGGGCATGACATGAGAATTAAGGGACAGAAGTTTAGGGGTAACATGAAGGGGAACATCTTTACTCAGAGAGTGGTGGCTGTGTGGAATGATCTTCCAGCAGAAGTGGTGGAGGCAGGATCGATTTTAACATTTAAAAGTAAAGTGGATAGGTATATGGACAGGAAGGGAATGGATGGGTATGGTCTGAGTGCAGGTAGATGGGACTAGGGGAAAATAAATGGTCGGCACGGACTGGAAGGGCCGAGAAGGCCTGTTTCCGTGCTGTAATTGTTATACGGTTATATGGTTATAACTCTACCGCAGTGCCACCCAGGTTATGGTGAATACTGGATAACACATCCGACTTGATCACCAGAGCTAGATTTCACTGCAATTAAAGCACGTGTCCGACTGTTAATTGTTTAGTGATGAACTGAGACCACTCAAATGTGCCTCACAAAACATATTCTTAAAACTCAAAAACTTCAAACCCACGTACGATATTCAGACTGTAAAAGGTAATTAGCCTTTTACCAGCACAACAGAATAGTCCACAAAATGTCTCCATAATAAATAACACCATTGCATATGGCTTTATGAATAATTCAAGACAATATATTTTGCCCAAATAGACAAAAGGCAATATTGAGAGCCATCATTTATCTTCTGAGTTATTACCTCATAAGCCACAAATTAAGTTACAAGTGGTTGGGAAAGGCTTTACTGATGAGCAGTAAGTGGTAAACTGGACATTAACTCCCCCACAAGAATTTCTTCAAGCGTAATTTCTGCATATATTTTACAATTCAAAAATTAAAAAATGAATAAGAATTCTGAAGAAAATATATCTGCCCTGACAGATTTCCGTAAATGACTGTGGAAAGTCCACCAATCTCCATCACATTTCCCCGCTGTACATCTCTGAAGTCAATAACTAGACACAGTTATTTAAACCGTCCAACCTTGCTCTGGGCATAAATTAAAATTGAAGCACAGTTTGTGAGATATATCTCAGCTAATGGGAATTCTGTTAGGATTCAGCATGTCAATGAAAATCCAGCTCACAAATCAGAATATCTGTAGAAAATAATTTAGAATTGAATAACTGAAGAAATTATGTATGGGATTCCATTAAATATTTCACAGATGATAGACTGTGGCTATTAATTTCTATGACCTGACCCGAAACGTCACCTATCCACGTTCTCCACAGATGCTGCCTGACCCGCTGAGTTACTCCAGCACTCTGTGAAACGTCACCTATCCACGTTCTCCACAGATGCTGCCTGACCCGCTGAGTTACTCCAGCACTCTGTGAAACGTCACCTATCCATGTTCTCCACAGATGCTGCCTGACCCGCTGAGGTGCAGGAGTAGGCCATTCATCCCTTCGAGCCAGCACCGCCATTCAATGTGATCATGGCTGATCATCCTCAATCAGTACCCCATTCCTACCTTCTCCCCATATCCCCTGATTCCGCTATCTTTAAGAGCCCTATCTAGCTCTCTCTTGAATACATCCAGGGAACCGGCCTCCACAGCCCTCTGAGGCAGAGAATTCCACCGACTCTCAACTCTCTGTGAGAAAAAGTGTTTCCTCGTCTCCGTTCTAAATGGCTTACTCCCTTATTCTTAAACTGTGGCCCCTGGTTCTGAACTCCCCCAACATCTAGCGTGTTTATAACGTTTCAATAAGATGCCCCCTCATCCAGATGCTGCATGACCTGCTGAGTTACTCCAACACTCCACAACTGGTCTTTTTTGTAAACCAGCACCTGCAGTTTCTTGTGTCTTCATTTTGTTTGTGTGTGTGATGAATTAGTTTTTAAAACTGATTGTTGGCAAGTCTATTTTGGGACATTTTATGCGTTAAGTGCGATTCATTTGGAGAAGATGATACATGTAGGTAGCGAGTAGTGGATGAGTAATGTTCCTGTCTACGCACCAAGCTTGATAGGAAAGACTGGGACATTTGTATGATGTATAGTCTTTCCACTGTCTGGTTAGCACGCAATATAAAGCTTTGCACTCGATACACGTGACAATAAACTAAACTAAACTAATTCATTTGTTCTATGTGCCGTCTATCTCTCTCATTTCCCTTTCCCCTGACTCGCAGTCTGGAGAAGGCCTTGACCTGAAACGTCACCTGTTCTTTTCCTCCAGAGATGCTGCCTGACCCGATGAGTTACTTCAGCACTTTGTATTTATCTTCAGTATACACCAGCATCTGCAGTTCCTTCCGAAACATTTATATTCTTTCTCTTGACGATTGGATTGGAAGATTTTTATTCACCTTGGAAACCAATCACCAGCCTTAATGACTCAAATTGGTTTAAAGAATCCTCTTTAGTACATTCATTTCTTCGTCTAGTTAAGAAGCCTATTGAACTGCTCTCTAGGCATGGTAGTGAGTGGAGGCTGGTTCAAAGATTAGTCTCAGACCAGCAGTCATGTCTTTCTTGGCCCCAAACCTAGTGCTAATCATCGGCTGATGATCAAAGTGCTTACAGGGAGAGCTGGAGTACTCTGTAACTCCAGCAGCTCCCAGTCTCGTAAATAACGCTGCTACAGGAACTCGTCTGGCGAGTCCAAACCTAATAACTGATGCAATCTGCTATTTCCAGCCAAATTATTGCAGAGTGTTTGCACCAACAGGAGTCTGGAACACGCTGATAGGTTATGGCTCATGGGGAATTGGATAAGGAACACGAACACCTTTGCTTATCTGGTGATGCAGGCTGCTGACCCGGGCATCCACACATTGTATAAAAGCTGGCCACAACTCTACCAGTTTGTCAGGAAGAAAGGAAGATTGCAGCCTTCATTTCCAACGGGGAATTTAGTGGATCACACAGCAACTGTTTTATCATAGCTTCCAATAAACCACATATGTTCTCTGCACAGAAACAAGTCAGGGAGCAAACTTTGAGAAATGTAATCTCTCCTGCAATACTAAATTAGAAAAAATAATTGATTTTACACATCAGTTCAGTTTCAAAGAACAAGGGATAACATAGAACAGTACAGCACAGGAACAGGCCCTTCAGCCCACAATGTCTGTGCTGAACATGATGAATGAATGAATACGTTTATTGGCCAAGTATTCACATACAAGGAATTTGCCTTGGTGCTCCGCCCACAAGTGACAACGACATACAGTGACAGTGTAAACTCATCTCTTCTGCCTGCACGTGATCCTTATCTCCCCATTCCCTGTATATCCACCAGCCTATCCGAAAGCCTCTTCATGCTGGAATCTGGAGCAGGAAACAAACTGCTGCAGCTCAGTTACTCCAGCACGTTGTGTCTTTTTGTGTACTAACCAGCATCTGCAGTTCCATGGTTCTACTGATGAAGGAGTGCATGGGGTCAGGCAGCACTGTGGAAACAGAGAGATGGGCAAACTCACGACTTTAGAGAAACAGCGCGGATACAGGCCCTTCAGCCCATCGAGTCTGCACTGGCCATTTGTACCCGAGCCTCTGGCATTGTGAGGCAGCGACTCTACCGCTGCGCCACCGCGCGAGTTGTGGAGTGAATGATTCTATTATCTTTACAGAGCCGGTTAATGTTTAAAGAATATTATTCCTGGTGACTGGGCTTATTCCTGCAATGTTCATCCTTGCTTTAGACACTTGAAGTGGTATTAATTGGGTTATTGAAACAGTAAAGGCCCTGTTCCGCTTTTGTGTTTTTTTTCGGTGACTTGCCGGCACCCGTCATGGTCGCAGCAGGTGGCCGAAAATGTTCAACATGTTAAAAATCCAGCGGCGACCAGAACAAGGTACGACTCTTTAGGTGACTACTCACGACCATACAGGCGTCACCCCGCGACACGTTGACACGTGATGCCCGTATCGTCGTGAGTCGTCGCCCAAAGAGTCGTACCTTGTTCTGGTTGCCACTGGATTTTCAACATGTTGAACATTTTCAGCCACCTGCTGTGACTATGACGGGTGTTGGCAAGTAGCCGCAAAAATCGCATAAGTGGGACAGGCCCTTAACATCTCTTTGCAGTAAGAAGACACACATTTTCCTACCGTACATTTGCTTTCTTTCACACAGATTTTCAAAGACAAATAGACATGTTTAAGACATCATCCCACTGATTGTGTTTCGTGGACGTGAAGCTTTGATGTTGACAATCTGGGCTCTGTTTATCGGTGACCCAAGCTTGGCAACGACTGAAGTACATCAGTGCAGAAGATTGATGATGGTTCAGCATTTACGATTAATTGAATACTATTTTTATTCAGCACAACAGCTTATATGATACCCAGCTTCAGTTAGCCATGCAATCCTCAGAGATTCACATAAAACCAGAGGGGAAAATCACAAGGATAAATAAGAAACATACCCTTCACAAAACATTCCTGATGTACATAAATATTAAAGCACATATCGGGCAGTACGGTGGCGCAGCGGTAGAGTCGCTGCCTTAGAACGAATGCAACGGTGGAGACCCAGGTTTGATCCCGACCACGGGTGCTGTCTGTACGGAGTTTACACGTTCTCCCCTTGACCTGCGTGGGTTTTCTCTGCGATCTTCGGTTTCCTCCCACACTCCAAAGACGTACAGGTTTGTAGGTTAATTGGCTTGATGTACATGCAAATTGTCCCGAGTGTGTGTGGGATAGTGTTAATGTGCGGAACTGGTGGGCCGAAGGGCCTGTTTCCGTGCTGTATCTCTAAACCAAATGAAACTAAATACTGCAGCCCCACCTCCCTCACATTGAAAACCAAGGAACGAGGAAATATCGCAGCAAAAACAATTCCAAACTCCTTGAGAATGACATCAAGCATTTAACGACTGTATGTGGGCGATGGACAATGTTCACCATTGCACCAGTTATTCACAACTATGTGACCGACTTGCTGACTCCTGCTAAATGTCACAATGTGCGTAGACAACAACTCAACGACATATCCGTTCTTGTGCTGAGCTAACAGCGGCTGAGATCAATGCACCCACAATCATTGAAACTCCAAAAGACCGCTCACCTTTGACTATCCCTGTATAGGCCTGTCCCATCTACTCGACTTTTTCGGCGACTTGCCGGCACCGTCAAAGGGCGTTGCAGGTCGCCGAAAATGTTCAACATGTTGTTCAGCGGCGACCAGAAAGACGCTACGACTCTTTAGGCAACTGGGGAGATGACTCACGACCATACAGGCGTCACGTGTCGACACGTCGCGGGGTGAAGCCTGTATGGTCGTGAGTAGTCGCCCAAAGAGTCGTACCTTGTTCTGGTCGCCGCTGGATTTTCAACATGTTGAACATTTTCGGCGACCTGCAACGACCTATGACGGGTGCCGGCAGTCGCAGAAAAAGTCGCGCAAGTGGGACAGGCCCTTTAGGTAGACACAAAGTGCTGGAGTAACTCAGCGGGACAGGCAGCATCTCTGGAGAGAAGGAATGAAGACTGAAGATGGGTCTCGACCCGAACGTCACCCATTCCTTCTCTATTTTGTGTCTATTTTCAGTTTAAACCGGCATCTGCAGTTCCTTCCCACATCTATACAGCTTTAATTCACCTGAGCTGACTGTTTTATGAAAATCATATTTTACTAGTTGACAATCAAAAATCACTCTCATAGGTGACCAATCGCTGGGGTAATGCGGCCATTGATAAAACCAATTTGTCCGTTCGTTCTTACTTATTTGAGAAGTGTTGACATGAACCTTGTCTCTGCTGCAAGATGGAGGCTGGGTTGCAGCCAGGCATTTACCTGCGCACTTGGTGCGGGTGGTCAGCGGGGGTCCTGGTGGTCCCGTCCCCCCATCTCCGGGTCTTGTGAGGAGCACCCTGATCTCGTATTCCACGTCGGGGTCGAGGTGCCAGAGTTTGTAGGTCTGCGAGTCCACGATGTGGGTCTCGGCCCAGTTGCCCGACGTGGTGCGGTACTCCACCTCCTTCAGGATGATGGGGCCATCGCCGATGATGGAGTTGGCGTTTGGTTTGATCCACAGGTACGTTGCTCCCACCGCCAGCAGCTCGGGGGGAGCGATGGGCGTGGGCGGCTCTGTAACGGCAAATAACAGCAACTCGCTCAGTCCCATTCAAAACATCAGCGTGTGACTTAATCCAGAAAATATCAACAAATATTCTGCTAATAAAATCATGAGGATAGATTTGAACTGTAAGCCCGAATAATTAGTGCGACTGTACCTAGAAACAATGGATTCATATATGAAGCAACATTTTTTTGAACGTCAGTGTTAAATTTGCAAACAATAGTTCTCAGGAACCAGCATTAGACCGATTGATCGTTCAACTCAAAAGGACACAGAGTGCTGGAGTAACTCAGTGGGTCAGGCAGCATCTGTGGAGAACATGGATAGGTGACGTTTCACAGAGTGCTGGAGTAACTCAGCGGGTCAGGCAGCATCTGTGGAGAACATGGATAGGTGACGTTTCACAGAGTGCTGGAGTAACTCAGCGGGTCAGGCAGCATCTGTGGAGAACATGGATAGGTGACGTTTCAGGTCGAGACCCTTCTTCAGACTCTTTGTGTTTTGTGTCTACCTTGGATTTAAACCAGCATCTGCAGTTCTCTCCTATACTCTTTGTGTTCTTTACGCATTAGCCAGCATCTGCAGTGCTTGTTTCTACAAATCCAGTTCAGCTGCGTGATGTGATGTCTTTACATCGTTACACTGAGTGGAGACCAGCGTGTGGGTGAGTGGGGAATGGTGGTGGCCTTGTTCCACAGCGATGCAACGAGGCATTCTCCATCCACACACCTGATACTGCGACAATATAGCTAGCAGTACAGAACGCCACACGAGATCCTTCTTCCCTGTAGTTATCAAACTGTACAACTCCTCCCCCTTCTGTCGTGGGATGGACTGACTCCCCCCCCCCCAATCTTTGCAGATCCCCAATCCTGGCCTTTCCACTGGTCACTTTCATGTTCCATGTGTCGTGTTATGGACCAATTTCCCTCCTGTGATAAATCACGTCCTATCGGAGGGCATCGTTTAATGGCCTGTCCCACTTAGGTGACTTTTTAGTCAAGTGCAGGAGACGCTGCGCACATGATGGCCTCATGGTCGCCACGTGTTCGCTGGTGAGTCTCCTTCATGTTCACGAGGAGTTCCCACATTCTGGGAACTAGTCGCGGTCTCAGTATGGTCGCCGCACATTTTTCAACATGTTGAAAAATTTTCTGCGACCATAAATTGGTCGTTTTCATTGGCTCATTGATAAAAAAACAGAAGCAGGAGTTTTCAGAATCAAAGATAACCGACCAGTAATGTTAAATGTCCACCGAACTTCACAGCTGTGTATCTCTGGCTTATTAAAAGTTGTCTGACTTCTTAAAAGTGTCTCCACTCCTTCTCCCCCCTTCTCCCCCCTTCTCTCCCCTTCTCTCCCCTTCTATCTTCCTCCTCTCCCCCCCCCTCTTTTAAAGGACTTACCGTACACTGTGCTAGCCGTCTTAATTACAGCGCCAACCGTCCTGTTCATCATGGTGTGTGTCTGTATCACCTTGGCTTTGCACCATGTGAATATCAGACAGTGCTCCCCCACTTGCCCTAGCCCCCGCCTTTGCGGTGTGTCTGTGTGTGTGTGTGCGTGCGTGCGTGCATGAGCATGTGTGTGCGTGTGTATGTGTGTGTGCGTGCGCGCGTGTGTGTGTGTGTGCGTGCATGCGTGCGTGTGTGTGTGTATGCGTGCGCGTGTGCGTGCGTGTTCCACTCTGACAGTCGCCGGCAGTCCGCTGAAAAATCGCCTAAGTGGGACAGGCCGATTAACCAAACGGGAAAATACAGAACACAAAACCCAAACTAGTAACATATAGTAACAAGGGTGGTGCAGCGGTAGAGTTGCTGCCTCACAGTGCCAGAGACCCGGGTTCCATCCCGATTACGGGTCCTGTCTGTACGGAGTTTTCAAGTTCTCCCTGTTGACTTGTGAAGGTTTCCTCCCACACTGCAAAGACGTACAGGTTTTGTAGGTTAATTGGCTTTGCATAATTGTAAAATATCCCGTGTGTGTAGGATAGTGTTAGTGTGCGGGGTGATCACTGGTTGGCACGGATTCGGTGGGCCAAAGGGCCTGTTTCTGCGATATATCTCTAAAGTCTGATCTAATAAAGGCCACTACAATTGAAACGTGCTTGAGGGACCAAGAGGAAAACTGAAGTGAACAGGGACAGGTGGGAAGAGAAACTCATAGTTTGAAATGGAACTTGAGGAAAGTAAAACTGAACGAGCACACTGCCACAAATTCTATGGCCAGTCAGTTGCAGGTAAAGTTGATTGGTGGCACGGTGGCGCAGTGCTAGAGTTGCTGCCAGAGACCCGGTTCGATCCTGACTACGGGAGCTGTCTGTACAGAGTTTGTACGTTCCCCCGCCGTGACCGCGTGGGTTTTCTTCAAGATTTTCTGTTTCCTCCCACACTCCAAAGACGTGCAGGTTTGTAGGCTAATTGGCTTGGTATAAATGTATATAGTCCCTAGTGCTTGTAGGATCGTGTCAGTGTGCGGGGATTGCTGGTCGGTGCGGACCCGGTGGGCCGAAGGGCCTGTTTCTGTGTTGTATCCCGAAATTAAACTAAGCTAAACATTGTGGCTGCAGCTAGACACAAAAAGCTGGAGCAACTCAGCGGGTCAGACAGCATCTCTGGAGAGAAGGAATGGGTGACATTTCGGGTCGAGCTGCCAGCTTTGTGTGTCTATCTTCAGTTTAAACCAGCGTCTGCAGTTCCATCCTATGCTAAACGTCGAGGCTACGTTGCTATACTGGGCACTTGGCCGCTCAACACAGATGGATTTCTGTCTCTGATGTTTTCTGCTGAGTGGAAGCTGCTACCATTGGACCGGGCTGGGAGCTAAACACTGACTGCAGCATGGAATACAAGAGGAGATGTAGAATGGGATGCTCGCACGCTCGCCTACCCGCCCGACCGCCCGGGCTTTGATTCATCTCTCCCCAGGAACAACTACAAAGACATGCAATCTGAATAACAAAGGCAGCAAAGATTCCTTTGTCACTTTGATGTGCATGCGGGGTTTGGAAATAAAGGTGGCTCCGGTAATGAAAGCATATTGTAGGCTTCTGAATAGAGGGCAAGGTTTGAGAATGGGAAAGACTGAAACGGTTTTCCCAGGATCGTCCAAGATCTCCACAGGTAGCCGGGGCAGGGGGGCAGGGGGGGAGGAAGTGTTTTCAGTAGAGATTCCATTGCAACACATAATTATCTCGAGACATGTTGTTGGCCAAACAGCTGACGCTTGTTGTCCAACAGCCAACTGGAATATTACCAAGAGGTTGATTATCACCTGAGTGGAACACAGAACAGCACAATACGGGAACAGGCCCTTCGGCCCACAACGTCTGTGCTTCCACCACACAGTGTTTAGTTCAGAGATATAGCGTGGGAGCAGGCCCTTCGGCCCACCGAGTCCACGCTGACTATCGATCGTCCTATGTTATCCCACTTCCTCATCCACTCCCTACACACTAGTCAAGTTTATTTGTCACATACACATACAAGATGTGCGGTAAGATGAAAGTGGCGATGCCTGTGGATTGTGCAAAACTACAGAACAGAACAGAATCAGTATTTACATGTGAGAGACACAACAGTAAATGAGTCCCCAGTGTGATCACAGTTTGCAGTCCTGACGGCCTGTGGGAAGAAACTCCGTCTCATCCTCTCTGTTTTCATAGCGTGACAGCGGAGGCGTTTGCCTGACCGTAGCAGCTGGAACAGTCCGTTGCTGGGGTGGTAGGGGTCCCCCATAATGTTACTGGCTCTGGATCTGCACCTCCTCGGGGACAATTTGTACAGGGCTGATTAACCTACAAACCCGCACAGCTTTGGGATGTGGGAGGAAACCGGAGCGCCTGGAGAAAGCCACGCGGTCACAGGGAGATCGTGCAAACTCCACACACACAGGAAACGCCCAAAGTCAGGAATGAACCCGGGTCTCTGGCGCTGTGAGGTAGCGGCTCTACCCGCTGCGCCACTGAACCGTAACTCCATGTACGCACCAACTCTGCAGCCATCTCCATGGCAAATCCAGGGCACGTTTAAATTAGAGTCACGGGCATTTTATGGGCACAGCTGCCACTCAGTGGTGTGTTACGTCCCTCAGAACAACAACAGAAGGTAAAGGATAAAACCTCCTCAGAACTGAGTCCCAACTCTGCCCGTCCTCTCGTTGTTCTGGTACGTTCCACGTCGGGGTGAGGACTGTGGTGAATAATGAGGCAGGGCTTGAATGTGTCTGCAAGGTGGGGACTAGTGAGCAAGCAATAACACTGATTTAATCAGCTTCACATTGAAAGCAGATGAAGTAAAGCAGGAGGCCCAGATAAATGAATTGTACTGGAATTAGTCACTTGCAGTCAGCTCGAAAGCTCAGATTAACTGGTTGGACAAATGGTGTGCCAAACTGCAGAGCGGCATTGCCAGCTATTTAAATCAGACACATAATGTACAGATCCAATAAGTGCTGTCTGCCTCCGAGTTCATGCAGAATGTCAAAGCACAGCGTTATTGGATATGTGGAGGTTAGTGCTCAACTAGCTTTGAGGAAAGCCAATGGAGATGTATTGTGGAACAGGTCTGCAGTAGAACTGGAGTAAGGAAAGAAGGGAGCTGAATGTGGAATTCATTGCCACAGACGGCTGTGGAGGCCAAGTCAATGGATATTTTTAAAGCAGAGATTGACAGATTCTTGGGTGTCAAGGGTTATGGGGAGAAGGCGGGAGAATGGGGTTAGGAGGGAGAGTTGGATCGGCCATCATTGAATGGTGGAGTAGACTTGATGGGCCAAATGGTTTAATTCTGCTCCGACAACCTATGAACTTGTGTACAGCATTGAAATGAAATCTGCTGTTGCTGTTCTTTCAGAAGGGTCTCGACCCGAAACATCGCCTATCTCCTTCGCTCCTTAGATGCTGCTGCACCCGCTGAGTTTCTCCAGCATTTTGTGTACCCGCTGTTCTTTCAGTGTTGTGTGAATGGAAGCGGGCTTGCACAGAGCTGATTGCTTTCACACCCACTTCAAGATTGCAGTGAGTCAAATAGGAAACTCAACTTGCAGTCCCTTACAAGCCTAAAGGGTGACTGCTGGCATCAATGACTGACGTATAGAGTTGTGAGTTGTAGATATATGTGTAAATTGTCCCTTGTGTGTGTAGGATGTTAAGAATAAGGAGTTAGCCATTTAGAATGGAGATGAGGAAACACCTTTTTCTCACAGAGAGTGGTGAGTCTGTGGAATTCTCTGCCTCAGAGGGCAGTGGAGGCTGGTCCTCTGGATATTTTCAAGAGAGAGCTAGATAGGGCTCTTAAAGATAGTGGAGTCCGGGGATAGGAGGAGGAGGCAGGAACGGGGTACTGATTGTGGATGATCAGCCATGATCACGTTGAATGGCGGTGCTGGCTCGAATGGCCTACTCCTGCACCTATTGTCTATTGATGTAGTGAGATAAAGAACAATGAATGAAAGATATGCATAAAAAGTAACAATGATAAAGGAAACTGGCCATTGTTAGCTGGTTTGTTGGGGGAAAACGAGAAGCTGGAATAACCTGGGTGGGGGAGGGATAGAGAGAGAGAGAGGGAATGCCGGGGCTATCTGAAGGTAGAGACAGCAACATTCATACCACTGGTATCATACATTCATACTACCTAATGCAACATCTTACTGATCTACTTGAACCCGCTAAGTTATTCAGAAATTTGGTAAACAAGCTAAAAATAACGCATGGTGACATAAATGAACTGGTTTGCAACTATTATTAAGATTTGGAGTCACATTTGCAGGAAGCAGAGTTCACATTTAGGAGCCCAGCTTACTGGTAAGTCACTATTTATTACTTCCATCCCGTGGCGACTCAGTCTGCCTGCAACACACATTATGCTATCAGCTGAAGAATTCACATTGCATTTTAATTTTCCCATGCTGAGCAAAGCAACAGCCCTGATGGCTAGACCATATTGTTCAACAGCAGCGTGGATTAAGCAACCCACTTACGCCAAATGATTTGACACTAACAATCGATTCTGTGATGCTAACTGTCCCCTCTTCACACATGCACTGAATTCCAAAACAATCTAAGTCCAATCCTGTATCCGATTTGTTCTTGAGCAAAAACATAGTCGCAAAAGGAAATCACCTGAAGAAACGGTCCCGACCCGAAACGTCACCCATTCCTTTTCTCCAGAGATGCTGCCGGTCCCGCTGAGTTACTCCAGCTTTTTGTGTCTATCTTCGGTTTAAACCAGCATCTGCAGTTCCTTCCCACATGTTGCGTTTTATAAACAAATGACAATAGACAATAGTAGGCCATTTGGCCCCTCGAACCAGCACCACCATTCACTGTGATCACGGCTGATAATCCACAATCAGTACCCTGTTCCTGCCTTCTCCCCATATCCCCTGACTATTTTCAAGAGCTCTATCTCTCTTGAAAGCATCCACAGATTCATAACTCTCTGAGTGAAAACGATTTTCCTCGTCTCCGTTCTAAGTAGCTTACCCCTTATTCTTAAACTGTGGCCCCTGGTTCTGGACTCCCCCAACATCAGGAACATGCTTCCTGTCTCTAGCGCGTCCAAACCCTCAATAATCTTATATGTTTCAATAAGATCTCCTCTCATCCTTCTAAATTCCAGTCTATACAAGCCCAGGTGCTCCATTCTCTCAATATATGTCAGTCCCGCCATCCCGGGAATTAACCTGGTGAACCTGCGCTGCACTCCCGCAATCTTTTCATTCACGGGATCACAGGCGATGTTGGCATGTAACATCCATCCATAGTTCCCCTGCATTGAGGAGGTTTAGTTTAATGTAGTTTCGAGATACAGCATGGAAGTAGGCCCTTCGGCCCACAGGGTCCATGCCAACCAACGATCACCCATTCATGTTAGTTCTATGCTACACACTAGTGACAATTGACAGAAGCCAATTAACCTACAAACCAGTACGTCATTGTAGTGTAGGAGGAAACCGGAGCACCCGGAGGAAAACCGTGTGGTCACAGAGAGAATGTCCAAACTCCCCACAGACAGTTCCTGTGGTCAGGATGGAACCCGGGTCTTTTAATTTACACTAAGTGGGACCTGTTGGGAGGCCTGGTCCCACAATGCAACCTGTTCCCCAACGCAATATTCCACCATAGCCCGTAACTGCGCAAGCGCGGCTCATTTCCCCTCATCCCCGAGCACTCCCTCACTAGGGAAGTAGGGTGTGTGGTGGGAGGGGGGGGTGGGTTGGGAGGGGAGGAGGGCTGGGTCTCCGACTATGGGCGGGGTCTCCGACTATGGGCGGGGCTGCTGTTTGGGGCAGGGCAGGGCTGCTTGGGTCCCTCCGAAACCTCCGCCGGTCATCCTCAGCTCCAGTAATGACGCGATGGCGCAGGAAGGGGCGGGCCGTCCCAGAGAGTGACAGGGGAAGAGACTAATCCGCGTGGCGCTGTCCGGCAGGAGAAGAGATCGATCTGCGCACGCGCGGTTCTAACGATTTTTAAACCTCGCTAACCTTTACGACATTCAACCAATCGGAACAAAACTTGGTGGACTCGCGGATCGGAGAACGGTGAGTGAACTGGCAAAAATTGGTAGCGCTATCGTGAACCATTTTTGTGCAAATAGAAAGGCCGCCAAAAGATAACAAGATCAGAGTTTTAATTATGTATAGATAGATTTCAGATTAATTTCTCCCCCTCTACTCCATCAGTCTGACCCAAAGTCGGAAAGGATGTTTCCACTAGGGGGAGTGTCCAGGACCAGAGGTCACAGCCTCAGAATTAAAGGGCGCACTTTTAGAAAGGAGGTGAGAAAGAACCTCTTTAGTTAGGGGGTGGTTAATCTGTGGAACTCATTGCAACAGAGGGCTGTGGAGGCCAAGTCAGTGGATATTTTCAAAGCAGAGACAGACAAATTCTTGATTAGAACGAGTGTCAGAGGTTATGGGGAGAAGGCAGGAAAATGGGATTAGGAGGCAGAGATCAGCCATGATTAAATAGCAGAGCTGACTCGATGGGCTGAATGGCTCCTGTAACATGTGAACTTGTGAAAGTCACCTGTCCATGTCTATGTCCTCTACATATGCTGCCTGGGTCCAGCACTATATTCTGTTCAAGGTTCCAGCATCTGCTATTCCTTGTGTCTCCATGGCTACATATCCAATTTCTCACCAAATTCACTGCCACAACATTACGGAGTTTTCTGAACAAGTTCTGTTCCACTAAGAATCATTTAGACAGGTGCATGGATAGGCCAGGTTTGGAGGGACATGGGCCAAACGCAGGCAGGTGGGACTAGTGTAGCTGGGACATGTTGGTCAGTGTCGGCAGGTTGGGCCGACGGGCCTGTTTCAACACTGTATGACTCTAATGTTCTCCATCACAGTACAGGTTGAGGTTGACTTTGTGCTCAGCCTGTTGACTGAATGCCCAGGTCAATGGCTGCCAGTTGATCTAACTTGGTGTTTGGGTTGGCTTCTGAGCATGTTCCCTTCTCCAGAGAAACTAGTTTTAGAACAAGTTTTGAGGAATGGCAGCAACAAACAGAAGGAACAGATCAGTAACTAAAGCAGCCACTGCCACAAACAAGCTTATTTAATTCATGTAAAAATATGTTGCAAAATATAGAATGTGTTAACATTAACCAATGATCCTTGTGTAAAATGGGGTCAAATGTGACAAGTTGTTAACAAATACAATGTGGCATCTAATCGCATGATATGATAGTGGCGTTTAAGAGGCTTTTAGACGGTTTGTTACTGTCCCTCGGTGCATATGACAATAATAAACAACCTAATCCTATGACCTCCGGTCTTTCATATTTCCACTTTGGGTAAAAGGTTCTCACTGTTTCCCCATTTGTGCTTCTCATCATTTGACCTACTTGACCAAGTCTCCCCTCAGTTTCCCACGCCTGACAGAAGGTGGATTCAGTCTACTCAACCTCTCCTTATAGCTAATACCTCAAAACATAAACCTGTCCTATCCATGTACCTGTCTAAAAGTTCCTTAAATGTTGCGATAGTCCCTGCCTCAACTACCTGCTCCGGCAGCTCGTTCCATGCCCCCACCACCCTCTGTGTGAAAAGTTACCTCTTTCCCCCGTCACCTTAAACCTATGTCTTGTGGTCCTCGGTTCACCTACTCTGGGCAAGAGACTCTGCGCGTCTACCCGATCTATTCCTCTCATTGTGTGTCTCTGTCTCCCGATCTCCAGCTAATGAACTGAAAGCTAATTCTGCTGATAATGAAAGCACTCGGCAGCATCTGTCCCCATCATCAATACAACACCCACATCCCAGAGAACATTATTCACTCTCATTCTGATCTTTTTTTTCAGTTTCGAGATACAGCGTGAAAACAGGCCCTTCGACCCACCGGGTCCACACCGACCAGCGCTCCCCGCACATTAACACTATCCTACACCCACTAGGGACAATTTATACATTTACCAAGCCAATTAACCTTCAAACCAGCACGTCTTTGGAGTGTGGGAGGAAACCGAAGATCTCGGAGAAAACCCACGCAGGTCAAGGGGAAAACGTACAAAACTCCGTACAGACAGAGCCCGTAGTCGAGATCGAACCCAGGTCTCCGGCGCTGCATTCACTGTAACTCTACCGTTGCGCCACCGTGACCGTCCGCTTACGGCTGGAAGTCACACAGGCAGTGGATGAAAATCATTCCTTGGATCCCACACAAGCCAAGATATGAAAGTGGGTATCACCTGATCTACACATTGTGTCGGAGTCACTGTCCCGCCACAAACTTGCTGAAGAGCAAACTTACGTAGCTTGCCAATGCATTGAAATGATTCATTGCAATTTTAAAATTTAAATTGGTAATCAAAAGTGCACCTGTATTAACAATCTGATTCTGAATCTCTTAAACTGTAAATGAATAGCGGTGGACAGTGCGGGCCAGATGGAAGTGTCGCTGTCTATCCCGCTACACGCGATGTAGCAGAGGGTGGGAATGCCCATTCTTCATCTTGTTGGCCATGAATTCTACTTCTGTTGCCCTCAAAGGTTGTCAAGATGCGTTATATCTGAGCAAGACTAATTGTCTTCTGTATTATAACTCGACTGTTCACCATGCACGAGTTTATTAGCAAACATGATGGGTCATGTACGCGCACTAATTGGATTAACATCTTTATTCAATAGACCTTGACAGCCAACAGCTACCGTCAAGAGCTCAAGAATTCAGCCCTCAATTGGTATCTCCAAACTTGGGTGGCAACATTTTACACTTTTAAATGGCGTTAGATGGGTTTGGAAAACTATTCTTGGGCACTGGTTGGGAGAGGAGCAAAAGAAAAATCTGCATTATTTTCTTTGAGTAATTATTGTGAGCGGCAGAACTGTGTGTAAATAAAAGGGCCTGACCAAAAGAAACATAGGAAAACAGGTGCAGGAGTAGGCCATTCGGCCCTTCAAGCCAGCACTGCCATTCAATGTGATCATGGCTGATCATCCAGAATCAGCACCTCATTCCTGCCTTCTCCCCATATCCCTTGATTCCGTTAGCCTCAGGAGCTGTATCTAACTCTCTCTTGAATACATCCTGGCAGACCGCATTGAACGATTGGAGCTGCGGATGGATTCATACTGGAGCATCCACCATACTGAGATACTCGTAAATAGCACGTACAGTGAGTTGGTCACACCGCAGGTTAAGCAGCCAGAAAGGGAACAGGTGGCCATTAGCCAGTGTAGCAGGAGTCCCCTGCGGTCATCTCCCTCCTAAACAGATAGACCATTTTGGATACTGCTGAGGGAGATGGCTCATCAGGGGAAGGCAGCAGCAGCCAAGTTCATGGCATCATTGGTGGCTCTGCGGCACAGGAGGGGAGAAAGAAGAATGGAAGGGTTATTATAATAGGGGATTCAATTGTAAGGGGAATAAATAGGCTTTCTGCGGACGCAAACGCGATTCCAGGATGGTATGTTGCCTCCCTGGTGCAAGGGTCAGGGATGTCACTGAACGGCTACAGAACATTCTGGAGGGGGAGGGTGAACAGCCAGCTGTCGTGGTGCACATTGGGACCAACGATATAGGTAAAAAATGGGATGAGGTCCTACAAGGCAAATTTAGGGAGCTAGGAGATAAACTTAAAAGGAGGACCTCAAAGGTAATAATCTCTGGACTCCTACCAGTGCCACGTGCTAGTCAGAGTAGAAATAGGAGGATATTGCAGATGAATACGTGAAAAATGGTGTAAGGGGGAGGGATTCAAATTTCTCGGGCATTGGAACCAGTTCTGGGGGAGGTGGGACCAGTACAAACAGGACGGTCTGCACCTGGGCTTGAAGGGAACAAATGTCCTTGGGGAAGTGTTTGCTAGTGCTGTCAGGGAGGATTTAAACTGATGTGGCAGGGGGACGGGAGCATGAGCAGAGACAGAGGGATGTAAAATGAGGGTAGAAGCAATAGGTAGCAAGGGCAAAAATCAAAAAGGGCCACTTTGCAACATAATGGTATAAGGGGTAAGAGTGTTGTAAAAACAAGCCTTAAGACTTTGTGTCTCAATGCAAGGAGCATTCGTAATAAGGTGGATGAGTTGAATGTGCAGATACATATTAATGAATATGATATAGTTGGGATCACGGAGACATGGCTCCAGGGTGACCAAGGCTGGGAGCTGAACATCCAGGGATAATCAATATTCAGGAGGGATAGACAGAAAGGAAAAGGAGGTGGAGTAGCGTTGCTGGTTCAAGAGGAGATTAATGCAATAGAAAGGAAGGACATTAGCTTGGAGGATGTGGAATTGATATGGGTAGAGCTGCGAAACACTAAGGGGCAGAAAACGCTAGTGGGAGTTGTGTACAGGCCACCTAACAATAGTAGTGGAGTTGGGGATGGCATCAAACAGGAAATTAGAAATGCGTGCAACAAAGGTAAAACAGTTATAATGGGTGACTTCAATCTACATATAGATTGGGTGAATCAAATTGGCAGGGGTGCTTTAGAAGAGGATTTCTTGGAGGATAGTTAGACTGGGTATTGAGTAATGAGGAAGGGTTAGTTAGCAGTCTTGTTGTGCGTGGCCCCTTGGGCAAGAGTGACCATAATATGGTCGAGTTCTTCATTAGGATGGAGAGTGACATTGTTAATTCAGAAACAAGGGTTCTGAACTTAAAGAAAGATAACTTTGAGGGTATGAGATGTGAATTGGCCAAGATAGACTGGTAAGTGATTCGTAAAGGGTTGACAGTGGATGTGCAATGGAAGGTATTTAAAGACTGCATGGATGAACTACAACAATTGTTCATCCCAGTTTGGCAAAAGAATAAATCAGGGAAGGTAGTGCATCCGTGGATAACAAGGGAAATCAGGGATGGTATCAAAACTAAAGATGAAGCATACAAATTAGCCAGAAAAAGCAGCCTACCAGAGGACTGGGAGAAATTCAGAGTCCAGCAGAGGAGGACAAAGTGCTTAATTAGGAAAGGGAAAATAGATTATGAAAGAAAACTGGCAGTGAACATAAAAAATGACTGCAAAATTATTTATAGATATGTGAAGAGAAAAAGGTTAGTTAAAACAAATGTAGGTCCCTTGCAGTCAGAAACTGGTGAATTGATCATGGGGAACAAGGACATGGCAGACCAATTGAATAACTACTTTGGTTCTGTCTTCACTAAGGAAGACATAAATAATCTGCCGGAAATAGCAGGGGACCGGGGGTCAAATGAGATAGGTAAATTGAATGGATTAAAGGCCGATAAATGCCCAAGGCCAGATAGGCTGCATCCCAGAGTACTTAAGGAAGTAGCCCCAGAAATAGTGGATGCATTAGTGATAATTTTTCAAAACTCTTTAGATTCTGGAGTAGTTCCTGAGGATTGGAGGGTAGCTAATGTAACCCCACTTTTTAAAAAGGGAGGGAGAGAGAAAACGGGGAATTACAGACCAGTTAGTCTAACATCGGTAGTGGGGAAAATGCTAGAGTCAGTTATTAACGATGGGATAGCAGCACATTTGGAAAGTGGTGAAATCATTGGACAAAGTCAGCATGGATTTATGAAAGGTAAATGACTGACGAATCTTATAGAATTTTTCGAGGATGTAACTAGTAGAGTGGATAAGGGAGAACCAGTGGATGTGTTATATCTGGACTTTCAGAAGGCTTTCGATAAGTTCCCACGGAAGAGATTAGTATACAAACTTAAAGCACACGGTATTGAGGGTTCATTATTGATGTGGATAGAGAACTGGCTGGCAGACAGGAAGCAAAGAGTAGGATTAATCGGGTCATTTGCAGAATGGCAGGCAGTGAGTAGTGGGGTACCGCAGGGCTCAGTGCTGGGACCCCAGCTATTTACAATATATATTAATTATCTGGATGAGGGAATTGAATGCAACATCTCCAAGTTTGCGGATGACACGAAGCTGGGGGGCAGTGTTAGCTGTGAGGAGGATGCTAGGAGGCTGCAAGGTGTCTTGGATAGGTTGGGTGAGTGGGCAAATGCATGGCAGATGCAGTATAATGTGGATAAATGTGAGGTTATCCACTTTGGCGGCAAAAACAGGATGGTAGACTGTTATCTGAATGGTGGCCGATTAGGAAAAGGGGAGATGCAATGAGACCTGGGTGTCATGGTACACCAGTCATTGAAAGTAGGCATGCAGGTGCAGCAGGCTGTAAAGAAAGCGAATGGTATGTTGGCATTCATAGCAAAAGGATTTGTGTACAAGACTGGGAGGTACTACTGCAGTTGTACAGGGTCTTGGTGAGGCCACGCCTGGAGTATTGTGTACTATTTTGGTCTCCTAATCTGAGGAAAGACATTCTTGCCATAGAGGGAGTACAGAGAAGATTCACCAGACTGATTCCTGGGATGGCAGGATTGCCATATGAAGAAAGACTGGATAGACTCGGCTTGTACTCGCTGGAATTTAGGAGATTGAGGGGGGATCTTGTAGAGACTTGTAAAATTCTTAAGGGGTTGGACAGGCTAGATGCAGGAAGATTGTTCCCGATAATAATAATAATAATAATAATATATTTTATTGTCATTACACATAAGTGCAACGAGATTTGGTTTGCAACTTCGAGATTTCGGTTATCAACCCCCGAAAACAAGGTGAGTCTTTATGTATGCTGACAGCCTTCCTGAGGCACCGTGTGTGGTAGATGCCCTCCAAGGCTGGTAGCGGTGTCCCAATAATCTGTTGCGCTCTGTGGACAACGCGCTGAAGAGCTCTCCTCTCCGCCTCCGTGCAGCTGAGATACCACACAGAGATGCCCTACGTTAGTATGCTCTCTGTGGTGGAGCAGTAGAAGGTCATCAGCAGCTGTTGGGGCAATGTTGGGGAACTCCAGAACAAGGGGTCACAGTTTAAGGATAAGGGGGAAGTCTTTTAGGACCTAGCTAAGAAAAACATTTTTCACACAGAGAGTGGTGAATCTGTGGAATTCTCTGCCACAGAAGGTAGTTGAGGCCAGTTCATTGGCTATATCTAAGAGGGAGTTAGATGTGGCCCTTGTGGTTAAAGGGATCGGGGGTATGGAGAGAAGGCAGGTACGGGATACTGAGTTGGATGATCAGCCATGATCATATTGAATGGTGGTGCAGGCTCGAAGGGCCGAATGGCCTACTCCTGCACCTATTTTCTATGATTCTATGATTCTATGAATTGGCCTCCACTGCCGTCTGTGGCAGAGAATTCCACAGATTCACAATTATTACAAATATAGAAATATACAGAAGTTCAAAAAATGTACAGAATATTTGCAACGACTGCAGAGAAATGAAGGATGGCGATATGTGGATGGGAATGTCGGATAAATATTGATCGAGTTCCACTGGCCCAGATCCCGGCAAGTCCAGAAGGAAGAACAACGATTTAGAACTAGGATTCTGATTCAGGAGCAGATATCAATGGAACAACATTGGTGCTTGCCACCGGTCATGATCTACACCACTCAATAAACTCTTTCCTGAGGAGCTCATTAGTGTAGTTTAGAGATAGAGCGTGGAAGCAGGCCCTTTGGCCCACTGGATCCGTGCCAACGAGCGATCACCTGCACACCAGTTCCATCCTGCACACAAAGGTCAAATTACAGAAGGCAATTCACCTACAATCCTGCCCATCTTTGTACAGGGGGGTGGGTGAGGGGCGGGGAGAGGTGAGGGGTGGGGGGTGAGGGGCGGGGGGGAGTGTGTGAGGGGCGGAGGGGTGTGTGAGAGGGGGGAGTGAGGGGGGGTGTGTGTGGGGGGCGGGGGGGGTGTGTGAGAGGGGGAGTGAGGGGGGAGGTGAAGGGTGGGAGGGGGTGTGTGTGAGGGGGGGAGTGAGGGGGGAGGTGAAGAGTGGGAGGGGGTGTGTGTGAGGGGGGAGGAGCGGGGGGGGTGTGAGGGGCGGGGGGTTGAGGGGGAGGTGAGGGGGGGTGTGTATGAGGGGCCGGGGGGGAGTGAGGGGGTGAGGGGCGGGGGGTTGAGGGGGAGGTGAGGGGGGGTGTATATGAGGGGCCGGGGGGGGAGTGAGGGGGGGAGGGGCGGGGGGTGAGGGGCGGGGGGTTGAGGAGGGGTGAGGGGGGGTGTGTATGAGGGGCCGGGGGGGGAGTGAGGGGGGAGGGGCGGGGGGTTGAGGGGGAGGTGAGGGGGGTGTGTATGAGGGGCCGGGGGGGAGTGAGGGGGGAGGGGCGGGGGGAGGGGCGGGGGGTTGAGGGGGGGTGAGGGGGGGTGTGAGGAAGTATTTTGCCATCCGGTGAACCGCAGCATCCTGACACAATGCAACAAATGATCTTCCTAACAGGCTCCAGCTGAGGACACTGCACGGAGCGCTAAATGAAAACCATCTTCAGGCCATTTTGTAAAGAGATAAAAGAGAACTTTAATCTTGTGGGAGCAAGGATCGTGGGTTAAGACAGAGAGGGTTCGATGCACACATCGCCCGCCCAGCCCCTCTATCACGATCCTTGGCACCAAATGACCAAATGCTGCTGACTTGTACTTTCTGAAGCTACTTCGGAGAGGTTTCCGGTTTCTGTAACTGCGGCCTTTATCACATGCACTTTAGATTGGAATTGGATTTGGCTTCACGTGGAGGTTTTATCTTTCATGAATTTCATTATAAAATTCATTTAAATTAATTTCTTAATCTTGTCCCTCGCTCCTGAGACTCACAGATAACTTTTTTTTTAACCTTTCACACGCTATCTGAAAAACAAAGTTTACTATTTGTCAAAACAAATCAAAACGCCTTTCTCGGACGGTTTCTCCTGCAACGTTCCAACAGCCCAGAATACTTGAGCGGCACGGTGGCACAGCGGTAGAGTTGCTGACTCACAGCGCCAGAGACCCGGGTTTGATCCTGACTACGGCTGCTGTCTGTACGGAGTTTGCACGTTCTTCCCGTGACCATGTGCGTTTTCTCCAGGATCTGGGATTTCTTCCCACATTCCAAAACTTACCGGCCTTTTTGTTAATTGGCTCGGTATAATTGTAAATTGTCCCTAGTGGGTAAGATAGTGTTCATGTGCGGGGATCGCTGGTCAGCACGGACCCGGTGGGCAGAAAGGCCTGTTTCCTCGCAATATCTCTAATCTAAACTAAACCAAATCAAACCTCTACAGGGAGGGGTCTCGACCCAAAACGTCACCCATTCCTTCTCTCCAGAGATGCTGCCTGTCCCGCTGAGTTACTCCAGCATTTTGTGTCTGTCTTCAAATTAAACCTGTGATCGTTCAAGTCTTCTGCCCACAAGGCATGGTCAATGTTTCTACCAACACTACTTCATGAAAAGCACTGGCATTAAATCACAGCATCACTTCATTCTCAGCATCTAAACTATACTCAAGGAGCCGCTAAGTTAACGTTACGGAGAACGTTTGTGTTCTATTGAATGAGGAGTGCAAGACGAGAGGCGTCAATGGAAGCGTGACATCGGATGGAAGCTGCTGGAATAGATCGTTGGGATGCCCCCAGAATATAAGTATCAGGAGTAGATGTGGAAGGTCCTGCAGATCACACGCTTGGCCCAATAGTTAACTCCTGATATTCAAATGTTTTAAGTTCTTCAGTTTAATTTTAAAAAGATGACTAAACATAAGAGCGGGGTATATTGATGGGAAAAGTTGTTAAACATAGTTTAATTTTTAATTGATGTGTGTCATGACATCTTTTTGTCTACAAGGAAAGCAGTTTGTCGTCACATGAGGGGCTTGGATCTCACGAGTTTAGGCCATGTCCAAAAATGCAGCGAATCCTGATGTGCCAGCCTGAATTATGCCCCTTTATCCTGCAATGGGGTATAAAACCATAACTCAAGTCCTCCAATTCACCAGGTTATTCTTTGCCACAGACGGCTGTGGAGGCCATCAGTGGATATTTTTAAGGCAGATAGATTCTTGATTAATACAGCTGTCAGGGATTATGGGGAGAAGGCAGGAGAATGGGGTTAGGAGGGAGAAATAGACAAATAGGTGCAGGAGTAGGCCATTCGGCCCTTTGTGCTAGCACCGCCATTCACTGTGATCATGGCTGATCATCCACAATCAGTACCCCGTTCCTGCCTTCTCCCCATGTCACTTGAGTACAGCGTAGGTTTACAAGGTTAATTCCTGGGATGGCGGAACTGTCATATGATGGGAGAATGGAGCGGCTGGGCTTGTATACTTTGGAGTTTAGAAGGATGAGAGGGGATCTTATTGAAACATATAAGATAATTAAGCGTTTGGACACGCTAGAAGCAGGAAACATGTTCCCAATGTTGGGGGGAGTCCAGTGCCAGGGGCCACAGTTTAAGAATAAGGGGTAAGTCATTTAGAACGGAGATGAGGAACACTTTGAAATTCTGTGGAATTCTGTGGAATTCTCTGCCTCAGAGTGCAGTGGAGGCCGGTTCTCTGGATACTTTCGAGAGAGCTAGATCAGGCTCTTAAAGATAGCGGAGTCAGGGGATATGGGGAGAAGGCAGGAACGGAGTACTGATTAGGAATGATCAGCCATTGGCGGTGCTGGCTCGAAGGGCCGAATGGACTACTCCTGCACCTATTGTCTATTGTCACAGGCTGAACTATTATGATTTTGTTTTAAAATGCCATTATGATCATTTGCTTTGCTTCATGAAGCACGCCCAAGTCTATGGGAGTCTTGCTTTGTCTGCTTGCAGTATTCACTGTGGCAAACCTGATTGTTGGTTGAATTAGAAAATGTGTTCAATAAACTACCGGAACCTTCCACAATGATATCATTAGTGGAGCGCACTGCAGGTGTCATGACTGGCTCTCTCAGCAAAGTGAAAATTATTCCAAACTGGGTAATTGTCCCTTTTATTTTTATGATTATTCCACACACTCACAGAGCATCATTAATAAAGGTGTGAATAGGTTTGTTCTATCATTATCTACTCCTCTCTCAACTCTTCATGGTAGGAAGTTGAGGGGTGATCTTATCGAGGAGTGTCGCACCATGAGGGCAATATTTAAGATAGACAGAAATGCTGGAGAAACTCAGCGGGTGAGACAGCAACTATGGAGCGAAGGAATAGGTGATGTTTCGGGTCGTTTTGGGTCGAGACCCAAATGTAATTAAATGTCATTAAAAAGTCAATGATAGACACAAAAAGCTGGAGTAACTCAGCTGGGATGGGCAGCATCTCTGGGGAGGAGGAATGAGTGATGTTTCGGGTCGAGACCCTTCTTCAGACTAGTTAGGGATCAGGGAAACGAGAGATATAGACGGTGATGTGGAGAGATAAAGAACAACGAATGAAAGATATGCAAAAAAGTAACGATGATAAAGGAAACAGGCCATTGTTAGCTGTTTGTTGGGTGAAAACGAGAAGCTGGTGGGTGGGGGAGAGATGGAGAGAGGGGGAATGCCGGGGCTACCTGAAGTGAGAGAAATCAATATTCATACCACTGGGCTGTAAGCTGCCCAGGCCAAATATGATATGCTGTACCTCCTATTTGCATTTAGCCTGGCCTTGATAATGGAGGAGACCTAGGACAGAAAGGTCAGTGTGGGAATGGGAAGGGGAATTTAAAGGTCGTAATTGCATCCACTTCTGTAGCTTCCTCTGGCAGCATGTTCCAGATACGCACTACCCTCTGTGCAAACATTGTCCCTTTGATGTACCTCAGGTCTGTCAACTCTCACTCTTTCAGCGTGAGAATCACGCCTTGGAGCTATTTCTCATGCCCTCACGCTCATGACCGAGATCTCACGCTAAGTTCGGTCCTTGCGCCAGTTTGACCCTTTGCGCCGCCTGCCAACGATCTGTGCCGTCTGGGGAAGGGCGTCGGTTGATGGCTGTGAGTAACGTTGCGTCTCTTCTCTTTGGTCAAATGTGTAGCTGCCGACAACAACAACCAGGTGAAGCAGTTGTCAAACATGGGGGGGGGGGGACGACCACAATGCGGCCAAATATCTAGGACAGGGTTCGGACTACAGGCACACGGCCCGTAGCCCGAAAAACCGCGGGGGGGTTTTCAATTTGTTTTAGCGGGGTTGGGGCAGGCGAGCCGACATGAGAACTGCAGCAAGTCCCTGGGACACGAGCTGACCTGGGAACGGCAGCCAGTCCCTGGGACACGAGCTGACCTGGGAACGGCAGCCAGTCCCGGGGCCCGCAGAATGCCAACTTGATCAATATGGACAAATTGGGCCAGCCATGTACATGTGGTATAACTGACTCTATGCAGATATGAACAGCGTTAAAGTACTTATGAGGTAGAGTCAGGAAAGGGAACATGTTTTTTTTTATAGTTTGTTTTAATTTGTTAGTTGATTTTTTGTTGACTGCCATGATTTCTGAAATAGTCTTAAAGTAACTTCACTGTTATAAAGCAGGAATAAGTGATTTTTGTCCAAACAATAGGAACTTGCATAAAATGTTTGAATTATTAGCAAGGCTGCCAACTCTCACGCATTGAGTGTGAGACCCGCGCATTTCACGTAATTCTCATGCTCTCACGCTGATCACAAAATTATATAATGAGAATATTTTGCTTAACAAATAGTGTAGGAAGGAGTTAAAGAAGGAACTGCAGATGCTGGAGAATCGAGGGTTACACGAAAAGCTGGAGAAACTCAGCGGGTGCAGCAGCATCTAAGGGACGAAGGAGATAGGCGACGTTTCGGGTCAAGACCCTTCTTCAGACTGGAGAAGGGTCTCGACCCAAAACGTCGCCTATCTCCTTCGCCCCTTAGATGCTGCTGCACCCGCTGAGTTCCTCCAGCTTTTCGTGTAACCCTTGTGTAGGAAGGAATTGCAGATGCTGGTTTAAACTGAAGATAGACACTAAAAACTAGAAAAACTCAGCAGGACAGGCAGCATCTCTGGAGAGAAAGAATGGGTGATGTTTCGAGTCGAGACCTTCAGCCTGAAGAGGTTGAAAACCAGCCATAAAACATAATGACTGGACATGTGTGTTATACAATTAAGGGCAGAAATCAGAATCATGTGTTCATCTTTATTCACGTGACACCATAATAAATATATTACAGAAAAAATAATTTCATGTGGTGGCACGGTGGTGCAGCGGTAGAGTTGCTGCCTCACTACCACATGGGTTTTCTCTGGATATTCCCGTTTCTCCCATATCCGAAAGAAGTGCAGGTTTGTAGATTAATTGGCTTCTATAATTGTCCCTGGCGTGATGGATGGAATTGATGTATGATAGATTGCTGGTCGGTTTGGACCTGGTGGGCGGAAGGGCCTGTTTCCATATATATTTTTACATATATATCTTAACTTCATTGAACCATATATGATTGAATATGTGGCATTATTTTCGTCTTGTTTCTATATTCAAAGGGTAAGGTTGAAACAGTCTGAAGAAGATGCTGCCGCACCCACAGAGTTTCTCCAGCAATTTTGTCTACCTTCGATTCTCCAGCATCTGCAGTTCCTTCTGATTGATTTATTTGTGTTGAACAGTGATGGAAGTCTGATTTTTGCTTTGTTTCTCTGAGTTTTTCTCTCTATATATGCATAACAGCATGAATATAATCTTATTTCCATACATGAATATAGTCATTCATGTGCTGCACCTGTTGAGCAGAGCTTGGCTCTATTGTGGAATGTAATTAGGAATGTAATTTAGCCTAACCTTATTCATACCCAATCCAATTTAAAGCATAAATGTTGCATCCAAGTGTAAGTGTAAAACTCGCTACAGTATGCACCAGATTGCACAATTTCAAGCTGAAAAATGTAAAAGCTCCTTACCGGGGACCATAACATTTCCACCTCCAGGTCCCTCAGGTCGGCCGACTTGGGGCTACTGACCATCCCGCGATCCAAGTATAAGCTCAGGGGCGATCGCGCTAGACTATGGAACAGCATCTCTCTTCCCATCAGAACTGCCCCCTCCATCAACTCTTTTAAGTCTAGGATGCATCACAGCTCAGTTTGGGAACAGCTCTATCCAAGACCGCAAGAAATTGCAGCCCAGACCGTCACACAAAACCAACCTCCCTTCTATTGACTCCATCTACACCTCACGCTGCCTCGGCAAGGCCAGCAGCATCATCAAGCACCAGTCTCACCCCGGCCACCCCATCTTCTCCCCTATCCCATCAGTCAAAGATACAGAAGTGTGAAAACGAACATCTCCAGATTCAGGGGCAGTTTCTTCCGAGCTGTTATCAGGCAACTGAATCATCCTACCACAACCAGAGAGCAGTGCTGAACTACTATTTATCTCATTGGAGACCCTCGGACTATCCTTGATCGGACTGTGCTGGCTTTGCTTTGCACTAAACGTTATTCCCTTATCATGTGTCTGTACACTGTAAATGACTCGATTGTAATCATGTATTGGCTTTCCGCTGACTGGATCGCACGTAACAAAAGCTTTTCACTGTACCTCGGTACACGTGACAATAAACTGAACTGTAACTGTGACACAAGCCACCACAAGAGTCTATGAGTCACAGTGCAACCCGCTGTGTAAAGTATGGAGTTGCTTCACAAGTCATTACATGAAGTTGCCACATGAAGCAGCTACAGAATTCCTTGCAAGTTGTACACGATGCTGTGTAATTAACTGCGTACCCAGCACTGTACAAGACAGCCCTGTACAATCTTTGCACAGGCCTGACATAAGGTACGACTTATATCGACGTTGAGGTTTAAAAATTAATCTGCAGCCAATAACTTTCAGTATTTATTTGACTTACTTCCCATGTATTTACAAAAACAAATAAAACAGTGGCCAAGAGTACATGATCTGTGCAGGTTCACAGCCTGGGCTGGTGACAGATCCAGCGGCAACTCTCATTGTTACAATAGACAATAGGTGCTGGAGTAGGCCATTCGGCCCTACGAGCCAGCACCGCCATTCAATGTGATCATGGCTGATCATCCACAAACAGTACCCCGTTCCTGCCTTCTCCCCATATCCCCTGACTCCGCTATCTTTAAGAGCCCTATCTAGCTCTCTCTTCTAGTATCCAGAGAACCGGCCTCCACCGCCCTCTGAGGCAGAGAATTCCATAGACTCACAACTCTCTGTAAGAAAAAGTGTTTCCTCGTCTCCGTTCTAAATGGCTTACCCCTCATTCTTAAACTGTGGCCTGGTTCTGGATTCCCCCAACATCGGGAACATGTTTCCTGTCCAAACACTTAACAATCTTATATGTATCAGTAAGATCCCCTCTCATCCTTTTCAATTCAAGAGTGTACAAGCTCAGCCGCTCTAATCTATCAACATATGACAGTATCCTTGTGAACCTACGCTGCACTCCCTCAAAAGCATAAATGTCCTTCCTCAAGTTTGGAGACCAAAAGTGCACACAATACTCCAGGTGTGGTCTCACTAGGGCTCTGTATAACTGCACAAGGACCTCTTTGCTCCTATACCCCAGTTGTTTCACAAATTCCCTTTGTTCATTTACATAAACACAAAAAGCTGGAGTAACTCAGCGGGACAGGCTGCATCTCTGGCGAGAAGGAATGGGTGACGTTTTCGGTCAAGACCCTTCTCAGCCCGAAACATCATCCACTTCTCTCCAGAGATGCTGTCTGTCCCGTTGAGTTCCTCCAGCATTTTGTGTCTATCTTTGGTTTAAACCAGCGTCTGCAGTTCTCTCTTACACCCTTTGTTCTTTATGTTGGGGGATTTATTAATGAAGCCACACAGCCTTACACCTATGTGTGAGTGTGGGCTTAATGAGGAGTTTCCTGGGGTCAGGGTGCAGTTTAAAAATAAATTCAATCTTGACTCTGAACAAACAGATCATAAATCACTGCAAAATAAAACAGCTTCTCACTTGACAATGTGCAGGTTGGTGTGTGTCAGCGGTGTGGCTACTAATTACCCTGCGGCAACACCACTGGTGACTCACTGCGACTCACTCACTCCCCACCGCGTGGCACTCTGTTGAGGAACAGCAGGCTCTCCCCCAAATATTAATCAGTTCAAGATGGGGCTTGACCTGACTTCTGACCTCTGGTCTTGTTTCATCCATCCTGAATATTTATAACAAAGAATGAAGGCTCCGTCTGGATGGAAATAGATGGGCGATGGACAAGGAGAGATGAGGAATTTACACAAAAAAAGGCACTGGAGTAACTCAGCGGGTCTGAAGCAGTTGCTGTCTTCTGAAGAAGGGTTCCGACCCGAAACATCGGCAATCCATGTTCTCCACAGATGCTGCCTGACCCGCTGAGTTACTCCAACACTCTGTGAAACGTCACCTATCCATGTTCTCCACAGATGCTGCCTGACCCGCTGAGTTACTCCAGCACTCTGTGAAACGTCACCTATCCATGTTCTCCACAGATGCTGCCTGACCCACTGAGTTACTCCAGCACTCTGTGAAACTTCACCTATCCATGTTCCCCACAGATGCTGCCTGACCCGCTGAGTTACTCCAGCACTCTGTGAAACGTCCATGTTCTATCCATGTTCTCCACTGAGTTACTCCAGCCTATCTTTAGTTGAAAAGTCGGTGTGGTTCGGGCAATAAACTGAGGCCTTATCCAGCAAACCTGTGCTGGTCCTTTCGTGCTAGCCCAAAGGGCCGAATGGCCTCCTGCACCTCCTGCATCAATTTTCTATATTTCAATGTTTCTATTGATTACACTAAGTCATAAAGAAGAGGATTATTAAATCTGTTGTGTTTCATTTTTTATTTGAATCCTTGCTAATTCATGGTTACAGATCAGCGATGGTTTGAATATTTAAGCAGGGCCGTGAAAAATTACATCACATTCTGTATCAATTAATTCTTTGTTGAAATCAATACGGAAAATCAAATACCAATAAAACATTTAAGCCTTTAGTAGCAGTTAAGTGAGAGCAATGTCTATTAGGTTTTGTACATGGTCTGCGATGTTAAAATTTATATTGAAATATAGCTGAATTTCAAACTGCGTTTAATGAATCAGTAACCAAATAAAGACAGCCTCTGTTTAAACTGATTAGTGTGCAGAGTGGAAAAGACCCGTAGCAGAATGAAATGAGATAAAACACAAAGGTGGATTTAATCAAGAGGTAATTGTTTTTCTTTCTGTGTTCTCTGATGAGATATTGACAGCCGTATCCAGAAACTGATGCAAGTGGATTTGTTGAAAGTATTTGACTTGGGGATAAGATTGATTCACACGCAAAGCCACGTTGTGAATTTCCGCAGCACCTCACATCGACTACGGCGATCAGTGGGTCAGGCAGCATCTGTGGAGAACATGGATAGGTGACGTTTCGGGACAGGACCCTACTTCAGACTGAAGAAGGATCCCATTCCGAATCGTCACCTATCCATGTTCTCCACAGATGCTGCCTGACCCACTGAGTTACTCCAGCACTCTGTGAAATGTCGCCTATCCATGTTCTCCACAGATGCTGCCTGACCCGCTGAGTTACTCCAGCACTCTGTGAAACGTCACCTATCCATGTTCTCCACAGATGCTGCCTGACCCGCGGAGTTACTCCAGCACTCTGTGAAACGTCACCTATCCATGTTCTCCACAGATGCTGCCTGACCCGCGGAGTTACTCCAGCACTCTGTGAAACGTCACCTATCCATGTTCTCCACAGATGCTGCCTGACCCGCTGAGTTACTCCAGCACTCTGTGAAACGTCACCTATCCATGTTCTCCACAGATGCTCCTGACCCGCTGAGTTACTCCAACACAACAGTAGGAACATTGAATTCTCCAATTTAGGTAACTACCAGCCACTGACACCCCCACACCCCCACTTCTCTCTCCCCCCCTTCCGCCACACTCCCTGCCCCAACTGGACGTTTACATATTTCCCACCTCCCCTTCCACCAACATTCATTCCTCTAGCTTCACAATTAGCAACTCTTCATTCTCTTTGTCTTACACCTATCTCTGGCTTTTGCCCAACCATCTGCCTATCAAATCACTTATTACTTGTCAGGTTTTGTCCTGCCCATCCTATCTTCCAGCTTTCGTCTCCCCACCCCCACCCCCACAATCAGTCTGAAGGAGGGTCTCAACACGAAACGTCACCTATCCATGTTCTCCCCAAATGCTGCCTGATCTGCTGAGTTACTCCAGCACGTTGTGTCTTATTTTGTAAACCAGCACCTGCAGTTCCCTGTGTCTACACAACTCACTGCCTCCAAAAAGCAGACACCATAATCAAGGATCTTTTCCCTCTTCTCCCTTTCCCCCTTGGGCAGGAGATACAAAGGGTTGACAATACGTACCACCTGATTCAGGAACAGCTTCTTCCCAACTGTTATCAGATGGTCCTCCAAGAAAACATGATCTTCCAACCTACCTCTTTGCAGGCATTGGGCATTTTCTCTGGACTGTAATGTTGCAGAGCATGCAGGTACAGAAGGCAGCGAAGAAAGCGAATGGCATGTTGGCCTTCATAACAAGAGTTGAGTATAGCAGCAAAGAGGTCCTTCTGCAGTTGTACGGGGCAGTGAGACCACACCTGGAGTATTGTGTGCAGTTTTGGTCTCCCAATTTGAGGAAGGACATTCTAGCTATTGAGGGAGTGCAGCGTAGGTTCACCAGGTTAATTCCCGGGATGGCGGGACTGTCATTTGTTGATAGGATAGAACGGCTGAGAAGGATGAGAGGGGATCTTATTGAAACATATAAGATTATTAAGGGTTTAGACACGCTAGAGGCAGGAAATATGTTCCCGATGTTGGGGGAGTCCAGAACCAGGGGCCACAGTTTAAGAATAAGGGGTAAGCCATTTAGAACGGTGATGAGGAAAAACTTTTTCACACAGAGAATTGTGAGTCTGTGGAATTCTCTGCCTCAGAGGGCGGTGGAGGCAGGTTCTCTGGATGCTTTCAAGAGAGAGCTAGATAGTGCTCTTAAATATAGCGGAGTCAGGAGATATGGGGAGAAGGCAGGAACGGGGTACTGATTGGGGATGATCAGCCATGATCACATTGAATGGCGGTGCTGGCTGGGAGGGCCGAATGGCCTACTCCTGCACCTATTGTCTGTGCCACTATATTCTGCGCTCTGGTATTTTTCTCTTTGCGCTGCCTGTTGTAACTGTGTATAGCTTGATTGTACTAGTGTATAGCACGATCTGCTTTGATTTGAAAGCATGCAAACAAAAGCTTTTCACCATATCTCCGTCCACGTAACAATCAGGAACCAAACCAAACAAATCCCAAAGGTTGGAAGAAGGGTCTCGACCCGAAACGCCACATTCCTTCTCTCCACAGATGCTGTCAGACCCGCTGAGTTACTCCAGCTTCTTGTGTCTATCCTCGTTATAAACCAGCACCTGCAGTTCCTTGCCAACAACCCACCTTTGGTGGCGGTGTGACTCACGTTGCAGCGGCCCCTACAGCCTGTCTGTCTTTTCCCTGTCGGGTCTCCGTTATCGTTGGGGCCTAGCACCGTGGAGCAGCCTCCGACCGGGATGACCTGGGGGCTCCAGTCACGGAGCCTGCGGAGCTGCAGACTCACCATCGTGGGGCTGGCCGGCCTCGGAGCGTGGGGAGCGGTGGTGGCTCGCTGCTGTGGCCCGACTCTGGAGCTCCAGCTGCAGCTGCAGATTACTGCCAGTGGACTGTCGGGATATCGGGAGCTCGTGGGTCCGGGTGGGAGACCGCTCTCCGGAGCTCCCGCAACGCAACATCTCCCGCTCGTGTTGCGGGGTTGGAACCACCCGGAGCGGGGCCGTACATCGCCCGGCGCGGCTTCAATGGCCGCGGGACATTCCAGCGCCCGCCTGGGGCTTGGACATCGGGAGAGAAATGGTGCGGGGGAGAGAGAAGACTTTGCCTTCCATCAGAGTGAGGAGGAGATTAACTGTGATGGATGTTTGTGTAAATTGAATTGTTTGTATGTTTTGTAGGAATTGTTTTGTTTGTATGGCTGTAGAAACAGAGTTTCGTTTGAGCCTCTCTGAGGTTCGAATGACAAATAATAAAATCTAATCTAATCTAATCTAATCTAATAAACCTTGCCAACTTCCCAGACTTTACCGCAGTTATCAGCCTGTTCCGTTACAGTGATATCCCTTGCAGTAATACTCATGACCCACCCACTTCCCTTGACATCAGTCTGAAGAAGGGTCTCGACATGAAACGTCGCCCATTCCTTCTCTCCAGAGATGCTGCTTGTCCCGCTGAGTTACTCCAGCATTTTGTGTCTTCAGTAATATCAAGGATGGTTCAGAAAGTCTAAACAGCACAATCTGCTTGATGTTTTTAGCAACTAATTCTGTAATCGTCTGTGAAAACTGTGAAATTTAGTTCAATGAAAATGGTATATTTAGTTTATTTTCTATCAAATGCACAGCAGAAATCAGAGGACCATATGGTGAAATCTGCAGGAAAATCGGAATGACGACAGGCGTGCATGGTGCTGGGAGCAGAATCTTGCACTGTTTTTATCGTGGGTTCACAGTCAAATCTGTTTCTGCAGGTTGCAACAGTCACCCAGTTCACACCCAACACCTCACTGTTTGCACAACACCACTTTTCACACCAGCAAGGTTTCTGCAACACATTTACATTTTTCATTCCCGCTCAGCTGGCTACATACTGATCAGTTTGCAACAAGGCCAATTTATAACAATTTTAGCTTATTTGAGAAAAATATGTTCGACCAAGCTTTTTGTTGATCGACTGTAATTGCGTGCTAAATTATCACGCCTGTCGACATTCAACGCAGACAAGATGCTTGCCAAGAGATGGAGCACTAAATGCCAACGAGGAAATAAAGGTGAGTCAAATGTTATTCTCGGAGGATGAGGTTATATCACTGACCATAAATAAATAGCAGCTAATAATTTGAAGTTTGATAAACTTCACTGAAGGAAGGACAAGCCACGGAGTATTTTGTATAAATAATAGTTAAAACGTCCCTTTGTGACTGTGGTTAAATCCTCAGGGTGCACATTACAAATGAATGATGCACAATTTATCTTGGTGGAGGAAGATATGAACAGGCATCACTCAAAGACAGGCAGCCCGGGGGTTGAAACCTACTCCACTACCTTCAGTCAAGCTTCAAAAGTAATCGGCAGACATCATATTGTCTTAAAATTGCAATTCAGTCGCTTGGAATATCTTTGAAAAGCAATTTATTTCCTGAATAGAATTGAAGACTGATGTAGTGAAGGTGCCTTGGACGGCACAGAGCAGCAGTCTAAGTTGCAATAGAACAGTACAGTTATGTTACTTATACAATTATGTTCACATTTCAATGCAGTCTGCGTCCAGAGTAAAAGATTCAAATACCATGTACAGCAAACCACTGCAGATCACAAAATTGTCCCCACTTTAACATCAATCTTCCACTGATTATTGTATTTGATCCAATCGCATCAGCATGGAAAATATTTTCTTACCGTAAGTAATAATGTAAAATAATCTAATCATCCGCAAATTTCAGTTCCAATTTCAACTTTGCATTTATGCGCAGTTCTACTTTAAAGGTTCTGCATATTATACTTGATACAATATGTTACAATGACTATAGGCTTGACGACGATCAAATACAACTCTTCAAGAATCAGATGAAATGAGGTTTGGACAATTTAAATGATTTCATCACAGTACTCAAAAATCCAACAGAGGCAGAAGCGTCAAACTGCAAATATAGATTTCCAGCAAGGTTAGAGATCGTGTATCTTTTTGTGTAGAAAGGAACTGCAGATGCTGGAGTAACTCGGTGGGACAGGCAGCATCTCTGGAGAGAATTAACAGGTGACGTTTCGGGTCAAGGCCCTTCGTCAGACTGAGTCACGGGAGAGGGAGATACAGAGATAAGAAGGTATAAGGTGTGAAACCAAGACAAAGGGGATGTAGATCAAGGTGATGCTTTAGGTCGAGACCCTTCTTCAGATGTCACCCATTCCTTCTCTCCAGAGATGCTGCCTGTCCCGCTGAGTTACTCCAGCTTTTTGTGCCTATCTCACAAGCTAAAGATCTGTTCCCAATCTCCCAGCCTACCTCATAGTAGCCCTTGCACCTTACATTATCTGCATTTTCTCTGTTGCAGTAATGCTCTATCTGCACCACCTGGTGTCTGCACCACCTGTGGTATGCATGCTTGGTTTGGTCATACTCATGTACAGCAGGTTTTGCCGGGATGGCAACTGCATTTTCCACTATGTCTTGGTACAATAATAAACTGATACCAAGCCGCAGTGAGACAAACTAACAGATCATTTGTTCTTGTTAATATGTAGTTTTCACATCAATCATTGACCATGGTACTAAACTCTGCCAGTAACTCTGAAGGCCATTCGGTCCATCATATCCATGTTAGCCAAAAGCGGTCTCTGTGTTTCTCCCGATTCCCAGCTCCTGATGTAGATCCTCGGAATTCATTGTCACAAAGTGCGCCTATGCTTCCAATGAAGTTTTCTGCCTCCACGACCTTATCCACCGGTCCCCATCTAATGGAAAGTTACACAAGCAACTTGTGGCAAGTATCTTGTTTTTGAGCAGTCTGTCACCGCTTTCATTCAGCGAGTAAATGGTCCCAATGGGCCAACAAAGTGTTTTGGAGACTCAAGAAGCACGAGCCATTGACAACCAATGTAACGTATAATTGCAGAGCCAGGCAACGTACTATTTCATCTCCACAATACAAACTCCAAGCTGACGACATCCGAAAAACACTCCAACAGCAGGTTAGATCCAACCAGCTTGTTCAAACTTACACTTCAGTTTTTAAGTACTGATAATTTTAGATAATTGCGTTTGTAAAAGCTTTGCTTACAATATATCATCCTTGAAGTGGGAAATTAAAATATTCATACAAATCTTGAAGCTGACCCAAGCCATTGAAGAGTTCACTACTACAAACCATCACCATCCACAACACATATTTAGTGCTTGTCTTTCCACATCATTCAATTCATAGTTTGTTGGTTTTGTAACTCACGGCAGGCCTCACCTTTCACAATTAGTTCTGCATAATTGGACACTCCGGAGCCTCCTTCCGATCGGATCACACATCGGTATTTGCTGGTGGTCTTCTGGGATGTATCTGCCACACTGATGGTGGCCGAGAACCGCCTGTGGTTCACCACCCTGGTCACCATCAAGGCCGTATCCTTGCCCTTCCACTGCTGCAGGGAAAAGAGTGCAATTGTTGAAATGTGGGCTTGCTCACAAATACCAGCTGGACAGCAATTAGTCAATGTTTGTGCGTTGTGGACAATTCACCATCAAAGGAATCTACGGGAGACGTTGCCTCAAAAACACACACCTCCAGATTCAGGGACAGTTTCTTCACAGCTGTTATCAGGCAACTCTCACCAACTAGAGAGCGGTCCTGACCTCCCATCTACATCATTGGAAACACTTGGACCACCTTTAATCAGACTTTACTGGACTGTACCTTGTTCTAAAGGTTATTCCCTTCATCCTGTATCTGTACACTGTGGACGGCTCGATTGTAACCATGTACAGTCTTTCCACTGACTGGGTAGCACACAACAAAATACTTTTCACTATATCTCAGTACACGTGACAATAATTAGCTAAACTAATATCAGAGACCCACACCACCCTGACCACACTCTCATCTCACTGCTACCAGGTACAGGAGCCTGAAAACCGTGACCTCCAGGTTCAAGAACAGCTTCTTCCCAACAACCATTAGGCTCTCGAACTCGATCTGCACAAAGCAGATGTGATAATGGTGTTTAGGAGGCTTATGGATAGGCACGTGGATAAGCAAGTAATGGAGGGATATGGATTATGTGCGGGCAGATATGACTTGGTCCCAGCATCACTATGGCTGGTTTTAGCATCAATAACTATAGATTTTGTTCAGACTCAGATGCAAGAACAAAATCTCAATTCCATAAACATCTCATTTCAAATCATTTTAAGGACTATATTTTCAGGAACAAAGCCTCATGACCCACAGCTACATTTGCCTTCACCCTCTTCCCCTTTGTCTTGTTTTCACACCTTATACCTTCTTATCTCTGTATCTCCCCCTCACCTGACTCAGTCTGAAGAAGGGTCTTGTCAAGCGATGCCAGAGATGCCTCCTGTCCCACTGAGTTACTCCAGCATTTTGTGTCTGTCTTTGGTTTAAACCAGTGTCTGCAGTTCCTTCCTATACTACTGACCCAGGACATGTTTTGGAATTCCCATTTAGAAACATAGAAACATAGAAAAATAGGTGCAGGAGTAGGCCATTCTGGCCTCAACTACCTTCTGTGGCAGAGAATTCCACAGACCTACCACTTTCTGTGTGAAAAATGTTTTCCTCATCTCGGTCCTAAAGGAATTCCCCCTTATCCTTGAACTGTGACCCCTTGTTCTGGACCTCCCCAACATCGGGAACAATCTTCCTGCATCTAGTCTGTCCAACCCCTTATGAATTTTGTAAGTCTCTATAAGATCCCCCCTCAATCTTCTAAATTCTAGTGAGTACAAGCCGAGTCTATCCAGTCTTTCCTCATATGAAAGTTCCTCATTTGAACCATGGTTGTACCTGGCCCATTGGTTCAGTGAAGGATACTACATTTCATCAGTGCCTGAAACTCACTTCACCCTCATTGATTTTATATGACACTGCTGGATAGACTTCATCCGTTTAGTCATACAAGTTAACTCTGAGGTCTGTTACACTGGAGAGAGCGGCACACATTATTTCCTGATGCAACAATCCAAATAATAACTCACTGCTGTGAACCTTTTTCCGCTTTGTGGAAATAGGCTGTGACAATGTTTATTGAACATGACTCTTTTGCTTGGCTGAACTATTATTCTGTGAACACAGCAATTACTGGACTTTATCTTACGCTCAACGTTATTCCCTTTATCCTGTATCTGTTCACTGTGAACGGCTCAACTGTAATCATGTATAGTCTTGCTGCTGGCTGGTTAGCACGCAACAAGCTTGCCACTGCACCTCGGTACACGTGACCATAAACTCAACTGAGCTGTGGTTTACAATGTTCGTTCGGTCTCGGCTGGGATGGCAAGGAAAGAACTGCAGGTGCTGGAAAAATCAAAGGTGGACAAAGTGCTGGAGAAACTCAGTGGGGCGAAGGAATAGGTGATGTTTTGGGTCGAGACACTTCATCAGTCTAAAGAAGGGTCTCGACCCGAAACATCGCCTATTCCTTCGCTTCATAGATGCTGCCTCACCCGCTGAGTTTCTCCAGCATTTTATGTCCACTTACAAACATGTAAACTTATTTAAAGAACCCCCAAATCATAGGAAGTGAGTGATTACGATGTAACCTTCCTGAATTGATGGCAGGATTGAAGATCGCAGACTCACAATAAGGTGCAGGTCACACAGCGCTGAGGCCACAAATGATTTTTTAATTAAGATTAATAAAAAGGAACTGCAGATGCTGGTTTATACCAAAGATAGACACATGAGTCTGCAGATGCTGGAATCGTGAGCAAAAATTAAACTGCTGGAGGAACTTAGCAGGTCAGTCTAGAAAAGGGTCCCGACCTGAAACGTAGGGTGAGGGAGTTAGATGTGGCACTTGTGGCTAAAGGGATCAGGGTGTATGGAGAGAAGGCAGGTACGGGATACTGAGTTGGATGATCAGCCATGATAATATTGAATGGTGGTGCAGGCTCGAAGGACCGAATGGCCTACTCCTGCACCTATTTTCTATGTTTCTATGTTTCTATGTAGTCTATCCATTCCCTGATCCGCTGAATTCCTCCAGCACTTTATTTTTAGCTTGAGTTTAAAGGGAGAGTGAGAGACACAGGGTATTCACATACCAGAGTCTGCGCAGAGAGAAATCAAGATAGAGCCCTAATACAGAGAGATATTGGTGAGAATTCACAATTTAATTATCAGCTGAAACTTACATCTCGGAAACGCACCATCATTTCTAACAGTTAACATCATAATTACATCGATATAATTTATATGCCTAATAGGCTATACAATAAGGCCTGTAGTCAATATTTTAATGTATCCGATGCTATGATACATTATTTGAGTTGGAACTGCTATTATCCATTAAGTATTTTAAATGATATAATTGCCATGAGTATCAATGAAACAGAACATTTTCAACAACATAACACTGATTTATACCAGTGCCATCTTTGCAAAAATACACCCAGTATGCATGGCTGTTAAATATTCAACGACACCCATCAACAATCCCCCCCCCCCCCATCTATTTTGATTGTGACCAATCAACTTCTATTTTAATAAAACTAATAACTAAAAAATATAAAGTTAGGTAAAATCTAGAAAATCTAGTTTGGATTTTTGAAGTATGTTGTAGTCACAAAAAACCCACTGTCCAAATAAAAGGATTGAAGCTAAATATTATTTTCTCTTTTGCAACTAATAGACATGGCAATAAATAACCTATTCAAAACAATTATTGCACGGGTTTATTTAAACTCAAAATGGTCTCATTGTGCTTTCCACAGCTCGCCTTGTCTTAAAGTCTTAGACTATTACAAGCTATAAAGAAAGCATTTCCGTTAATATCAAAAATAGCTTTCTAAAGAAACAGGCTGGGGATTTTTTGGAAACCCGCATCTGCAGTTCTTTACGTCTCCATACTTTTGTTTTTAATTAACAACCTCTCTTTTCAGAAGCAAGGAGAGGGAAGAATTACATTTCATGTTTTTCTTCATGCCTTTCAATGCTACGTACGACAGTGGTCGCAACTTCTACTGAAATGTGGATGGCCGTTGGCTCGCTAGAAGCTCATCCGCCCTTTGACAGGTCTTGTTTTTGGTCCTGCTGGGGGTCCACAGCCCCCTCCTCACCTGGCAAACCGGGTGGGGGAGACGGTTTAGTCGCCGACTATCCGGCCATGGAGCAGGTAGCACGGGATTACATGGTACCCGTGGCGGTGGGAACTACCCCTGACTTAACCTCCATACTAACACATACTAACACTAACCATATGATGAAAGAATGGGTCGACTGGGCTTGTATTCACTGGAATTTAGAAGGATGAGACGGAATCTTATGGAAACATAAAACATTCTTAAGGGATTGGACAAGCTAAATGCAGGAAAAATGTTCCTGATGTTGGAGGAGTCCAGAACCAGGGGTCACAGTTTAAGAATAAGGGGTAGGCCATTTAGGACTGATGTGAGGAAAAACCTTTTCACCCAGAGAGTTGTGAATCTGTGGAATTCTCTGCCACAGAAGTCAGTGGAGGCCAATTCACTGGATGTTTTCAAGAGAGAGTTAGATATAGCTCTTAGGGCTAACAGAATCAAGGGATATGGGGAGAAAGCAGGAACAGGGTACTGATTTTGGATGATCAGCCACGATCATATTGAATGGTGAATGGCCTACTGTTCCTATTTATTATGTTTCTATGTAAGTCTAGTAACTCTCCGAGCATTTACAATGTTCCTGCCATAAAGTGGTCTTACTTCACTTTAATGCTGCAAATTTGATCAAACAAACCTTTGGAACTTAGCCATGTACGGAGATATTAGGCCTCATGCCCAAAGGTCAGAGAATTGTGTAGCAAGGAAACAGGCCCTTCAGCCCATCTTGTCCATGCCAACCAAGTTGGCACACTGGGCTAGTCCTGTTTTGCCCTGATCCCTCTCAACACTTCCTACCCATGTACCTGTCCAAATGGCTCTAAAAGTCATAATTGTATCTGCTTCTATGACTTCCTCTGGCAGCTCGTTCCAGATATGAACCACACACTGAGGGAAAAAGTTTCCCCTGAGCTCCCTCTTAAATGTCTCCCCTCGCACCTTAAGCCTGTGCCCTCTTGTTTGAGAATCCTCTGCCCTGGGAAAAAAATTGTAAGTGTTCGTTGAAACATAGAAAATAGGTGCAGGAGTAGGCCATTTGGCCCTTTGAGCCAGCACCGCCATTCAATATGATCGTGGCTGATCATCCAAAATCAGTGCCCTGTTCCTGCCTCCTCATATCCCTTGATTCCGTTAGCCCGAAGAGCTACTTTATCCCTGTTCCTCACTATCTTGTACACCTCAATGAGGTCACCCCTCAGCCTCCTACGTTTAAATTCTTCGCACTGAACAGCAATAATTTTAAAGACAGTGAGTTATTCGTCTTCTTGACAATTCTGATGGGTACTGAATGGATTCAGAGAATGGGGAGAGCATGGTTCATAAAAGCCTCTCAAAGCAGGGTAAGCATTTGACGTCTAATTAAGGAGATAAGATCTGATTGAGTATTGGAAGAAACTGCGAGGAACTTTTCGCTTTCTAATACGATATGAGGTCAGTCACTAATTGTGAGTTTATTTGTGCAGATGCGTAGCCAAGTCATGAAGCATGAATGTCACTGATGAGCAGTGACGGCGTGGAATAACCCTCTGTTTCACTGACGTACCAAAATCTACAATTCAATTTGACCTTTACTTGTACTGCCAAGCTTCCAAAGTATTCCATTTGCACTGCAGTTATAATTGTTAAGGGTTTATTCGTGAAAGGATATGTCAGGTTTTGTTCAAGATACCTAATTAGTAGCACTGGTTTGTACTTAACAGTATTTCTTTTTTGATAGGCTATCAAAGATAATGACCTGACCCTGTATGCATGTGAAATAAACCCTTTGCTTTTCAGAGATGAAGCATTGCATTGGATGGTGCTGGCACAAACACTAGTGGTGGCCACGGTACCTTCCGACTCTGCTAACTGGAGGGATTTAAAAACCAGAAAGACTGTTGACTTTGAAGGGAATGATGGGGACAGGAGGGGTGAAAACTGTCTCTATCGACTTCAGCAAGATCTTTGATGAATTCTGAATGGTAGGCTGCTCTGGGAGGTTAGTTTACAAGCGATCCAGAGACTAACTAACGAGACAGAGAGGTGGCTTCATAGAAGGAAGCAGAGGGTTGTGGTGGAAGGTTGTTTCACAGACTGGACGCCTGTGTCTTAAGGTGTAGGAAGGAACATCAGATGCTGGTTTAAATCGAATATAGACACAAACAGCTGGAGTAACTCAGCGGGACAGGCAGCATCTCTGGAGAGAAGGAATGGTTGATGTTGAAGGGTCTCAACTGCCCGATGTGTTACTCCAGCTTTTTGTATCTATCGCCTGTGTCTTAAGGATCAGTGCTGGGCCCACTGCTGTTTGTGGTTTATATCAACCTTTTGGGTAAGGCGAAATTACAGTGTTTGTAAATGATTCTAAAATAAGTGGTATTGTAGCTGGTGAAGAATTTCATTGGGATGCTGATCAGCTGGGCAAGTTGGCGGTGGAATGGACAAATGGAGTTTAATTCAGATTTTACTTCGGAGTCACGTGAGTGACTACGTGAAGACCCCGCCAGCACGCATGCGCGACATATCGTCGTACGCATGCGGAAGCGACGGTCGGGAGGAGCGGGGCTCCTCTAGCGTAAGTTTAAATAGCTTACGCCAGGTAAGTCTCACCGGAGGTAGTGAGTCGACGACAGTGAATTTACAATGGACAGAAAATCGAAGCGAACAGCGGCCAGAGCAGCTGCCAAGGAGAGCAGCCAGCAGCGAGCCGCCTCTCCTGAGCTACAGGTTTTGCCTGCAGCTCCCGACTTCTCGCCCTTTGCGACCGTTGGTACACCACGGTCAGGGAAGACCACCCGGAAGTCGGCCGGGGCCGACTCAGCGGAGTCCGGTCCCGAGGACACCCCGTTCGCAGATAGCGACGGTGGTCGTTTAAACCGCATGGAGCGGTTGATGGAGCAAATGCTCCAACGTGACTTGCTAATGCAGGGGCAAGGTCACAGTGGGACCCCTGGCAGGCCCACGGCAGGTTCCTATAGAGGACTGCCCAACGTCTCCCCCTCTGTACAAGGGAGCGTTGAGGGTCAGAACTGGGCTGACCCAGAAGAAGGGGAGTTGGCTGAATCAACGAAGGTGTCAGGGGGCTGTGAAGACTATTTGGATATGGTGAGCAGGCACGCCATGCCTAATAAAAAAGGCTTGCCTATCCACCCCAAGCTGGCTGCCAGTATTAATTACATGGCAACCAACCAATTGCAGGAACAGGCCATCAATGCTACGGCAGATAAGTATATGGCACCAGAAAACTGCAATTCATTGAATGTGCCAGCGGTGAATAACCCTATTTGGGGAAATATGAGCCCCTCTAGTAGAGGGCAGGAGATAAAACTTCAGAGGATTCTGAAGCTCCTAACTGCAGGGATAACGGCGGTAGCAAGAACTGCAGTGGGCGTAGAGATGCCGGAAGAATTGCAGGATGCTCTAGCACTGCTCTGCAATACTCAATACGAAATTAATACGTTCAGGAAGAACATCATCAAGCCGGCGCTTCACCCCAAGTTTGCGGGGTTGTGCAAGCCTGGGAAGACTCAGCCTCCTAGCCTGCTGTTTGGGGAAGATCTCCCTAAGCAGGTTAAAGATCTTGACGAGGAGGCTAAGGCTTTGGGCCTTATAAAACCGGGCTACACTAAGCCACACCCACACAGACAGCACCCCTACACATCCACCGGGCAGAGTTACCTTAACAGGTCTGCCGGTGGTGAAAGCTCGAAGGCCGGGTATCCTGCACAGCGGTCTTTTTTAGGCCTAGGCCCAGACCGGCCTTCTTGGAAAATGCGCCACTCCCAGAACACACGCAACCAACCGAGGAAGCAAGGACAGAAACCACCACACCGGCAGTAACCATGGAGGTAGGTGGGTCTGGGGTCCCCAGAAACACATCTGGTCTAAATTCACTTTGTGTAGGGGGCAGGTTGCACATGTTCATTGAGAATTGGCTCACTTTTACCTCTGATCCTTATATACTCAGAAGTATTCAGGGATATAAAATTGAATTTGTTCACGAACTCCCTACCCCGGTACAACATGCACCTAGCCGGAAATTCGTCCTTTCACTTAAAGATAGGGCAGCAGGGCATGCTGAACTACAGAGATTAGTACAGAAAGGGGTAGTTGAGAAAGCCATCAGAGAATCTCAGGAGTTCGTGTCCAATATTTTCACCAAAAATAAAAAAGATGGCGGGTGCCGCATCATCATTGATCTAACTGATCTGAATACTTCTGTTGAGTATATACATTTTAAAATGGACACCTTCAATACTGCTATACAGTTAATAGCCAATGGGTACTACATGGCATGCATTGACCTCAAGGATGCATATTATTCAGTACCCATTCACAAGGATCATAGGAAATACTTAAAGTTTGTCTGGATGGGACAATTATGGCAATACAAAGCTTTGCCTAATGGGTTATCGTCAGCACCCAGACTGTTTACTAAGATATTAAAACCAGCTTTGGCCTACTTAAGGAAACAGAATCATACTGTTATGGCCTATCTTGATGACATCCTCATAGTGGGGGAAAATTTGGAAATGGCTACTTTGGCAGTTACAGCCACAAAACATCTTTTCCAGAAGCTGGGGTTTACGATACATCCAGATAAATCAATATTGGAACCCGCTACCACCATGAAATATCTGGGGTTCATCATTGACTCAGTGCAAATGTCTGTTACGTTGCCACCAAGTAAGGTGGACGACCTGATAGAGGCTTGCAGGAGCCTTATTGGCGCTAAGGTCCCATCCATTCGGCAGGTGGCCAGAGTGATTGGGAAGATAGTAGCGGCATTCCCTGCAGCACAGTTTGGGCCCTTACATTACCAAAACTTACAAAGAGCGAAAATTATAGCGCTCAAAAAACATACAGGCCATTTCGACAGGCCTATGGAAATTTCGGGGAAGGCGAAAGCCGAATTATATTGGTGGATGGGGAATGCCCAAAATTGTTCCAAACCTATCAATATTATCAATCCCTCGGTCATCCTACAAACGGATGCCAGTGCCGAAGGGTGGGGAGCTACTAACACTACCTCTAGTTGTGGAGGTAGATGGAGTGCACCAGAGTTAACCCTATACAAAAACTTGGGGATTAACTATTCGGAAATGCTGGCAGCATTTCATGGCCTTAAAGCATACTGCACTTATATGCACAAAGTTCATATTAGATTACAAATTGATAACACTACGGTGGTAGCATATATTAACCATATGGGCGGTATTAAGTCGATATCGTGTGACGAATTGGCTAACAATATCTGGCACTGGTGTCTGCAAAGAGAAATCTGGATCTCAGCTACTTACTTTCCAGGTAAGCTAAATATAGTGGCAGACACCAGATCACGTAAATTCAACGACAACATAGAATGGATGTTGGATCGGAGGGTGTTTTCAGATATTGTGGAACGTTATGGAACACCAGATATCGACCTTTTCGCGTCCAGGCTAAATCACCAATTACCAACATATGTTGCTTGGGAACCAGACCCGGGGGCAGTAGCGATGGATGCATTCACGCTACATTGGGGGGATCTATTTTGTTACGTATTCCCCCCTTTCTGCCTCATCAGTCGGGTCTTGCAGAAAATTAAGCAAGACTCTGCATCGGGTATTTTGGTGGTGCCCGACTGGCCTACCCAACCATGGTTCCCTATGGTACGGAAGATGGCCACGGAACCCTGTATCAGGGTGAACAAAAGACCTAGCCTGCTCGTTCATCCTGTTACGGGAGCAAGTCATCCGTGTCATGACCGCATGGACTTGTTAATTTGCAGATTCTAAAACGGCCACTTCGCGGATTCGGACTCTCCAACAGGACCATTGATACCATCACAGCGGCCTGCAGAGAGTCCACGAGGAAGCAGTACCTGACCTACATCAGGAAATGGGAAGGATACTGCGTCACTACCAACACAACATATGAAACCGCCACCATTTCGGAAGTGTTGGAATTCTTGGCTACCCTTCATTTCGATGAGGGTCTTAGTTACAGTGCCATTAACTGTGCCAGGAGTGCCCTATCATCCTACTTGGGCAAGGGGAGTGACCAATTGGGAATTGGGTCACATCCTCTAGTGTCTAAGTTTATGAGGGGAATATTTAATACTAATCCCCCTAGGGCTCGATATAGCCATGTTTGGGATATCAGCACAGTATTGACTATGCTGCGAGGATGGACACCTAACACGGGACTCCCATTGGCAAAACTCACGTATAAGATGGTCATGATTATGGCACTGATCACGGCACAGCGGGTCCAGTCCCTGCACAAGCTTAGCCTGGATGATATGGCAGTCACCAGTGACAAAATTATTTTCTATGTGCATGGACTGCTGAAACAAGATCGACCTGGAGTGTCTGGACATTACTTGGAGTTTCTGGCTTATCCAGCAGAACCTCGACTTTGTATTGTATCATTAATTTTGCGATACATTGCAGTCACCAAAAATCTTCGGGGCACGGAAACGGCTTTACTTATTAGTCACAAGAAGCCCCATCATAGAGTCACGGTGCAAACCATATCCAGATGGTTAAGGGTGGTACTGGATGCAGCAGAGGTGGATACTAATAAATTTAAATCTCACTCCACCAGGGCAGCATCCACCTCGGCGGCTAGAAGGATGGAGGTACCTATGGATCACATCCTCGCTACAGCGGGGTGGAGTAATGAGAAGACCTTCCACCGCTTTTATTATAAACCCGTGACCTCCTCTGATACTTATGCAGGGAGGATTTTGAGTGCTGCCAAATAGCTTACCCTTTAGGGATGCTACTTTGTTTTGGTATGAATAAATACCTGATTTTGTTTTTCAGCCAGTGTCTTGTCTGAATTCCGTCCATCCTCTCATCCCAGCTTTAGCGGTGTGTGAGCATGGAGCTTCCAGGGCATGAAATCACAGAAGCTTTGAAATCTTCACGTAGTCACTCACGTGACTCCGAAGTAAAATAGTAAGATTAAACGAGAACTTACCAGTTTGAAGTTTGATCTTTATTTTATGAGGAGTTACGATGAGGGATTACGTGCCCTCCGCTCCCAACCCTCTATTATAAAGATCACCTGGTATGAAAGTTCTCTTGTTATCTTACTATATTAGTCATTGTGACTATGTTTTTTCTGTGATTTCACACCACTGCTTTGAAGAGATGTCGCGCATGCGTGCTGGCGGGGTCTTCACGTAATCCCTCATCGTAACTCCTCATAAAATAAAGATCAAACTTCAAACTGGTAAGTTCTCGTTTAATCTTAAGGGCCTGTCACACTAGCGCGCGATTAGACGCGATAAGCGCGACAAATTCGGACGCGGGGGTCGCGTGGGGGTCAGGCGATCCCGGTGCGAGTGAAGGGCCTGTCACACTAGCGCGCGATTACACGCGCGACGTCCGAAGGAAGGACGTTATTTTTCATCACGTGACGATGCGCATGAGCATGCGCGTTGCACGACGTCGGGCAGTGACGTCATCACGCAACGCCACGCTGAAGACGCACAACGTCAAAACGTCATCACGTTCCGCGCGACAGGATTTTGCCGCGCGTAATTTTTAAGCAGTGTCGGTTTTTGGACACTACGCGCGATGTCGACACCAGCTCCACACGAGTCCGCGGAACTCCACCAGACTCCGGCGATCGCAGTGGGACAGGGTCACGCGAGGCCGGACGACTAAAGCGACCACGGTAGGTCGCGCTTATCGCGTCTAATCGCGCGCTAGTGTGACAGGCCCTTTACTATTAATTCAGATAAGAGGGTGTGAGCTATAGGCAGAGGTTGAGTAGGCTGGGACTCTATTCTTTAGAGCACAGGAGGATAAGAGGAGATCGTCTCAAGGTATATAAGATCAGGTAGATGCACTGAGACACTTGCCCAGAGTAGGTGAATCGAGGACCAGAGGACATAGGTTCAAGGTAAAGGGGAAAAGATTTTATAGGAATCTGAGGGTTAACTTTTACACACAAAGGGTGATGGGTGTCTGGAAAGCGCTGCCAGAGGAGGTGGTTGTGGCTGGGACTATCCCAATGTTTAAGAAGCAGTTAGACAGGTACATGGATAGGACAGTTTTGGAGGGATGTGGACCAAATGCTGGCAGGTGGGACTAGAGTAGCTGGGACATGTTGGTCGGTGTGGACAAGTTGGGCCGAAGGGTCTGTTTCCACGCTGTATCACTTTATGAATCCATGACTCTAAATGTACGGTTTTCAATTTAGTAAGTCAAACCAGAACATGACCTTCCCACTGATTGGTAGGACCCTGGGGAGTGGTGTCGAGAAGAGAGCTGCAGGACTGTAGGTAGATAGTTCCCTGGAAATGGTGTTGGAGATAGGGTGGTCAATAAGGCTTTTGGCAAGGTGACTTTCATCATTCGGGGAATTGAGTGCAGAAGTTGGGATGTTCTAATAAAGTTATACAAGACGTTGGTGAGTATTTCTTCTGTGTACTTCGAAAGCTCTACTTCAGAATAAAGGTGAAATATTTACAAAAACACACTAAATACAATAAGAAGGCAGACATAAATGCTGGAGAAACTCAGCGGGTGAGGCAGCATCTATGGAGCGAAGGAATAGGCGATGTTGGACCCTGAATAGACCTTAAAGGGTCTCGTCCCGAAACGTCGCCTATTCCTCTGCTCCATTCCTTTGGCCATCTTACTCACAGTCCTCCTCCACTAAGGCAGCCCTGAGGATTTTTCCGATCAACGAAAAATAAAAAAAGTTATGAATGTTTAAAAAATCTTGAGATCAGCTGATTTGTCCTCTCGCCTATCAATCACCATGATGAAGGAGGGGGGGGGGGGTAGGACTATAAAACCCCGGATGCTTGGATGTGAGTCAGTCACTCTGGAAAATCATGAGGGAGATGACACAATGGTGATTCTGCTGTGAGTCACCTGAACTGTGAGTCCACGGAACTGTGAGTATGCAATGTACTTGCAATAAATGATTTGTTCGCCCTTAATGAAAATGAGATGAGTTGTTTGGCCTGCCCTGTGCTTGAAACTGAAATGGCAATGGAAATGAAATGAAATTAAAATGAGATGAGTTGTTTGGCTTGCCCTGTGCTTGAAACTGAAATGGCAATGGAAATTAAATGAAATTAAAATGATTAAGAAGGAACTGCAGATGCTGGAAAATCAAAGGTAGACAAAAATGCTGGAGAAACTCAGCAGGTGAGGCAGCATCTATGGAGCGAAGGAAATAGGCAACGTTTCGGGTCGGAACCCTTCTTCAGAAATGAAAATGAGATGAGCTGTTTGGCCTACCCTGTGTTTGAAACTGAAATGGCAATGGAAATAAAATGAAATGAAAATGATTGAGTTTTTTGGCCTGCCCTGTACTTGAAACTGAAATGGCAATGGAAATGAAATGAAATGAGTTGTTTGGCCTTCCTGAAACCACTCATTTCGGCCCACAAGGCCCTGAGAAACCTGTCCCTTTTGCCCAAAATACCCGCATTAGCTCAGGAAGAGCATTTTGGCCCAAAAGGCCCGTGCCAGGCCAGGAAAAGTCCAGAAAAAGTGCCTTTCACTGTGATTTCACTCAGATTTTTTTTAAAGAGTCGCTTAAGCCCATCAGGCCTGTACTAGCCCAGGAGGAGTCCCTTCGGCCCATCAGTACGAATTCCCCCTGCAAGTATTAAACCTCACCCCAGTATTTTTCTCCCTCCCTTCATTTCCTCCCTGTGAGATCCTGGCCAGGATAGACTTTCCTCCTTAATTGCTGTGATCTGCAGAAAAAGATGAAAAATGTCTCAAATTGATTCTCCAGCCTCTCCCCTTTCTCTCTCACAGAGTCTCACACCTGTTTTGGGTAGAATTTCTGGCAGTTTCTGAGCTGCCAGCACACCAGGCCTGAGTGACTGAGCTGCCAGCCCAAGAATCCATTCGGCCCACAATGTCCATACTAGCCCTCTGGATACCAGCCCCTTCGACTCACAACACCCATACCAGCCTTCCAGAAAGCCCCCTCCCCCCACTGGCCAGCAATATTGGAATTGGTGGAGAGGTAGAATATTGTGTTTGGGGACCAGCCCTCCCGTGTGAACATGGGACCCAACGGGTCCTACTTAGTCTAGTTATATACTATAAGAGGCAAGTTCACTTTAAATGTATTCTTTGTGAAGAACCATTTGAAATAGATCGCTTTATGGACCGTCTGAAGGGAAGATTCTTGAAGGTCCCCATTAAGTCTTGGAAGAGGAGGCGAGCCTTATTAAACTAACAGAGACATTTTCCAAATTGGCACTTCTGGGGAAAACTTTTAGAAAGCTGTAAACATTGGAAAATATATATGTGTTGACATGTAGATCTATCGGCACTCGTTCCCCAATTATATTCTCTTGAAGCTGAGTGAGGCCATGACACCAACAGATGGCAGGAAAGGGTGAAAAGCAGCATCACCATTAAATGTTCCTGCCAAAGGTTCGAGACAATCGGGCAATTTAAACGTCCAATAATGAAGACAAAGATGATGTACCAACCTGCAGCCACAGCTTGTCGTGCTGGGACCACTTCCCACCAGCGATGCACTGGAATGTAGCGTTCTGACCCGCATTCACTTCCACATTCTGGAGACGGAGAAAGTGAGGAGCCTTCCCTGTAGAACAATTCCAAAACGTTACAGGATTAACCCTCTGCTACTGAAAAACCTTACCGCTAATTTATTTGTTTAGCTAATTTAGAGATACAGCGAAGAAACAGGCGCTTCGACCCACGGAGTCTGCGCCAACCAGTGATCCCCGCACACTTACACTATCCTACGCACACTAGGGACAATTTATAATGACACCAAGCCAATTTTGCTACAAAACTGTATGTCCTTGGAGTGGGGGTCAAAATCGGAGCACCCAGAGAAAACCCACGCAGGTCACGGGGAGAACGTACAAACGTTGTACAGTAAAGCACCTGTAGTCAGGATTGTACCCGGGTCTCTGGCGCTGTGAGGCAGCAACCCTACCGCTGTGCCACCCACGGTGAACTTTTGCTGGGGATTTCTCCCAGCTGTTAAAACATGGACCCCACTTCGAGTGGAGGAACAAGCATGATACAGAAGCTTGAAAGCACGCACCACCAGACTCAGGAACAGCTTCTTCCCCTCTGTTATCAGCCTTCTGAATGGTCCTTCCATAAGCCAGGGTACTGTCCGATTCACCTCTACCCCATTGCGACATTGGACTTTGTCTCTGGAACTGATGCGCTAAAATGCTGAGAACTATATTCTGCGCTCTGTATCTTCCCCTTTGCTCTACCTATTTAAATGTGTTGTATTTCTAGATGGTATTATCTGATCGGATTGGAAAGCATGCAAAAGAAAGCTTTTCACCGCACCTCAGTACACGCAATAATAAGAAATCTAGACCTATACTGCTGGAATCTTAAGCAAAAAAACACAAAGTACTGGAGGAACTCAGTGGGTCAGGCAGCATCTGTGGAGGGAATGGACAGACAATGTTCCGGTCTGATGACAACCAGAAACGTTGTCTATCCATTGCCTCCACTGATGCTGCCTGACCCACCGAGTTCCTCACAGTTACGCTGAGCAGAAACAAGACGTCTCAAGGACAGGAATCGTGGATTGAAAAACAGCCAATTAATGATAGAGGTTGTGTTTAAAGCCCTAGGTGTTTTGTTGTTGGTCGAGGTTGAGGGCTTTGTGAGGTGGTTGTTGGTGTATTCGTGACTGAATCTAGTATAACACACGATAATACACAATACCTGGTTGAGGGAATGCGTATCTAAGTTATACTCTTATATTAAGCTCTGATATCTAAGTTAGATTTAGCTCTTAGGGCTAACAGAATCAAGGGATATGGGGAGAAGGCAGGAACGGGGTACTGATTGTGGATGATCAAACATGATCATGGCGGTGCTGGCTCGAAGGGCCAAATGGCCTACTCCTGCATCTATTGTCTATGTTTCTAAGGTAATGGATGTGTTACCAATAACAGTGGTGGTTTTTGTTGCTGGTGGTGGAGAAAGAGGCTTCATGGTTTAAAATAACAAATGTTCATGAGAACAGTTATGGCCTGTAACAGTTGGCGACTTTTTAGGCAACAGCCGGTGACTGTCATAGTCGTAGCAGGTCACCAGAAAAATAACGGCGACAACACACGTCATCCTGGCGACAACCTACGACAGCACCTACGTCAGGAGAAGTCGAGCTACGCTCACAGGCGTCAAACTCACTGTCGCCAAAAAAATGTCAACATGTTGAAAATTTAGCGGCGACCAGAAAGATGCTACGACTTTTTGCACGACTGAGGTGAACAACGGCGAACATGTGGCGCTACTAGTCGCCTGTAGTTGTGTAAAAAACCGCCTAAGTGGGACAGGCCCAGTAGTACACATGGGTACTTGGTAAATGCGTCGCAACTGTTTCCGTTTTTATAATCGTCTGACGAAATGTCCGGATGAAAAACTCTCTCCGCCCTTTCCCTCCACAGATGCTGCCTGAGTTCCTCCAGCACTTGGTGCTTTGCTCAGGATCCCAGCATCTGCAGTCTCCTGTGTGTCTGTCATGCTAGACTTGTGTTGTGCATCTGGAGACTTGTTGGGACAGCTTTCAGTAACTAGACAAGAAACACTATTGCAGAAATGAGCTGACAACAGGATTTGTTTTGGCAACTTGTTTTGTTCATCCTTATAGAGATGCAGAGGAGCTGAACACCATCATGTTATTACAAAACACAGCTTGTCATGTCCAATTATCCTCGCTCAGGAAATATTTACATTAAAACATAGCTATCACTCGCTGCTGCAACTTGCTGCCACAGTGAGAGGAGTTTGCATTGGACTGTAGGAGTTCCTACAGACTCACACAGTAAGCACATCTGCCAGAGAACTGTTTAAGAAGGAACTGCAAATGCTGGAAAAATCGAAGGTAGATAAACGTGCTGGAGAAACTCAGCGGGTGAGGCAGCATCTATGGGGCGAAGGAATAGGTGACGTTTCGGGTCAAAACCCTTCTTCAGACCGTCACCTATTTCTTCGCTCCGTTGATGCTGCCTCACCCGTTGAGTTTCTCCAGCATTTTAATCTACCTTCCACGAGAGAACTTCTCTCTTTCATTCTGTGTCTTTCAAATCTTGGCTTCTTTTTCCAAGGTGCACGTTCACATTCTCTCCATGTCAAGGATGTCTCTTTACTTCTCTCAGAACCCTCACACTCCTTACTCCCATTCTGTCTGCACGTGTCTCGAGTCAAACAGCACGGAAACAGGCCCTTCGGCCCAACTTGCCCATGTTACATTTGGCCCCTATCCCTTTGAACCTTTCCAACCCATGTACCTGTCCAAATGCCTTTTAAACATTATTATAGTACCTGCCTCGAGTTCCCCTTCTGACAGCTCGTTCCATACACCCACCACCCTTTGCATGGAAAAGGTTATCCCATCACAATTTCCCCTTCTCACCGTAAATCAATGCCCCTGGTTCCTGACTCCCTTTCCCTGGGAAAAAGACTCTGCATTCACCGTATTTATCCTCTCATGACTTTATATACCTCTGTAAGATCACCCCTCATCCTCCTGTGCTCAAGGAATAAAGGCCTAACCTACTCAATCTCTCTCTACCGCTCAGGCCCTAAAGTCCTGGCAACATCCTCGTAAATCATCTCTGCACCCCTTCCTTCTTAATAACATCTTCCCTACAGCAGGGTGACCAAAACTGAACACAATACTCCAACTGTGGCCTTCCCAACATCTTGTACAACTTCACTGCCCTGATCTCACGCTCTCTTCCAGCCTACTTTGATCGCCTCCAGCACTCCAGATTCCAGCAACTACACATCCTTATGTTACCCACAACCATCTTCCTTTGTGTGAGTCAAAGAGACATTGGGGTGGGAGATTGCAACCTGCACGTGGTCCACCCTGTTTCGACGAATGCAATCAACCTGGCGTGCACAAACAGAAGATCAAACAGAACAAGTTGTCTTGCAACTTTAGGCTGTGCACGCCGTAGACTAGAAGAAGATAGAGACAGAGTGATACAGTGTGGGAACAGGCCCTTCGGCCCAACTCGTCCACACCGGCCAACAATATCCCAGCTGCCATAGTCCCACTTGCCTGCGTTTTGGTGCATAACCCTCCAAACCAGCCCTATCCATTAGAAAACACTATTGAAACACTAGTGACAGAGTCATTCTCATGATTGCACTCAGTGGGATGGGTCCCACATGGGCCCTCACTCAGTCACGCTCACTCACAGATGAGGGCTAACAACACCAATATTTCTGCCTGCCTTGAGGCATGGTCAGGCAGTGATCTACATTAGCTGGATCACACAAACACAAATCTGCTCCTGGGAATCTTCACTCCATGTTGTTCACAACAGAAATGTACAGAAGTGTGAAAACGCACACCTCCAGATTCAGGGACAGTTTCTTCCCAGCTGTCATCAGGCAACTGAACCGTCAAACCAACAACTAGTGAGTTGTCCTGAACTACCAACTACCTGATTGGCGACCCTCTGACTACCTTTGATGAGACCTTACTGGCTTTATATTGCACTATATGTTATTCATGGTATTCCCTTTGTCATGTATCTGTACACTGTGGACGGCTCGATAGTAATCATGTATTGTCTTTCCGCTGACTGGTTGGCAGGCAACAAAAACTTTTCACTGCACCTCGGTACACGTGACAATAAACTAATGACTAATGTCAATCTTACACTCAGAAGATCCTCATATTTGTATAACATCACAGCAATATCCCTCTCCCCTGACGCTCAGTCTGAAGAAGGGTCTTGACCCATATCGTCACCTATTCCTGTACTTCATGAATGCTGCCTGGCCCACTGAGTTACTCCAGCACTCTGTGAAACGTAACCTATCCACGTTCTCCACAGATGCTGCCTGACCCGCTGAGTTACTCCAGCACTCTGTGAAACGTCACCTACCCATGTTCTCCACAGATGCTGCCTGATCCGCTGAGTTACTCCAGCGCTGTGCCGATCTTCAATATCCCATTCAGAATGGCCTGTGTTTCTTGCTTGTGCAATGGGCATGAAACGTTACGGGGAGAAGGCAAGAGAAAGGGGTTGAGAGGGGGGAATAGATCAGTCATAATCGAATGACGGAGCTGATCCGATGGGCTGAATAGCCTAATTATGTTCCTATAATTTGGTCTTCAAATTCTTGAACTCAATGAAGTTATTTTACTGTAATTAAAACAGCATCCTTGCGTCGCACAAATGGTAAAATAAACTTTGGGTAACTTCTCTTTGGAGGTCATTGGGAAAAAAACGTAAATGTTTTCAACGTCTCCTGAACAGGTTCCTTCCGAGTTGAACGATGTCACGTCTGGTATCATTTATATTTCCTATTGACCTGATTTTTTTAAATATCCAGGCGATACTTTTTAATATGGTAATGGTTAGTTACAGTGAGATCACCATTCAGACTTGCACTCAATGAGGCGTGTCAGCAAAGATGGAATAGGGACAGGGCAAATTCCCTGTTGCCATAACAACAATCGAAGGGTCAGTCCACCAGAATGAAAGGAGAATGCAATTGTTACAAGAATGTGTGAGTTTTATCAGAAACATTTAATAATTATTCGCTACTAAAAACAGTTTCAGGATTTTTAAGGCTTTTCCCAACGTGTAAAGGATGATCACAGTGAAAATAGTCAGAGATATGTGTTAGAATGTCTGGTTGCCATGGCAAAGTGCGATACTGTAGAAGGCTGCAATTGCAAGGAGATATCTGGAATGAGTTTTTACTTGGTGGTGTTTTGCTGGAAAATGAAGCACAAAAAATGGTCATTTCACTCTCCGGCGATGTTGTCTGGTTGTGGGCATGTCACCGAAGACATCTTCTTAGTCCCATAATCAGTATTGGAAGGGAAGACCTGACATACAAGGCGCAAACACAAAGACATCACTCCTGCACTGATCAGCTCGTAGTTACATCAAGGTCAGCGCTGTCAATAATTAAAAACTGACAGATTTATGAGGATGTTGCCAGGACTCGAGGGGCCTGAACTACAGGTTGGGCTGGCTAGGACTTCATTCCTTGAGTGCAGGAAGATGAGCGGTGACCTTATAGAGCTGTACAAGATCATGAGAGGAATAGATCGGGTAAATGCAGAGTCTTCTTGCCCAGAGGAGGGGAATAGAGAAACAAAGGACATAGGTTTAAGGTGAGAGGGGAAAGATTTAATAGGAACTTGTGGGTGGGTGTATGGGACGAGCTGCCAGAGGAGGTAGTTGGGACAAAAACTATCACAATATTTGAGAAACATTTGGACAGGGACATGGATAGGACAGGTTTAGAGGGATATGGGCCAAACTAATGCAGGCAGGACTACTGTAGAAAGGACAGGTTGGTCGGCATGGGCAAGTTGGGCCGAAGGGCCTGTTTCCGCGCTGTGTGATTGGGGCTTTATCACAGTGTTTCAAATGTGAGGTACTTCTAAATCCAATGGGAAGCTTCAATAATGTGTTTGAATAATTCCAGATCACTAGGAAAATCAGGAAGCATGTTTCACCTAGTTTAATAATTAAGTTATGCCACAAGTGGAGATGGGTCTGCTGAAGGTAGATCACCTCAGTAGCATTGATGTTAGAAAGATAGAAACATAGACAATAGGTGCAGGAGTAGTCTATTCGGCCCTTCGAGCCAGCACTGCCATTCAATATGATCATGGCTGATCGTCCATAACCAGTACACCGTTCCTGCCTTCTCCCCATATCCCTTCATTCCGTTAGCCCTAAGAGCTATATCTAACTCTCTCCTGAAAACATCATTAGTTCACTGATCTGTCCACTAGTGGCCCAGCCCTTCTCTCCTGCAGCGACGGTGGTTTGCTTGTCATGGACTGAGCAAGGAGTTGCAAATGCTCTTTGGAGGAAGGGCCACATTCTGGTAACGCACTAAAATGTCACTTTAATTTTCTTCACAATTCTCTGCTGTTTCCAGAAGTACATTTGCATTTTTGCTGCATAATCTGACGTCCTGGCGTTAGCATACGTGCTGATATCTGGATGTCATTTCCCGCAGGATACATTTCAATAATTTCTCCTCCGACATTAATTTAGCTTACAGATACAGCAAGGAAACAGGCCCTTCAGCCCATTGAGTCCACGACAACCATCGACCACTATGTTATCCCACTTTCTCATCCACTCCCTACACACCTGAGACAGTTTACAGATGCAAAGACTGAAAATCAGTCTGAAGAAGGGTCTCAACCTGAAACGTCGCCCATTCCTTCTCTCCAGAAATGCTGCCTGTCCCGCTGAGTTACTCCAGCATTTTGTGTCTATCCGGTTTAAACCAGCATCTGCAGTTCCTTCCCGCACATTTGTAGATGCCAATTATCTAACAAACCCCCAAGCCTTTGGGGTGTGGGTGGGAATTTGGAGCACCCGAAGAAAACCTACAAAGTCACAGCGAGAACGTGCAAACTCCACACAGACAGCACCCGAGGTCAGGATATAATCTGGGTCTCTGACGCTGTGAGGCAGCAGAGCTACAGAGCTGATTTTGTTCAGCTTCTTGATGTTAGATTTCATGCAGGAAACAGGATTGCTTCAGTTTATTGGTCAGCTTAGTTTTAATTGTGAGCAAGGATCCCGACGTGAAACTTCGCCTGTCCATTCCCCCCACAGATGCTGCCTGACACGCTGAGTTCCTCCAGTTCTGTGTGTTTTGCTTAAGATTCCAGCACCTCCTCGTGTCCCTGCTTCACACTGCGTGCGTGTGGTTGCGTGTGCAGTGAGTCAGCTACAAGACTGTTTCTTCTCATTTGCTTTCTCTGTATCATTTCCGTTGTAATCTTACCACCGAGTTCTGTGTTACGGTTGGATTGTGGCTACCATGGTGATACAAATAGCTGATTATGCCATGCATATTGTGCTTTGTTGACTCCAATAACTTCCTTTAGAATACCCTCATCTTGAAGCAGAGCTTTCATCTCAGAAATGACTTCTTTCCTTTGTCTATTTCAAATAAATCAGAGGGATATCTCACTTTCTTCCACATGGAACAGGTGGATGACGTGGTATTTACTTCCAAGTCCTTCAAATGCTTGTGTAGGAAGTAACTGCAGATGCTGACTTACACTTCTCCTTGCAAATGAAACATAAACCAAAGGAATAGTTAGATCTCAAGCCGGGTGTTGTCTCTGTGTCTCTGTTGGTGCCAATGTCTGCCAGGCCCTGACAGAGCTCCATTTGGTGGGTGGTAGAGCGGGCACCCAGAGATGACATGGTTGGCTGTCTGTTGTTCAGCTCCACATTCCCAGGCTGGGCTCTGGCGGAGGGAGCCCCCATCTCCACATGATGGCGTTGAAACGCCCAACTCCAGTACACCACAGGCAGTCACAAAATACTGGAGGAACTCAGCCGGTCAGGCAGCATCCCTGGAGAAAAGGAATAGATGGCGTTTCCGGTTGAGACCGAAGAGATCGGAATGAAGAAGGGTCTCGACCTGAAACGTCACCCATTCCTTCTCTCCAGCGATGCTGCCTGACCTGCTGAGTAACTCCAGTTTTTTGTGTCGACATTTCCAATACTTGATGGTTGATGAGCAACTTAATGCCCTGAATCTGGAAGCTTACAGTGTATCACTTTCTTGTAGCAATGTTACAAAATTTTGAGATTTAAAAAATCAAGTCTGCAATTTATCCCATCAGATAAAGCATAAAAAGAAGTTTAATTTGACACCTAATTTACTTTCATATCTTCAGTATTAAGAAAGTTATGGCCATTTTCACACTCGGAAATTAGCATCTTGCTCCCCATTGCCTTTCAATTGACTTAACTCAAAAGCTGTGATCTGGAAAAGTTAAAAGCCCATAACTTTCTTAAAAATTAAGAGAACTCAATGAAATTTTCAGTTATTATAGATTGAAGCATTCTGAAACAAATATTAAACCATCTTACTTGGATTACCTGAAGTTAAAGCATATAATTAGTTAGTTATCTAATTGTAGCTAATTACAAAATTCAATGAGTAGATCTAAACATCTATCCATTTCTTAAGAAAAGATAAACTTTTTTTTAAATTGCCTGTGTCCAAATAACATTCACACAATAATCCACAATATAACATAATTTTTAAATCTCATTTTCATGAATTTCTGGGCCAAATGGAAGGAATTTAGTGTTTGATTCCTGTAAATTAATGGCCATTTAAATCAACTAGCGAGTGGGTTTTAGTAGAATGCGGTGGATTAGAACGTTGCGGTTAGCAGTGAAGTCGGTATGAAAAATACTGTTTGTTCAAACATTTTTTTGGACTCCATTTCGCAACATAAAAATATTATTAAAGCCTCCCGAAAAACCAACTTTTAATACAAAAATAAACTATTTACCTTTTTTTCTCCCCTACGCAAAATCCTTCCGGTTGTCAGTTCTCACGGCTTTTGAAGGTGATTTTTAAATTACTCTAGTTAACAAATAATTGAGAGTAATTTAAAAATACCTTCATTGATGAAATGTCGGAGCGATTTTTCTTCCGCAACAAAATCGCCAGACATGGATCGATTATCCCAGTCTGTGGAAAAACGGCACTTTAAGCCCGCCCCCCCTCTGAAAGGCGCCAAAGTCGCGCACACGGGGAGCGGCAGAACTGCAGCGCCGCTAAAGGTAAGTTTTGCAACATACCTATTTCTTGTGCTTGTCCAAAGGCCAATGAATCACCACCAGGGCAACCTTAGATTCCATCTGGTATCGCAGTGACCCCGCCCCCTCACACACATGCCCTCCAATATCATCCTGTCTGCTACCTTCACCACAGTAACACAAATGTTCAGCCAATTCTGACAAAAATACAGGACGTCTTCAAAATTCTTGTCTCTCTGAGCTCCATAAATGCAAGAGGACAACTTGCCAGATCCCAGCATCTGCCGTTCCTGGTGTCACCATTCTACTGCTCCACCAATATCTCCTCACAGTGTGCCCACGTTGAGGGGGTTCCCCTCTCTGATGGGAGTCGTGTGAGACCCTCTCTCACTGCTCTCCCTCCGTCACTCCTGCTGCTCTCCGGGAGTCATAGAGTGATACAGCGTGGAAACCGGCCCTTCGGCCCAACTTGCCCATACTGGCCAACATGTCCCAGCTACACGTCCCACCTGCCCACGTTTGGTCCATATCCCTCCAAACCTCTCCTATCCATGTACCTGTCTAACTGTTTCTTAAATGTTGGGATGGTCCCAACCTCAACTACCTCCTCTGGCAGCCTGTTCCATACACCCACCACACTCAGTGTGAATAAGTTACCCCTCAGATTCCTATTAAATCTTTTCCCCTTTACCTTAAACCTATGTCCTCTAGTCCTCGATTCCCCTACTCTGGGCAAGAGAGTCTGTGCACCTACCCGATCTATTCCTCTCATGATTTCATACACTGGGTCCTAAATCAAAATGTCATATGTCATTTCCTTCCACAGATGCTGCCTGCCCCACTGAGTAATTCCAGCACATTGTGTTTTAATCAGGATAACGTCCTGTACGCCTGTTGTGATTCTTTTATGGAACTCCAGTTGGGACATTGGAAACTCAGCATGGCATGTTCTGGCAAGGTGATTTATTTCTGGAGAGGTCCCAGAGTTGAGCAGAGTTAATCTCCATCTGTGGAGAACATGGTAGGTGACGTTTCACAGAGTGCTGGAGTAACTCAGCGGGTCAGGCAGCATCTATGGAGAACATGGATAGGTGACGTTTCACAGAGTGCTGGAGTAACTCAGCGGGTCAGGCAGCATCTGTGGAGGACATGGATAGGTGACGTTTCACAGAGTGCTGGAGTAACTCAGCGGGTCAGGCAGCATCTATGGAGAACAAGGATAGGTGACGTTTCACAGAGTGCTGGAGTAACTCAGCGGGTCAGGCAGCATCTGTGGAGAACATGGATAGGTGACGTTTCCGGTCTGGATCCATCTTCAGACTGATGAAAGTGGATTTTTATTACAGCACAGGGCAGAGTTGGCAGTTTTGCTAAATTAGCAACACTTCAGGGCTTTAGTTGAAGTCCCAGCTGTGCTTATTAAACGTTGTAAATCTGCTCATTGGTGGCAGGGGGATGAGATTTTGTAGTGTAAACTATTTTAATATGTTTAATTTTATAACATGTGTTGGTTTTTTATCATTTTTAATTATTAGTTTATTAAATTAGAAGTTGATTGGTCACAAAATCAAAACAGAACAGTGCTGCTTATTGCTGGGATTTTTTTTTGATGAATGTTGTTAAATTTTTAATTGATATGCATACCAGCAAGTTTCTCTCCATTGTGACAATCCCTGTTTATAACACAGTTGTATTGCAATCTAACTCAAGAGAGATGAACAATAACCGCAAACTTGGCACATTGCCACATTTATTGTTCAAAAACATGAAGGAACAAGAGCGCTGTTTTTTGGCCGACCTTGCACAAAGGCATTCGTCACACGTGCGGACAGAATTCACTGGAATTTGGAAGGATGAGAGGGGATCACAGAAACTTATAACATTCTTAAGGGTAGATGCTGGAAAAATGTTCCCGATGTTGGGGGAGTCCAGAACCAGGGGTCACAGTTGAAGAATAAGGGGTCGGCCATTTAGGACTGAGATGAGGAAAAACTTTTCCACCCAGAGAGTTGTGAATCTGTGGAGTTCTCTGCCACACAAGGCAGTGGAGATCAATTCACTGGATGTTTTTAAGAGAGAGTTAGATTTAGCTCTCAGGGCTAATGGAATCAAGGGATATGGAGCGAAGGCAGGAACTGATGTGGATGATCAGCCATGATCACATTGAATGGCGGTGCTGGCTCGAAGGGATGAATGACCTACTCCTGCACCTATTGTCTATGTTTCTATGTTTAACAATGTTTAACAATTACGCCTCCATTGATTTAGAACAGTTCTAGCGGCTCAGCCTAACCCCCTGAGTTACTCCTTTTTTTCGGACTCGTCTGAAGGGTCTCGACTCGAAACGTCACGCATTCCTTCTCTCCAGAGGTGCTGCCTCGCCAGCTTTTTGTGTCTATCTTCGGTTTAAACCAGCATCTGCAGTTCCTTCCTATACAATCTACTACTGCTGAAGCAAACATACACATGGCGATCCCCGCTGTAAGCCAACAGTATGTAGCCTGCAGTTCCAATTACAGAGAAATCTAGATTTCAATCTACCATACACAAATCCACAAATCACACAGCGCTATCTGTTCTTAAATGTCTTCATGTGATCTCTTTGTCCTCAGATGTTCTCTCTGTACTTCCTCAGCTGCTGGAGAGCTTCCAAAATCGGTGCTCAATGAGATGCACTCACTCCTGAAGAGGCAGTCTGCAGAAATGTCTTTACTTTCTTATTTGTGTTAAAATATAATCTGCCACTTTACCAGGTAATAGTTTTACTAACTTTTAATTTGTCCTAAATACTAACTATATCTCTCAGTTCCCTTTTCCACTGACTGTCTGAAGAAGGGTCTCGACCCAAAACATCTTTTCTCCAGAGATGTTGCCTGTCTCGCTGAGTTACTCCAGCATTTTGTGTGACTATCTACAGTGTTCCTCCCTACACAAGTAGTTTTGCATATCTAGTCCAGGCACAATATTATCTTTGGCATTTGGTGACTCAAGTTGATATTTGTCCTCGCACCGTTGTCCAAGACCACGTTTCCAAAGGCCTGGATAGAGTGGATGTGGCGAGGATGTTTCCACTAGTGGGAGAGTCCAGGACTAGAGGTCACAGCCTCAGAATTAAAGGACGTTCCTTTCGGAAGGAGATGAGGAGGAATCTCTTTAGTCTGAGAGCGGTGAATCTGTGATTCTATTTGCCACAGAAGGCTGTGGAGGCCAAGCCAGTGGATATTTTTAAGGCAGAGATAGATAGATTGCACCTGCACCTAGTTTCTATGTTTCTATGTTTCTATTGTTGATTAGAACACATGTCAGAGATTATGGGGTGAAGGCAGGAGAATGGGGTTAGGAGGGAGAGATAGATGAGCCATAATTGATTGGCGGAGTAGACGTGATGGGTCGAATGGCCTAATTCTACTCCTATTCCTGATGATCTCAAGGCCCAGTGCCGTCAAACATTCACCAGCATGTCGGGTCTTCATTGCCACCCAAATCCTTGAAGATGTTGAGGATAAACAATGACCAGTCCCCCATGGGTCATGATCTGGCCTTTGAGTACTTGACGCCTGAAGTCACAGAGGTGAACTTGGACCTCAAAAGGAGCAAAGGTATTATTTTCTTGTCAGGTCATCCAATATTTCCCCAATACTTTATGGGCTTCCAGCGTTACATTTAGAATGTGTATGAAAGAACTGCAGACGCTGGTTTAAATCGAAGGCGACAGAAAATGCTGGAGTAAATCAGCAGACAGCAGCATCTCTGGAGAGAAGGAATGGGTGGCGTCTGAAGAAGGGTGTCAACCCGAAACGTCACGCATTACTTCTCTCCAGAGATGCTGCCTGTCCCGCTGAGTTACTCCAGCATTTTGTGGTTACATTTAAAATGACTGGTCACCGTGGTCTGCAGTTCTTACTGCAAGATAGAAATCTTGGATGGCCCCGACTGCGGATGGTTCGACCGCCCTGACCGCGGGAGAATAAAGAGGGAGAAGATTGGACTTTATTACCTTCCATCACAGTGAGGAATGTGGGGAGCCACCGTGGTGGATGTTTATGTGAACTTTTATTTGATGTGGCTGTGTGTCTTGTTGCTTTTCACCTAATATGGCTGTATGGTAACTTAAATGTCTCTGTACCTTCATCGGTACATGTGACAACAAACTGACCTTGAAACCTTGAAATCATTGCAAGAAGAATAATAACCAGAATACGTCTGAAGAAGGGTCTCGACCCGAAACGTCACCTATTCCTTCGCTCCATAGATGCTGCCTCACCCGCTGAGTTTCTCCAGCATTTTTTTCTACCTTTGATTTTTCCAACTTCTGCAGTTCCTTCTTACGCAACCAAAATATTGATGTGTTTAAAAAATATCAAAGATTTGAGATGCTTACAACCTTGTGCATCTCAAATATTGGAAGGGATAGAAGCTAATGGCTGATCTTTTACAGTTAAACCCCTGGCCAGATCCATTACCAGAGAACACTGGAGGCCGGATCACTCCTGAGGTGTCCAAGATCACGAGGGGCACGGATAAAGTGAACGCTCACCGTCTTTTCCCCAGGGTGGAGAATCCTAAAACTAGAGAGCATCGGCTTAAGGTGAGAGGCTAGAGATTTAAGAGGGGCAAATTTTTCACATTCTTAAATCTGTACCCCAACAGTTTTAATTGATCCAAAACGTCATTTATCCCTTTTCTCCATAGATGCTGTCTGTCCCGCTGAGTTACTCCAGGTTTTTGTTTCTATCTTCAGTTCAAACCAGCATCTGCAGTTCCTTCCTTCACAACCGCTTTAAGTGGACTTTACCTTGCACGAAACGTTATTCCCTTTATCCTGTATCTGCACACTGTGGACGGCTCAATTGTAATCATGTATTGTCTTTCCGCTGACTGGTTAGCACGCAACAAAAGCTTTTCACTGTACCTTGGTATACGTGACAATAAACTACACTCAACTAAATTTGTAGCTGGAATGAGCCTTATTGAAACTTACAGAATAACGAAAGGCATAGATCAAAATTCCCCCCCAGGGGGCCAATTTCACCGACCGAGAGGGTACATTTGTTGCTTCTGGATTTGTACATATTTGTTTGTATTGACTGACTGTGTTTGGTTCTGGTATATCTGTTCATCATTAGTTGTTCATAAATAAGTGGAAGAACATTGTTATGTGCCATTCAAGTTGCCTAGGGTGAACAGGACAAAAAAGGTTGGGAACCCCTGGCATAGATAGAGTGGATGTGGAAAGGATGTCTCGGACCAGAGGTCATAGCCTCAGAATAAAAGGAGGAATTTAGAAAGGAGGAACGTCTTCAGTCAGAGGGTTGTGAATCTGTGGAACTCATTGCCATAGAGGGCTGTGGAGGCCAAGTCAGTGGATATTTTTAATCGGGTGTCAAGGGTTATGGGGCAAGGCAGGAAAATGGGATGGAGGCACAGATTAGCCATGATTGAATGACGCACTCGATGGGCGAATGGCCTAATTCTACTCCTATAACATGTGAACTTGTGAGCTGCCAGAGGAAGATATAGAATTGGATGCAATTATGACATTCAAAATACATCTGGACATAGACAACATTTAAAATGTACTCTTGCCAAGAGTAGGGGAATCGAGCACCAGAGGACATCCACTTAAGGTGAAGGGGAAATTATTTAAAGGTATCTGAGGAGTATCTGTTTCACACAAAGGGTGGTGGGTGTGTGGAATGAGCTGCCAGAGGAGGTAGTTGAGGCAGGGACTAAACCTGCCTCTAAACGTTTTAGAGACACTTGGACAGGTACATGGATAGGACAGGTTTGGAGGGATATGGGCAAGCGCAGGCAGGTGAGACTAGTGTAGATGGAACATGTCAGCATGTGTAAGCAAGTTGGGCCCAAGGGCCTGTTCCATGTTGTATCACTCTAAAAGATGTACGGATAGGAAGGGTTAAGAGAGACAAAGGCCAAATGCAGGCAAATGGAACTATCCCAATAGGCCAAATAGTTAACATGGACAAGATGGGCCGAAGGGCCTGTTCCCTGCTGTACAGCTTAATGACTGTGCGAGTCTATGACTCTAAGGGAGAATGGATTGCCACCAATTGAAAATACTTCTGCAAAGTGTGTATGCATAATGTTTCTGACTCTGGCGAGCTGTCTGTGCGATAGTTTGCTTGTATGTATGAGCTAATTAAAGGAAGATTAGTGCTCCATTTTCACCACGTCAATTGCGATAAGTACTTCACTACATCGGAGTAAGAGGACACACATGCCGAAACACTTCTCTTTTTGTGGACATTGCCATTATTTATTTACAGCAAGAGCTTTCTCCACCTGCTGACTGGATGCTTAGCAAGCTTCTTCTAATGTCCGTCATCACAGATACTGATTATAAATGTTCACCATCAGTTTGTTCTTTGCTCCATTTACTTCTGTATCGCTCATTGTCAAAACCTAGTGTCAGCAGCAAATGGTTTTCCACCATAATGCTCATTCCCTGCTTTTACATCCCTTGCACTTGTTATGGGAGATTTCAACATGTAGGTAGACTGGGAAAATCAGGTTGGTACCGGACCCCAAGAAAGAGACTTTGTAGAGTGCCTTCGTGATGGATTCTTAGAGCAGCTTGTATTGGAGCCTACCAGGGAGAAAGCAATTCTGGATTTAGTGTTATGCAATGAACCGGATTTGTTAAAGGAACTTGAGGTTAATGAGCCATTAGGAGGTAGTGACCATAATATGGTCAGGTTTAATCTACAATTCAAGAGAGAGAGAAGGGTAGATCGGAGGTGTCAGTGTTACAGTTGAATATAGGGGACTATGGGGCCATGAGGGAAGAGCTGGCCAAAGTTGACTGGACAGATACACTAGCAGGGATGACAGTGGAACAACAATGGCAGGTATTTCTAGGAATAATACAGAAGGTGCAGGATCAGTTCATTCCTAGGAGGAAGAAAGATTCCAAGGGGAGAAAGGGACGGCCATGGCTGACAAGGGACGTCAGGGACAGTATAAAAATAAAAGAGAAGTACAAGGTAGCAAAGATGAGCGGGAAGCAAGAGGATTGGGTAATGTTTAAAGAACAACAGAAGATAACTAAAAAGACAATACGGGGAGAAAAGATGAGGTACGAAGGTAAGTAGCCAAGAATATAAAGCAGGATAGTAAAAGCTTCTTTAGGTATGTGAAGAGGAAAAAATTAGTTAAGACCAAAGTTGGACCCTTGAAGACCGAAAAAGGTGAACTTATTATAGGGAACAAGGGAATGGCAGATGAGTTGAACAGGTACTTTGGATCAGTCTTCACTAAGGTGGACACAAACAATCTTCCTGATATGGTAGTGGCCAGAGGATCTGGGGTGATGGAGGAACTGAAGGAAATCCACATTAGGCAGGAAATGGTGTTGGATAGACTGATGGGACTGAAGGCTGATAAATCCCCAGGGCCTGATGGTCTGCATCCCAAGGTACTTAGGACCAAAAATTAGGGCACATGATATTGGGGGTAGAGTGCTGACGTGGATAGAGAAGTGGTTGGCAGACAGGAAACAAAGAGTAGGGATTAACGGGTCCCTTTCAGAATGGCAGGCAGTGACTAGTGGGGTACCGCAAGGCTCGGTGCTGGGACCACAACTATTTACAATATACATCAATGATTTGGATGAAGGGATTCAAAGTAACATTAGCAAATTTGCAGATGACACAAAGCTGGGTGGCAGTGTGAACTGTGAGGAGGTTGCTATGAGAATGCAGGGTGACAAAGGACAAAGGACATTTATTGGTGCAGTGAAATTTGACTTGCCATGCAGCACACAAATAAAGATAAGACACAACATCATAGAATTTAACAGTGAACATAAAAACATCCCCCACAATGGTTCCCACTGTGGGGGGAGGCAGCAAAGTCCAGTCCCGTCCCCAGTTCACCCATAGTCGGGCCTACTGAGGCCTCCGCAGTCGCCGCTACGGGGCCCGATGTTCCAGGCCGTTCTCGCCGGTTGATGGTGCTCCGGCGTCGGGAGCACCCTCTCAGCGGCTTGGGACACCTGGAGCAGCCGCCTCTTACTGGAGTCCGCGGCTTCCGAAGCCAACAAGGCCGCGCCGGATGGATTTCCACCACTGGGATGGAGGCTCCCGATGTAAAGTTCAGCGCCGCCGCCCGCAGCTGGCCGTTCCACAGACCAGCGGCTCCGCAATGTTTTTGTCGGCGGTCTTCAGCTCACCGGAGTTCCAGCGCGGCGACCCAGGCAAGGCATCGCCCGCTCCGCTCCACGATAGCGCTGCAGTGCCGCCGAAGCCAAGGTTCCGGCCGGTCCCATCAGGAAACGCCGCTCCAGGCCCGCTGGTGGCGGCGAGGACGGGTCAAAGATGCAGCCCGGAGAAAAGCTGCCTCTCCGACCAGGTAGGGACCAGGAAAAGCAGTTTCCCTCTCCCACCCCACCCCACCCCAACCCCTCACATAAAAAAAGAATAGACTCCAAACAAAACACTTGTTACACACTAAAAATAAAAGAAATAAGTTAAAAGACAGACAGCTGCAGGCTGGGCAGCCATACCCAACTGGACGGCGCCCCCTTCCAGCTTCTCACTGAATCACAACTCTCTGGGTGAAAACATTTTCCTATTCCTAAACTGTGGCCCCTGGTTCTGGACTCCCCCAACATCGGGAACATTTTCCTGCATCTAGCCCGTCCAATCCCTTAAGAATTGTATATGTTTCTATAAGATCCCATGTCATCCTTCATAATTCCAGTGAATACAAGCCCAGTCGACCCATTCTTTCATCATATGTCTGTCCCGCCATCCCAGGGATTAACCTGGTGAACCTACGCTGCACTCGCTAGTGCTGGATTCTCACGGATTCACGGTGCACACGACTGTAATAAACTAAACTTTTTAAAAATCCTCCATTCTGGAACATGTTAAATTTCTGAAGAAGAGTCTCGAGCCGAAACGTCACCTTTCTCTCTGGGAATGCTGCCTGTCCCGCTGAGTTACTCCAGCTTTGTGTCTATCTTTGGTTTAAACCAGCATCTGCAGTTCCTTCTTACACGTGTGAAATTTTGACATATTATCTTTTTATGACAAATGTTGCCTGAATACTTACGGCAGGGATGAGCGAGTACTCGAACCTCATCGATGGCTATGTATCCTGGATGGTCCTTTGAAGCAACTGACTCAAAGATGACCTGAAATGCAGTAGAATGTTGGCGATCAATAAAAGAACACCAGTCCTTAATATGAAATACAGTGAGCTGGCCAAGATCTTATTTCCATATAAATAAGATGCTACATAAATATATCAATCAACACCACATGCTCCTGCAGAAAGCTCGGGTTTTATGAATGCTTAAAATGATTACTTTATTTGCATTTGTTTTAATGCTGTATAAATGTAAACATTAATATTTGCAAATGACACCAGGTTGGAGATGAAGAGGAAATGAGCCATTTATTCCCCATCACCACCACAAGCTGTGGAACAATCAGTTGATTGTGGCTGCTCTAGGAGTTCTGGAGAGTGGGTGCAAAATAGAAGGCAGTGTATGGAAGTGTATCGAGTACCAACACTGGGCCATCACGATGCAACTGGACAATTCATTGGCTTGACCAAACTTTACGCTGTTCACTTTACGATACGATACGATACGATAGAACTTTATTGATCCCAGGAGGGAGATTAATCTGCCAACAGTCATAAAAACACAAGATACATGAAGCGTGAAATTAAAGTGACGAGTGGAAAGGATTGGGGATGTGCAAAGATTGGGGAGGGGGTGGAGTTCTCCCTCAGTATACATGACAATAACTAAACTGAGCTGAGCTGAGATACTGTGGGCAGCTCTGGTCACCCAGCTTGAAGAAGGACGTCATTAAGTTGGCACGGGTGCGGACGAGGTTCACCAAGACGTTACCTGGGCTTGAGTTATGGGGCGAGGTTGGAAGTTGTGCTTTGAAGTGCAGGAGGCCGAGGGCTGATCCTCGCGATTATGAGGGGCATGGATGAAGGGAACACTCACAGTCTGTTTCCCAGGATTTTAAAACTGGAAAGCACAGCCTTGAAGTGAACAGTGATAGATTTGCGAGCGATCTCAGGGGCAACATTGTCACTCAGAGGGTAGACCATAGAAACATAGAAAGTAGGTGCAGGAGTAGGCCATTCGGCCCTTCGAGCCAGCACCGCCATTCAATATGATCATGGCTGAACATCCAACTCAGTATCCTGTACCTGCCTTCTCTCCATACCCCTGATCCCTTTAGCCACAAGGGTCACATCTAACCCCCTCTTAAATATAGTAAATGAACTGGCCTCAACTACCTTCTGTGGCAGAGAATTCCAGAGACTCACCACTCTCTGTGTGAAAAATGTTTTTCTCATCTCGATCCTAAAAGATTTCCCCCTTATCCTGAAACTGTGACCCCTTGTTCTGGACTTCCCCAACATTGGGAACAATCTTCCTGTATCTAGCCTGTCCAACCCCTTAAGAATTTTGTACGTTTCTATAAGATCCCCCCTCAATCTTCTAAATTCTAGCGAGTACAAGCCGAGCCTATCCAGTCATTCCTCGTATGAAAGTCCTGACATCCCAGGAATCAGTTTGGTGAACCTTCTCTGTACCCCCTCTATGGCAAGAATGTCTTTCCTCAGATTTGGAGACCAAAACTGTACGCAATACTCCAGGTGTGGTCTCACCAAAACCCTGTACAACTGCAGCAGAACCTCCCTGTTCCTATACTCAACTCCTTTTGCTATGAATGCTAACATACCATATCTGGAATGAGTTGCCAGAGGAAGCTACAGACGTGGACACGGTGACTTGTCACGCGCACATTCAAGCAGGACAGATATATGGACAGGATTAGATGGTGCAGAGGCCAAGGGGCCAAATGCAGGTAAATGAGGCTAGCCCAGTATGCTATATTTGGTTAGCATGGCCGTGGCGGGTCAAAGGGCCTGTTTCTATTCTTTATGACTCTAGCACAGGTGAAGTGAAGAATTCAGCAACAGAACAACTGAAACTTTATACACACACACACACTCAATAACACAACCTGTCAGGCATTAGAGTTAGACACTAAATACTGGAGTAACTCAGCGGGACAGGCAGCATCTCTGGAGAGAAGCAATGGGTGACGTTTCGGGTCGAGACCCTTCTTCAGATCTCTTCATGTCTCGACCCGAGACGTCATCCATTCCTTCTGCCCAGAGATGCTGCCTGTCCCGCTGAGTTACGCCAACATTTTGTGTCTGTCTTCAATTCAAACCAGCATCAGCAGTTCTTTTCTACGCATACATTACAGTTCCACTCATACTTCCATTGCTGTAACTGTACCTGATAGAAGTTGGGCCAGAAGGTGCTGATGGCGAGCTCCGTCTTAATCCAACCTTCAGTAACGAGCCCGGACACATTCCACACTGGGTTTCCCGGAGGTCCTCCATTAACTTTGACAAAGACATTCAGAGCCCCTGGACTGGATCGATCCTTGCTCGACAGAAAGTAGTGGAAGTCAATGCAGTGCGTGTCGTTCTCCTTTAGTATGGGCAGCATCAGGTGGGCCTTCTGTCCCGACAGACGCCCAGAGCTGTTCACCATCATGAACGTTCCTGCAAGAAATCAACACAGTTTTTGGTGATCATTCCCATTATAAATCTACTCAAAGTAGCTGGTCACCTGGTGTTGTTAGAATGTATCAAATAAGCATAAAAATTAAGACATTGATGTGATAACAAAAGGCATCGGAATTGTTTCACATCAACTCTGGAGTAATAATGGTCCCATTTCTGAGTTACAGAAGTTTTATGCAAATTAACTTCCAAATATAATGCCTGAAACCTTAAAAAAAAAGCATTTTAAAACCTCACAATGTGACAATGAGACAGTGAGGAAGAACTCTAGTTCTTGAAGGGTTCCATGATAGTTTTTGTGGGGGCAGATTCATGCTTTGAATGGCCAACAAACAAACATTGGCTGAAAATGTGAAGGATTGAACAGCAGATGCAGGTTTAAACCGAAGATAGACACAAAGTGCAGGAGTAACTCAGTGGGACCGGCAGCATCTCTGGAGAGAAGGAACGGGTCCCACTTCTTAGGGTCTTAGACCCATTCCTTCTCTCCAGTGATGCTGCCTGCTCCGCTGAGTTACTCAGCTTTTTGTGTCTATTGTTTGAAAATATATTAGCACAGCACAACAACAGGCCCTTCAGCCCAGTGTCTGTGCCGAACATGATGCCAAGACTAAGGATAAGAATAAGGGGTAAGCCATTTAGAATGGAGACGAGGAAACACTTTTTCTCACAGAGAGTTGTGAGTCTGTGGAATTCTCTGCCTCAGAGGGCGGTGGAGGCCGATTCTCTGGATACTTTCAAGAGAGGGCTAGATAGGGCTCTTAAAGATAGCGGAGTCAGGGGATATGGGGAGAAGGCAGGAACGGGGTACTGATTGGGGATGATCAGCCATGATCACATTGAATGGCGGTGCTGGCTCGAAGGGCTCCATAGTGGAATGACATTTTTCACCAATGTCATTGCACTGTAGCCTACTCCTGCACCTATTGTCTACTGTTTATTGTCTAAGATCAACTCTTATCTGCCTGCATTTGATCCATATCCCACCATTCCATGTCTATGTGCCTATCCAGTAGTCTCTTGATCACCATTATCAAATCTGCCTCCACCACGACCCCTGGCAGCGTTTCAGATATTCACCAGACGCTGTTTATAAATAACTAGTCCCACGCATCTATTTTAAACTTTGTCCCTCTCATTTTAAAGCCATGCCTCTTGTATTTGATTCATTCATCCTGGAAAAAAAGCTTCTGACTGTCCGCTCTATCTATGCTTCTTATAGTTAGGTCTTCCAGCGTTCCAGAGTCTAACCAACCCCACCCTGTAACTGAGATGTCACCTCCGCACCTTAGAAAAGCCTCCACATTCTTCCTCAAACGGGGCGACCAGAACTCCACCTAATACTCCAAACACACCCAGAACGTCACCCATTCCTTTGCTCCAGACATGCTGTCTGACCCGCTGAATTACTCCAGCTTTTTGTGTCTATCTTCAAAGTCCAGTAAAGTTGCATCATGACATCCTAATGCCCTAACCAGGGAAGGTAAGCAGCCTACTATCAACTTGCGTTCAAAATGACATTCATTCCACTGTGGACAATATATTATTTTTTTGTACCTGCTATAATAAAATAAATAGCAGGTTTCTTTTTAAACTGCTTTTGATGTTGAATGCTGTTATAGCCTTCTCTAATATTACCCATCATCTTTATGTTGGAACGGTAGGAATCTACATGTTTTCACCAAAGTCTGTTTCCACTACATAGACCTTTTTGCAAATGATATCTATGGTGACAGGGAGACAAAAATGCTGGAGAAACGCAGCGGGTGAGGCAGCATCTGTGGAGCAAAGGGAAAGGGCGACGTTTCAGGTTGAGACCCTTCTTCAGACGCTTCTATGGTGACAGGATCAGTTCATTAACGTACTGAGAAACCTCACCATAAATAAGAGGCAAGCTTCCAAAGGTAGATACATAACTGTATTATTAAAGACATTATTCTCAATAATTCATATTTATTGCCCTTGCTCAATACACACAATTTATATTTAACTCATGTACACAATGTTCCAATATTATTAAGACGGCATGCAAAGACTTTACCCGACAGATTTCTCTCACATTCTAATGCAACGTACATTATTTAATTTAGCCCTTGATTCTGTACAAGGAAATTTCACTCAGGAAATAAAGTTCAGCAGAAATATATTTTCAGTTATGTATGACTTATTTTCAAAGCTTTTTGGAAAAATATGTCAACTTGCACGATCTATTTTGCTTTAATAATAGGTGTACAAGCAGGGTCAATATGAATGAATATTTAAGTGGTACAAATTTCCCTCGCCAATCTCCCCGACGGCTTTGTTGATTAATGCCTTTAATAAACTACCATCAGGAGCGAGTAATGAAATCTCAAATCCAAGACCAGGTTAATTGTATTCCAGCTTTCTCATTACTGAATAAATTATGCTCCGTTTTCTGAATAAATCTTTGAACTGATAAACAACTGAGGTTCAGTCATTAGGAATGCAGGTAGAATTTTTAATTATGCCTGTCCTGAGGAAACTATGTTCATGAACGTTCAACATTTGGAAAAGTACTTCGTCTAATTTAAGACGGGATGTCCAGAACTACCTCTCAAGGAACATGGAGCCTTCACGGGCATGTTAATATGGCAGCTTCATCAAGCTACGGAAATCACAACCCAAAACACAGCGCATTCAGCTAATCCTGCATTCAACACCTCCACTGCAGCAGTCTGTCACTTAAAGTCTTGTGCTAATTAATTAGATCGCATTTCAACCACTTATTCAAGTCTGAATTCATATGAGTCATCAAGCTCTACAGCACGGAAACAGGCCCTGTGGCACACCTGGTCCACGTGGACCAAGTTGGCATTCTGGGCTTGTGTCATTTGTCCTCAATTGGCCCACATCCCTCTCAAGTTTAAACCCTATCCTATCCAGATATCTGTCCAAATGTATTTTTAAAAGTTGTAATTGCATCCTCTTCTGTAGCTTCCAGACACGGATTACCATCTGAGTGGAAAGAAGTTGCCCCTGAGATCCCTATTAAATCTCTCTCCTCTCCCCTTAAGCCTGTGCCCTCTAGTGTTAGAATCCTCGACCCTGGGACAAAGAGTGTGAGCGTTGACTTTATCCATGCCCCTTGTGGTCTTGTACACCTGTCACCTGGGTATACATGTTGTTCCTGAGAGAGTTGGGTACAGTTCTGGTACAGTCACTGCCACCAGACGGTACAGTTTACCCCCCTTCAATTCTTGCTCGCGTCTACATTTGAGTTGACATTCCTTCAGTCATTAGGTTAAACCCAAAGCAGTTTCTGGGCACATGTGTCACTCAGGGGACTGTAATGATACAGGAACGTTGAGGATTTTCATTAATGTTTCAACCGTATAAAATATAAAATGAACACATCCAGATAGTGAGAATCCCGGTCTGCGGTGAAGTCCAGTGAATCCATTTGTAGTCTGCACTTTACTCACCTCAATAAACCTGCACTTATCCCCTCATCTACAAACAATACTGTTTTCATAAACTAGGTCTGAGAAAAAAAGGTTATTTCGTCGAGCTAAATCTCCGATGTCAGAGTTGTACATCATGGAAACAGATCCTTCTGCCCAACTTGTCCATGTAAGATCCACTGAGTTACTCCAGCATTTGTGTCTTTTTTTGTAAAATGAAAAATGTTCCCAATGTTGGGCGAGTCCAGAACCAGGGGCCACAGTCTTAGATTAAAGGGGCGGTAATTTAAGACTGAGGCGAGGAGAAACGTTTTCACCCAGAGAGTTGTGAATTTATGGAATTCCCTGCCACAGAGGGCAGTGGAGGCCAAGTCACTGGATGGATTTAAGATAGAGTTAGATAGAGCTGTAGGGGCTCGTGGAGTCAAGGGATATGGGGAGAAGGCAGGCACGGGTTATTGATAGGGGACGATCAGCCATGATCACAATGAATGGTGGTGCTGGCTCGAAGGGCCGAATGGCCTCCTCCTGCACCTATTTTCTATGTTTCTATGTAAACCAGCATCTGCAGTTCCTCATATCTACATCTTAAGAAATTGGAGAGAATACATGGACACAGCCCAGACCATCATGCAAACCGACCTCCCTTCCATCTACACCTCACGCTGCCCTGGCAAGGCCACCAATGTAACCAAGGACCAGTCGCACCCCGGTCACTCCCTCTTCTCCCCTCTCCCATCAGGCAAGAGGTACAGAAGTGTGAAAACGCACGCATACCTCCAGATTCAGGGACAATTTCTTCCCAGCAAGTTATCAGGCAACTGAACCATCCTATCAACAACCACAGAGCGGTCCTGACCTCCCATCTACCTCATTGGAGACCCTTAGATTATCTTTCATCAGAATATTTTGGACTTTATCTTGTACCAAACGTCCCTTTATCCTGTAGCTGTAAACTGTGGACGGCTCATTTGTAATCATGTACAGTCTTTCCGCTGACTGGATAGCACACAACAAAAGCTTTTCACTGCACCTCGGTACATGTGACAATAAACTACACTAACCATGCCTTTTCACCAGTTTCCATTCATACCACTGGGCAGTGACAGGTTCAAGGCACAGACTGGATTAAGGCTGATCCAAACCACTGGTAACTCTACCTTCAGCTCCGCTTTGAACAATATAATACATTCAAATAATAAAGTCTCCAAGGAAATGTTTAGTCGTTGCACATTGGTCAGGATTCGTTTTTTTTTTTATTGCAGGTGGAAAATTTAATTTTTCAAGTGAAGTGTTTACAGGGGCCATAATGACAGGATGAATTGAAACTCTGCGTCTAAAGGATGAAGTGTTAAAGAGAACGAGACATGTTCTGATGCTGTGTCTCTGGGGAACGTTGCCTCAAATCAAAGCAGCACCAGATGATTGGAGTTTGCGGCTGTTCATATTTAAGACAGGACTATTGTTGTTTTGCCATTGGTCAGGGACAGATAACAAAGAATAGAATCATCAGTCCTTTTTGTTACTTAGTGAACAATCAATGCTGGGTAACATTTGCCACATCCATCCATTCACATACAGCTGCTCCTCGCTTTACTAAAGGGCCACCCTTCTGCAAAAGATTCCACTAAACAAAATCTCCAATTAAAAGAAGCAGCAGATTGCAAACTGGGAATGTTTGTTCGACTGTGTTTCGACGAGGGAGGGTGGGGTGCAAGGGCAAGGTTAAAAACGTGTGTTAATCAGAAGCATTATTGTGCCGTTACGGACTGGCTCGGCAAGGCTCGGCAAAGCTCGGCAAGGCTCGGCACACGCTGCTACAGCATACTGGCACTCCATCATTGCCTGGTTACCAATAACACTGAGTGAGCTGTGTGGGAAGGAACTGCAGATGCTGGTTTACACCAAAGATGGACACAAAAAGCTGGAGTAACTCAGTGGGACAGGCAGCATCTCTGCAGAGAAGGAATAGATGACGTTTCGGGTCGAGACCCTTCTTCAGGCAAGAGGCACAGAAGAGTGAAAACGCACACCTCCACATTCAGGGACAGCTTCTTCCCGGCTGTTATCAGGCAACTGAACCGTCCTCTCACCAACTAGAGAGCGGTCCTGACCTCCCATCAACCTCTTTGGAGATCTTCAGCCTATCTTTAACATGGCCTTCCTGAGCTTCCTGAGCTTTACCTTGCACTAAACATCATTCCCTTGTTCGATTGTAATCATGTATGGTCTTTTCACTGAGTGGATAGCACGCAACAAGAAAACCTTTCATTGTACCTCGGTACCTTACAATTATAAACTAAACCAAATTGCGTGGGTTTTCACCGATATCTTCGGTTTCCCCCCACACTCCAAAGACGAACGGGTATGTAGACTAATTGACTTGAAGTAAATGTAAATTATCCTTAGTGTGTGTAGGACAGTGATAATGTGCGGGGATGTCTGGTGGTGCGGTCTCGGAGGTCTCAAGGGCCTGTTTCTGCACTGTAAACTCGATTGGCCACAGATTAAGCTTCATTCCTGTCAGCTTGTGCACTCCGTTCTGTAACGAGGGTTTAATTCTCCCATCAGGCACTTCAATGGCTCGCCCCCAATAGAGATATCTCCCTTTAATCATCCGTACGTCTTTACATTCTACTTGTCCTGGCGTTCCCGTCACCTCCGGATCTGGAAGTGAATGAGCTCAAATTCCATGTTATTTTATGCAAAACCCTACAATCATTAACTGGGTGTAAGATGCGGCAGCTGCAGAAAGTCTGGGTTTCTGCCGTTAATTGGACCTTTCTCAGCAGGTCCAAGCAGTATGATGTGGAAGCAGAGAGCCTTCTCACGTGGTCCACACTGCCAACTGTCGGGCTGGGCGCCAAGCACTACACACACAGGGATCTGAAACACCATCACATCAGGCAGCATCTGTGGGGGGAGAAACAGAGAGAGCGATTCATCAAGGTCCACACCATCACATGCAGTCCAGTATCTGGTAGGAAAGTGCCGATTCGGGACCTCCAAGCCGCGGGGTGTGTTCGACCGACCCGACGTCGGAGTTTGGATCATCCTGACGAGAGGGCCTGTACATCGGGCCGTCCGTAGCAGCGATTACAGAGGGTTCCTGGCCCCGACCACGGGTGAACAGGACTGGCTGAACTTTGTGCCTTCCACCACAGTGAAGGATGTTATGGTGGATGTTTATCTTCTTGTGTATTGTGTGTCCTTTTTAAGTGTATCGCTGCTGGCAAATTCATTTCACTGCACCTTCAGGTGCATATGATGAATACAATTGACTTTGACTGCAATATAGAGAGGGTCCTCGACAGGTGGAGGTTGATCAGAAACAGAAATATCCATCACAGTGCGAGATTCAAGAGTTAAGTCTAATTGCACAGGTGCCAACAAACGAACAGTGACTTTCTCACAGGCAGCAGCGTAACAGGCCGGTGAACACGATACACACAGGTAATATTTATAGAATTCTATTTAAATAAACACAAGAATCGTGCAAAATAAAACGCGAACTCCTTAGTGCCAAAGACAGTCAATAGAAACTGTCTGAAGAAGGGTCCCGACACAAAACATCACCAGAGAGGCTGCCTGACCCGCTGAGTTACTCCAGCACTCTGTGAAACGTCACCTATCCATGTTCTCCACAGATGCTGCCTGACCCGCTGAGTTACTCCAGCACTCTGTGCCTACCTTTGATAGAAACTTATATTTGAGGTTAGCGTTGTGTTCAAGAACCTGATGACATTTGGGAAGAAACTGTTTGTGAACCTGGTGGTCAATTTTGGGCTCTGGATTTTGAACTTTTATCTTGGATATATCCACCAGCATTGGTGCCGAGCCCAGCTCCTAAAAATGAGCCTTCATTTCCTAACGTGTGCATGGACTCTTGTTACAGTTGCTGACAGCCCCGTGATTAAGTAGCGTATCTGGTGTTTTGCTCAATGTAACATGCTGGAGACGTCACCTTCCCGATGGTGGAACCAGGGCCTTGTCCTGTAGGCCTGTAAATTGTATTCAGGCCCGTCCCATCCCCACCTGGCCAGAGGTACAGGCACAGCCGCACCTTTGGCCAGGTACATCAACATTTTTGGCCGGTACATCAACATCCCCTGGAGTGTCGTCCATCCGGCCTTGTTTTGCCCACAGATGTTGGCCGAGGCTCAGCTCACAGTGGACAAGCCCCCAGTTAGTGACCGACTGCAAAAAGCAGTCTTCATGCTTGGCTCCAAACTCTTGTTCAAATATGTTGAAGAACAAATGATACGAGAACATATAGCAAATAAATAAAAGAAAGATGGTCAAAATATTAACACGTAATGACTCTGTGATTTACTAAAAATCAGCCTAGATAGGTCAATAAATAATGTTCCAGCTTCATTTGATTGCCACTGGCGATGAAATCAATCAGAGATGGAACCCCATTTGGCACGGATGCCAAGGCCACTCTTGGGTACCGTAGAGGAGGCCCACTCACCACAGACCTGTACTTGAACATTGGAAGACGGCTTCTTCATTCAGTGCAGGCCACGAGTTGTTCATCACATCTCAAATGGAGCTTGGCTCACTATCAATGGCATCTTGTCTCAGTATCTGCTGCAGGGCATCAATGGGAAGCTGATCTGTCAGACTCACCATCATTTCCCATCCATCACTCACTATCAAAGGTGCTAATTCATGGCCAAGAAGTTGAACTCAAGATTCTTTCTTCAAACTTTACAGACATTCACTCACAATACAAGTGGAGCAAATAGTCAGACCTTTGTACAAAGTTGCCGCAAAGTCTCTGACCAGAATGTTTTGATGTAAATCTTCCTCAAAATTTGTCTGTGTGTGATGATGTTACAAGTGCAAGTATTGGGATAAATTCATCTGCATTATAATTTCAAAATCATTTGAAAACTGAGCAGAAGGTTATAGAGGTTTTTCATGTCATAAGTGATAGTAGGCCATTCAGCCCATCAAGTCTACTCTGTCATTCAATCATGGCTGATTTATCTCTCCCTCCTAACCCCACTCTCCTGCCTTCTCCCCATAACCTCAGACACCCGTACTGATCAGGAATCTTTCTATCTGTCTCAAAAATATCCACGGACTTGGCCTCCACAGCCTTCTGTGGCAAACAATTCCTCAGATTCATTACCCTCTAACAACATTGATCTATGATCTCTAGTCCTAGACTCTCCCACTAGTGGAAACATCCTCTCCACATCCACACTATTTAAGCCTTTCATTATTCTGTATGTTTCAATGAGTTCCCCCCTCATTCTTCACAACTCCAGCAAGTACAGGCCCAGTGCCGACAAACGCTCATCGTAAGTTAACCTACTCATTCCTGGGATCGTTCTTGAGATTTCAAGAGAGTCAAGGATGTTTATTGTCATGGGGACTGGCAACTGAACAAGGACATTCGTGCTTGCGGCATCTCAACGGGCCCATTAACACAATAGCACATAATCAATAACACAATAAATTAGTAACCGTCACAGAGGGCAACGATAATCGTGCAAATCCAAAGTTGGTTGTGCACCAAAGACACACTCCGTAGAAGATCACACTTACTGAGACTAGTGTTGTGCAGTGTTCAAGAGCCTGGTGGTTGCTCAACTCAGAGAATTCTCGATCAGATACGCAGCTGAAACCACCCACAGGACAATTACATTTCAATTTAATTCATTGGCCTCTTTCTGGAAACAAATTAACCTGTTTCAAATTGTTTTAATGAACTTCTAAGCACTCTCTTACCTCTGCATAATCAGGGCTGCGGATGTTTCACAATCAAGTCTTCCCAAAAACTTCCTGAATGCAAATTGTGTAGTGTTATTTTCCACAGGTTGATGCAACAGTTCACAACCAAACATTTACACTGATCGTCAATCCCATATTGATACATATATTGATCGTCAATCCCATATCTTTAGAATGTGTGGCAAGGAACTGCAGGTGCTGGTTTAAACTGAAGATAGATGCAAAGTGCTGGAGTAACTCAGCGGGGTGGGCAGCATCTCTGGAGAGAAGGAATGGGTGATGTTTTGGGTCAAGACCCTTCTTCAGATTCTTCATCTTTAGAATCTCAAGTTATTGGATTTATTTAATAGACAATAGACAATAGGTGCAGGAGTAGGCCATTCGGCCCTTCAAGCCAGCACCGCCATTTAATGTGATCATGGCTGATCATCCACAATCAATATCCCGTTCCTGCCTTCTCCCCATATCTCTTAACTCCGCTATCCCTAAGAGTTCTATCTAACTCACTCTTGAAAGTATCCAGAGAACCGGCCACCACCGCTCTCTGAGGCAGAGAATTCCACACACTCAAAACTCTCTGCATGAAAAAGTTTTTCCTCATCTCCGTTCTAAATACCTTACCACATATTCTTAAACTATAGCCCCTGGTTCTGGACTCCCCCAACATCGGTAACATGTTTCCTGCCGCTATCGAGTCCAACCCTTAATAATCTTTTATTTTTCAATAAGATCCCCAATCATCCTTCTAAATTCCAGTGTACAAGCCCAGCTGCTCCATTCTCTCAGCATATGACAGTCCCGCCATCCCGGGAATTAACCTTGTAAACCTACGCTGCCTCAATAGCACTCCCTCAATAGCAAGAATGTCCTTCCTAGATAAGAAATATCAGGTGCCAGCAAAGGTAGAGGATTCACTCTGTGAACGATGAAATCAAAATTATTTTATTCAAACATATGACGAGGAGCTTTTAGTCATAGCATCATCCAGCACAGAAACAGGCCCTTCGGCCCAACTTCCTTGCTGACCAAGATACCCCATCTAAGTTATTTCCTGCGTTTAGTCCATACTGAACACACTGAGCTTTCTCTCTCTGGTTTATTATATTGTTTACAGTGCACTGTGTTCACATATTGTGTTGTGCTGATGCAAGTAAGAATGTCATTGTTCTATCTGGGATACATGACCATAAAACTCTCCTGATTATCCCTCAAAATCTTTCCGATCCATGTACCTGTCCAAATGTCTCTTAAATGTTGTTTTAGTACCTTCCTCTGGAAACTCGTTCCATATACCCACCACCCTCTGAATGAAAAAAGCCCCACTCACTTTAAACCTGTGTCCTCTAGTTTTTGAGGGAAGAAGTCTAGTTACGCTGGGGGAATATATGACTGTGCATTCACCTTCTCTATTTCCCCCATGATGTTATAAACCTCAGATAGACACAAAAAGCTGAAGAAGGGTCTCGACCTGAAACGTCACCTTTTCCTTCGCTCCGTAGATGTTGCCTCACCCGCTGAGTTTCTCCAGCATTTTTATCTTCCTTCGATTTTTCCAGCATCTGCAGTTCCTTCTTAAACACAAAAAGCTGGAGTAACTCAGCGGGACAGACAGCATTTCTGGAGAGAAGGAATGGGTGACGTCTCGGGTCGAGACTCTTCTTCGAGATGCTGCCTGTCCCGTTCAGTTACTCCGGCTTTTTGTGTCTATCTGAGGTTTAAACCAGCATCCTTCCCACATGTTGTTAACCCCTGTCGGTATTGTAATCTATTAGCATTCAGCTGACATGAAGTCAGGTCTGTTTATAAATGGCCAACAAACAGAAATGGCGCTGGGTTTTTGCCAGTGATTTTCATCGTACAGTAAAAGGAAACTGCCGTAGTGATTAGCAGCAGCTGAGAGTAATCAGCTCGTCAAACTCCATTGATTCACCTCGATGAATCACGTGCTGTTCAGATGAAATACTGCTCCATGTCACCGCATAACTTGCGAGCCCCACTGCATTAATGTACATTTGAACACGGTGATTGGATCTGTTCAGAACATCTACATGAATCCTACTTAACTCATTCTGTTTCCCAGCTAATTGCTCTCAGATGAAAGTATAAAGATCCAACATAATGAGAATAAAATTAATAAGAATTTTACACTTAAGAGTTAAATCTCCAATTTAACTTCCATAAACAATGTAATCCAATTACTGACTTCTCCTGTTCAATTAAAACCATTTAGTTTGAATTTAAAATTCATTAGAAAAGCTCTTAATTTTATTCTATCTGCTTACGTTAAATTATTAACCAAATTAAATTTTCTTGAGCACGAAAAATTAACAGGGAGAGTAGATTAGCGCTATAATATCCTTAAATCAATTTATACCACGGAATCCAACATTGTGGATATGATTTCCAAGTACATCCAATGCAAATACCCGTCCAATTTCCCGGCTATTGATTAGAACTCCGAGCGCGAGGCAGCGTGGTGATAAGATGTGGACAGCAGTTTCTCTTTCATTTGGAACCATGATTTGGGCAGGTAAATGGATAGGAAAGGTTTAGAGGGATATGGGGCAAACTCGGACCAGAGTCAATATTACCAACAACTTCTCCTGGACCACCCATATTGAAGCAACGATCACGGCTTAGGGAGTTCGGCATGTCCCCGACAACTCTCACCAACTTCTACAGATGCACCACAGGAAGCATTTTATCAGGATGCATCACTGCACAGTTTGGGAACAGCTCCATCCAAGACCACAAGAAATTGCAGTGAATTGTAGACGCAGCCCAGACCGTCACATAAACCAACCTCCCTTCTATTCACTACATTTACACCTCCATATTTCTACTCAGCAGTTATCAGGCAAAGGAATGATCTGACCACAACCAGAAAGCAGTGCTGAACTACTATCGACTTCATTGGTGAACCTTGGACTACCCTTGATCGGACTTTGCCAGCTATACCTTGCACTAAACGTTATTCCCTAATCTCTTACCTCGACGGAGATGTGATTTTTTTCCGTATCGTATCTCCATCTGCACTGCGGCCTAACATCGAGGAGTTGGCGGCCTCTTGCTGGAGCCCGACTACAAGAGCTCCAACCGCGGGAGCCTGTGGACTTTAACATGGTGGAGATCACGGTCTCTTTGCCAGGGATCGACCTCTGAGCTCCAACCGTGGGAGCCTGTGGGCTTTAACATCGTGGAGGTCGCGGTCTCTGGTGGGAGACCGACTTTTGAGCTCCAGGCCGCAGGAGCTTTAACCGCCCTGACGCGGGAGCTTCAACCGCTGGCTGCGGGAGCGTTGGTCGCCCTAGCGGATGGTTCGACAGCCCCGATCACGGGAGAAATAAAGAGGGAAGAAGGTGAGACTGTTGCTTACATCACAGTGGGGAATGTAGGGAATCCGCTGTGGTGGATGTTGATGTTAATTTTTGTGTAGTTGTGTGTCTTGTTGCTTTTTTTAAAGTATGACTATATGGTTATACAAATATTACTGCACCTTAATTGGTTCACGTGACAATAAAAGACCTTTGAATCTACACACTGTAAATGGCGATTATAATCATGTATTGTCTTTCTGCTGACTGGTTCGCATGCAACAAAAAGCTATTCAATGTACCTCGGTACATGTGACAATATACTAAACTGACTGCACAGACTGAGGTGAGACTAGCGCAGATGAGGCATCTTGGTTAGCAGGTGTAAGTTGGGCCGAAAGGCTTATTTGCGTTCAGTACGACTCTATGACTGCATGATGTAATCTCTGTGCAAACTTATCAACAAGCCATGTTAGGGAAGATATATTTGAATACAGTATGGACCAGGATTGGCCGCTGGTGAACTTGGCATTTCAATGGTACTCTTTTGACATGTGTGCACTGCTCAGTGAGATTATTTTTGTGCAGCTCGCTCGTGCACGAGTCGACATATTTTACAAAACGTCCAAAGTTGGGTCCGTGCGCTGGATGTACTGGAGCGGTTCCGGATTCAGGCGAGGCCCAGGCTGCTGCAGGGCCTCCTACATCAGCCTCGAGCGGCTCAGCCCCCAAACCAACATCCCTCTCCTCTCCCGCCTGCCCGACCTTCGCCTCTGTGTCCCGGGGAGGGGGGAGCCTCCAGTAGCCGAACCTTGCAGACGCTGGAGGCAGTAACCCTGCTCCCTCTCCCACCGGCCCATCCCTCGCATCCATGGCTCCGAGCTTCACCCTGCGGGTCACCAGGTCCTTCCTTCATCCGGGCACCAAGTTAGGTAATGTCTGTGTCAACCATGATGCCAAATCAAATCTACATGCACCCACCCTGTTTCACTCCAATCCCTGCCCTGATCTTCAGTGATAGGGGCAGAATTAAGCCATTCGGCCCATCAAGTCTACTGTGCCATTCAATCATGGCTGATCTATCTCTCCCTCCTAACCCCATTCTCCCGCCTTCTCCCCACAACCTCTGACACCCGTATTAATCAAGAGTCTATCTATCTCTGCCTTAAAAATGTCCACTGACTTGGCCTCCACGGCCTTCTGAATGAATGAATGAATGAATACGTTTATTGGCCAGTATTCACATACAAGGAATTTGCCTTGGTGCTCCGCCCGCAAGTGACAGCATGACATACAGTGACAGTTAAGAATGATACATAAAACATTGAAATTAATTCCACAGATTCACCACCCTCTGGAAACTCTTTGGAAATCTCTTCCCCAAAGGAGCGAGGAAACGGAGCCTTTGAACATCTTCAAGCAGAATTAGATAGCTGCTTGATGGAGGAGAGTTAAGGCTACAAGGGGTTCCCTTGATGGAGTTTACAATCCAATCAGCCTTGAGCTCATTAAATGCCAACGCATCTTTGAAGTGTTGCTGACCCCTTCACCCCTGTATCTGTGTTAAATCACCTCATTAAAAACCTGCACTGAAAACTACACTTATCAATCCTTGGCACCTGTTTTTGATAAATTGTGCGAAGCATTTCTCTGCTCGATAGCAAAGAAAACATGAAGGATGATCACTCTGCTCGGAGCCTCGACAATCTCTGGGCTGTTGTTATTCTTTTCTGAAGAAATCCATTGCTTTGTTTTTTTATTCCGCTGGTTATTTGTTGTTGATATATTTATGACATAACTAGCTGTTGGTGAGGCTGCTACATAGCATGGCCATTGATAGGGTCGGCACAGTGGCGCAGCAGGTAGAGCTGTTGCCTCACAGCGCCAGAGACCCAGGTTCCATCCTGACTACGGGTGCTGTCTGCATGGAGTTTGTACGTCCTCCCTGTGACCACGAGGGTTTTCTCCAGGTGCTCTGGTTTCCTTCCGCATTCCAAAGACATACAAGTTTGTAGGTGAATTGTCTTTGGTAAAAATTGTAAATTGTCCCAAATGTGTAGGATAGTGATCAATGGTCGATGGTCACCATGGACTCGATGGCCCGAATGGCCTGTTATCATGCTATATCTCTAAACTAACTTTACTTTTGGGTGGCACGCTGGCACAGCGGTAGAGTTGCTGCCTTACAGCGAATGCAGCACCGGAGACCCGGGTTCGATCCCGACTACGGGCACTGTCTGTACGGAGTTTGTACGTTCTCCCCGTGACCTGCGTGGGTTTTCTCCGAGATCTTCAGTTTCCTCCCACACTCCAAAGACGTACAGGTTTGTAGGTCAATTGACTTGGTATAAATGTGAATTGTCCCTAGTGGGTGTAGGATAGTGTTGATCCACGATAGCGGGGATCGTTGGTTGGCGCGGACGCGGTGGGTCGAAGGGCCTGTTTCCATGATGTATCTCAAAAAAACCAAAACTAAACTATAGAAATCTAGCGTGATCCCCTTGGAGTTCATCCACAGCCAGCAGACCCTCTCATTTCATCAGACATTTGCCTTTGTCTCCAGCTCTACATTTCCAATCCTCTTTTGTTTTGATGTGCTCAGCTTATTTCTGCAGGAATTCACTTCTGATAGCAGAAATCCACTTTACTTTTTATCTGATGCCAATTTAATTTGAATGGTGCTGAATTGACAATATAAAAGATTCATATTCTCCTACATTCTTACATTTCAAAAAATATAGGTGATTTCCATTTCTAAGACTACAATAACAAACTGAAGAGAATTTAACCAGTTCCATCCCTGGTTTGTTTTTTCTCCCAGACTCCCAAAGGATCAAAACCATTCCAATATTTGTTAATCGCATAATTTTCTGACTTCATTTGTACTTTTCACTGTTATTTTTGGATGGATCTTAAATCTAAACGGGCCTGTAAAACTGCAATAAGAGTTTCATTGTGTACGAGGGAACTGCAGATGCTTGGTTTACACCGAAGTTTGACACAGAGTGCTGGAGTAACTCAGTGGGTCACGCAGCATCTGTGGAGAACATGGATAGGTGACGTTTCACAGAGTGCTGGAGTAACTCAGCGGGTCAGGCAGCATCTGTGGAGAACATGGATAGTTGACGTTTCACAGAGTGCTGGAGTAACTCAGCGGGTCAGGCAGCATCTGTGGAGAATATGGATAGGTGACGTTTCACAGAGTGCTGGAGTAACTCAGCGGGTCAGGCAGCATCTGTGGAGAACATGGATAGGTGACGTTTCACAGAGTGCTGGAGTAACTCAGCGGGTCAGGCAGCATCTCTGAGGACATCTCTGACGTTTTGGGTCATGTTTAGTTGCCAGCACACGTGACAAATAGGCAGCCTTGACAAAATCTTATATTGTGATACAAGAGGGGGGGAGAAAGCAGGAAAAGAGGTGGGGGGGCGGGTGCAAAGCCTGGCAAGTGATAGGTGGATACAGGTGAGGGGGCAATTAGTTGATGGATGGAGTAAGTGACAAAGGCTGGAGATGAACACGAGACAAAAGGGTGTTAGGAAGTAGAGGAGAGGAGGAGTGAAGTGTAAAGCCTGAGGGAGGGATGGGGTGGAAGGGGGCAGAGGTGGAGAGGTAAACGGCAACTCAGATGGGAGAGGAGTACATGGAGGAGGGGAAGGTGACGGGGGGGGGGGGTGGGAGAGATGTGTGCAGTGGTGACGGGGGCAGGGGGAAGGGAGGTGGGGACAGGAGATTGGAGAATTTGGAATTGGAGAACCCACTGTACAGTAAACCTTATGTTTACATATCATCCGTTTACTGAATTTTTGGATAACATCCCTGTTGATGATATAATTTCAAGTCTAATGTCTAGGGGCTGAAAATGCTTACTGCTGCACTTCCATTCATTATTTCCAATTTTTCTCCATAAATTGAGATGACTGATATTTTGAATGATCACTTTATGAATAATCAATAAAGATGACTATCTCCCCACAGAAGCTGCAAGACAGCTTGGGCGGAAGGCGATCGATACTTGCAGTGGGATTGCTGTGCGGAGACCAGAGGAAGTAATTAGCAGAATATGAAAGCGACCATCCTGTTTGTGCTTCTCTCATTCTTATCACTCTCAGCGACGAGGCAAATATTGATTTAGGTTGAAAAATGGACAAAGAAAGATCTACATTCCTACAGAACCTTTCCCATCGCGTACCCGTGACAACAATAATCAATGTGCGAGGCATATTGCAGCAGAACAACACATTTTACAGATTCAGATGCTCACAGTATTTTTCAGAAGTTTCACACATGGGACTGTAATTCAAGTTATTTTTCACCAAATCGCAAAATAAATTAGGGATGGATTAAATAAAGGGTTTGCAGTTGGCTAAGAATGCAATAATAAATGACAAATTTTACTTCGGAGTCACGTGAAGACCCCGCCAGCACGCATGCGCGACATATCATCGTACGCATGCGGAAGCGACGGTCGGGAGGAGCGGGGCTCCTCCAGCGTGAGTTTAAAAAGCTCACGCCAGGTAAGTCTCACCGAAGGAGTGAGTCGACCATTATGGAAGGGAGAAAATCTAAGAGAGCGGCGGCCAAATCAGCGGCTAAGGACAGCAGCCAACGGAGAACCGCCTCTCCAGAGCTACAGGTTCTACCTGCAGCTCCCGACTTTTCGGACTTTGAGACCGTTGGTACGCCACGGTCGGGGAAAACTACCCGGAAGTCGGCCGGGGCCGACTCAGCGGAGTCCGGTCCCGAGGGCACCCCGCTCGCAGGCAGCGACGGAGGTCGCCTTGACCGCATTGAGCGGATGATGGAGCAGCTGCTCCAACGTGACCTGCTAAAGCAGGGGCAGGATCACAGTGGGACCCCTAGTAGGCCCACGGCAAGTTCCCTTAGAGGACTGCCAAATGTATCCCCTTCTATACAGGGGAGCATTGAGGGTCAGAACTGGGCTGACCCAGAAGAAGGGGAGTTGGCTGAAGCACCTGCAGCGTCAGGGGTGTGTGATGATTATATGGATGTGGTGAGCAAACATGCCATGCCCAACCAGAAGGGCCTACCCATCCACCCCAAGCTGGCTGCCAGCATTGATTATATGGCCACTAACCAACTTCAGGAACAGGCCATCAATGCCACAGCAGACAAATACATGGCGCCAGAAAACTGCAAGTCATTAAATGTACCCGCGGTAAACAACCCGATATGGGGAAACATGAGCCCCTCGAGTAGAGGGCAGGAGATGAAACTTCAGAAGATCCTGAAGCTCCTAACCGCAGGGATTACTGCAGTAGCCAGAACAGCAGTGGGAGTGGATATGCCGGAAGAACTACAAGATGCTTTGGCCTTACTGTGCAACACACAGTATGAAATAAATAATTTCAGGAAAAGCATTATAAAGCCGGCGCTTAACCCCAAGTTCGCGGGGTTGTGTAAGCCTGGGAAGACGCAGCCTCCAAGCCTGCTATTCGGGGAGGATCTCCCCAAACAGGTTAAAGATCTGGACGAGGAGGCTAAGGCTTTGGGCCTTATTAAAGTACCTGGGTACACTAAGCCTCATCACCCACACAGAACGCACCCCTACGCACCCACCGGGCAGAGTTACCCTAACAGGTCTGCCGGTGGTGAAAGCTCGAAGGCCGGCATACCTGCTCAGCGGTCTTTTTTAGGCCAAGGCCCAGGCCGGCCTCCTTGGAAGATGCGCCACTCCCAGAACACCTACAACCAGCCGAGGAAGCAAGGCCAGAAACCACCACACCGGCAGTAACCATGGAGGTAGGTGGGTCTGGGATCCCCAGGAACACTACTGGCCCAAATTCACTTTGCATAGGGGGCAGGTTGCACATGTTCCTCGAGAATTGGCTCACTTTTACCTCTGATCCTTATATACTCAGGAGTATTCAGGGCTACAAAATTGAATTTATTCACGAACTCCCTACCCCGGTACAGCATGCACCTAGTCGGAAATTCGTCCTTTCTCATAGAGATAAAGCAGCAGGGCATGCTGAACTACAGAGGTTGAGAGAAAAAGGGGTAATTGAAAAGGCCATTAAAAAACCTCAGGAGTTCGTGTCTAATATATTCACTAAAAACAAAAAAGATGGCGGTTGCCGCATCATCATAGATTTGACCGACCTGAATACTTCTGTCCAGTATATTCATTTTAAAATGGACACCTTCGACACTGCTATACAGCTTATAGCCAATGGGTACTACATGGCATGCGTTGACCTCAAAGATGCATACTATTCAGTACCCATACACAAGGATCATAGGAAATACTTAAAATTTATCTGGATGGGACAATTATGGCAATATAAAGCTTTGCCTAATGGGCTATCGTCATCACCCAGATTGTTTACCAAGATATTGAAACCAGCTTTGGCCTATTTAAGGAAACAGAATCATACTGTTATGGCCTATCTTGATGACATCCTCATAGTGGGGGAGAATTTGGAAATGGCTACTTTGGCAGTCACAGCCACGAAACATCTTTTTCAGAAACTGGGGTTTACGATACATCCAGATAAATCAATATTGGAACCCTATACCACCATGAAATATTTGGGGTTCATTATTGACTCAGTGCAAATGTCTGTCACGTTACCACCAAGCAAGGTGGAAGACCTGATAGAGGCTTGCAGGAGCCTCATTGGCATTAAGGTCCCATCCATTCGGCAGGTGGCCAGGGTGATTGGGAAGATAGTAGCTGCATTTCCTGCAGCACAATATGGGCCCTTACATTACCAAAACTTACAAAGAGCCAAAATTACAGCGCTCAAAAATCATGCTGGCCATTTTGATAGGCCCATGAAAATTCCAGAAAAGGCAAAAGCCGAATTATATTGGTGGATGGGTAATGCCCAAAATTGTTCCAAACCCATTACTATCACCAATCCCTCGATCACCTTACAAACGGATGCCAGTGCCATAGGGTGGGGAGCTACTAACACTACCTCTAGCTGTGGAGGTAGATGGAGTGCACCAGAGTTAACCCTATTTAAAAACTTAGGGATTAACTATTCAGAAATGCTGGCAGCATTTCACGGCCTTAAGGCATACTGCACTAACATGCACAAAGTTCATGTTAGAATACAGATTGACAACACCACGGTGGTAGCCTATATTAACCACATGGGCGGTGTAAAGTCGATATCGTGTGATGAATTGGCCAACAATATCTGGCACTGGTGTCTGCAAAGAGAAATTTGGATCTCCGCAACTTACCTTCCAGGTAAATTAAACACAGTGGCAGACACCAGGTCACGGAAATTCAACGACAACATAGAATGGATGTTGGATCGGAATGTGTTCGCAGATATTGTAGAACGTTATGGGACACCAGATATCGACCTTTTCGCGTCCAGGCTAAATCACCAACTACCAACGTATGTTGCTTGGGAGCCAGACCCGGGGGCAGTAGCGATGGATGCTTTCTCGCTACACTGGGGGGATCTATTTTGCTAAGCTTTCCCCCCTTTCTGCCTCATCAGTCGGGTCTTGCAAAAAATCAAGCAAGACTCCGCATCGGGTATCTTGGTAGTGCCCGACTGGCCTACTCAACCATGGTTCCCTCTGGTACAGAAGATGGCCACAGAACCCTGTATCAGGGTGAATAAAAGACCTAGCCTGCTTGTTCATCCTGTTACAGGAGAATGTCATCCATGTCATGACCGCATGGGATTATTGATTTGCAGATTTTAAAACGGCCACTTCATGGATTCGGACTCTCCAACAGGACCATTGATACCATCACGGCAGCCTGCAGAGAGTCCACAAGGAAGCAGTACCTGACCTACATCAGGAAATGGGAAGGATTCTGCGTGACTACCAAAACAACATACGAAACCGCCACCATCACGGAAGTGCTGGAGTTTCTGGCTACCCTTCATTACGATGAGGGTCTAAGCTACAGCGTCATTAACTGTGCCAGGAGTGCCCTATCGTCTTACTTGGGCAAGGGGAGTGACCAATTGGGAATTGGGTCACATCCCCTAGTATCCAAATTTATGAGGGGAATATTTAATTCCAATCCCCCCAGGCCCAGATATAGCCATACCTGGGACATCAGCACGGTATTGACGATGCTGAGAGGATGGACACCGAACACGGGACTCCCTTTGGCCAAATTAACCTACAAAATGGTCATGATTATGGCACTGATCACGGCGCAACGGGTCCAGTCCCTGCACAAACTCAGTCTGGATGCCATGGCAATTACCAGTGGGAAGATCACATTCCAGGTGCAGGGACTATTGAAGCAAGATCGACCCGGAGTGTCTGGACATACGTTGGAGTTCCTGGCTTACCCAGCGGACACCCGTCTTTGTATCGTTACATTGATTCGGCGATACATTTCAGTCACTAAAGATCTAAGAGGCACGGAAACAGCTTTGCTTGTCAGTCACAAGAAGCCTCATCACAGGGTCACGGTGCAAACCATTTCCAGATGGTTAAGGGTGGTACTGGATGCGGCGGGGGTGGATACTAATGTGTATAAATCTCACTCCACCAGGGCAGCATCCACCTCGGCGGCTAGAAGGATGGAGGTACCACTGGATCACATCCTGGCCACAGCGGGTTGGAACAATGAGAAAACCTTCCACCGCTTTTACAACAAACCCGTGACCTCCCCTGGCAATTATGCAGGGAGGATTTTAAGTACTGCCAGATAAATAACCCTTATGGGACACAATATTGTGTTTGGTATGAATAAATACCTGTTTTGTTTTTCAGCCAGTGTCTTGTCTGATTCACGTCCATCCTCTTATCCCAGCTTTAGCAGTGTGTGAGCATGGAGCTTCCAGGGCATGAAATCACAGAGCTTTGAAATCTTCACGTAGTCACTCACGTGACTCCGAAGTAAAATAGTAATATTAAACGAGAACTTACCAGTTTGAAGTTTGATCTTTATTTTATGAGGTGTTACGATGAGGGATTACGTGCCCTCCGCTCCCGACCCTCTATTATAAAGATCACCTGGTATGAAAGTTCTCTTTTTCTCTTACTATGTCAGTCATTGTGACTGTTTGTTCTGTGATTTCACACCACTGCTTTGAAGAATGTCGCGCATGCGTGCTGGCGGGGTCTTCACGTAATCCCTCATCGTAACACCTCATAAAATAAAGATCAAACTTCAAACTGGTAAGTTCTCGTTTAATCTTACTATTAAACTTTCTTTGGAGATGCAGCATGGAAACCAGCCCGTCAGATACAGTAGGTGACGTTTCACAGAGTGCTGGAGTAACTCAGCGGGTCAGGCAGCATCTGTGGAGAACATGGAATTATGATGTTTTGGGTCAGGACCTGAAGAAAGGTCTTGACCTGAAACATCACCTGTCCATGCTGCTTGACCCACTGAGTTACTCCAGCACTTTGTGTCTTTTTGTGCATTAACCACCGTCTGCAGTTCCTAGTTTTTGCATGAAAACTGCAAGTGGATCTGAACTAAATGAGATGGACGATGATTTGGATGAAAGTGGATGATCAGCCATGCGGATGATCAGCCCTGATCACACTGAATGGCGGTGCTGGCTCAAAGGGCCGAATGGCCTACTCCTGCATCTATTGTCTATTGACGCACGATAATCCATTGTCAAAGTGGAAGCGGTGCAAATTCAGAATGAAAAGATGGCTTTAGGCAACGTTTATCGTTTATCATTTGTGTTGAATGACATTGCTTTGCTCTGATTATTCTTTACACTCAATTATATTGCTCCGTTCTTTATGAATGCCACAAGTCCATTCCCCTTAACGCTTGGAGCCTCAATTGTAAGCAAGAGCTTCAGACACTTAAGGAAAGCAGCCGGCTTTTAAATTTCACCGCGGCTCAAAAAGTAAAATATGAAAATGTGAAATAGCATAAAAATATGGGTTTTTAAATAATTGATTGAATGAATTCTGTGAAAAGTTTCATCATTTGCAGTGTTTATCATTAACACATTTAACAATATTACATTCAAATTAGAACTGTTAAAAGATTTCAAAATCATCACGACTTAATTGGATTTTAATTGCATGGTTCAACACCAGCAGAATAGTAATAGTGGTGAACAGAGCAAAGAGAAAATGATTTTTACTTGAGAAAGGAATTCAAAAAAGTCGTCCAGGCAAGTCAAGAGAGTTTATTGTCACGTGTCCCCGATAGGACAATGTAATTCTTGCATTGCTGCAGCACGACAGAGTATTGTAAACATAAATACAGGACAGTTCAGTTTAATATACGCATAAATAGTCCAGCAGAGGAGAGTCCTGATTTTAGATGATCAGCCATGATCATATTGAATGGCGGTGCTGGCTCGAAGGGCTGAATGGCCTACTCCTGAACCTATTTTTCTATGTTTCTAAAGGGGAGGACAGGGGAGAGAGAGGGGCGGGAGGAGAGATTTGGTAGAAGAGAAGAACTAGGGGGGAGATGAGAGGGAACGAGGGAAGGTGTGGAGGAGAGGGGAATCATTAAGATGAAGGCAATGGGAGGCATCACTTTGAGCCCCACTCTCTCCCCTTGTAGTTCCTACACCAGCTCCCCTCTTTCTCCCTCTCTCCATTATTCCATCCCCTCTCTTCCCTTTGTCATCTTTCCCATTTCCCACTCTTGTTGCCCCCCATTCTCTCCACTCATTTCACCCACTTCCTGCTCACAATTTCCCCAATGTCTCCCCAACCCCCTGTCTGTCCATCCCCATTACCCCGCCGTTCTCACAAGTTCACGTTAGAGGAAGAAAATTAGGCCATTCGGCCCATCGAATCCACCATTCAATCATGGCTGATCTCTGCCTCCTAATCCCATTTTACTGTCTTCTCCCCATAACCCTTGACACCCGTTCTAATCAAGTATTTGTCTATCTCTGCCTTAAAAATATCCACTGACTTGGCCTCCACAGCCATCTGTGGCAATGAGTTCCACAGATTCACCACCCTCTGACTAAAGAAGTTCCACCTCACCATCTCCTTTCTAAATGACTGCCCTTTAATTCTGACGCTGTGACCTCTGGTCCTAGACTCTCCCGCCAGTGGAAACATCCTCTCCACATCCACTCTATCTCTGCCTTTCATTATTCTGTAAGTTTCAACCTTCTAAACTGCAGCGAGTACAGGCCCAGTGCTGTCAAACGCTCATCATATGCTAACCCACACATTTCTGGGACCATTCTTGTAAACCTCCTCTGGCCCCTCTGCAGAGCCGACATCCTTCCCCACACACGGGTTCTGTCTCCCAAACTCCTTCCCCCTTCCTCTCTCCGCCATTCCACCCTTCTTTTCCCTTGACATCGCCCTCCACCACTCCTTCAAACACCCTCCCCTCTCCCCACTTCCTCTCTTTTCCTTGCCCTCTCTCTCTCTCCATCTCCTTTCTCTCTCCGCTAGACCTTCACTTCCCTCTCTCTCCCCCCTCCTCTCCCTTTCCCCTCACTCTCCCCTGTCCCTGCCTTCTCTCCCCTGTCATTTCTGCTGACGCAGCAGATTGTTTTGTCCGTTTCGTAACCCCCCTCTCTGCTGAAGCGACAAAAGTAACGTCAGTAACTTGAGAAATCTGCATTTATTTATCTGTTACGGAATAACCTGTTTCAACAAAACGATTCCAGGTCTGGGTCTCCCGGGTGCACGGACCCACAAAGACCTGGCTGCAGGAAGAGGCATCACGTACATCTGCAAACTACCAACTACTGTGGAATTCTCTGCCTCTGTCGTTCTCTGGAAAATTTCAATAGAGAGCTAGATAGGGCTCTTGAAGATAGCGGAATCAGGGGATATGGGGAGAAGGCAGGAACGGGGTACTGATTGTGGATGATTAGCCATGATCACATTGAATGGCGGTGCTGGCTCGAAGGGCCGAATGGTAAGGGGGCAAGCATCTCACTCGGACACGAATAGGAAACTGTTGGCTCCGACCTAGTTTCACTGGAGATTACACCCAGTTGTGTACACAGTTTATTCACAGCCTCACCCACAAGTCTAAAATCTTATCGATTGCCCAGAAGTTTAAGGAATAGAATATGGATTTCTGCCATCATAAACCATCACTCACATTTAAAATACTTACTTGTGCCTCTAAAGGGATGAAAGAGAGAATCAATGTCACCAAGCTCCACCATGTCAATGAAGGCAGGAGACTTCCCCGAGCAACAATCAATTATATTTCCATTTGAGAATGTCAAGCTGAATTTGAGTCCTACACACATGACCACAAACTGTTCAAGGTGAAGTGTACAGAACGTTGCAAGGCCAGGGATCATTGATAACCAGTGGAGTTGCATCATCCCAGCGAGAGGGCCTGTACATCGGGCTGCCTGTAGCGGCAACTACGGAGGGTTCAAAGACCCCAACCACAGGTGAACAAAGAGAAAGATGACTGAACTTTAGTGCCTTCCCTC